>CM029538.1:12786419-14025734 GCA_017141395.1 Laodelphax striatellus | reverse complement strand
TAGAAAATATCTGTGCGCGGATACGAGTTGTGCCATATTACAATATATATGAGAAAAATATATTTATAAATAGATATATGCTATAACTAAAAAAAAGGGGGAAAATCATATTAAACAATTCTCTTTCAACATTGAACAGATTAATCAATATCAAATACTTACATTCCATATTCTCTCAAAAATATCCCAATTAATGTACTTCCAAATGTATTGATGTATTTTTTTAATAATTATTCGAAAAATACATCAATACATTTGAAAGTACAGTACATCAATTGGGATGTTTTTGAGAAGATAATATTAAATGTAAGTATTCGATATTGATTTATTTGTCCAATTTTGAAAGTAATCAAATAATTTATTGAAAAAATAAGTTTATGTTAATCGAAAACTTCTTTAATTTTCAAACAGTGTTATTAATTTGTTGAATCATACTATTTTTCTTTCCCACTAATAAAATGTAATTTGTTTTTCTATTGTTACAGGCGGAACTTGTTTCAGTGGCTGGCAAGGAAACAGACAGCCACTATGTATTAGCAAAAGAACCAGTGCTGAAGTGGAAATCATCGTCCTCTTGCTATCTCCTCATTGAAGGAATTGAAAAAACACTTCAGGTCAGTCTAATTCAACACAACAACTGTAGAAATGGGCTTGATTTATTTATCAATGATTATTGTTGAAGTCCATGTTGGTGATCATAAGGATTTGCGTGTGAATTTGAGGTTTCATAGAGGTGGTGTTTCAACTGAAAAAATTACTCTTTGAAGTCACTTGCTAGTCTCCTTTTCTAAATTATTATACTTCATTTTTGTAGAACGAAAACAATATCGTATGACATAACTATTCATACAAACACACAAACATCTAATACCCTAGTGACTAATCAGTTACAAAATTTGAAAATGTGGTTAAAGGCTTGGAATTGCCGCGTTTACAAGTGCAAGTGGACAAGCGAGTTGACTTGCACAAGTTGGCTCGCATAAGCTACTTGCAACTTTAAGCACTTCTGTCCTTTCTTGAAATATAGTATTGTTAATAAAAAGTAACTTCATATCAATTTCTCCAAGTCAACTTGTCTGTCCCTTTTGCTATGTGTAAGCGCGGCTTAATAGCAGAATACTAGTCATGGGAAACAAAATATAATCATAAATATTACTGCTTTGGCGTATGAAAATGTATTTTTATTGTTTCACGAAACCTATAAACGTAACAGGTTCCTGGACTAGAAAAACAGATTTATTTATTCATTTATTTATTTATTTATTTATTTATTTATTTATTTATTTATTTATTTATTTATTTATTTATCTATTTATTTATTTATTTATTTATTTATTTATTTATTTATTTATTTATTTATTTATTTATTTATTTATTTATTTATTTGTTTATTTATTTATTTATTTATTTATTCATTCATTTATTCACATACAAAAGCTCACAGAAAACTCCATGAATAGCCTTATTGACATACAATAGATTTAATAACAAAACAATAATGAAAGTCAACCTAGAAAAATTAATTTCACAAAACTGGAATCAATTAAAATAAGAAGAGACAAGATTTCTATCATTAGAAGATATTCATCACTCACTGAAATGTTTTCTCATAATTTGTTGACTAAATTATGTGTAATACATGTTAACAAATTCGTGTAATTTGTAAGGATCTCAAATACCTTATCCTCCGTATTATTTATTTATTTTCGATTGTTTCAGCCAAACGACGAAGCGCATGCAGTGATTCTGTCGTCGTGTCCTTGCGATCGCACGTTCCACCAGGTGATAACAACGGAGGGCCACGTGACCTACTGGAATCAGACCGACTCGATGACCGACGACCAAGCGCCACCGCCGGTCTCCGTTGACGGCGCCGCCATTTGTCGAATCAATTTCACGTCAGTCAACTTACCCCTGTTTTTCTGTCTAAATCTATTTATTCCTTGACCTCTTGAATTCATTTGTTGTTTTCTATATTTTAAAGCTTATTTCTTTTTCCATTTGGCAATTCCATTTTTCGCCTGAGTCACTCCAACGTGATTGAAGAAAAATAATTAGAAAATAACAAGCTATGACATAATATTATGAACATATTATCTGCAAAGTATTGTTTAAATACGAAAAGTGAAATCGTTGGAGATGATAATATTAATATCATCCATTAATATCTAAATAAATCTAATTCATCTATTTATTAATCTAATAAATCTATCTTAAATCTTATCTTATCTATCGTAAATCTATAAATCTTATCTATCTTAAGTTTATAAATCTTAATCTATATAATTATTAATCTAATAAATCTAATTATAGTTATTTATGTACCTAGTGCGTAAAGTAGCACTTTGCTGCACCGAAAGAAACGATTACGCACGAGCCGCAGGCGAGTGCGGAATAGTTTCTTGAGTGCAGCAAAGATACTTTGTGCACGTGTAACATATTAAATTTTTCCTATAGTTACCTTTAAATGTGATTAAACTTCAAAATCCTAACCTAGCAAGAAGTGTCTAGCAACAAGATAACGAAAATTATGATAAAAGTACTTCAATCAATACATTCATTAAAACACATTGAAACCACTAAATAATAGATAGCAATAAAGTTATAAAGTATTGATGATTAATTAATGATTTAATTGAATTCTATCTCAAAATCCTGTTTTGTTCCTATCTCGCAATGGTCAAAATCCCCCAGGCTGTTGACTCTCTCTCACCTAGAGCACGCTGATCAGGTCTATTAGCTACTCCTTACTAGGTTATGTTAGGTTGGGATGGCGGAAACAATGAGAACATCAGCAAAAACGAAAGAAAACAAAATGAAAAATTGAAAATCAAGATGGAAGAAACAGAGAATAATTCAGAGAATATCCAAAAATAAGAAAAAGATAATACATCACAAAAATAATTGAAATAACAATACTGAAAATTGAAAGTGCAACTGAAATGCAGCGACGAAACTCACAGAGGCAGTGGCTAAGCAGAACACATCCACAGCCGTGTTCGGCGTTGCCAACATGATTTCAAGAGCTTGATAACCTTATCAGCAGCAAACATTTTAAGAAATTGAGATATTAGGTTGCAAATCTGGAGTGCGATAATTTTCTTTACGCACTAGAGCGTTAAGAAAGCACTTTAGGTACTGAAATCAGTGCAGGAACAGCCACATTATGAGGTAACTGTAGGAAAAATCTATTAATAACAGCAATATCATTGCTGAACTAATCATCATTTTCTAGGCTTATAATGGATCAAGTTTCTTAACTATCTTGTAGTTTTTGTTGATCATTATGGTTATGACGAAAATAATTCCAATATACGAGTATGAAGAGTACATTATAGTTGTAAATTTTTTGTATGTTGGATTTATGAATATGTGAATGTTATGTGTATGAATAATATGAATGTTATATGTATGTATAATCATATAATTTGCTCATAAATGGACTGAAAAATATTGTGTTAGAATTCAGATGAAAGTGACTAATATATTTGTAGGAGTATGAAAAAACTTCACAAATTTGAAAGAAATATTGAATAATATGATCTCTATGAAAATGGAAAAATGAGGAAATACACAAGACGTAAATAGCACAGCGTTATATTTAATTAAACTTCAAAGTATTGTGTGTGACCGCCTTTTTCCTGGATTAAATGTCTTTGAAACAGGCTCCGGAAGAGTTCAATAGTCCACTAGAATAAGGAAAATTTTCCTTTCCATTTCTTTGTTCAATCACTCGACGCTTTTTCGAGATTTATATTTCTTATGTGTGCTAGCGCCTATAGTGTCGTTGTACATCTGTGCTCCTGTCAAGAAACTTGTCAAGAAATAAGAAACTCCTGCCAACACTTTCAAGAAACATGAAGCTCTCAAAGAACAGACAGACATCGTGTAGAAGGAAAACTACTATCGGAAGACATAGTACTTCTATCAAGGAACAGACATCGTCCAGAAGTAAGAAGGGAAAGTAGAAGAGAGGAAAAATGTTGGCCTAGAACGCAATCAGGACAGCCGAAGTTGGGAGTTAATGACGTAGGAATGTTCATTGAGGTGTGAAATTGAGTTAAGATTGCTGAGAAAAGGCGGCAGGGAAACGTGGCGGAACTGCCTTGACATTATTGATGTTACGCGTCTGGAATAGCAAATGAGGAAAAGAAGAGGCTGAAAGGAACTGGATTAACTGGGGGATAATCAGGATGAGGGGCATAAGCTATCGGAGAAACAAAGTTTCCGATTCTTTTGATGTCCTGTATCTGATCAAAACGAGATGTTTGAAAGCTGTTTATCGGATTTTGGAGTTGGATGATGTAGGAGGCCTAGCAGTAAACTAATGTAGTCTAAAAATACTGTTAACTGTTTTTCAAGACTGGATTCCTTTCATGTGTAATTTATGTTTATGGTGCCTCTACACAATTACTAATGACAATGAGGTCACCTAACCACTTCTTCCAATTTTGTATTGTATTTATATGTTGTATTATTGTATTGTTTTTGGAAATTGTGTATAAATAAATGAAATGAATGTTTACTCCATGTATTGTCACTCCAACAATTTTGTCATTTATGATAACAAATAGGCTAAGTCAAAACTATCAAATCAATTGCCAATTTTCTATTGTATTTATATGTTGTATTATTGTATTGTTTTTGGAAATTGTGTATAAATAAATGAAATGAATGTTTACTCCGTGTATCCAACCCACCCTTATATCAACTCATTATAAATGAGTGAATGAATAATTTATTTTTTGTGCACAATTAATTTGGAAACAGCACAAATTATTGTGTTTTGCAGTTTTTTGAAATATAGTATCTGTAATCGCAATATTTATTATTTTGATTCCAGGTTCAAAGTGGAAGCTATCATGGCCCCAGTAAGCCATCTATTGGTTTATTACATCACTCACGAAGGAGAACCCGTCAGTGACACCATTACTTTTGACGTAAATCTGCTACAAAGAGAGGTAAGTCACCTATTCTCTCTTCCGTTTGGTAATTCAATCTGACACTCGTCTCTCATCACATAATA
The DNA here is from genome assembly GCA_017141395.1 of Laodelphax striatellus. NCBI lineage: Eukaryota > Metazoa > Arthropoda > Insecta > Hemiptera > Delphacidae > Laodelphax > Laodelphax striatellus. The sequence goes on along the minus strand of CM029538.1, from coordinate 14,020,708 downwards.
TCCTCTTCAATTTTGTTCTCCATGACAAACTGCATTCATACCAGTTTAAACTGATACATAATATTCTTTCATTTATTGGAAAAATATATTACAATGTAGGAAAAATGAACAGACATTCGTCCAAAACTGCTTCTATAAAAATTTAGATAAATAGTCCAGAAGCTATGTTAATTAGGGCCGCTTTCCCCAACGCTACTTAGGTAATAAGAGCTGACGCTCAATTTTTTTTCTATATTTTTCCTATTCTCCGAATGAAGCTAGATGTATAGGATAAGCAGCGTTGGGGAAAGCGGCCCTCAATGGTCGTCCACCTTACTGAAAATCTAAGCTCAAAAACAATTCTATCTCACAATAATTTTGAATTTCTTAGATTACAACATGAACCGAACACAAAAACATTATTATTGTTACGTTACGTGGGCATCATCAACATAAGAAATATATCTCAACTTCAAATTTTCGTTTTAGTTTTGAAAATTCTGACTTGCAACAATTTTGTCATTTATGATAACAAATGAGCTAAGTCAAAACTATCAAATCAATTGCCATTTTTTCTCAAATATAGGCTGTAATAAATTTTAACCAATGCCTATAATTAATTAATTATGTTGTTGTTTTAATTGTTTATGTTGTCAATGTTGAGTGGTAGAGAGGACTCTCTAGTATACCATTTGATGAAGGATATTTTAATTTCAATTCAACGAACGCTATTTTGTTTTCAGAGTAGCGTGAATTTGGAGCGACGTGCCACATGGTATCCGGGTGAAAATATGGACGTTGAAGTGTTAGCTGAAATTGGAACTTTCGCTTGTCTCGTGGGAGGACGTGGTGGTGATGTCAGATATCAACACAGGTCACTAGTAGCATAGTATTCACTACTCTAATATTGTTATTCATTGATATAATAATTATATCGTATAGCTTTTATTCAAGCGGGAGGATACAGAATACTCATAAGACTCAATACAGACAAGAGGATAGCTTCCTCTTTCAACTAAGAATATTGGGCTTATGATAGTGCCAAACATCTTGCCTATTATTGAGCTACATCATTGTTAAGGAAGGCTCTACTCTTACTTGGAAACTCAAACCGCGTCGCCCGGCGACTGGAATAACAAAACATGTGTTTTCAAATGATGACGTTCAGAACCGTATTGCCTGAACGTCATCATTTTCGATATTTCAGTCGCCGAGCGACGCGTTTTGTGTTTCCAAGTATGAGTAGAGCCGAAGTGATAGATAGTTTCAATGTTGTAATTAGGTGGAATTTAAAGGAAAAGCGTTAAGGTATTAACAGAGACGTATAAATTTAGTATGAAGCATTGGCAGATAAGCTAGGAGAATAATTAATGTTCTATTAAAATAAATTGAAAAATCAATAATATAATAAATATAATGTCTCTTGTCCATTTCAAACTTGTAAATATTATGCACAGATAATATTATGTTCATAATATTTTATTGTATCGTCATCACAATTATTATCTACTCCGACATAATAAAGTTTCTTGGGAAAACTGCTTGGCTCGAAAGCTGAAAGGAATAAGTAACTTACAGAAGGGAAACACAAAGGAAGCAAACTTGAGAGCCTCTTTCAAAATATTCTCAACTCGAAAAGTTATTATTTAGACTTGTAGGTAGAGTGGAACTTGGATTATCTTGTGTAATATGTATTGATTTTGTACAGTAGCTCGGGAAGTTGCAATCTCAGATAACTCAGCTTTGTCAAGAGTTGTACGGTAAATATAATTATGTTTGGTGAATTTTTTGAAAAAGTGAAGATTCAGGCAAACATGAACAAAAATGTTCAATGATGAAACATATATTTATTTTTCATTCATTTAAATTCTGTGGAAAATCATATTACAGGAGAGCAGAAATAAGAAAACAAAAATAAATAAATTATTCTACTTCCATTTTATATCTTATCTTTATCCCTCCTAACACCCAGGAACAAGTCTATAGCTCATATAGGCATCGCCCTCACCAAAAATGAATAATAGGCAATATCACAGTTTGAAGGAATAGTTACATATTTCAAATGCTATTAAGTACATGATATTTGAAAATCCTAATAATTCATCCTCGGGCACTCCTTTTCTGTACAGTAGTGTCCAGTGAATCTTCTCAAGCTTTATATTCTCACGAATCTCCTCAAGCTTTTTATTCTATTATCTATGTTCACAGTTGCAAAAGTCTTCAGAATTCTTTATAACATTAGATAATAAGTTATTGAATTTATAATAATAAATTATTTTTTCCTCAGAAATTCAATTACAATAATTATAAATACTAAGTACTAAATTTTTAACTTACACAAAATAAATAGAATATTCACAAAATTAATGTGGTTTGATAAATAATTTGGTTTGAAACTTTGAATATTTTCTACAGGTTTGTGAGCGAAAGTATGGATTTCACAGAATCGGGCCTTGTATTTCTGCAACAATTCTGTGATACGAAACCAAATGGAACCACTTGTAGAATTACCGGACAGAATAAGCCTGATCCTACGGCTATGGTGCGTCATAGCCTCATGGCTCACATGAATCTCGAGCAGATTTGGTACTGGAAATGCTTCAACTACACGTGAGTACTTTCCAATCATTCCAACTAACATCTTCCGTTTTGAATCTGTATTAATCTTTGCAACATCCTAATTAATAAATGCTATTTAGTCCCATATTAATAATTATAATGTTCATTCGGATTTATTTATTTCGGATTAGAATTATATATAATAATTCGGAATTCTGAAACAGTTTGTGCTCATGTGCTGTCAATGTTCTAATTTCGAAATTTAGTTTATAAATTTTAATTAATTGTTTAAATTCGTAATTCCAATGACAATTTCTGCCCACCCTGAGTGCAATCAAAACAGGTTGAGTAAGTATTCGTCTATAGAAGTGTATGTCATATAAGAGGGCTCCCCCTGAAATTTTGTTATTGTATCTTTGAAACACACAGAAGAGGGAAACTTAATCTTGCTTTATTTTGTGGAGCTTCGTTGCAAATCACGGTTGACCTTCTAGTATCTAACATAAAATTCATACCTAACATGGAAAGTGCAATACCGGAAACAATAGGCCTATCCTTCCTTTTTATTACTTTTAACAAAGACAACACTCTACTACTTAGAATCAGATTAAATTATGGATTGAATTGTCTTTGCTGTTATGCTAAATTATCGTCGATGCTCTCAATTTATGTTGTATTGTTTTTTGGTCCATGTTTCCAGACCGGAGATCGAAGCAACAGGACTGACTATTCCGGCCCCTCAGCAGCCGGGCAAATGGTCGCTCTCGGCCCTCCTTCTCCCTCCCGCCCCTCTGCCGGGCTTCCGTCTCTCTCCGCCAGTCACCTTCAACGTGTTCCGGCCAATCACAGTCGAGTTTCGTCTGGCACCCAACATCAAAGTTGGCGAAGCGCTTGAAGTGGATGTGAAAATCGGCAACAATGTCAACTCGTGTGTAGATGTGAGTACCACCAGAAGTAATCCAAATCTATTGAATAATTTGTAAAATATTTTGTTAGTCTATGGTACTACTTCTGACACCTTGCAAAGTATATGGCTTTCAGTTTATTAGGATATTTTACGTTATATCAGGTTTCAGGATATATTAGGTCCATTGGCGCTTCAGTTCCATTTTGAATGCTCCTTTGTCTATCCTAATGAAGACAATCTGAGTAACTTGAAAAGTGAAAATAGTTCTCACATTTTGTGTTTATTAATACCACTATTTTGCATTTTAGTTCTAATAGGCTATAGCATAGCAACCATGAAGAAACGCACAAACAAAAGTGTGAGTACTGTTTTCACTTTCAAAGTTATTCAAAGTGTCTACAACTCCATCAAGAAATAAGATGTTTACACAAGTGACTATCGTAATCCCTACATCCACTCTTCAATTTTGTGTGCTCCTCAAGCATGGGCTGCATACTGTGCATCACACAAAATCGAAGTGTGGACATATGGAATGATTGACTGATTGTATTGAAGCAAATCGTTCATATTTCTCAAAAGTTCACTCTCTTCATAAAAATGTGTCCGCCTGAGAACTTTGAAAATGTGTGTTGTGAGTGATATGTGATCTCCTTCTTCCAGGCCAAAACATATTATATTGTTTTGAACTTGTAACTGCTCGTTATTTATAGACCTACAGAAAATGAGTTATCGAATTCAGATCTTTCTTTATAACAATTGTACAAAAAATTCTGTTATTTTGACTAGAGTGGGTCCTTTCATAGAAAAAAATATATATATTACCACAGTGTCTTGATTTTTCCCGAAAGCAGTTTTAGTAGGTTCACTATATTTTCAAAAACATTTTGATTTTAATTAAGTGAACTCACAAAAACCTTTGTAAGAATTTGTGGAAATGATTGACAAAACCATTTTAATAATGTTTTCAGGTGAACGGACTGTTGTCTCTGAGCGAAGGAGCACATTTTACGGGAGTGAACCAGCCGCTTGTCGCCGAGAAACTGAGGCTGGGTCCTCAGGGAGCAACTTCTCTTGTTGTCAGGGTTGTGGCCACCAGTCCAGGAATCAAGAATATGACTGGTGAGTCTCAATGACTGTCAAATATGTTAACTTTTTCATAAATAATTGATTTCATTCGTAATTTTTCCATTCCTATCGATCAAAAAGAGAAGAATACAGTTGAGAGGAGTCTAGAAGAAGAGAAGAGACTAGAAGACAGTTGTCACTAACTCAATTTTTTTTAACCTGTTGATGTGACAAATTTCTAGTCCTTTTATTTGATGTGGATAAGTAGCATAATGTCTATTCTAATATTTTTTTTTATAAATTGGCGGATGGTGAAAGATTTCTATTCAATAAACAGCTGAAGTTACGCTCAGCACTGACAGGATAGTCTGCGAGCAATCTGCGAGATTCAGCCTTAAGTCAGTCAAGTTGGTCAACATTTTTCAAGTTTTAATTCGTATAAACATTGATTAGGAATTGAAATTTTATGATATGGTCAATTTTAATAAATAAATTTATAATAAATATACGTATTGTTTCTACTTTTAAAGTAAGATACAATCGTATGTAGGTTCTTTTTTATCGTATGGCTTTTATTGGTGAAGAGACCCTTACGGGTAGGTTCCACCTCGCCTCATTGCACAATTTTTTGTGTCTTTTTCTGTATCGGTCACCCATCCGAGAGCGGTCTTGAATGTTTATTGTTACTTAACCACATGATTACTTAGCAACCGCTCTCACCGAGTGACCACTGATATTATTAGATAGGTATGTAGGTGACAGACAAGCGTCTATGCGCGTAACCCAAGAGATAGTCTGTTTCTGCATTTGTAATCAGCTGATCCATCCGCCAAATTACATAAATACCACTTCAGCATATCTACGAATATCTTATTATAATTAGCTTTTTTGCTGATGGGCTAATTGAGCTCTAGCTCATTTTTGAGAATGGGCCATGAGCTCTAGGCTTGTGCGTTGGTAATGAGAGGGTTGATGATGAGAGATGACAACTTGTTTTCAGGCAGTAGGGACCGACGGCTTAACGACTCCTCCGAAAGACGAAGTCTTTTTATTGAGAAAACTTTTTATTGAGATAATTATAGGGATAATTTTCTATCATGTATGATATTTATTTGAAATCTTATGTAATGAAAATCAGAAATCATTATTGATGATTAAGAAGAGAACACTGAACATGTCCTATTAACAATCCTGAGACCTCAAGTGTTAAAAAGTGTCGAAATTTAGCTTTTTATTTATTCAGCGTTATCAACTTATTTTTACATCTCCATTCATTTATTTATTATTTATGTATGTATTTTATTCATCTATTATTTATTTATTCATTCATTATAAGTTAGAAGTGCTTCAGGTAGGTTTTCGTTGATGCGACTCAGCTGCCGTCGTCTTCTGCGGACAGTCAAAATGGGATTTTTTTCAAACAAAAACTTGTACCTACTCGTATATCAAACATTGAATATTGATAAATACAGTAAATGAAGAATATTAATACTGAATAGTATCTATTTTCGCATGGTTATTATTGTATATTTTTATTTCAAGTTCCAATCAGTCTCTATTTTGAATTTCGACGACGGCAGCTGAGTCGCATTAACGTAAACCTACCTTTACAAGTAAACTCATTTGAATTCGCATAAATTTCATCCGTGTATCCTGATTCATCATGCAGTAAGATATTTGATGGATAAGCATGTTGGTTTCTCTATTTGGAATATTGTTGTATTTTTTCAATTCATTTTTATCCAGTACAAGTATCGGCAGTGGTGAGTAAAAACTGTCAGTCGACGGAGAGTGGAACCGATCAACAGAATAACAGTTTGGTGGGAACAGTTATTCACTCAGGAACAGTTCTTGTCTACCCGGAAGGTCTAGAGAGAAAGCACACTGAGAGCGCTTATTTCTGTGCAAATGGTGAGTACTCTACTATTTTTCTCATTTGCAACAAGTGTGAGAAAAATTAGCGAGTGTTCTCCAAGGTTTCTTATATGTCATTTGGTCATACCCATGTAACTTTATGAAAGATGTATCAGATATAGCTCGTTCACTTTGCTATGGCATCTGAAAATGAAATTGGTCATTTTTATCATTTATCAATTAAATTACCTGAAAATGAAATGGTATTGTCTCTACATCTCACTACAGCTTTCCACCATATTCAAGATGTATAATGTCTCATCCACTACACAATGGCTGCATCACAGTGAATAGACTTTTTACACTTTTATTTTTACATGAAAAAGGTGAAATGATTCAATAATTTATTGTTAGAACAGGAGCCTGATTAAAAAATATTGTCCTGTCAAACAGAGAAAAAATATACACTCAAGTCATTGACAGACTACCTGCTATTAAATAAAATTTATAATCTAGAGGTAGAAATAAATAAATAAGAAAGAAATAAATACTTATCTAGAGGTGGTTGACCTTTTTCCTGTTTCTTAAGACTTCTTAAAAGTTATGAAACAGGTCTCAGGTGCCTTAGCAAAATGAACGCACTGTACACTCATCAGTCTGTGGAATCTGTGTACCGTATGTACTACTTACCTGTAAGGTCATCTTCAACTCAATCAAAGATGTAGAGTTGTTTCATCAATATTAGTACGAATAAAGTTACAATACTGTTATTAATTTATTGACAATGCAGAAATTATTGTTATTCCTCTAAAAATCACAGAATTGAAGCCATTATTTTCATTGTGAATGGAATTGATTTTTCCTGTGAAGTATCAGATAATGAATTGATGAGATTTGAAACAGTGATTGAAAATGTATATTTTTATCCACTGTCAATTAGTGATTCCGAATTCTTGTTTCACTTCATTCTAATAACAGAAATAGGAATTCCAAGTTGGTGATTCCGAATAAGAAACGATAATTCTGTAAACTTGACTTACCATTGTTGGAGACAACTCATGTCATCCAGTTTAAGGATTGAAGAATGCTTCTATTTTCTTCTATTTGAAAGGTCTTTCAATTATTCAAAGATATCTAGGAAAAACTTCATCTTCATCTTCGACCACTTGAAAAGTCGTATATAATTACTTCTTACAATTATATTATTATTGTTTTTTTATATTTCAGAACAATTGATGATATCTACGGAGAACAACTTCCAATATGAGTTTCTGCAAGCGCCTAGGAATAGACAAAACATCGTTTTCGAAATAAGAGCTGGGGGCAGTGTTCACATTGCACTGAGTGACATTCAAGGAGTATCAGAAGTTTCCTACGTCATAGTAATCGGTGGATCTGATAACAGGTTATCTTGGGTCACCAGAGGAAAGCATGGTAAGCATTCTGTATTAAAACATGATGGTTTCATGCTTTACAAACCTTGTGATTGTCTTCCAAGAATAATCAATGAATTGAATCTGACTGGTTTCATGAAGAAAATATGAAAAATTAATTGACCATTGGCTTCGTAATGCCATGTTTACACGTTGCCAGACGACTGTCCTGTCAAGTTGCTAGTACTAAAATTTTAGGTTTGGAAATTCCTATTCATTCTCATAAATGGTATGAGTGACATTATGGTATTGGAATATTAGTGTTTATTCTCATTAATCACCTATTCATTCTAATAAATGGTATCATGAGTAAAATATAAGTTTTTATTCTCATTAATCATCTAATAATTTTTATCAATTTACTGACTGAGGTTTCCAGTCTATTTATTTATAAGAACTCATAAATAATTGATTAAGATAATAAATTCCAATAATATAAATTCTATTACAATAATAAACCTTTACAATAAAGTATCCGAGGACCTACAATGTTAGTGTACAAAAAACACATTTTGAGATAAGAATATTATTTTTTGCTTGTAGCTTTCAAATTCAACCCCCGTTTCTAGTTCAAACCATATTATGATCCTGACGTCATGGAATATTGCTTTGGTTTCCAAGTTCCTTTATCATTGATCCTTATGTGGTGTATTTTTACTTCATTGCTATTCAAATTTATTTTGGTTTGAAAATTGTTTTGTATGTATCTTAATATCCATGTGTGTATTGTATTAAAGGAAAAATAAATTGATTTTTTGTATTATTTTGTAGTGTACACTGTACAGATTCAATGAACATTTGTCTATTCATGATCGTATTTCTAATTATTATTAAGCTTATGGCTTTTTTGGCGGAGAGACCCTTTCGGGTGTTCCGCCTCGCCGAATCATCCAGTTTTCCCTAATGTAAAGTATGGAAAACATTATAGGTTAAGTCCAACATTATTTCTAATTATGTCAAGAAGATTTACAATTAGTTCTACCATACTTTTGTAAAAAAATTGTAAAGTTCATTTTTGAATGTTGAATTACTGACATTTTTTCCATTTAAATTTTATTAATACAGTATAGAGCTCCTGAGATTCGTTCTGTTGAACAACTGAACTTGTGACATTGACAATTATGATAATAGATGTCCATAATTGAGGGACAAAAATGTTGTTTTTTAATCAACAAGGTCAGCTTTTTCTGAGGCTATGGTGCAGTATATTGGCTTCCGTCAATAAAGTGTTTGAAGATGATAATATATGTTTAAGATTGAAGATTACATAAATACAGTTTTAAACAAACCAGGTGATTCATCTAAATCATAGTATATATGTAACGTCTCCCCTGTTCACATGATCATAAACGTTAAAATTATTCAATAGACACTTTACTGCCCTTTCATAGAGTGCAGTACATGGGCTTCTTAAAAAAATTACGTGATTAGGTGAATTTGTTATTATTATTGTTAATATTGTTATTCGGCTAGATATTCATCTGAAAATGAACTAAATCATAGTATGCAACCTCTCCCAAGTTTACATAATCATAAATCGTCAAAATTATGCAAGTTATTGACAGAAGCCGATATACTGCACTTTCTCCTTTTCTGATTATCCAAAGGCTTTTCTCTGTTGAGTCAAAGAGCGTTTCTCTGATAATTCAAAGATCTTATTTCTGACAATCCATTGAGCTATTCCTTTTTGTTTTTTTAGGCTACGGTAGACGTTTGCAAAGTTGGTCGACTCCTGAAATTCTGTCTGAAGAGGAGAGCCGAACGTTCTGGTTGAGTTGGGAGTCGGGTACATTGAAAATGGGTCGTGGTCATATACCTTACTTCAATGTGTTCCTGCAGTTCAAGTATGCGCCCAAGATGAGAATCAACTTCCTCGGATTTGCCACCGAATGGGGCCGCAAAGCCGATTTCAGGTGAGAACACTCGTCTTGGTTCAGAACCCACCTAAAGCTTTATTCATCTATTAACCATAGGCCGCACTGCTGGGTGGTTACCTGGGTAATAGATAGTTAATCTATAGCTCATACAACATCCATAATAATAAAACGTGGATAATTATTGTTGAGGTCCTCAACATCAATAAGATTTCTACAAATAAGTGAATAATTATTATCACAGCCTTCTAGTTGAACCGTGTCAACCATCCTCTATTCACCATCTACCCACCTGCATTTCTTCTATCGGTTTTTCCTTGAACATTCTTTAAATTCATCAAAGAATACAAAATTTACTGAAAAATTATTAGATAGATGAAATAAATAGAATTTTTACAAAACTTTTGGTACAATTAAAATACTACTTGCAGAATTAAAGTATAATTCGCTTGCAAGTAGGAGCAGCTTGGAAAAAATTTAATGCCACATTCACACACACACATCCACTTATTCTACAAGAATTATTTGTGCATATTTGAAAATAAACTTAACAAATGAAAAAACTATTTGAGAAAATATAGACATCAACTTGAAACTGTAAAATGTCCTTCTCCAAGAGTCGACATTAATATGTTCAAACTTACTGTTTCATGTAGATACATCATAATCATATTTTCGTTAGCGTATTGAATTTCATCTGACTAATTTTCCAAGCTTGTGATTTATTGTTGAATGAAAACATCAAATGATTAGGCCACTTTCATTTACAACTGTTAAAATGTATAGTGTGTTGCGATGTATCTTGTAAAAAAGTAGTACATAATCTTATCATCATTCCCCACGTTACCTAAAAACACAAGCCAAGAGTTTATGAGAGCATCATCAGAGAAAAAATCTTAATATTCAGTTATTTAGCCAGAAATGATTTAAATTGTGTACACTAGATAGTGATACATATTATCGCTGTTCAGATAATATTACGATGAAATTTAAAGGGATTTTGTAGTAATAAGCTAGCTATGAATCATTTTAATCTAATTAATAATGAATTAATTATCGGATTGAAAAATTTATGAATATGATGACTAAGAAGATGATAGTAGTTTAAATTCAATATAATCAAATTTATTTATTATATATAATAATACAAATGTATCAACAATACAAGTATGATAGCAATAAAAATGTATAAACATTAAAAAATAAGCAATCTGAAGAACAATCGAAAATAGCTCAAAATTAAAAGTGGAGGTCAGTTGTTAATCTTATTTGAAGAAAGTGTGATCTATCATCAAACTTTCATTATAATATCGTAGGTTATTCATTATATTTGAAGGATTTCCCTTCAAATCTAAAAACGGTGTTACCTATTCTATCCAAAAATTGACAATTCATCTTCAAATATGTATTTCTAACACAACGTATTAAAGTTATGAGTATTTTTCATATCATTGTCAAATATAATAAAGGATGATCAACATAACAAAATTCAACGTTTATCAAATTAAAAAAGCAGATGGCAATATAATTTTTTCAAGTAGGGTAACTGAAAAAACATACGTCTGTCAGCTTCAATTTCAACCAGTTTTTCAAAATAAATTCTCTTTAATTTCAGGATTTGGAACTACAATGATGAAGCAGGCTTTTCACAAGTGCTGCATCTTGATGTGCCCAGATCTGTTCTGCCAGGATCGGAGACTGGGACCCTTATCATCAACGGTGGTCTGTCTCTACTTTCAATATCCCATATTCTACCACGTACTCCTACACTCCATACGAGGTTTGTACTATTAGTGTCTTCATCATCCCCTTGATTTATTATACTTATGCTTACACCAAGCGAGATCAATTTTAATCTTGGATCAGAAAAGCTAAGTAGGTATCTGATTCGAAACAGTTGATCCTGCTTGATGCAACCCAGTATTAAGCGGTTTATTATTGACAAGGAAAGTAGAGAAGAAGGTACTGCCGGCCAGTCAACTTACCGCTTACTTTCTCTGTCTAATGGTGTACTTTCCACTCTAGCGGTAAGTTATAATAAATCTGTTTTTAGTTTCCAATCCACGGAAAGTAGTGGATCATGTGGGCGGTAACTTAAACGTATTTAGGCCTATCTACGACCGTGTTATAACGCGATCATTACTTTCATAATTGAAATCGAAACAGTAGCTTTTTCAGAATGGAATTTGAGACTTGTATCATAATGAATTCATTACCATCTAGATTGTACGTAGTGGCTACGCGTCCGTCAACCGTACGCCGCTTAGACGTCCGTCAAGAGTGTCACGTGATGTATGACGTCACGGTTACTGTGGGTTGACGGACGAATAAGGTATGACGTCACGGTTACTGAAGGTTGACGGACGAATAAGGTATTGGCAGTAAAGTTGGCACACGTCAAATCGAACTCAGTTGTTAATTAGCTATGGATGCGGAAGGGCTGAAATTTGATAGTTACAACAGTTTATTAGCATTCATTAGAAGAAAAGAAGAGAATGAATTCATTCAACTATTCAGCTGAATAGTTGAATTCTTTACTATGTCATTTTCCCAAGGGCAGGTTCTGGTCTCCCGATTTAAGCTTCCAGATTTTTTCCTAGGGTGCTATCTTGAAGAAAGGTTTTAATAATAGGTCTCATACACTAAATAAACTGGAAATTAAGAGATTACCAATTTTAGTGTAAGCGTAGCCTAATTGTCAAAGAATCGACAAAACTTGGTAAACCGAATATGCGATCATTAAAGCAGCTCTGATGTTAGCCAAGACCCTCTAAAATGTAAAGGAATGTAGAGGGTATTGTGTTAGCCTACTCAGTTTTGACACAATACCTCACTTAACCTACAAATAATACTAAATCTCGGCGTCCGTCAACCCGTCATGTGCACTGTGCCCATGACGTCATTGGTCACATGACTCTCTTGACGTACGTCTAAGCGGCGAACGGTTGACGGACGCGTAGCCACTGCCTAGATTGTATATTATAATATGGTCCTAGTTCAATCTGTTCCAGTTTTAAAACACTGGAACGGAACAAAACACAATCGCAGCTTATAAAAGCAGTGTGTAGCTCATGCGTGTGTTTGCGTTTGGTTAGCACTGTCTTTTTTTTTGGTCGTAAATAAAATGGTTGTATTTTAACCTTAGAATGACTCTTGAAAAACCTTAAAAATAACTCGCGGCGTTGCCGCTCGTCTTCTAAACTCGGTATCTCACTCGTCGTTTAAAGGCTCTCATAATACAACCATTGCATAAACTACTATAATAGAGCCGTATTACTTGCCAGTACGTCTCTTTCTACCAATTTCATATAAAACAGGGAATGTTCTGAATGGAAATTATTGGAAAGTGACGTAATAATTCTGTAAATTCGGATTTCAAAATAAAATGGTACCGGTATCATTCTTCAAGAACAGTGAATAATCTTACTTTTTCTATTTCAGTCTTGCCACAGTTCTGTCTCAAATCGCACCCCTCCTAGCATCAACGGGTGACATGTCCAACGATACATCACGACTACTCCATCAACACGTCCAGAACTTATTGTCGTTCCGCAATGCCGATAACTCTTTCGGCGATCATCGAAACGTCTCTAGTCACTGGTAAGATTTTTATTCTTATTGTTATTTTTCATTGTTTTTGCTCACTCGTTCCTAATGATCGTTTAAAACTGAAAGTGAGCTCTTGAAAACAGCAGTCAATTCTATTGATATACAAAATACTAGTTGATCTTGCATAACACTATTTTAAAAAACTTCTAAGCAGAAAAATGTGACTTATATCGTAGAGAAAAAGCAACACAATGACTTTGAATAGGTAATGTATTTCACAGTTTGACAAATCAATGTGGTGACAATGTTATTACAATTGTATTATTGTTTGCCCTGTAACGAAAAAATCCAACAGCAATGCCCTCTCTTTCTTAATCTAGGATTGATATCTACCAAAAAATAAAGTATAGAAAGTTTTGCAAAAATATTATATATTGAAGAAATTGTGTGTAAATTTTTTATCCGCAATGATTTATCCAAATAATCTGTGATACAGGCCAGGAATACAACAAAAATAATTCTTGAAACAAAAATAATATGATATTAATAATTATTTTATGACTTATTCGTGACGTTCTTATCTACACGTTCTAACCAATATTTTAATATGATGTTTTACATCCACTTGTTATAGTCTTTCTAAAATAAACTCGAATCACGTAGTTATTGAATTGTTATTTGAACTCGAAAAAATGTGAGTTCATGATTTGAATGTCCATAATATTGTTAAATAAACACATGAAAGATTCGAGAATCTGTTCGATTACATAGACTAAATGTTAGGTTTTCTTTTTTATTAGTTGTTTTTATTCAAGAATAACTTCAGACTATATTTTGTATACTTGGAATTTTTTATTTCTCCTCAAATGAATTTGTAGGCTATATTGACATCATCGGTTTTTATTATTGTGATATTTTGGTTAGTAGATATGCATAGTGAAACAACTAAATATTCATTGGAAAAATGAGAAACTAGTTTCGGTTAGAATACTATTATCATTTTATTGAATCATCATTTGGCGATAGTTTCTGGTGGGCTATCATTCATGGCTTTCAAACAAAAATATAATTTCCAAGAGTTTAGACTGTTTGAGATTTTTTTTGGATGTCACCTTTGAAAAACAACAGTCCCAAATCATTCAATGTGTATGAAAATTTATTTTGAATGGCTTCTCGAAAATCTGTTATTATTTTATTGAATATGGTGTTATTGTTGTGTGATTCCAGCAGAATTGTGTAGTCAAGTAGATAATAGCTGAAATCAGGAGACTTTTTCGGTGCTGGTTGCTCAATGCCTGTTGTTGTGTAATGGTATTCAGAAGTGTCAACCGGTTTTTGACAAGAGTTACAAGATAGTGATGTGGTGTTTGTTGATTCGCACTTCCAGTATGATATTGATGGGGTGTCTTTCTTTTGAACTTGGACACAAATCATTCCAATGCCATCTGCACCTCGATCTCCAGTTTCTCCCTTACTACCAGGAGTACCCATACTGCCATTTTGATATTGTATTCCAATCTGAGATGAATCACCGAGCTCAATCAGCTGCTGATCACCTGGCAATCCACCTACTCCTGCTTCCCCACCCAAACCCCCTGGAGTTCCATCACCTCCACAGTCACCATCTTCAGTAATTACTTGAATCTCTGCATAGACATAATTGTAACTACAACCATTATAATCATTAACTTTTAAAAGTTCAGCAGTTTTTTTTGTTGCTAAGCTCTCTTTAAAATTGCTTGTTGAAACTCCTTTTTCAATTTTATAACTTTGACTATACATTCCCAATTTCAATTTCTCGGATGCATCTCTCCCAGGCACACCTCTTGCTCCTTTGGCTCCATTTGCTCCAGGTCCACCTCTACCACCGTTTGTCTCAATGCGTAGGCTTTTGCCATTCAAAAACTGCAACCCGATTCCAAAAAAACTCCCTCCATTGTCTCCTGGCAGTCCCGGTCTTCCATCTTTGCCATTTGCAACATAAGATTTGTCATCAGGTATTGCAGGTGCTGCCTGACCACTGAGCACAACTCTCCTTTGTCCAATCACTTCCCATTTGGGCGCTGCTATGAACATGCTCACTCCCCTGAAAATATCAATTGTATCCACATCTAGGAATACAGTCTCAACAGCTAGAAAAGCGACTTCTTTCACAGTGATGTTTTTGCAGTGGGAGAGAACCAAATCTTTCATATTTATTTCCGAAATACGAATCTGAAAACCTTTTACTATCAGTCTCCCGCTGGCATCACAAGTGATATTACTCTGCTGCAGTAAGGTGTTAGTAATACTCACAAGTTCAAAACTTCTCTTAGTGTCACCTTGTGCATCTAGAAGCTGTTTTAAATTTGTATTCCCAGTAATTTCCACAAATAAATCTATCAAGCCATTTGTTGATGTAGAACCCTCATGGAAAATTGTTGAATAGATTTCTGTCTTGTTCTTCTGCATCTTGTAGCTTGCTAGTTCACCAAGGAATTTGTTGAGAGACTTGTACCAATAAAGTTCATCCTCTGCAGACTTCATAATTTGCCTTATGGGAAGGGTCCACGATGATGGAGTGAACACCAAATTTGTATCAACAAATTTCAAAAGCATTTCCTCATACTTCTCAAGAACATGAATTTGTTCATTGTAGTTGATCTGTGACGATATTTTCTGATCAGAAATGAAACCATTAACCTTCTCAAAGAACTCATTGTAGTTGTTTGTTTCATCAAGGTTTTCTGACAACTGCTTCAGAGCATTATGAAATGATTCCAAGTCTTTCAACAATTGATGAAAACTGGTGAAGTTCTGTGTTCTTTGAGTGACAAATTCACTCAGCTTAAATGACAAAGCATTGATTTTACTCTTGTAATTGTCATTCGTCAATTTCAGGAGACATTCCAGATACATTTTTGCTTCATTTGAGAGAGTGAAATCGAAGTCATTATTTTTCACCTGAACAAAATCCAAGTTCATAATAGTTTTGGTTAGTGAATCCTTGTTCTTTTCAAGTAACGACATGTTCATGAGTGGCCCAGCCTTGTAGGGACGCCGGAAGACATTGATTCTTGTTGCTTTTCCATTCTCATCCCGGGTTTGAAGACTTTGCAGTAGTTTTATCACTTTTTGATAGAAATCTAGCTTATTTTTTCCAATCTTCTCATTGAGCTTCTCTGCTAAGGATGTCTCTGTATGGTTCAAGTATTTCATGATGCTCTCAATATGCATTTCTTCAGTCACTTCTGTTACAACATCAGCGGTGTCATCTGTTGGAATGTAAGTCAGAGGTATTTTGGTTGCTATGAGCACAATATGATCCTTATACCTTTCAATATCAACCAAGAAATCATTCAAATGTTGAAGAGTGTTTATGAAATTATCTTTTGAGAAACCATACTGTAGAGAGCTGTACTTTTCAAGAAGTAAAATCTTCACCTTCTTGAATCTGCTGGTAACTGACTTCATCACATCCATGGAGACAATTTCGTGCGCAGAACTTCTCGAGTCGTGGAATCCTGGAGAATCGCAGAATGTCACAGATGAATTGTAGTTAACTAGTTCAGGGTACAGAGTGAAAGATTCAGTGGCTGATATTCCAATTTTCTCCCCATCTTCGATGATGTATTCACCAGTATCTGATGTGACCTTTTTGGACTGTAGTTTGGGATTCTCAGTCAGAAACTGAACCAGACTTGTTTTTCCGCTTCCAGCCTTACCCAGAACTAGTATAGTTTCATCCATTGACAGGTCCTTCTGCTTCTGAATAGCTTTTCCGCCATCGCTCAGCAGTTTCGTTGTTAGTGAAATTTGATCCTGGATGTAGTCTGACTCAGGTTGGCAGTCCCAGTTGTGTTCTGAGGGACCTCTCTCCTTCTCCTGCAAACATAAATTAGATCAAGAATGGTCAGTTAGTAGTAGTCGGCCATATTGGATTTATGTCCCATAACAACCATAGACTAACTATACATAGATTAACTAGATTAACTACTATACTAGATTAACTACCATAGACTAACTATTGTCTGTGATAACAACAATGCAATTTTAAGCTAAAACAAGCATTGTTTGTAACACATCACGTCTACAGTTTACGTTGGATCTTCTTGATACAATTTTATTTGATAAATAATTAAATGTTGCAGGGGCTTGACTTCTTCAAATTTTATATATTTCTTCCAAAAAAACTCCAAAAATGTTTAAACTTGAACAAGTTTATTTTGCTGTAATTATTATCTAATAATTAGCTGCTCTAATTAGCAAGTTGTATTTTAGTAATTAGCTATATTTAGTAACTATTAGCTGCAGTAATTTTCTAATTAAAAAAGTAAAATGCTAAGCCCCTCAAGAATTTTATTCTCTTTCCAATGACACGTCAAACGTAATTTTCTGTCCAAAAGTAACGGCGCTATGGGCCGTATTTATGAACGTTCCTTGAGGGTTCTTTTCCGAAAGGGACTCTTGAAAAGCGTTTCATGAATGAAATCAGGTGATTTTTCATTCATGGAACGGAAAGGAACCCTCAAGGATCGTTCATAAATACGGCCCTATATGTTTCAAAAGATTACATTGATCTTATGGGACCATTTCCAATATGGCCGCCTACTACTGCCCACTCTAAATGGAATGAGGTGGAACTACCTTCGGATCTCCTCACCGATAAAAGCCATACGCTAAATAAATAAATAATAACTGCCCACTCTTGATGCCTTGATTACATTATTGGCATTGTTTTATTTCTGAAATTTCAAGTACGGGAATGTTTATCTATGTTTATGAATTTCATTGTTTATTTATTCAGCAATGTACAATTATTAACACGAAAAAAAGATGTCGTACATCATATGTTTACAGATTACTTTTTAAACCATATTTTTTGGTTTAAACCAACTGTTTCGGTGGTTTAAACTTTTCTAGAGTTTAAACTTTTCTTGAGTTTAAACTGATACTGAGCAAACGGATTTTTAGTTTAAACCAAAAAAAATCAGATTTGGTTTAAAATATTGGTTTAAACTTATACTGTGCAAACGGGCCTTATTGTATTACAAGTAACCGAGAACTCAGAACTCAGTTAACTGAGAACTGAGTAATCAGAGAACTGTAGGCTATTATGGTATTATGAATGGAATTTATTCGTATAAATTGTTCATAAATTCGACCGAACTTTTTGGTTGCCAGTCGACGTATTTATAAGAATCAAAGAATGATTCATGAGAATAAGCAAGCGGTCATATACCTAAAATTCCATAAATAACAATGAAAACTATTCGACTAGCGCTAGTCGACTGGTAAAGCGTAAACAAGGCATTAAGGCTTATCTACACAATCGGATTTCTCATACGATAAATTTAAATAGAAGATCGACAAATCCTGTTCAAGACACAATTTAAAAGAATTTAAAAGTCTTATCAAAGATTTTCAAAAGACACACAAGAACTTGGACCACATTTGATAGGACTTTCTACACTTGATTCAGAGATGTTGTAGAATTTGTCCATAGTGGGTGAAAAATGAGACCAATGTTGTTTATTCAAAAATGAATTTATTTATAAATAAACAAACGTAAGTTCCATGCTCATGGCATCATCTTCAGAGTAGATCCGAACTTAAGTTCAGGCTCAACAGTCAACACAGAAGATATTATGCCATGAACATCGAAACGTAAGTACGTATGTTTTTCAAATAAATTAATTGTGTTATAGACAACATTGGTCTCTGTCTTTCAAATCCTTTAATCGACTCTTAAAATATTAAAACAAGATTTGAAGTTCTGTTATTTTTTAATTTTTTATAATAAATTAAATCATGTACAGCAGCCTTGAGGGCTTTTGCTGAACTGAACAAATAAAATTGAAAACTGAAACAAAAAAAATACAGATTTCAGAAGAACAGAACTCTATTCTTGTAATGAATGAAAATATTAGGCTTATAGCTGTTTCATAATATTGTTCGTTCCACTACACAGTGAACCAAGTACTTCTACAGTGATATAAAGCAGTTCAATCATACGTATTGATGAGTTTTTAAATATTTTCTGACTAATATATTTTTTCCATTTTTTATCAACTTACATCAATTGTGTGAGATGCATCATGATCCTTCAATCCTTCTGGTATTGAATTTTCGTTCAATGAAGTTGGAAACCTCCAGTGACGTCCAATGGCTGGAGCTCTGTAAAAAACCATTCTCTCATCAAAACCATACAATACAGTATCTGAATATTAATTGAGGGTTAACCAATGTTCACGAAAGTAACATAAAAGACAATCTATTTTTGTGAACTTCAAAAAATCTAAACACCAATAGAGTTTTTGGCTGATACATCAAATACTACTTAGCTTAGTTGTTGTAGAATGTAATTTGAACACTAGGATGATGGAGATAAAGTAGGTATCCCTTTTCAGTTTCAATGAATGGACAATGTTGGTACATCAGTAATGTGTTGTAAGACCCTTTTTCGAAGTTATATTTCCTTAATGAGCCTACTGATAATCTTAAATAAATGGTCCACCATATTCCCTAATAAGACGCCGTTAAACGACTAAATCAAGCCTAACAGAATTATCAAAGAGGAAGAAAATGCCCTATTGACATTGTAATTGGCATTGCAATGCAAGTACATTTAATTGAAAATAAATTATGCAATCAAAGCATTACATTTTTATAGAAATACATTACAATCAGCAAAAAAAAAGAATAACTATATCTTCTACGTTTCTCCTCTATAAAAGTCATAGATAAGTTTTGAAAGGTCATCTTCAGTCTCTCATTTCAGATAAAATTTAATAATGTTATAATAGTGTGGGTATTACATTGTTTTTTTTTTTAATTTGTAGAGAATTTTCAGACCACCAATAATCGACGATCATTTCTATCTCACAAAATTTAATGTTGTTTATGTTTTCAATGATTATTGTTCATTAAAATTTTTTCTGTACTGTAAAGAATGAATTGATCATATTCCACTCTTCAAAACGATATTCCATGACGAATTGCTTGATTTACAATTAACTGTTTATTAATTAAAAGACACATTTCAGTCTCATTGCAATGTTAGAATTGAGTTGGACTGTCATGTTAATTTATTTCATCATATATTCATTAAGAATTCCCACAAGCTTTACTGTAAGGTGTTAGTAACCCTACATTTACACAAGATACGAGCATAGCAAGGCAACAAATCTAAATCGATTCAAATAAATAATTAACAAATAATATAAATAATTACATGAATAACATGAATAATAACATGAATAATTTTTTGATCTATTGAAATCGAATAATGTGACAATATTCCTATCACAAGTCGAACATGCTTTTTTTTGTAATCAGAACTCCTCCGTGGAAGAGGAAGAAACAGATGGAGGAAGGGAGAGAGAGTGAGAGCATGAAAGAGGGAAAGATAAAGAGAAAGGCAAAGAGAGAGAGAGAAAGAGATGGTGAGGTGTGTGAAGGAAATAGAAAGAGAGTAAAAGAGAGGAAGTTGGGAAGAGAGGAGAGGTAAGGAGCGAAGAGGAGAGAATGGGCCTAGGAGAGGAAAGGTGAAGAGGTGAGGAGAGGAGAGGAAAGAAGATAAGCGGAAAGGAGAGGAGATTAGAGAAGAGAAGAGGAGAGAAGAAAAGATGAGAAAAGAGGAGAGGATGGGAAAGGAGATAAGAGGAGGAGGGGGAGGAGGATGGGGATAAGAGGAGAGGAAAGAAGAATAGAAGAGGTGGTGAGGGTTGAAGAGGAAAGGAATGGAGAGGAGGCGGAGGAGGAGGAGGAGGAGGAGAAAAATTAAAAACTATTTCATGTAGCTCAATAGTCGCAGTTTTGTGCGACCAGGGAAGTCCTAGTTATTTGAATCACTCGAATGATGGGGAACAAATAGTAATTATTACTAATCTCAAGACCTTGACCTACAGCTTTAGGTGGAATCCGAATCTCATAACAGAAAAACCGATAAATGTAACTACAACAGCTGTGAACTGTATCAAATTATTTGATACCGCTAAAATCTATCTGTTACAGCAATTTTGTGAAGGATATAAAGGAATTTACAAATTTAGAAAGAAATGTATCCCAATATTTCGATTTCAAATGAATAGAAATTCCATATTGAAAGTGAGTTATAGAATTAGAGATCTTACAATTTATATCAGTCAAACTCAGATTAATATTAATATCATTATATTATTATAAATTATATGTTTTAAAATTATAAAAATTATATGTAATATAATTTATAAAAATTATGAATTAATCTTGTCGTGAAAGTTTTTAGAATTCTGAATGAAATCCAGTTCTAACTATTGAATAAATAGATCACTTATTATAAAAGTTCTGAATAAATGAGTCTTACCTTTGAATTCCTATGAAAAGTAGGAGAAGAGTTATGAGAGTTCGTAGCGTCAACATTTCCTACACAAAGTTGGAACTAGAATAATAATTCTGTTACTGAAAGAAAGACCTATTTATATGCGTGTTGTTTATCAATTAAAGTCGAATACAAACAAAGAATGTGCATTGATAAGTCTCTATCACCATCGACTCTCCATTTTACATAGGTCGGAGGTCAATTTATATCTATTTTTTATTCCTTATTGATATTATTGTATCGTTCTTTGTGATAAGTTGAATATTATACAGTTTGTCTGAGAAGTGTACTGCTGAAATTCAAGAACTGATAATACGATAAATATACAAGAAAATATTCAAACCTAGGAAACATTTAAAGGAAAATACACTATTTCTTTATTTTTGTTGAGAATTTCAACATGTATTATTTAAAAATGGTAATCGAAAGTAGATGGTGATAAAAGTGACAATTCAAGTCATAAGACCGTTCTTTTCATCATTCATTTTAATGTTGGAATTGATTTTTTTATACTGTTAATACCAATATTGAATTATAATGGGAGGCTTAAGCCAGTGGATTACACCCCCACACCCCACCCGGAACCCCAAAACATGTTATTGAAAACCGGTTTCCAACTACTCAAAACGCTGAAATTGTCTGGATCTGTGGTGAAACTCATCCCTATTTAAATTTAAAGCTATTAGAACAACAGAAGGAATTTCATTTTTTGACACAAATGTTTAGAAAATTAATATTTCAAATGGATTTTCTTACTCTAGCAATCATTATCGAAAACATTGTTAGCTGGGTTGATGAAACAGGAGGGTTTCCGCATTTTAGAGGACATTAAACATGGATTTTTCTTCGAACAAAACCCCGGCACAGGAGACTTGATGAAACGGAGAGTTTCGCCGGATAACTATATTTCATTCTTACCTTAGATCTTAATTATATATGTATTGGAGTATACACGTTACACTGTATATTTTTATATGTACTATTTTCATCAGTCATACTTACTATTTTGAATTCCATCTATACTGTATTCAGTTTCTAAAATATATTCCTCTGTTATTATTTTTGTAGGAATACTCTGCATGTGCTGCAGACATTGCACAGCGCACAAACCTACATTGGAATCGATGTTGACCTGATCTCATCGATCGTAACGTGGATCAAGAAGAGGCAGAACAATGATGGCAGCTTCCATCCCAGTCCAATGGATTTCACAATTCGAAATTCTACTCCGGCAAACCTCATCATTCAAACGACAGCGGAAACAGTAGCTGCTTTGCTTCAGATTGGAATCGAATCTGAGGTAATTCGGCTCCCTGATAAAAGAAAAATAGCAGCTTGAAAATATAGAATTCATTTATTGATACCTTCTAACTTTCTACAAAAAATTTACATGGATCAAATTTATTCAATATAATTGGAATGCACTCCAATTCTCTTTGCTCCTTTTAAAACAAGCCTCGCGTAAGGCAACGGCTCTGTCAAAGGCAAATTATAGGTTTCAAATTGGAATCGAATCTGAGGTAATTCGGCTCCCTGATTAAAGAATAAAGAAAAATAGCAACTTGAAAATACAGAATTCAAAGAATACTTTATTGAAATAATTTCTTTACTTTCTTGAAATAATTCAAAGAATTCAGAATACTTCCAAACTTTTTACAAAACATTTACATCGAGCAAATTTATTCAATATAATTGAAATGTAGTCCAATTCTCTTTGCTCCTTTTAAAACAAGCCTCGCGTAAGGCAATCAGCTCTGTCAAAGGCAAATTATAGGTATAAGAAGTGAACCACTCAATGTAACATATTATTTGAGTATCATTTCAACGCAAATCTTATGGGAATTGGTAAAATTATGGTGGATTTGTCCGAGGTACCCAATCAAAAGTGTGACATCAAATGGCCACAATGTCTTTACAATCTCGATCTTTACAATCAATCAACAACAATCTCTTCAAATCAAACAGTACAATCTCTTCAAATCAAACAGTACAATCTCTTTACTGTACACTTTTAAGACATTGATGTTTCAAATTGTAAATTCTTTGAAATGTTCTCTTGTAAATTTCGTTTGTAAATTCAAGGGTTTATTCCTTTATTCTTAGTTTTTTTAATTGTATTTTTTTTACCTTGTACCGTGAGTAATTTTTTCCTCAACTGTTATAATAAGATATTTCTTTTTCTTTTATTTGTATTATTTTGGTTAATGCTGCTTATTTTATTTGTTATGTAATACTCGGCCCCTGCGCTCAGGCTGTTGCCTTTGCAGGGACCTTCCTTGTTATTAATACAGTATATCAATACTACTTTATGTTATATCTATTGTATTATTAATTCTATTATTTCTCATTGTACTTTTTGAGTTTGCTGTATTTTATTTCAAGGATAAATAAATGATTTTGATAAATGATGTTGTTTTTTGCTTAGGATGATGCCGAAACCGTGCTGAAAGCCAGATTCTACTTGGAAGGCTGCCTGTACCATGATTTGGATCCCGTATCGCTGGCAATGTTGAGCTACGCGCTGGTGCTAACCGAGAGCACAATGGTGCCGCAAGCGATTGAGAAACTGCGGAAGGCATCAACGAATGAGGAGGGCGACTTTGGTTGGCCGCACCCTTCCGACAACTCCGACTGGCTTTACGAGGAGGGCGGTGGCGGCCAGATGAAGCCGCCAGTGCTGCCCAATGTCATCGATTACCGTGCCTCGTTGTACGTGCTCATGACCTACTCGATCCTGCCCGACTTGAAATTGGCAGAGCCTGTGGCACGATATCTGTTCTACCGCTCACATGTTCTCGACAAACACACCGAGCTCGTCTACACGGCAATGAAGGCGTTCACCCTGTACTCGGCGTGGGCTGTGGACAAACACAGACAACTGACTCTGTCGCTGGCCACTTCAGGCATGGAACTGACTGACACACTCGAGCTGAGGAATACGTCGGTGTCGCAAGTGCTGCAGCTTCCCTCGCTGCCGACTAAGGTAAACTATTGAGAAATAATAGTAAAATTTGTTAAGTAGTAGTAGTAAAATAGTAAAATATTAAGAAATAATATCTACGACTATGTTGCAACGCAATCATTACAGTTTCATAATTGAAATCGAAACAATTGCCCTTTTGAAATGGAATTTGAAACTTGTATCATAATAAACTATTGAGAGATAATAGTAGTTTATCTACGACTATGTTGTAACGCAATAATAATTACAGTTTCATAATTTGAATCGACACAATTGCCCTTTTGAAATGGAATTTGAAACTTGTATCATAATAAACTATTGAGAAATAATAGTAGTTTATCTACGACTATGTTGCAACGCAATCATTACAGTTTCATAATTGAAATCGAAACATTTTGAAATGGAATTTGAAACTTGTATCATAATGACAACTTTATAAAACGGATGCTACTTCATGAAACGTTTCTGGTTCAATCTGATCCAGCTTTCAGTTTTAAAACACTGGAAAGGAACTAAATAGAATCGCAGCTAATCAAGCGCTGAAGTTGCTCATGCGTGTATGATTTTAGCAGCTATCCTAACCCCAACCAATAATTACAGTTTCATAATTTAAATCGACACAATTGCCCTTTTGAAATGGAATTTGAAACTTGTATCATAATGACAACTTTATAAAACGGGTGCTACTTCATGAAACGTTTCTGGTTCAATCTGATCCAGCTTTCAGTTTCCAACACTGGAAAGGAACTAAATAGAATTGCAGCTGATCAAGCGCTGAAGCTGCTCATGCGTGTATGCTTTTAGCAGCTATCCCAACCCCAACCTATACGGTCAACTTTGAAATGAAACATGGTCGTTTGAATGAAGGTTAGTTTATTGCCAGAGATATTTTAAGTTTGCCAAAGAAAATTCTTTACAAAAAATACTAAGTGAATAATTATAAATTAGTATAAACAAGACATAAGTATTTCTTTGTAGACTATCTACAAGTTTTTTTACATATTGTATGTTTTTTATTCTATATTGATTAATGTTTCAGAATTGAATTATTTTAAAGAAAGAAAAAACAAATCTTTAGATTGATATTGTTGATATTATTGTTTTTTGTTGGTTGTAGATAAAATAGTGCTCGCTTCGCTCGTATTTCAACCCTGGATCTCACTCGTGGTTTGAAGGCTCTCGATCATAATACAACCATTAATTTTATAAACTACTATTATGCAACGGTTTTATTATGAGAGTCTTCAAAGCACGAGTTACATGTAAGTTGGAAAATTAGCTTTCCTCAATGCCGACTAAATAATGTTGCTAATGGCGACTAATGTGATGCTAATGATGATTGTGTTGTGTCTTGTGTTACATATTATCTTCAGTGGTGATTTGTAAATTATTTTTCTTCTATCGGAGGAAGGAAAAACGTCTCACCTCACAAAACTTCATCATATGTTCTAATCGTGTTTCTACATGTAACAAGATAAGATTCACTGTGAAAAACCAAAAGTGCTGGAATGAGACGTTACACTGTGAAAGGATGAGGATTGAGAAAGATTGCAATTTTCTCATGAATTAGGACTTTTCCAATCAAAATTGCTGCTAATTGTTGTTCTAGTAGTGTATCTAATTTACTTTAGGCCTATCTACATTTGATAAGAATAAAAATTTCTGTGAAAAACCAAAAGTGCTGAAATAAAAAAATTACCTAATATTACCATAACATATAATTATATTCGTAGATAAACAATAATTGCTTAAAACTTAGTCAAATACACTACTGTTCACCGCTGGTAACTCGACCTCTGAGGTCTGAGACGGAGAAGGGAAATAAATCAGTGGCGCCAGCCTGTCAATGACTCGTGATAACAAACCCTGCTCACTAATAAAGCTATTCAGTTTTCAGCGATGTTAAATAGACTTATGCCGGGTTTCACCAACATTTGTCAAATATTCAACGATGTTCAAACGCACCAACAGGTGAAAAGGTTATTATCACACTATGTGAAAAATTGATCTGTGTACATTGGTGCATTGCAATAATATTAGCATTTTATCCGGCTGTTTATGTATGAGAACTCCAATCACTTTAAATTCAAAGATCAGCTGGAGTTTCTGCTTCTTTGCAACAATTTTCTACCGTGTATGCCTTGGCCTTTTTTGAACATGGTCAAATTCTATTTGACCAAGGTTGGTGAAACCCGGCAATAGTGTTTGTATTCTCACTGCCTTGTTTTCCAATGCCATACGTCACGACTAGATCAATTGCATTCCTTTAAAAAAATTATAAATACTTTTCATATGAAAGAGCAATATGAAATCCGAAATACGTTTCTAGGTGTTTGTGTATGCTACTGGCGCTGGTTGTGCGACGGTGCAGGGACATGTCAGCTACACGACGTACTCGCCTTCCAAGTCCAACAGCCTGCTCGATATCTGGGCCGGCGTTGAACAGGAAACACTGCCTCCCAGGAACTCGGCCCAGGAGTCCATCTATCTCGAGATCAAAGTTTGTGTCAGGTGAGTGCTGTATGCGCCCCTCTTTATTTTATCACTACTTTTAACCGGAGCCCACAAGCTGAGCCTCATTTTTCGGTTACCTGGATGGTAGATGGTTTTCTATAGCTCATACTGCTCATACAACATCCATAATAATAGAACATGTAGAAAATTATCAAAGCCTTCTTGATAAACCATGTCGATACATCTATCCACTATGTAACCATCCAGCAGTGCGGCCCCAGCTGCCTTAACAATGTTAACGCATAGCGCACTATTCTTTCACTCCTTGAGGCTAGGCGTACACCGGTTAGTCAAGACAAGGCAAGACGAGATTAGTCACGTTTAGTCACAGTAATACACATAGTTGCTTATGAAGCAGCACACACAGAGGCAATGACTAATCGGTGTGTGTTGCTTCATAAGCAACTATGTGAATCACTGTGACTAAACATGGCTAATCTTGTCTTGTCTTGTCTTGACTAACCGGTGTACGCCTAGCCTTATAAGCTACATTGAATATCACTATAATCACTCTCTTAACATTACCAGTTTTCTTTTTATAAGTTCAATGGTATCCTGTTATTCATTGTACAATCAGTAGTGCTACCTATATCTTGTTTTAATTATTAATATGTGTGTCTCATTTTCTGGTATTTCTATTCAAAATTGTTATTATTGTCAACTTTCAAGTCTTCATACAGAGAGATTTTGTGTAGAAAATGTCTAATGTGAAAAATAACAATAATTTTTATCTTTTATCATTTGATATGAGTCTGAATACCTGGCTTTTTATACGAAATTGTAGATGGGAACCAAACTTGCTCTAGATGTCATTTGTCAGTTTAAAAATTCAAGTTTTTAACAACTATTTTATTAATTTTTCATATTAATAAAAGAGAGTTGATGTCTGTACGCTCGCTTATAACTCGAGAACGGCTGAACCGATTTAGATGATTTTGGATTCGTTTGAATTTTTAAAGCACTGGTCAACATAATATGTATTAAAATATAAGAAAATCTCTTTATAATTAATAAATAATTAGTAAATTAATGACCTAACCTATCAAACATGACATCCATTTTGATCCAGTCCAAACAATAATGCTCCTATGAAAACGATGTGTAGTTGAAGATGCTACAATATAGGTCTTCCCAAAACGACTGCGGTGGTCTATTGGTTAGCGACTCTGCCTTCCACGCAGAATTCTCGGTTCGATTCGAGACAGGTGAAATTTTTTTGGCAACTTTCAGCATTGATTAATATTGATTATTATCCACTAGCTTTATAAAAATTAGTATATTGCAGATTTCTTTTGATTTTCCATCAATAAAGCGTGTGGATATAGATATTTTTACTTCGTGACATTTTTTTCGTGGGGGGGGAATGAAGGGGAGGCATTTGGGGGAAGAGGTGGGTGACATGAAGGGGTTGTTGAGGTGACATGAAGGGGGACATTTGGGGGTGGCATGAAGAACATTTGAGGGAGAAGAGGGGGACATTGGGGAGAGGGTGATACGAAGTTCGCCGGGACAGCTAGTTTTCATATCCAATGTGTCAATCTTAATTGCATTGGTCCAATGTGCAATTAATTTATTGGAATTGTTTGTTGAGGTACGGAATTCATTAAGGGGTTGTACAAAGCTCTTGAGTAAATATCCATCAAGAAATGAATTCTATACATAATAATCGGATAAAACATGCTCCACATTTCATAAACAAGTTTATATACTTATTATCCGAATTATTATATAAGCTATGTATTATCACAGCATAGAGAACTTCTTTTCTATTCTGTGTTATCATAGATATGTCACATATATGTTCAATTAAATAAACTATGTATTCTCTTGCTTTATAGTATTTTATTTTTAACATTCTCAGATGGAAAGGTGCAGTGAATTCTTCAGGAGTTCTCCGCGCTGAAGTGAACCTTTTCTCAGGCTTTCAGCTTTGCTCAACCCCAGCAACAAACGAGAATCTGCACTACGGAGCGCATGATAATAAAGTCTGGTTCACTATGACGAACGTGAGTGATCCAATTCTCTTATCAACAGGAAATTAACTTGTACACATAAATCTGAATCCGAACTGAATATTGTTATTCTATTGATTATCCAATAACGGTATCTATTTTTATATTTCGATTTGTATAACTTTCGTTTATTTTCTAGTTTAATTTCATTTTTGTTTTAAATCTTATTTTTTACGAGTTGGGCCGATAGTGAATGGAACGGACGTGTTTTGTTGTGCTCCTCGAATCTTCCAATTTTTGACAATAATATTGTTAATGAAGTTTTGCAGCAGATTTTACATTTAATTGATGAATTATTATCCTTTTTCACCTTCTAATACTATCATACTCACTCTATTTCTTCTCCTTGGTATTTTTTTTTATATTCTCTTTATTACTTTTTCTTGACAGTTCATTAAGATTTTATTTATCTATTATATCAGCAACTCTTACCTTTGCACAGGATTTTTCCTTGCAGGTAAATAGATTGTAATATTTTGAACATTTGTTTTACGATTATTATGTGAAAATCTGAATAAAGTTATTCTGTATTTGTATTATCTAATTAATTGAATTAGTAGTAGTAGTAGTAGTAGTAGTAGTAGTAGTAGTAGTAGTAGTAGTAGTAGTAGTAGTGAGAGCGGTTGCTGAGTAATCATGTGGTTAAGTAAGCCCCTGCGCCCACTAAGCAACTGCTCTCTGATTTCAGTCAACAACCCAGCGTTTGACTTTGGCTGATAGGTTAGATTACCCGATTACCCGAAAAACACCCAAATGTCATCTGGCAACATTGGGTTGCTAACTGAAATCAGATAGCAGTTGCGAAGTGGGCGCAGGGGCTAACAAACATTCAAGACTGCTCTTGGTTGGGTGACCGACACAAAAAATAAAGGCGAGGTGGACCCTACCCGTAAGGGTCTCCCCACCGATAATAAGCCATACGATAAAAAAAAAATTGAAAAAAAAAGCTTTTTATCCTGTATTCTTAGCAACAATACTCTCAATCACGGTTAGTATTTAAGCGTTTATAAGATATATGCCCGGTTTTTCAGTCGTTCAATAAACTTATGGAATCAATAACTTTTTTTTGCATTTGAAAACACATGGTTATTGATTCAATAGTGCTATTGGATCCATAAACTGTCTATTGAGCGACTAAAAAACCGGGCAATAAGGTTGAAAAGTTCACCTTTGCTTTGCAGGTGAAAACTGAATGCCTGAAGTTGACAGCCTGCAGCGTTTATATGGTGAGTGGCCTGCGCCCCGCCTTGGCCTCAGTCTACCCAATCATGTCTCCGCATTTGGCGGTCGAAACATTCTTCCACACTCGCCGCGCCAGTCCTCTGCTCGCTGATACCACTGACGATGACTTTATCTTCAGACCCCTGTATAAAGTATTTTATTCTTATCACAGGCCATCACTTGAGCATGTTTGAACATGAAAGTTTTCCGCTCGCCGACCATAATAGAGTACAGTACAGGTACTTCATTTTTAATAACTAGTTTTAGCATAAGACTCCCACCAGCGAGCAAGTTTTACTTTTGCTGGTGGTGCCATAAAGTATTCTGTAGGCTATATTTATTATTTTGTATTTGTGAAATTTTTATTCTAAATTTAAGGAATATTTATTGTATGATTATAGAATTTCACTGTACTTCTTTGTTTTATGGCAATAAAGATTTGATTTTGATTTTGATTTTTGAAGAAGCCAAGTTGGCTAGTTACAAAGGTGGAAGGAAAATGGGTAGGCCTACTGTATTACAATTATTAAACTGCTATTAAATAATAGCATTTATTTAATTGCTATTTTCAATACAGTATTTCTATTATATAATAGCAATTGAATAATTTCAATATCCTATTTTCTTCCACCTTCTGTAGCAGTACAGTACTGTACTGTAATATGAAACATACAGTACAGTATTTGTACAGTACTGTAAAGTTGAACGTGTTCAATATACTTTATATGGAGGTTATAACTAACCCCTATATAACGTATTTTGCCAGACTTCAACCTCAATTTAACGAACCTCGTTTTTAAGTAAACCCCTACATAACGTACGAATTTCTTGGTCCCTTCAAATACGTTAAATCAGGTCCACTGTATTAGTACTGTCGTATTTTGTGTGTTTGAAAGTTTTTTATTTTGAAACCCATGAGCTTAAACTCTTGAGAAACTTTGTCTTCAAACTTTTAATATTTTGGAATACATATTAACTTATTTGCATAACGCTAGTTATTTCTTAACCTCATCGCTTAGTTATTAGAAAACAATCATCGGCCAGTTGCACAGAAAGAAAAATGATTTTGAAGGTGAGGCCGCGTTGCTGGATGGTTATTGATTGATTGAATCTTCTTTATTCAACAAAATGTATACAGGTTCATTGAACAGTGTCATAATTATAATCGTCTTAACTAAAATACATGTTCATTGAACAGTGTCTCAACTAAAACAGTGTCTACCTAGTGGGTAGATGAAACATCTATAGAAGATAGATAGATAGATTTCTTTTTTTCACTTTTTACATTACAAACGTGCTGTGGGCGAAGTTGAGGCATACAAGCCCCCTCTGCCACTTAACCCACCACATAGAACATAGAGCATCCATAGTAATAGAACACAATATTATGTTCATAACAGATTTTCTATTACTATGGATGCTCAAGAACATTTTATGAATTTGATGTTCTGTAGATATTCCATCTATCCACTAGGTAACCATCCAGCAGCAGTGCGGCCTCAGATTAACGGCCGTAAAATGACATCATCTAACGGAACCAATGCAACGAAATCCTTATTGATCTCCGTAGAATGACGTCATCTTAGTGCAGTTAAATTCAATTGCCTTTTCGTACAATTGACCATATAAATATTTTTGTATAGCTGGAACTGCTTATTGCTTAATGCTTGAGTGCAATCTATGAAATTTTGTTCAAGTACTAAATTCACAAGTGGTGTGGTGATTAGAAATTAATAATTTTGTTCAGTTCCATTTATTTATTCGCCAATATAACGCGATGTGATTTACGAAAGAAATAAAATTTAATAACAGGTATAATCATGAATATTTACATAAAATGGAAAAAACACTAATAAAATTGTACCTCAACACGATTTTTGATAAGTTTACCTAACCACTGTCTCCATTGTGTATTGTATATGTATTTTGTATTATTTGGAAATCATTTATCAATCAATAAATTGAATTGAATCGAGTTGATTAGGATGGAATTGCAATGGAATGATCATCAGTACTTTGAATTGTCCGGGATTTCAATCGCGATTGAGAAACCTCATTTATAATATTGAGTTTCGATAAGCACCGGCATAATTTAAATAATTTCCTGACAGTTTTTGGAGTGAAGGCATCATTTTTCTTATTTTTTGCTCCAATCTTTCGTTTTTCTGGATTTTGTTCTGCTTTTGAAGATTTATTTCTCTCAATATTGTTTTGTAAGTATATTAATTTTCATTTATATCTATTATTTTGTTATTTTGGCTGATGTTTTTTTTAGTTATCCAACATAATCCTAGTCCTGTTTTTGTTTCAAGTGATTTACAGTATAATGTTTTTTATTAATAATTGAATTTACTTATTGTGAGTATTTTTTGAAAATTTATCATCAGCATTATCTTTTAGTAATCTCTTTATCATTTCAGTTTCAATTTCAACTGCTAACTTCACTCTGAAACTTTTACTGCTGATTTTACTAACATCGATCAAGTGTAATTTTCATCTCCTACCTTTTCATCATAATAGGCTACGATTAATAAAAGAATAAACATATAGAGTGTATTGGTAGAGAGTTTACTGTAGTCATTTGTAGTTGGCATTGGATCTTAATGTATACGGTACATGCTTACCAACAGCATTACTTACATTACTTACCGGAGACAGCAGAATGCACAATGTGAGCTCAATAGAGTTCTGAGTTGATTATCATACAAATCAACATAATCATTTTATTTTTCAATTACGAGGTTTTTATAAAACCACACCTACTTGGTGTGTTAAAATAAGTGGGAATTTGAACCTTTAATGCATCTTATATTGTCGATACTTTTTCTAATTGTTTTATGTACTCTTCCGCCCAAAGTAAAGCTCGGTATTGGTTTTCAGATTACAATAATGACAACGCTGTATGGGAAGACCCGGAAATGGCGACACAGCAGCACAAGGATGAACTGCCAGACATGATTGTGTTGAGCGATTTGAACGAAGATCAACAATTCATGAATGAAGAAACGTCGACATTCACTCCATTCAACATTGTACTCAACAGCAACGGATCCTACTTCATTGATACCAACAACAATTTCAACGGTATCGACCAAGATTCAACGAAAATTTACAGTGATGATACAATCAGCGACAACCGAGACGAAAAACTAGTTGACAGTGACGGAAATTCAAGTAAAACTGATGCCAGTAAGGGACTGAATAAAATGAAGAGTGGAAGTCCAGAAGTTTTAAACATACATGATGAAACAGCTGTAGAAGAGGACCCGGCTGATATCCATAAGGGAATAGTAGCGAAAAAAGGTTTCAAGAATAGCAAGTTGAAGATGAAAGGTAAGAAGAAAGTTTTGAAAACTCCAGTTGTTTCAGATATTTTAAAGAAGGTAGCCGTTGAACCAACAAAGCTGTCCGATAAAAATGAAGGAATCACGACTGAAGCTGAGTCTGACAATACACCTTCAACAACTATTCCTACTTATGTGAATAAATCTTCTACGGAAAAACTGCCTCCTCTTGGGGTTTCAGTAAGTCAACAAGCAAAGAAAAGTGAATCGGAAATGGGGATTAAAATTGTAACAACTGGAACATCTCTCTTGGATATTGTTTATTCAACTGCCACTCCACAAACAATCCTTCATGTGGAGAACGCTACTGAGAACCTGACAAACTCTCCAGTAACTCAGAAAGTGCCAGAAGATGTACAGAAAACGCGTGAAAGGGATATTGAGATTCCTATCACGCATCAGACAACCGCTCATCCGACTCTGCCTCAAAAAAGCATCAATCAGGAGTTGAAAGCTGATAAATTTCCAGAAACAACAACTTCCAGACAGAGCGATGGCGGAATTATCGAGTCCGATGCGGCCGCTAAGACAACAGAAAAGTTTTTGGTTTTGGATCGTCAAGCACTTTTGGGAATTCTCCGATCCGATGACAAGAAACAGAGTAACTCGGCGTCAGGTGGTTAAGTGCATGTGAACTTGTCAAAACTGTGCACAAATTCAGTCTGAATGAAAGAAATTGTCGCAATAATAGTAATGATTGTTAAATGTGAGAAAGCGAATCACTGGGTGCGTCTCGTTGCTTGATACAGTATTTATTTTCTTACAATTAAATCTAGACGATTGCACAATGTTCATGTTAACTCACCAGTTTTACGATTCCATAAAGTTCCAATCCCAATCACAATAATATTATGGAAAATATCCTCTCGTGAAAGTATTTGATATTAATTCTCTCTCAATAGTATCTATATTCATGAGCATTGGTGAATCATTTTGTAAAAATGTAAATAGTTTTCCTAGTTATAACAATATTCCTATGACAATGTATAGTACAGTACCTGTTTTATCTGGGATATTTGGCTTCTGGCTGACGCAAAGAAATGGTTGTAATCAACTCCCAAAATTCATTTCAAGTTTTTTAAATCCAATGAAGGATCATTAAACTCAACTATTAATAACATCATTGCACCTCATACAATTAATATTAATCTAAATCATGAATAATGTGCTGATAATTGAGTTGTGCTAAAAGACGAATCTTATTTGATGAGCATCTAATTCTGTTCCGGCGATCTATCAACTTCTATCATGATTTCCTTTAAGTGACTATAGGATATGATCTGAAATAAGCCATGAATTAAAATTTTTCAGAATCTGAAAATTCATAGCTTTTTAGAAATGTTTTGAGACTTTTTCAAGTCTTTCCAATCGGAAGCCAGGTAGTAGTGAGTTTTGCATAAATGGATTATCACATACCACTAACAGGGTATCTGCTACCTTAACTCTTATTTGGTTCAGTGATTGTTTGGTATTAATCTTTATATTTCATTCAATCATCTCCTAACCATAATTTTAATTACTCTTCTTCATCTGAACTGAATAATATCTATTAAATCTCATGCAAGTTCATTTAGGAGTATGATTCTTATTTACAGACTTGTTATGAGCCAGACACTAACATCTCAATCTTCAATGAAATTTTCATGCTGTTCCGTATATGTGAGGTCAATTTCTGATGGATGTGAATTAGCTCATGCAAGCGTCAAATTACATTCAAACTTACATTAATGTTTGTAGCACATTACATGTCTGTAGATATCAATGGGGCCCAATAAGAATCAGATGAATATCTTCAGCAATTCACAAAAAGTCAGTTCACCAAACGAGTTCACCTCGTGCAGCGCAAAGCGTCGCTCACTTGAATTTTCTAAAATTCTTAGTTTTGAATAGTTGCTATTTTATTTATTTGCAGCTCAGTCAATCAATGAAATCCTACCTTGTACAGTGATCACTGGTCACTGTACCACTTCCAGAAAAACCTTCTAATCTCTATCTATGTGATTTCACTAACACTCAAGAGATTTAATAATTCAGTACATTTTATGCCAACAGATAGTGCCACAGGAAACTATTTTAGGTTTTTATCAAAGTTCACCTATTTAAAATTATTATTTTTGAAAAAAAAAAACAATAGAGCCTTCAAAAATTCGAACTTTTATCTACCTTTTGGCGCAAACCGCGTCAAAAACTTCACTAAAACTTCTCCACGACCTTTCAAAAGTCGGGCGCGAAACTCTTTTCATATATAAGATATTAGAATGTCATTTTGCCAGCTTATCTGGGAAAAGCTATAGCGAGTATGTTGGTGTGTATTATGTCAATTGAATAAAACCACTGTGTCAAATAATGTTAAAACGCTGAATGTAGAACTATTTATAAGGATGTGAGATGTGATTGATTTTTCCATGATTGCAATGTCTTACCTTTATTAGAGCTTAAGCAAGTCCGAATGGTAATAGAAAATATTTAAACGTAATCACTGATCAGTTATTAATTGCAAAAAATACAAGAATAATACAAATCTATTTTTAATTTGATCCGTTTGACTTGTTTTCTACAAATATTTATTATTTCAAATGAGCATTACCTTGAATAATATTTTTAAGGATTCACTTTATAAAGCATTTACTTTAAACTGATTTTTACAAGTGAATTCCATGGGAAATGTATCGTCTCGAAATAGCTGTTTGCAAAAATTAAAATTCAGTTTACTTGAAAAATAGGTACGGTATGTTAAAAACGAGCTCATGTCTCAATATAGGTTTGTAGTATAAAGTTGATTCAGTTGAATTGATCATTGTCAGAAAAATATTTATTAATATTATGATATGAAACTCTATGTTCTACATTAAGTGGAATATTGCAAAAAAACTTGCTAAAATGGAAAATTGCTACTATTTTCCAATGTCTAATAAGTGGTACTTCTATAGTGTAATTCACGTCAAGAAGTCAGCATTGTTTATATGAGGAGGATTGATGTCAAGTTTCATTGAGAGAGAAAGAGAAAACTGCACCAAACCTGTTTGTTGGGACTGTGCGACAATAATGCACAGTGCGGCAACTATGCACAGTGCGAATAGGATAGAGACATCAGCAACAGCCTTGTTCTGAACAACTCCCATCTAAGCGATGCTGACTTCTTGACGTGAATCGCACTATACTTCAGTTATGCTTGAGTCATTCCCAAAAATTTTCAAACTACTTTTTATGGAAATTTTCTTTTCATAAAAGTGATAGATTATGATTATTTTCTCTGAGTCCAATGTAAATAGTTAACATTAGATATCGATGTTACAATCTTCAAAAATGTAGGGAGGATGCTTGATTAGGATAATTGATAATAATTGTAAGATTAGCGATGATTGGAGAATGAATTATCAAAAACACTCGCTTGCCAGCTCAAGGTGTTAAGTGCTCAAACGCTTCGCATCCATTAAGAAAGAATATAGTTGTAATTTTATTCAAGAAATGAAAATAGAGTAAGCTGATTCTAGTCGAATGGTTGAATTAAGTTGTTTGTTAGTTTTATCTGTAACGTGAAAACCGTGTGTTTTTATATTGCATTTAACTAAATTATATTGATGATGTATGGTGATAAAGAATGTTGTTCAGTGTGAATGGATGATTGTTTGTTTAAGATTACCATATGAACGTTTGTTGAATCGGTCACTTGTCGATAAAAACGTTTAGCAATGTATTCCTTGTGTTTGTGTTTGTGGAAAATTAATTCCAGTATCAAGAGTTTTAAACCAATATTCAAATTCATTCTCAAATTCATACTACCTATTGGATTTAGGGAAGTAGACAATTAGTCGAAGGAAAACTGACCTTAGACAAGTGGAACAGGCTCTCTATTCTACCCTGCTAACCTACTAGCGGGGTTAGCTACCAAGAAAGGTTAAGACCGGTAAGAACCTAGAGAGAGCTGCTACCGCCAGTTTTCCCTTCGACTAATTAGATACATCCCTTGGATTTATATGTATAATTTTTTAAAAGTTACATTCATATTAAATTTATTAAACTCTTGAAGATTTGTGTTCATCATGAAATACGATTCTATAATATATTATTGTTTAATAATATTACTGTAGTATTATTATTCTTTGTTATGAAATATAGACACTGCAATATAATATCAATCTATTAATATTAATTTTTAGTGTTGTTTCCAGACCATACTAACAATTCATTGTGGTTTCGAATGTAATTTCTAAATAAACTCTATATTTCAACAATACATGATAATTTGATAATTTTCTAAACGTGTGTGCTCAATTTTCACAAGAGCAATAATAAATTTATAGTTATCAGTCACTTATTCTGAATCTGAATTTCCATACCGTAATGACAAATTTCAAACAAAGGTAATATGTATGAGGTAACTCAGAATCATTCAGAAAAAGGCAGAAATTCAAGTTTGAATAGAATGGAATCAGTTTCTTTAATAAACCTTCTAGAATGCATTCTGAATATAACTACACTCTTTTTATGAATTGGAGAATTTTCACGTTTAGAGGTATTTGTAAATAGTTCAAGTCATACAGATAGTACAATGTTATTCATATCTTGAATTTTTCACTCATAACAAACTAACACACATGAAAATTCCAACACCTATAATCAATATTACTAATGGAACCTTCAATCCTGATTTGAAAACTTATTTTTTATTGTTGAAAATTAATGAACTCATTTTAAAAGCATCTTTGTGGAAAATCGAATGACAATTATTTATATAATAATATTAATCAAGGCTTGAGATTATTATACAAATTGTTCCTCGCAGTATTTAATAGTATTTTTGTTTCAAAATGAAATTTCGTTTAATTCAGATTTTTAGGAAACATTTCATTTGAAGAAAAGTACTGGAAATGCATTTATTCTGATCGACAAGATAAAATTCTAACTTGAAAATTGTGTACATTAACTGGTATCGCTTGTGCTGGATTCATTGTCTAGTGCTCATGGGATTTTGAGATGAAAATATTGAAAATTATGAAAATTTGTATGACTTTCAAAACTAAGCGTTGTCAACAGATTATGTCATTATTTTTTTCAATTACTTCTATTCTGCCAAAGCAGCGAATTTTTTAGTTTTCTCAATTAAATATATAAAATAATATGCGTTTGAAAATCCTGGAACTGAAGTTGTATAATTTGTGCTTGAATATTGATTTAAGTTTACAATTTTCATACTCTCATCATTTTAATCATGAAATTTCAAATTTCTGTACAATTTTTTCCAATTTATAAAGAAATTGTACGATTTAGTATTCCACTCCGTCCATTAATATCTATATTGATTTCTAAGCTTGGTATGTGAACCAAGCATAGAAATCTTACTAATCTCAATCCATGAATTGACACCATACTATTATGCTGCAAGTAACTAATAACTTGATAAATTATATGCTGATTAACCAAAAATACTCATTTAAACTTCGACATTTCAATGCAATAAACAATTATTATTACATTGTATACCTGTACATATTGCTGCAGAAAAAAACCTCAAGTTGTATCTAAATCATAATTGAAATTGAATGAATGTGTATATGTTACTCATCTTGTGTAAATATCAATATTCTCCTTTTCAACATG
The DNA here is from genome assembly GCA_017141395.1 of Laodelphax striatellus. Classification (NCBI taxonomy): domain Eukaryota; kingdom Metazoa; phylum Arthropoda; class Insecta; order Hemiptera; family Delphacidae; genus Laodelphax; species Laodelphax striatellus. Next base: position 13,981,493 of record CM029538.1, on the reverse strand, counting down.
AAAATGTTTATGGACTATTTTCAATATTTTCCCACATTTTTTCACGTTACTCCACACATTTTTCAGTAAAGTGTATTATGATGTATGGTATCTTATTTCTTAATCTTAATTATTTTTAATACATCAGTTTTATGTAGGCTATTATCCTGCAATTGAAAGCAAAGATTCTTTTCCAGTTCATTATTGAATAAAATATTTCCACTAGTCTGTGTCATTTTTATTTGACTAAAGTATCACATTTCCAATTTCCATTGAACTTTGATCCAGAAATATCCACAGTCTCTTCAATCCATCTAACACGGTTGTTCAGTCTAGTAGAATATTACTAATAAATATTATAAGGGTCTCCCCTCCGATAAAAAGCCATACGAACTTATTTTTTTACCAATGAATATTTAAAATTAATATTCTAAAATTAATTTATTATAAATATTATTGTATTTTCTAAACCGTGGTTGAACTTAAGTTTACTCTGCCCTAAAAGTTGCTTGTAATTTCTTTTGATCGGAGGTACCTCCATTCTCAGTTCCCATAAAATGAAATTTCTAAGATTCCTCGCATATAGTTATATTCATTTAATTTGGCGGATGACGAATAACTTTCATTTAACATTTCTATGGTAACGGGTTCTGTTCTGCTGAATTTTTTCATATAAATAGGGCCTACTGTATATAACATGTTTAAAACATATTTAAAAATACATCAACAGAACATCACCCGTTACCATAGAAATGTCAAATGAAATTTATTCGCCATCCGCCAAATTAAATGAATATACCTATAGGCATTTCAAGTGTGTGCTTACCGTTATTCTGGTACTTATTTATCAACTTCAAGTAACTCAATTTATCAAGTACAAGTGTCGCATGTTTAAATAATAAATTAAGTGAAGTCTTAGGTACTTCAAGTACAGTAATTATTTAAACTTACGTTCTTTTAATTAGGAAATAAGAAGAAGCAATTCAATTTATCCTGTACAGAAGTGGAAATTTAAATTCAAAACTATGTGGATCTAGTAACAGGTTCTCGGTTCTGATTAACAGTAATGTTGTAAGCAGTTTCTTCTAGCCAAATTGTATTCTCGATAATTGTGGAATCAATGGTCGCCACGCAAGATTTCAGTTCCATTTTGAAATGGTAGGGTCTTGTGCAGGTGGTGCTCTCTTCACTTTCTGGGAGACTTTCGGAGGAGAGACAATACTGGCGACCTAAGAGGCATGTGGGTGCCTGGGGAAGAGTACTCCATAACTGGAACTCGCACCTAGAATCGAGAAAGATTACAACTTCTCATGAGAATTAATTGTGTGTAGTGTTATCAATTATCAAGAAAATTGATTGAGTTTATGTAGATCACCAAGAGCACACATTAAACTGAAACCACTGCACAACGAAGAACTAGTCTCAAGTCGAATAATAGGACAGATTACAATGATAAAAACTCACAGAAGTGTTTTATTCCGTATATTTTGTATATTTATTTATTGGATATATAATACGTATTATATTCAATTTTATTCTATTGGGTTACAGAGGTTTTTTATTCCAATTATATTTATTTATTGGATATAAAAGTATTATTGTTTATTCAATTTCAATTTATTAGGATACATATTCAAGTTTATATGAAAATTTCATATCATTGCTTTAATTCTAGTGATCATCAATCATAGGTCGGTCAGTTGTCAATCCTAGTATCTTTGATCTTCGTTTCTTCAATCCTAGTATCCTAGTTCTTCATCAAATTATCGTTAATCAAGTTGATGACTTACTCTCTTGATAATAGTTACCTAATATGGAAGCTTTTTATTCTGAAATTCAACCGAAAAAATCACAAATTTCTTGTTTGCAAATGTAGTTTTCAAGTTATTGCACAATTAAGGCAGATTTCAGTTTTGATTATATTTTTTCCGCTGTGGGTGATATTCTCCACGATAGTGCATGGGTAATGAGAAGGAATATGATGAGAGATGAATCAGCTTCAGGTGGGCTCCGAACCTCTGGGTGCGGGTTTGAAGCTTATAAATTATATTTAACAATATATTATATTCATTAATTATATTTAGGTCATCATAAATGGTCACCCTGACAACAGAAGTAGCAGGAGCACATCCCTCATATAATTTGATTAGATGTCGGTGCGACAACGTAGCTCAAGTATTAAATACAGATTTGTATTATGTGGTCGCTGATTAAATATCATATTAAGTATTCATATCAGGTATTGAATAGGCGTAACAGTATTAGTATATATTAGTAATAAATGAATGGAAAGTTGGGTTGAAAAACAATAAATTGGAAACGCTCTTGCCATATTCAATATCAAGTATTAAATAGGCGTGACAAAGTCATATTATTAGTAATAAATGAAGGTGTACAGGGAAAAGTAGGGTTAAAAAGGATGAGAAACACTCTTGTCATATATCATAGTGGTTTAACGGTCCTTAAAAAAAATCGAATAAAATGTGATACAGTAAAATAGAAATAAACCATCACCTTAGTCCTTGTCTAGATGCTTGTGAATTGGCTGCCGGATTTTTCTCTAATATTTTGACAACCTTGATCTTTCCATCCGATCCTTCTTCGGATTCAATTTTCTGGTCGATTGTATTGCTCATGAATTGATTTAAGTAATCCAGTAGTTTTTCTCTTCGTCTACCAGCTAGTGCATTATCCATGCTTGCCTAAGAAGAAGTGCAATAAAATTCGATATGTTTTGAAAAAGTATTTTTTTTTAATCATGTGACAAGCATAAGCACATACCTACCTTACTACTGTATAGTTTCATTATGTAAATACCTGCAAATAGGTACTAGGGTAACCATGAATCTATTAAAAAAATAATTATTTATTAACAATAAAAACATAGAGCACATTACATTACATTTTTATTTACTTGCACAAGTTTTATGTATAGTGTTTTTTTGCAGAAATAAAGATTATTATCATTATTATTTTGATAAATGAAGAGCATAGTTTGGCATAAGACTGACTACAAAAAAATTGAAAAGAATATAGACAAAGAGAATAATTCTCAGCCAGCAGTATCAATATAGAGAGGAGCTTGTTCCTGGTTCTTGAATGTAATTTGGGAATTGTTCTGCGTTGTGATTCTATTCATCAGAGCAATTTTACAATGCTTCTTTTTAATGCTATATTTCCATAAATATTTTGATATTGGAAAACTGTCTGAAAAAATATTGTTATGGCAATGAAACTACTATAACAATACATCTTGGATTTACTAAATTTATATATAACTTTCATAAATGTATGATACTGGCAATAAAGACATCAATCACCTTGTATTTTTCAATAAATCTATAATTTATAATATATTTTGGAAGTAATCTCTATTCGTTACATGGGGAACTCACCCATCTTAGCCTCAGCATGTAAAACAAGTTGCCCCAGCGTATTGTATCGCACAGATTACAGATCAAAATTCGTATATTTCGAGTTTTAGCTCTTCTCCATAGACCTGGTGACAGATTTCTCAGCGTATTACCTGAGTCTTGAATTTCATAATAGCTATAAAAGATACAGAAAATAACTATTCATTAGTGTTAACTACTGGAAGTATGATGTGGCATTGTACAAAATACACCGATAATTGTTAGAAGAGACTAGAATAAATTGAATTGTGGCTTTATGGTTGTGGAGGAATAGTCCCATGATTGAAAAACACAATTTCCTAGTTTTTTATGTGAAAATATCACTATTTTCTAATCTATATTTGAATGGATGAATAGATTATATGTATTAGATCCGTTATCTTCATATTATCTAAAATCCAAGTCTGGGACTAACTTGTAGTTAGCAATTAAAAATAATTCTGTTTAATATTTTACGCATCGACTTACCCGCAAATATGGCAAGGCGCATCCCTAACCATTTGGTTTTCATCGTGTGTAATTCTTATAAAGTAGTTGGAATTCAACGAGCAATCAAAAATTCCAATCAACAAGGGTCCAATTTTTTCCTTCATTAAAGAAAGAATTATAATTGATTAAAGTTCTGAACAGAGTTCATTCTTCAATCTTTCAGCTAGGTATTGAATAGAATTATACAATAATTCTGCAGCATTACAGAAATAACAATAGGCGACGCTCTAGAGGGGGGCACCTTCCTCCCCAGTATTTTGTAAAAAAATGTTTAGATCTGCTGAATGAAATAATTATTTTGTAATACTAAATTGTTTTTGTTTAGGCATACACAACATGATTTTAGAGCATTTTATTGAGTAGATTAACATTTGAAAGTACCGTTTTATAGTATGCTTCCTGGCTCATATTACACTAAGTTTTTATTTTTGCCCCCCCCCCCCCAAATGCATGGCTCACACTACGCCTATGATAGTCACAATTTAAAAAATTCAATCTGGCACACAAATTGGCAGGCTCAACACTACAATAAGAATCATAGATGATTAGGCATCTATTTCAATCTGCTATGAATAGTAGATTACCAAAAATATTTGGTATATTTTGTATACACAAAGTATTTGTTATTTTTCTGTTGTGTTTGTTTTGTACTTGCACTAGCCTACTGCTGTACTTTGTGAAACTTTCATGACGTTTTATTTGAAGCTTCATTTGAAATGTGAAGCTTTTATTTGAAATGAAGCTTTACTTCATTATCTTTAGAACTTTGCTATTGTTTATATGTCATATCTCATGATTTCTATTTATTGAATACACAATTACAAATACCTCTTTTGGATTCCAAATATGACAAAAGAAGTGATGGATGAATCTTGAGTTCATGCTCCTCAAATCGTCCAGCGCAGTGGTGATATTCTCCGCTTTCCAATTCCATAAGCCCATCGTGGATCCATCCAATAATTTCTTGAATTCTTTTAAACATATTCCAGCTTCACAAATCAGTTCAGTGTTATTACTATTCATGCTATGGTCCCAGAATATCGAGTAGATCACTTTGTATTCTGAGTTCAATATCTGAAGAAATTTCAATCTAAATTTTAGTGTTATTTGAGGTCTGAATACATAAAAGATCAATCATAATAATTATTGCTTAATTGTTCTGAAAACTTTATCAATTCTCCCTCTCTTATTTATCTTATGGGTCAGTTTCATAAAAATTTAGAAGTCTTATAATATTGAAGAGAGGCGGACACATACTATATTAGTTCGCCACACTATTCATAACTAATGTGTGTCCACCTTTCTCCTATATTACAATACTTCTAAATTTTTATGGAAAAAGGCTCCTGGGTTAGATGAGGTAAGCATTCAGAATTTTCACATAGAATCATTGTTTTTTTTCTGCAATAATTATTCTCTTGTGTGTTTTGGATGTTTTTACAATATTTTTTTTTCAATTCTAAAGAGTCACTATTGAGATTGTAGAACTGTTCCATAATAATTAAACTAGGTTAAACGCCGTAATGTTTACAATACTTCTAATTTTCTATGGAAAAAGCCTCTGTGTTAGATAAAGTAAGCATTCAGAATCTTTACATAGGATCTTTGCTTTATAATTTTTCTGCAATATTATTCTCTTGAGGTATACTAGATGTTTTTCACAATTTTGTTTTTCAAAAATAAAAAGTGGCTTTCGCAATAACTGTATACAACAGTTGTATGATGCAAATAAAGAAATTCCACTTTTCTCCCAGTCACATAGGCCTACATATATATCAGGATTATTTTTTGTACAATTTTTTTTGACATAACAAAGAGAAGAAAAACTTGAACAACTTTCAATTTTTTGTTTCTTTGTGGCCTAATTGGTTTTTCAAATTACGGTACTAGGAATTCAAATTACCTCTAGAAAAGAGTACTCGGCTACCAACACTAATTCATGATCCTCAAATCTCTTATCAGGTTGAGCATGTAGAATTTGATGTTTGACTTCTTCAAGTTTGCGCATCAATCCAGGACCATAGTCACAGAATCCTCTGGAAATAATGTTGTGAACTGCCTGGAACCACCTGTCTGCCACCTTCCATATCACTTCGCTCAGCTCTCGTAAGTCTAAATTACCCAATATTTCCTCCAACACCTTTGAAAAATTCCAGTACACATTCAAATATAAATTTTATACAATCAACAATTTGACCATACCACAATTTATTGAAGAAAATCATTCTTCTAGAACTGTGGGCCTAATAAGTAGGCTCACAGGAAATGTGCTGTGAGACAAAAATATAAGTACATATTTTATAAATATTAAATATTTTTATAAAATATTATTCTTTCAATATTTTATTCACAATCAACATGGAATTTTGTCCAATTAAAGTTGAACATTTGAGAGGAATGAAAATTTTACTTTAGTACTGCTATCTTAATTTTTGATTAATTCGTTCCATCGTTTTCTTCTCCATAATCATGAAACTTACCAAACATGTGATCGGTTGCACGAAATTCAATTATATTTAACACTCCTGTACCACGGAACTTGATAAGGAAATCATTGCATTAGCTCCATCAAAAGACGTCACTTTACAGCGTTAATATTGTGTCTTCTGTGCAATCGGTCAGCAGTCATAAATTGAATTATGGTGGTACGACTGAGAAGAATTTTATTCCATACATGTGTATAATCGAGTAAGTTAACTGATGAAAGATACCATACCTCCATTGGAAGATTTTCTATTGTAGTTGACGTTGACGTCATCATCCTCCATCAGTTGTGCAAAGATTCACTACTAAATTCCTTTTTGAAAATTATTTTGGTTCCATTTTTTCAAGATACTATTAATTTAAAAAATTTTGAAAGTTGTTTACATTTTCACTCGTTACTAGGACTAGAACTCGTTCTAGCTTTGTTTGTTTACAAGGGAGCATACATGTGTTTTTGAAATACTGTTGATTCATCCTGAAGTTTGCATAAAGTCTTGAATGTTGAGAAAAACATTAAATTTGAGGCATTTTACCTTTACCTTTTACATATTAATGGTAATTTACATATTACCATGTACCTTTGTAATATGATAAACGATTGTAACTATGTTGAAGAAGTAAATGATGTGAGAAACAATGTACCGTATTCTTCCATATCCATTTAATTAAATAAGAGAATAATTTTCTATTAATGATGCAGTGTGGTATGTGAACAATGTGTCTGCTATTCTTTAAATAACGTTCCAGTGTTGAATAAAACACACAACATTCTTGACATTTTTACTACAAATAACATACATTAGTTTATCCTTTGATTTTTGTAAATTTGAATTATTTCTTGTTGAGGAATATGAACCATTCCATTTATAATTATTTAATTGTGGTTTATGGAAGTTATTGCTTATTAATTATTATGATTATATCAGTCAGGCCTCTCAATAGTTGTAGTAAAAGTTTCTATTTATGTAAAAAATTTCACAAAAACATTATTTTCTATAAGCACTTATTCAAACAAGCAACATCAGTTTACTGTTGGTGAGTAAGACTACAAATAAATTTAAAGCTGATGATAGATTGTTTTGAGAATTGATTGATGACTAATCAGTTTTATTATACCTAGTATAATATTTAGCTTATGGCATAAAAAGTTTTGTTAACAGGTCACCACTTTCTTTCAAAATTGGTTGTTGCTTTTTTTGGAATAACAAATTTATATCCTATTGGCATTGCAACCCTGCCTAATTTTTGTAACAATCGATAAACTCATATAAAAATATGATTATTTAAAATACATTATTATTGTCCCACACAAATAATATTTCATTCAATCACTACATCCAATATTTTTTATATTTCAACTATTTACGTTCAATATAACATATTTATACAATAATCTCTCTCACTCTTTCGTCCTTTGAAAATACGTATCTCAGTAAGAGGAGCAAATTGAGTAAATCTTTATCTATTTTCTTTTTGAATGACTACTAAAGTCTAAAACCTGATAGCCTTGATTTCAGAAGTATACCAGATTCATTTAATTTGGCGCTTGTCGTTAGATAGATAGATAGAAAGATATTATTTCTTTGCCATTGTACTTTACGGTCATGAGCAACGTCAAGAAATGATATTTAATGCCAAGTGCCAAATTGAATGACTCTGATTCTAATTGTGATATTTTGGATGAATATTTTTCAATTAAGATTAGTTTGAGAACGGGTATCTTTACAGTACATTTGATTCAATAATAATAACCTAGCTTTAATACTGACCGATTGTTCACTCTTCTCACACTAGAGCGCGCTACTATCTCAAGCCTCTGTTGAAGAGAAACGCACAGTTGTGAGTGGGAAATCTACACGTTTACAATCTACTGTCAATATTTTCCTAAAAGTTACTCATCAATAGAGATGGGCAAAGTAGTTCATTTGGGTGTACTGGTCTTTGACCTATAGTTCATTGTTTTTTCTAGTTCACTGAACTAGTTCATAATGAACTAGTTCATTTTTTCCTACAGTGACAGCGTGCCGGTGTCCTGTGTACTATGAACTAAGATAAGACCTAAGGTAGGGTTTGTGTCAGTCTCCTGGGGCACACTCACAGTTCGATAAACTAATGAACTAGATGAACTGTGAGAACTAAGAACTATACAGCAGGCTTGAGTTGGTTGTTAGAAAGAGAAACGTGTATGTATCGTACTTCGTACTGGATTTAACTAGAAGGAGACAGGACATCGATACTGCGTAGTTCAAACGAGGAAACGAGTACTAGAGAGAGAGTGTGAGTGAGAGAGAATAGAGAGAGTAGTACTAAGTCCGTGGGGAAGGGTAGGGGTGGAGCTTGGTGAAGGAAGGGGAAATGACCGATGACCGACCCAATCCATACGGATACGGAAAGAACTAACGAACTATAGGTCACTAAAAGATGCCTGTATAGTTCACCGTACCTTTATCGGAATAGTTCATATGAACTAGTTCGTGAACGAACTACACATCTCTACTCATCAAGGTTATGTTATTGTTTTGATACCGATACCGGTACAGCAAGAATCCCATATTGAACAGAATTTTGTACAGTATTACAGATTCCAGATTCATCCACAATGGATTTATTAGCAGATAAATTGAAATCTCCTTCGATTCGACAAATTCTTTTGACGGGATCTCCTGGAGTTGGAAAAACGACGTTGGTTGTCAGTGTTTGTTCAGTTTTGTCGACCAGTCAAATAAGTTTGAAAGGATTCTACACTCAAGAATCACGTATTGGCTCTTCAAGAATTGGATTTGACGTTATTACTGTAGATGGGAAAACCCGAGGAATACTTGCTAGAAAATTTCATGGAGATAGTGCTCAAAGGAAACCGAAAGTTGGACCGTATGAAGTGGAATTGTCATCTTTTGAATCAATCGCCTTACCAGCACTAGAGATGGGATCACCGAGTGAGAACAAAAACAGCATTATGATAATTGATGAAATCGGCAAAATGGAAATGTTTAGTAGACAGTTCGAGAAAAGGGTAAGAGAAATATTCAGAGATGAACGATGCTTAGTTTTGGCAACTGTTCCAAGTGTGGCTAAACTCCCTCTTGTCGAAAGCCTCAAGGCGTTAGACTCTTCTTTTCTTATTGAGGTAACTAGAGAAAATAGGAATGAACTGGGTGCTTGCTTGACCCATGCCTTGAAAGTCAAACTCGAAACCCAAAACAAATAGCAAATAAACTTACTCTTCATTAATTGTTATAGCTATTACTATTTGACAATATAAGCAGATCATTTTTTTGTTATTTAATAGTTTTCTTGAGTAGTCCTCTTCCTTGAAAAACTGTGATAGAACAATAATATAGCCTACAACAGATTGCCATAAACATAATGATTTTTCAAATTACGTAGGCTAAATCTACAAAATTGATTCAAATAACCTACAAGTTCATTTCAAAAAAAAAAAAACAATTTTTGATGCAGCCAGCTAAGAACGTTTGTAGTCTTTTTGATGCTTTCAACATTTTGAAAAAAATCAATCCTAGATTTTTATAGATTCCATGTTCACTAGCCCACACAACTGGACCATTAATTATGAAAGACTCAATAGAGTCTTATTGCTATCGTACTCATGTCTGTCTGTCTGTACGCAAAATATCTGAAAAATGAAAGATTGTACACTTTGAAATTAGGAATATAATATCCATTATTGGATAATATTCCATAATTATCAATTTTTTTCAAAAGATTTTTCATGTAAGTCTGCTATGTGAGGTGAATGATGAAGTTGAAATCCAAATCATTTTTTTTAAATTTATTCAGTTCACAGAATCTTATTTATTTGTTCCCATTCGTTCCCACACACTGCGGTTTTAAACTCATGCAAGCCTACTCTTGAAGTGAATGATTCAATAATTTTTACTTGAAGTTCAACATTATAAGTATTACAATATTATTCCTTAAGTATTAAAAAAATCTCTTGTGAAAAAATAACACCAGGAAAAATTCCCAATATTCGGTCGTTTGCGATATGGTAGGTCGCTTCCAGTGGTTGATGAAATATCCTCTAGTAGCGCTAGTCATAGTTTCCACTGAAACACTTTGGAGTGAGTGCTCCATGTACTTTGCCATCTATGCCAAATGTCAAGCTCTTATCATTATCAGCAATTAATTGGTTATGTTTTGATTTCATTTGTACTTGTACTACATGGTACAAAAATTTTCTTCTAAATAATGCTTGATTAAAATGAAAATTTTGTAAGGCCTATATTGCTATTTAGTAAAAGACAATTTATCGCAAACAGTCTACTTACACGAATTATAAAAAGGTCAAGGCCTAGTTACCAACACCTCAATGATAAGCTAATTAGTTATTGATACAAAACTGGTCGATTCTACAGATTTGGAGTCTTTTTCATTACAAATAATAATGTGAGTTGTTTTATATTTGTCACTAAGTTCAATTGTTAATTGTAGATGAAAAGTTTATTAGCCTTCTAAAATATTGATAAATCAACTTGTTCACAAACATGAGAATAATGAAAAATCAAATCGTTGAAAACCTCGTCTATTGTCATTCCCAAATAAAAGAAGGGCTTTACTAAGTTAAAAATTCGCTATGAGTTAAATGTATAGGCTACTTATTGTTTTGATGCAATGAAAATATCGGTTTAAAAAAAGATAATAGGCCTAGGTAGCCTAGTAGTTGAAAAAATTTGAGCGTGGGTACTTTATGTTGGACTATCAAACACTATATTCAAGTCTTTTCAAGACTCTAAAGATTTATATTAATTGGTTTTATAGTTCTAAATTAGTTCATGGTTACCAGATGGCTATTATTCTTACCCCTTTATGAATCTTTAAATTTTGCTGAATTTGTTTTCAGGGAGCTGTTGGAGAGTATAGTTCTTGTTTCGGAAAAAGCTGCAAGGATAGCCAGAGCAATTCGTCGTGACAGTCATCTGCTCTCGCTGCTTGTCGAAGAAAAAACTGGCAACAAGAAAAATCCAAGATTCAACAAGGATTTCAAAACAATAACAGACGTTTTAGTGCAAGAGGTTGTCAAGTATGATTTGACTCGAAAGGTGAGTTTTATGCCCTATATTTTATTCTAGCGACTATAAAATTTACTCTGCTATAATTTAATTGACTTTTAAACTTCACTCTTGCAATAAATTGTAGCTAGTCCCCCTATTACACGTATGAAAGCTGACTTGGCAACTCGCAATGGAGATCGCTCTGTTTTATTAAATCTAGCTAGACTATACCCTGTTTATCAGGAGTTGACAGAAAAGCTTCACCTCCCGAGGCCTAACGTCACGGTTAGGCCTATTCACAAGCGGCCTAGTGCAGTTCTCTACTGCTCTACTCTGTCATCGGATAGAAATGTTTGTGAATAAGGGATGACTGTGACCTGAAAATTAACACTCGTCGGAAGATGACCTTGCTCTGTATTCTGTATTGGCCAAGCGCTGTGTCCCGTTACTTTTTAGGTGGAGTCTTACTGTCAACTCTCGATAAAGAGGGTATAAATGGTACAGTCTGCCGTTGCAATACTGTATTAGTGTGCATCCAGTCTCATAAACAATATAACTATTGCAATTATTACAAATCCATTTCCCTGCTCAGATATTATCATCATTAACCATTAGGCCTAAACAGATGTGTTTATCATGTGCTCACTTTTGTTATTAATTTTGAGCATCGAAATCATTCTATTGATGGATACTAAAATTTGATTGCAGTTTCCCGCGCTGACTGGTCACATTTATGGAGAAGAAACAAACGAAATCGGATTGATTACTGGCGAAAAAGTGTGTTTGAAAATAGACTCGTCGAAGGAGAACACCTTCAATCTACTTGAGACTCTGTGTGATGATTTAGCTGCGCATCTTCTAGCCGATATTGTTCATGAGGAGGTACTTCTGTCAGAGCTTCCTGGGAACCCGACTTTGCCCGAAGTCTCAGTTGATATTCCTTTAGAAGGAATTGCCATCTGGATTGATCCTATCGGTAATTGATCATTTTTCAACTTTCTTTGTTCCTTAATGTGGTTAAAATAATTTTCTGAACTTTCCAACTCTTGGTTTCAAATCTAAATTTGGAGCTAAGACACACATTCTTGAGATCTTTCTGAACAATTTGTTACTGTATCCATGTTTATCGGTTGAAAAATAGCGTCGGAAACAGAAAACTTGTTCCTACACCTTATTCAATCTGGCATGGGAAAATCGCCTCCTTCGTATAAATTCATTCAAGCTTCTTGAGGCAGCAGCAAATATGAAATTTTATAAATTGGAAAAAAATAATAAAATGACTAACACGTTCTCAAGGCACATCTATACTATGTCACCATGTATTTAGAATGATCATGTATCAATCAAGTAGTCGCTTATCCATGGTTCATTCAATAAGTGTACTTTCTTGAAAAATATATGCAATTTTAAATTCAACAAAAAGATTCCAATGTATTAAGAAATCCAATCCAAACTCCTGTTCAACTATATAATTAAATTCTTATATCATTTAACTTCAAAATTAATTAACATCATGTAATTAATAACTTGTAATTAGTAACTTCTGTAATAATTTGCTTTGGTGGATGCGGCCTTTAACCTTACAACTTATTCTCTATTTTTTTTTTTTTTTTGTCTTTTATGGCCAACATTGGACCACTTTAGTCAATACAAGATCGGTTTCTTTTCCTTTTTTTTTCTTTTTGATGACCCAGTATGCTTTCATTCTCTCAGATCGTGCCCTCCTCTCCTCCTCCGAAATCACCCTTCCCACTCTCTGTTTATTTACTTTTACAGGTAAGATACTGTGTTTGTCTTTAAGTATTTTGAGTGCATGTGTTTTGTCTTTCAAATCCTGTATTGTAATGTGTAGTTCTTGCATATCCTCCCTAATTTCTGTGATCCATCCAATACCGCATTTAGTATTCCATAACTTTTCAATGATTTTCCTGCTGGTTCTATTTTGTGATGTCCGTATTAAATGGCCAAAAAAGGATATCCGTTTCTTTTTTATTACACTTGTGACTGGTTCTATTTCTTTATAGACTGCTTCATTGGTAGCTATTCTCCAAACTCCATCTTTTTGGTAACTTTTGTTGATACACGTTCTGACCAATTTCCTTTCCAATTTTAGTAACTTGTCTATTGTGGTATTGTTTGTTGTTCTGAATGTGGTTTCACTTGCATACGTTATTTGAGGCATTGTGACCATTTTGTAATGTTTTAATTTTGTGGCTATTGAAAGGCATTTTTTATTATAAGTGTTCTTGTTGATATGGTATATTCTGGTTAATTTATCACATCTATTTTGCCATGACAGTTTCTCTTTCAGGTTGTATGTTATTATTTCTCCCAGGTACTTGAACTTTTCTACGATTTTTACATTGTGCTCTCCAATTTTGATTTTATTTGCAATTGGCGGTTGTGTGAGCATTATTTCTGTTTTTTCAAATGAAATCTTCAATCCAATACTTTGAGCTTTTTCCTGTAATGACTGCACTTGTCTTTTGGCTTCCTGAATGTTGTTGGCAAGAAGTGCGAGGTCATCAGACTTATTCATAAGACTTTAATACACTTCTGTTTTTTTTTTAGATTCAACGGGGGAGTACATCAACCCGAGGGCAGAAAAGGATGGAGATGTTTTCACGGCAGGTCTAAATTGTGTAACAGTATTGATCGGCGCGTTTTCAAGGGAATCAGGCCAACCTGTTATTGGAGTCATTAATCAACCATTTCATACAGCTCCTGATGGCTCCGAGTAAGTATCTCTTTCACTGTATTCGAGCCTCTCAATATTATAATCAGATCCATTTAATTTGACGCTTCACACTAGATAGAGAGGTATCATTTTTTGACGTTGCTGATGACCGTAGAGTCCGATGGCAAAGAAATAATCTCTATCTATCTATCTATCTAATGCCAAGCGTCAAATTAAATGAATCTGATTATACAGTCGTATACAGTATTCGAATCGTGGGCGCTGTGAGGCTTGTATTGAGCTCTGAACTGGCTTGAACTGAGGCTGAGGCTTGTATTCATGTTTTGAACTGAATTTGCTGGTGAGCTACCATCCTGGACTTATGTATTGTGTTTTTACTTGATCGATCTATTAACCAGGTAGTCAATATGCAAAATGTTTTTTTTTCAAACCCATTTTTTGTGCTTTACCCCAGTTTCCTCCTACAATATTAGAGAAGTTCTGGGATTTCTTATTCAATTTTCAGCTCATTCTACTTAAAACTAATTTGGTTAAAGATCTCAATTAATGCTCTAAAAGCTTCATTGTGTTAATTTCTTTTAGGGAACTCAAAAAATAGGGTGACCGACACAAAAAAGACACAAGAAATTGTGCAATGAGGCGAGGTGGAACCTACCCGTAAGGGTCTCCTCACCAATAAAAGCCATACGATAAAAAAAAGAACTCAGTTTTATGAGAAATCTTTGAGACTGTATAACTTGGTTATAAAACATTTTTGGACCCATGCTTATATAAACCTTTTTGAATATTTTGGTGTAAGGAATCAGCTTGAAAAGTTTAGCAGATTCCTCCTGAAACTTAAGGGTGCGAATACACTATGCATGTAGACGACATATGAATGCCAAAATTCGTCCACAAGATGCATTAATGCATGCAAATATGCATCGTGTACTTGCACCCTAAGAATAAAATAATGGCCACTGGCAAAATGTAAACGTGGCATAACACTTATACTATGCTGTTTGGGAACAATAATCCTAGTGAAGAAGTATACTTGAATCAAGTTTTTTTTTCTTAATTTATTTATATTTCATTGATACCGACGTAAATCATAACAAAGAGGTCTCGAAAATGTTCGAAAATATTAGCTACAATAGTTTAAAATTTCCCTTGTGTATAATTCAATTTTTACTGATTTTGTTCGTTTTCATAATTCATGCTTCTGTTATTCCATAGTTGTTGATCTATTTTGAAAACATTATCAACCTCTAGAATATTCTCGCCTATGCGCTGATATTGTTTCCAAAAATACCAGGTTATCTGGGACTTTAATTTTATGAGGGTCAAATTTTCTACCATGTAATTCGCTTCATTTGAGCATTAAATCCGCTTCTTTGTGATTCGGAACACACCAAAAACTGCGGCTCCTTTCATGTCTCATCATCATCATCCTTCTCATTACTCACACACAAATTAAGAAGTTATGTGCAAAAAATACAATCTTCATTATTACTATGAGCGTATTTTTGTAGTCTAGTTATCATTTCACCTAACTTGATAAGCTAGAACTAATTCTGTCCAATTTTTCTCATCCCAGTTTTTTTTTTTTTTATAATCCTTTCAATATTTTTTCAAGGTGGATTGGTGATGTAATATGGGGATTGAAGTATGCTGACACAAGTATTTGTTCACTACAAGAACGGACAGCTTCTAAGGTAACTCGAATTAAAAATGGAAAATAATTCAAATTTTTATCGCAATACTTGTATTTGTAACTGTCCTATTTTTAGTTTGAAAATCAAAGTAATTCTTGGGCAATTTTCATATTCTATTCTATTTTAATTTGAACTATCTTGTCTTTCGGAGGAGACCTTAAGCCGTCGATCCCGGCTGGCTAAAAATTAGTCGTTAAATTCAAATCTGTAATCTTAAATTAAATCTTTCTCCCTTCCAACTCACGTACAAGCCTTGAACTCATGTGGGCATCACCTTAAAAAACTATTCTCTGCGAATTTCTGTTCTAAAATTACTTGATAGAATTGTAATAATAAAAAATTTGAATTATTAATTTATTTAATTGATAAAATTATCACAAGTAACAGGGTAAGCTTGTACGCAGTAGCCATAGCTTTATTTGAAGGCTTGTTAGTAGTCGTAGGGGGCAACGTCAAAATCTTTATTTAACAACAGAATGGAACTTTCTCAAATTAAATCTAATTTAAAACGCGTTTCATCATTTTTATATGCTGTTGGACAGCAATGACAAATATCAAATGCAGTTGTCTTAGTTCTTACTCGATTAAAATTCAAATTTTCATATCAACATGTTAGTTTTTTGTGAGCAATCAAACCAATTAGCTAGAGAATGTAATGTTGGTTTGATCAATTAGAGCCATCGTTATAGTGAGCGTCTACTTCAGATGTATTGACGATTTTAAATTGTGTTGTAATTTTCCCACAGATTGTCATTATAAGTTCGAGCGAGTCGGATGATATAAAGAAGCGACTAACAGATGGCGGCTTTAAGCTGATAGAAGCTGCTGGAGCGGGCTACAAGCTACTCTGCGTGATACAAGGTCACGTGAGCGCTTATGTGATCAGCAAAAGCACCACTTTCTTCTGGGATACCTGCGGCTGTGATGCAGTCCTAAGATCACTGGGTGGCGGAATTGTCAGCTATGATAAGGCTATTTCCGGAAATTCAGAAAATAATTTTCTAGCCTACTCGAATATTAACGATCCATGCAACCATGGTGGTCTTATAGCTTATACTGATGAAAAGATACTGGACGAAATTGTTGACGCTTTGAAAAAATAGATATTTTTATAGATTTTATACATATAGGAGAATTTTTTCAATTTGGCGGATCGCGAATGACTGTTATTTAATGTTTATAGGGTAATGGGTGATGCTATGTTGATTTTTTTATACATAAATATTGTATATAACATAATATGAAAAATATTTTAAATAACTTAACAGAACATCGCCCATTACCATGGCAACTTTGAATGTGACAGTCATTCGCCGTTTACCGAATTAAAAAAATTATATAATAAACAGACACACCAATAGAAACTGCCTAGATTTAATGTGTATGATTACCAACATTCCATGAATTGGTCCAATTTTGTGATCAATGAATTCCATAAAAATTAATATTCATTTATTTCTAAGAGATATATGTGGTGGAATTTATTTTCAAATAAGGAACAGTCGAGGGAATATAGTTACCACATATTTTTGAAGAGGATTCAAATATGAGGATTATTCGGAATTCTCAATTCAATTGAAAGTGAATAATCATAATGTCTACCTTCTTGTGTAATCTATAAACTGCATTCTAATGGTTAAACGAATCTCTTGGTCCAATTTAGTAAATACTCGCATTCACTTCAAAATACTTTGATCGAAACACTATTCTTCATAGAAATTTCATTGAGAAGCTAATGAAGTCTTATAATGTTTTTTCTCAAGTATTGAATGTGCAATACATTATGTTCACATGTCGAATGACATCATTTTAATAAGCTTTAAAAAGGAAACGAATAATTTCATAAGAAGAAAATAAGTTTATATGGTATTATAAGTTTATAATAGTATTATATGGTATAGTATACAGAGAGAGTATAGGAACAGTGTGGACATTGCATGTCACGCTTTTGATTGGTTAGCTCCGACAAATCCACCATACTTTTGCCAATTCCCATAAGATTTGCATTGAAATGAAAAGCAAATCATATGTTATGATAATTGGTTCACTTCTAACATAGCCCCCTTTGAACTACAGTAGTTTAAAGGAGGCTATGCTTCTAACCTACATTTTGCCTTTGCCAGTATTATGCCGGGTTTCACCAACATTGGTCAAATATTTAACGATGTTCAATCGCATCAACAGGTGAAAAGGTTATTATCAAACTATGTGAAAAATTGATCTGTGTACATTGGTGTATTGCTATATTAGCATTTTATTCGGCTGTTTATGTATGAGAATTCCAATCACTTGACATTCATTATAAAAGATCAGCTGGAGTTTCTGCTTCTTTGCAACAATTTTTTACAGTGTGCGCCTTGGCCTTTTTTGAACATGGTCAAATTCTATTTGACCAAGGTTGGTGAAACCCGGCATTAGTTTTCTTCATTTTAAGCTTTTAAAGCAATAGCAAGAATAGAAAGACTATTTTTAATGTTAGAAAAGTATGGTTTAATGTTGTTTCTTTTGAAAAATGAGTGAATGGGTTCATGTTTGCCTGTAATCCCATATCAAAATTCAAAAATTTGGCAAAGTATGGCGGCGACGGAAAAAAATATGATCTCCACTTATTGTTATGGAGTGCTTCACTCAAATGGCCACACTGTTACTATACACACTCTGTAGTATAGTATTACTGAGTACTGTTGAGAATTAGTATCATTCATCACTAAGAATAATATTGATCAATTGAATAATATTGATAATATTTTGGAATGATAATTATGTGGCCTACATTAATAATGTATTTAATATAATGACACTATTATCAAAGTTTATTATTCTATCAATTCGATAGCTACTTGTTTAATGCTAAAACATTATTGTAAAGGTGGGCCTATTGATATTAGAATAATAACTAATTACTAATTAGAATAATTAAAAGTTACTAATTAAGTTAACGAAAGTTAGCTAATTAAAAGTTACTAATTAGAATAACCGAATTCATTCAAAATGTATACACATATTTTGTATTGATGGAATGAGTTGGACATAATCCCCAAAAATGTTTTAATTTAGTGAGTTCAGAACCTGGCTTCACCCAAGACATATGCCTTAGTCAATCTACCTTATAGATGTTGTATTGTATGACAAAGTGATTATTACCAGTTTAGAATAGTACGTAATGTTTGTTGTCATCAATGTATAGTTTATAAGTGGATATACTATCATATTTTGTCATCAGTTATCTCTGACGGAGATTAGATAATGTAAAAATAAGAAGGAACAACGAAAATAAAGTTGTATAGCTTGACATATTATATGTAGACTGTACATTATCAGTAATATCGTAGAAAATAAGTACGGATCTGTTATTTATGTTACCTTAGTGGATAAAACCAAAGATTGATGTTGAGAATTTACTTCTTTTAAGGCGTATTGGCACTGACATCTGACAACACTGAATGGGGACATCTCGATTAAAATTTGATAGATGTCTATTGAAGTCCGGTCTCTGATCAATATTATTGTTATAATAATTAATTGAACGAAAATCCTTATTAATGGCTATATAATAGTTGCAATATCTCATTTGTTTCCATCAATATTATTGTTACCAATGATATTAATATTGTTACCAATCTTGAACGACGTTTTTGCAACAGACCATACTTTAATAGATTATTATTTTCTTAAAGAGATGAAATTGACAATAATATTGAAATTATTTACATTAACTATGATTGACTATTCATTCCAGATTTTGATAAGCTGGAATCAAAGTTGAAAATCTGATAAGTAGGTGATTAATCGTTGTTCCCAAATTCAATGGGAATTGAATATTAATACTTTTTTTTTAATTTTCACGGCTCTGTACCTCTATTGAGAAATTTATTTGCGGTTCTGACATTACAAGATGCGTATTATTAAATTGACACTTGCATCAGAGTGGATAATTTCCATATCCAGTATAGTCAACTGTTCCCCACAGTAATATTATATAATAGCTAGATTTAAGTGTAGTATTTTATAGCTGTATAGTAAAAAGAGTATATTATTTTGGTACATTCCTTTCGATAAACGTGTTGTCTAGAAGTCTACCGTATTGCCTAAATAGTGTATAGAAAACTCTGTTGTCTTATTGATCTTTGTTAAACGATTATAGTGCATTACATAGAAAATAAATTTATTATTGTGGTCTTGAAATAGAGCAATATTTACAAAACAACAATATTTTTGTAGACCCCAGATCTATTTATATATCCAGAACTATTAATACAGTCTGTTTTCAACCATACTGTCTTCTGTAAAGGCACTATTTATACTGCTCTCGTGGTCTATTCGTTCACATTTCATTCAGCATTGAGTCCTTTTACATTAGGGGTATTCACGATTTTTATTTTACCCCGCTAAATCGTTATTTGCTAACTTGGGATTGTGAACACCCCATCTAAAAACCATCTGCTATTAGTTAACTACACTAGCGCTTCAAGCAGATATAGCAGGATTATTTTAATTTGTCAGAAAACAGCTGATTTAACGTCAGTATACGAGCGTACATCAATCAGCTGTTTTCTGACAATTTAAAATAATCCTGCTATATTTTCGTGCAACTCCTGATTATAATCTCACTTTTACCAAGAAATATGGGTACAATAAAGATGGCCGCCGATTTAACAGAGATAGCTAGAGTTAACGGACTTGAAACTGCGCTATCTGCTATCTCGTCAGCTAATTTTTTATCAACGTACTACCAAAGCCTCGACTTAACGCTGACTTATCGAATAGCTGGAGTTATCAAATAGCGCGACTTGGCTAGCTAACTCAAAGATCGTGAATACCCCTTTTGATTTAGCCAGCTATTTGCCAACTCCTGGGGCCTATTGCATGAGAAAATACCAACTAGTAATACTAGTTGTCACTATGGTAACTTGTTATCTTGTATTTTCTCATGTAACAGACCCCAGCTATTCGTTAAGTCTGCTATGGTAGTACGTTGGAAAAAATTGACAGCTGAGAAAACAGCTGATTGAATAGCAAATAGCTGGACTTAGTCAACTCCAACATCGTGAATACCGCGTATAAGGCCCGTATTAGAGTATCAAATGTTTAATGTAAGACTTCGACAAACATATGCTCGGTTTCTCAGTCGTTTGTTAAACAGTTCATGGATCCAATAACAGTATTTATTCAATAACCATGTATTTTCAAATTATTTTATTGAATAACTGAGAAACCGGACATATGTTTGTCAAAGATCTTATATAAAACATTTTAGGACTAGTTCTAGTCCTATTCTTATTATTAGTCCTAATCCCATTCTTATTCCCAGTCCTAGTCCTATTGAAAAATACAATGATAGAAAACAATAATCTCAAATTAGTGTTAAGATCCATGAATTATGATAAAACTATTAATTCAAACAGCCCGCCACGTAAATTAGATGTGAGCGGCCTGAGCGCCTTCATTTCATCGAGGATAGGCAACCAACAATACACGAATGGATAAAATTTCAGCCGAAATTTTCGATTATCGACTTTATTTCGATTTTTAATCCTTGGTCTCGAGCAAATCGGTCTGAAAAATAAAAGTTGCTTCCCGCAGTAATAGTTCTGTACACGAAAATTCTACCAGGCAACCAGGAGCATCGAAGAGATACACTGAACTCTTTCGTTTCACCATTAGTCCAGTCAATGAGTGGTTTTTAGGGGGAAAAATTAGTATAAAGCTAATTTTTTCCCCATCGACTACTATCATATAGACAAGTGTCCTGGCAAAAGTCCCCACCCCTACCCCTCTTGCTTCCCCCCCAGCACCCCCTCAAAGTTTCAGTTTGCAAGGGCTTCGTATATCGTAAGTATCTCGGCTTCCAATTGAGATATCGATTCAAACTTTTTTTCATTCTTTAGAAAATTAAATTTTCTATAATTTGTTTCATTGCCATTTTACTCCAACTCTACTAGTTCCGGAGTTATTTGTGGAAGAATGAAGTAAAGTTGATATTTTTTGCTGAAAAATTGTCTACTTCTGCAAATAAAAGTTTACGTGATTGTTTTACAGAAAAATGTTACATATAAAAAATGTAGAGCATTTCATTATCTTCAATTTGAATAATCACAATCTATATTTTACTTCAGATGAACGTGAGAAAACGTCCATCAAAGTTCGTACGCATGATTACGGTAGTGCACGGCGGCTAGTTAAATACATGGAGTAAAGAAATAATTATTATAGCAGGATTCGTTTAAATTTTCAGAAAACAGCTGATTGATGTACGCTCGTTCACTAACGTTAAATCAGCTGTTTTCTGACAAGTAAATAATCCTGCTATTTATCTTTATTCATGTGTCTCACCGAATATCCATCTTGCGCGTTGCCGCAGCGGCAACCGAAACAGGCAGCCCGCGAATCGTTTGCTAAGAAACCGATTTGAAGAGACCAAGGATTAAAAATCAAAGTCAAAGTCGATAATCGCAAATTTCGGCTTAAATTTTATCCATTCGTGTATTGTTGGTTGCCTATATCCGAGTGAATGAAGGTGTAACCGGGGGAGGGCGTCTTCTTCTCTCCTCAGATAGTCAGATAGACCATTTATGCAACCGGTGATTCCCTTTATATCAATGTCAATCAGAAGTGACGATTTTAACTCTAAATTTTCACTTCCAATTGGCAATGAATTGGAAATCACTCGGTTAATAAATATCTTTTGGTTATTGGTATATCTCTGAATCCACGATTGGTTGGGCGCATTGATTGGATCCGTTCATTCGTTCATTTTTTACAGGATAAGGGGATTCTTCTTTCAGATAGTGAAATTATTTTTTGGCTAATTTGAAAAATTATTGAGTATTTTGAAAAAATCCATTGAAACCACCAAGCACATTGATTTACTTTATTTTCTTTTACATTTAAACTGACACAGTAATTCATACACATCAACTGACAAGAGCGTATAAAAAATCAGGATTTGAATTTATATAATAATATCAATAAATTATGTACATGCATAGGATAAGGCTATATAGCTCTAGATAATAATTTTATTCAATAAAATATTGAGACTTTAGCTTTGCTTTAGTGGGGTCGAGGATATTATATTTTATTGTGATGATGACAACTCGGACATTTCAGAAAAATATTGAAGTTAAGTTAAAATCATTCTCACAAATTAATTACAAAAATAAAATGGTAACATTAATTATTTGTATCGATAGAAATTTCAATAATCTAACAAATTAAAATATCTTCAAACTTGATTTTTTCATATCTTTATTCACAAAGAAATATAATTTTTTATCCCTGAAAACTTGAACGAGGATTCTGAAAGCATCTAGCATGTAACTGGTGCCCCTTTTAATTATTTTGTGATGAATGAAGTACCAGTACCCATACTTTCAAGAAATAATTATTTCAGTGCAACTCATTCATGTGTACAAATAAGTCATATTTATAAGTTGATGTGACAATAATATGAATTCTTATAAGAAGTGAAAACTTTCATTACTCTAATTGTATTCATCTCACAGACGTACAGAAGCAGAATTCTGATGAAATGAGACAGTACAGTATTTCTTTTCAAGTGGGTTCACATAAATATGAATTTTAAAAGGCATGAAAAAATTGAATTCACAAGAATCTTCTTATAAGAGAGCTTTAGTAAGAACTCGGTTTTTCAACGAATTCCGCTCAAAAAAGATGCATGTGTAGCAAACATAAATGTTTCATTTGATAACTCTTGGTGTTGCAAACAACATATAAATTAGCTGTGTACATCTATTTCAATATTTTATATTCAAGTAGTATTTGAACAACATAGAATATAATATAAACTATGGACTAATTCTAGGACATAAAATATAATAATTGTTTCACAATAATCTTCATTGAACAAGAGAGCAATTATGAAGTGATTGTATATGATTTTGATGAATTGAATAAGCAAATGAGACTAACAATAAAATGTAATTTACACTCTTATAAACTAAATGCTTTTGAAATTTCTCGTTTAGGCGAAATTTTGTTGAGATGATGAACACAGTGCTTTGAAAATGAACAAAATGTTTTTTTCATGTACTTTCACAACACTGAAACAATAATCACAGAAGTCTTCACTCGCAATTCAAGGCTAGGATGGTGTATTTGGCTATTTTATTATGTGGTTTTAAAGAAAAGCCTTAAAGTTGAATGTGCTATCCTTCTCTTATACACTAGCAATATATAAAACCTAGTAATTTATCGAATTTTTTCAAGAATTTCTAATTGTTTCAATAATTAGAATTTCATATCCAATTCACACGGGTTTAATTACGATTATTTCTATAGTATGGATAAATGCACACACTAGATAAAGGGCAATCTGAATTAGAGGCAATAATAATAGATATTAGGCTGAATAAACTTTTGACTACAATTGTTAAAACTGATCTACTGGTTTGATAACGAAGTAATCGGCTGCAAAATCAGAAATTTTCAAATTTTCTTTGCTGTAGGAAAACTGGAAAACCATCCGCCAATATAGTTGCGAGAAAAGTGTCCAATCCGTCGAAGACGACCTATCAACAAACATTAAAGAATAAAAGTTAGAATACGTTTAAAAACCTAGCACGAACGCAAAACTATATTTCAGAATTTGAAATTAAGATGCAGGATATAAATAAATTTAAAAGTGATTCTCTAATATTTTACTGAAATTCTCCAATAGCTTAATGTACTCTTATTGAAAAATTAATTCATAAATTATCATGAGATGAGTTCAAAGCCAAAAATCATTATTATCCAAATTAATGCTATATGACTAACTCTTATTTGATTTGTTTTAGATCTAAAGCTGACTTGGCAGGCTACCACTCTCCAAGTTATATTTCAATAACTTAATAGTCATAGTTCAATAAAGATAGTTTACGATAGTTCAATTAATTATAGGGTGGATAGTTCTTCACTTCTAAACATTGAAGCCTCAATTAATAAAGTATTGGAGAACTATTCTGAAGGATTGGGAAACCAATCAAAATTACATTTAAATTACGATTATAAAAATAAATCAATCAATCGTTTAGTTCAATGTTGCGAACTACCAGCAAGTTTTTAAATTTTTAATTCATAGAACATTAACGTGAATTTGTCAATTACTAAAGCCATGTAAATAATTGACAAAACTATGGTGAGCCCATCATAACTCATTCGAGTGCAAGTATCTACGATGAGTAATATAATTCATTTTGCCACAAAAATCAATTCGAAATGTATCACAACAATCTAAGCTATTATTATTCTACTAGAATTAACATTAGTTAATTTCGTTCAATTGAAAAGGATCAATCAAAGGATTATCAATCATCATAAAAGTTACAACTAGAATTAATTTGAAATTTAAAATATAAGCGAAACATTGTTATTGATTATTATATGATAAGTATACGCATTAGAATGCAGATAAGGCTGTAAAGTATTTATGAATACATGAAAAAAAATATTGTACAAGTATAAATAATAATAATAAATAAAGCACAGTGTCAATGTAACGATATATAAATATATATACAATATATAGTTTAGGTGTAGTATGTGATCAACAATGCTGTTGAGATAGTTGGAATCAGTACCTACATCAAAACATGATCAGTATACGATATCTTTGAAATTTAGAGTAAATGTAATTAGAATACATTGTTAAACAATTGCTATACATTCTATTTACCGTGATTAGAGCATTCTGGGAATATTGTTTTTAAATTTATAGACAATTTATAGATAAGGTTCTTGAAATGTACAATACTGTAAAAAAGTATTGAAAAAAACTTTTTCAACTTTTTTTTAGGGTGATGCCCACATGAGCTCTAGGCTTGTGCGTGGGTAATGAGAGGGGTGATTGTGAGAGATGACGACTGTTTTAAGGCAGTCGGGACCGAATTTCGTCCCCTCCGAAAGACGGGAGTGGCCGTTTTTATTGTCAAAATCCGTTCCCCCAAACTGTATTCGAACCAGATTCTTCGGATTATCAGAACCGAAGAACCTGGTTCCAATACAGAAACTTGAAATATGTTTTGTGAATTGTGAATTCAGTAGCAAACTGAATTAAAGTAGCAAATATTCCATGTAGAAAAATTCACTCAAACTTCAATTTTCTATATTTTTTACAAGGTATTCAAATTAAAAATTGATAACATCCTATAAAATGCAATAATAAATCATTTCCAGACATTCAAAATCCACAATTTGATACTTTATAACATAGAAAAACTCCAAAAATCCTGAATAGTAACTGAGGACTTCATGTATACAAGGAGCGGTGAATTCCAAAGATATTAGAAATCATCAAAACAAAGTTCCTTGAACTATAACTCGAATGTTTTAATCAATAGATAGGAATTTTGGCATTAACAATGGATTCAAGTCAAGAAGAATTTATAAGGCCGATTTTCAACAAAATAGTAACAATTTTCAATCGTAGACACCTCATTGTTTTTTAAATTGAAGAATTTCAACAATGGGTTGAATTTGCAAAGATATCGTTACTGATAGTGTAGTACTTGACAATAACACTTGTCATTTGTAATATGCAGCAAATGAATATCTACAGAAAATGATTTGTAGTGTATGTAATGTTTGTCTGAAGTTAGCTGCTGATCTATAGTAATTATATTTATATTCAACACCAAGCATTGCTATAACATACTACTTACTTCTTATTGCAGAAGACAAAACAATTTTGCTGAACAAAGAAACAAGTAACTTATAGTGAGCGAGAGAGAAAAACCATTACCAAAGAAAGGAAACCAGTGGAATATAAATATAACATACAAATCATTATTGAATATTAATAATAATAAATAATTTGAATTAAAATCCCATTACCAAGTACATGCGGCAATTGAATATAATTTATAACACATGTATAATCTGAATAGTATTATAATTTGGTACAACCTAGGTACAGTAATCCAACTTCTAAAAGAAGCAGTGGATTGAAATTTGGATAATAATCAGCCAAGGCTTTACTCATACTTGGATACTTAAATCGCGGATACTCAGTGACTAGAATAACAAACATGTGTTTTTAAATGTTCAGACAATACGGTTGCAGGATCGTCTGAGCGTCATCATTTGAAAACATGTTTATTATTCCAGTCGCTGATTATCTAATTGAGAGTAGAGCCTGAACCTTCAATTGAGTCAAGTTGATAAAAGACTTTTCCGAAGCCTACCTTGAGAAAAAGTTTTAACAAGTGCAATGGAATGTTTCATAAAGGAAAAACGGTCACATACTAGACATTAATAGTACGGTGAACAATTTTAAAAATAATAGTGTAAATCAGACACTTTCCTACAATACAGAAAGTGATTCTAAATTATCTTGAAGCAGGTCCCCCTGTTCTTTTCATTTTCTACAGAATAAAAATTTCAAGTGAGGATTTCCTACAAATTTAATCCAAAGTTGAAGTAAGTGTGCATTTTGAGAATGTTCTGCTAATAACAAGAATTTGGTAAAAAATTGTTAATAACTAGAAACTTGAATTTTCACTGTAAAGGAATACAGTGGAAACTACATTGAAAATTATTCCTACTTGGATTAAAATTATAGCGTTCAAGAATTTACAGAGGAACTAATAACAAGAATTTGGTAAAAAATTGTTAATAACTAGAATCTTGAATTTTCACTGTAAAGGGGAATACAGTGGAAACTACATTGAAAATTATTTACAGAGGGAATAATACTAATAATGTAGAAGAAAATTCAAGAAATTAGTTTTTCGATTTACTCGTATTTGACTAAACCTGTAGATAATTTAAATTGGAAGTAATCAGCTTACCTATCAGTCGACAGAGGAGAAGAATCCCAGACTATTGTCTTGTTAGTAACAGCAAAAAGCGAAGCGCAGGGAAGCACAAATAATTAGAAAATTAAAACCAAGAAAACACATCGTGCAAAGTGAAAATATCGGAAAGAAAGTGTGCACATGCAGAAATGTTTCGAGCTGTTTGAGAGAATACAATATTTTCAAGCAAAGCAAAGACTGTAAACCTTTACTGTACATCAAAATTCTATAGGAGTGGGCAATTCGAATAATAAGAAATATTATTTTTCAACAATCTAGCTGCTAGTATACTACAAAAATCATTACACGATTATTTCAATCAAAAATTTAATATTTCAATAAATATACTAAAATCGTGCCGAAGAGCTAGCGACCACTTACAATTTTCAGTCCCACGAATATTTAGTCGTGAAAATACAAACCATTGCTTCTAGTTAGGGTGAACCCAACGGTTCATCAGAAGAATGAACCTGTGTTTACTTCAACTAGAAGCAATAGGTTCTATTTTTGCAAACGGAAAATCTTGGGATTAGAAATTGTAAGCCGTGGCAAAGTTATTTATAAAAACCATAAAATCTACACCATTCTGAGTTGTATCCTTATGAAGTTCGATTCATTTAAAAAAGGGATTTTTCATCTGTATATTTTAAAAATAAAATAGAAAATTATCTCAATAAATTGCATCCTACAAACGTTCTTACTTCTGAAATATGCACAGCATATTTCAGAATTCCAGAATTTAATATTTAAAATTTAATTTTTCAATATTTCAGAATTTCCACTATTAACAATCTAATTTTTAAACGACTTTAAATCGACTAAGAATTTGAAAACTGTAGGATTATTTCAATTCATAATGAATATTCCCCCGGTCGCACACCGGAGTAATAAGCAACCAGCTACACATGGATCATATGATCGTCTACTCTATACAAACAAATAGTCCAATGCACACCTAAAGCAACTGTTTCAGTGTGCATTGGACTATTTGTTTGTATAGAGTAGACTATCCATGTGTTGCTTGTTGCTTACTGCTCCGGTGTGCGACCGGGGTTCATGTTGAGTGAATGCAGAGGATTTAGAATACCAATTGAAAAGTGGATACTCTGTGTTTAGATTACACTAAATGGTCAATACAAAATTATCAGCTGAAACATGAAGATTGAATAGCAGTGAGGAAAGATGAGAGAAACCTAGAAGAGATCACAAAAGCCATGGAGAAAGAAGTAGTGATTATTAAAGCGTGACTGATGAAAGAAAAAAAGCGATAGCATGATACAAACAATATGGACGAATTAAAGCTTACTGCCAGTGGCATGAAAAGTGCTGACTTGACTAAATGCTAGTTGAAATTAATTTGCTAGTCAATACCTATTGGACATGGGCCTATGAGGAGGTATTTCCCAGACGGCTCTGACGTACTGCAATCAAAGCAATAAAAATATCAGTTATACCAATTTGAAAAAATATATTATCACTGCTGCCAACTTTGATACGAGAAACTAATACTGATAGATTGAGAAGGAGAAATGTGGGGTTTAAAAATAAAAAATTATGCATCATTGAAAGTAAATTCATATCAAGAAAAAACAATAATAGTGGAACATGGATAAATCTTGATATTAATGGAAACTCATCATCACTGGCAACATGAATGACCAATGGGAAAGATATCATGAAGATTTTTCATTTTATTTCAAATTGGATTAGGAATTTATTGAATCTTTTATCAACGGTACTCGAGTTGTGAAAGACTTCATATCAACCCATAAGTAGGTAACTTCTACAATAATTATTTTTATTGAAATAATTAGTAACATAATAATTTAGTAGTGAATAAACCGATAAGGTTGGCAGCATATGAAATGTAGCAAGTACTTTCTCTTCAAGTAACTTAAATAAATCCAAGATGATCAATATTAATTTTAATGGGGCATAGATTGAGGCTAGATGCAATAAACGCAAAACAACATGCTTTTATTAGTATAAAATCATTGTTATAAAATTGCAATGCTTATTCCTCAAGTGCCAAATGGTCAATTCAATTGATAAGAGAAGCCACACACTCACTATCATGGAAAAACTGATAGGAAAATAATTAGGAGAGTATGGGGTTTTCTCACAAAATCTAAAAAGTGTTTGATTGTGATAGTTTTGAATTCATTAAACACTCAACTAAGGAATCTGATGCTAATGTGATAAAACCAAAGTAGGTCCATGCAAAGACAAATTGTCAAAAAAGTGCTATAATTTCATGAAAAATATTGAAGATAGTTGGAAACTTTTAGATTCGAATGAATTAATAATACACTTTAATTTCCAGGATTGAGTCATTCACGTTCGAAGATAAGAAAAAGGCTGGATTATTTTTGGTATTTTTCAAAACTGAGACAAATCAGGAATAAGCATTGCAATATTTCAACCAGTAATATTATAAGAGAAAATATTGTTGAAATAGGTAAAACACTTGAAAACATTAATAAGAAAATAGTGAGATTCAATTTCAAACAAACACACACACACACAAGATGGCGCTGAAAACGACAACAAACGTGTTAAATAGAATATTAGTATGTTGATCTCGGAATAAATAACTTACATCATACTGCAGACTAAAACTTCAATAAAACATTGTAGACTATCTACAAAACAGGTAATATCATAATCTAAAGTAACATTAGAAAGTAAATCAATTCAAACCATAAACATTCTTGTAATATTCGTACAATTATTCAATTCCCAATAGGTCGGTACAATAACTACATAGGCAGTTGAGTAGCACACAAAATTTTTGAAGAAGAGAGACCGTCCTTGTAAATTCAAGACTTTAATTATAAGTTAATTCTATTTCAGGGTAGTTTCAACAGAATGAACAATAATGTGAGTCTAAATAAGCAGATCTATTGTATGAATGAAATTGGAAAAAAAGGATTGAGGTTTCAACTGAAAATGTGGACTAGAGAACAAAATAGGGGAAAAATACAGGGTTTGGAAGTATTAAAAAAAATTGGTTATAATTATCTTATCTATGAATAATTACAATTCCCTATACAAAACAATCAAAGACAATTCCATCAAGTAGAAATATAATTATCTCTTCTTATATCAATAAATACTAATTATGATTAGCCTAGCCGTTTTTATTTTCTAATAAAAGTCATAGCTGTCTTATAAGCTTCAAAAACTACGAAAAAAACTTGAAAAAACGAAAACCGAAAACAATAATCTCTTGAAAGTTTTTGGGCAAACTTTTTATGTATTCAGCTCAGGGTTTTTGTTAATTGCATGTTGCAGAAGCAGATAAAATAGTATGTTTGCGGCATAAGTTAGTAAGAAATCCCGGAAAATTAGTGCGAAATTAAAATAATTGAGAATTAAGATTTGGAAGATTTTGTTAACTTTTGGAAAGATATATTTGCAAGATTTTTATGTAACTCTTTGGAAGATATATAAGGTAGATTGAAAACAAGTAATACCTAACTGTGACATCATCGCATAATATTTGATTAGAACTTGCAATAATCAAGAATTAATAAGAGATACTAGAACACTGAAGTAGTATTAGAAGTATGAAATTAGAAACCTGAAGATTTAAGGTTTAGAAATAATTTTTGTAGAGTATTAAGTTGGTTATTATTCGATAAATGTGTCTCAAAAACTAATTTAAGTGATAATTCATCATTAATGCACTGAATTCAGCGACACTGGTAACTATACTGCAGTATTTTGTATTAGATTACATAATTATTCGATTCTCGTCTTTTTTAAAAGATCATTATCATAGCAACAGTTTTAATGAAGAAATAAAGCATTAGAAAATAGAGAAAAAGAAGGAAACGTTAGAGAAGCATAATAAAATTGAAAACCCATAAAAATTTCTTTCCGGAAAATTGTTTTCTTTTCCTCTACCTGTACAAATTTATTTGAAGCGAGAAACTCTTTTAATTCAGATTGTGTTTCCTTTTGAGAGTATTAAAGAATCTGAATTGAAGCCTCAGCTTAAGATCCTTCCGTACTACTCGTTCACAAGAACAAAAAAACAATAATGTTCATTCTATGACATGTTTTCGAGGGATATTGATTTTACAATTCATTTACAAGAGATGATAGAATACATATATTTAAATTACGGGTTCAAACTACATACAATAAGGTGAGGATAAACCAGGAGTCTGGGAGATTGATCTAACACAATTTTAATGGAGAAGTTGTACTTGATTATGAATTAATTACACCGGAATGCTTTCTGGGAATCCTTAATGATGGATTAAACCCCATTTTAATCTGGAAAGGTATTAATGGGGAATTTCAAATTATGAGGGGGACTTTTGGTGGTGAACTTGATGTAGATAAGGTACACTAGAAGAGTAATTTTAACTATCTCAACTATAGTGAATAAATCATTATTTAATTATTTATTAAACGAAAATAGAAACATGAAGATGGGGATACTGAATTATTGATGGTTTTTAACCATGGAAATACAGAAGATATGCGAAACCAAAAGATACGGAAAAATAAAGTCTATTTGAATTTCCTATATTAAAGTTGAAAAGAATGCAACAATTGTTTTCCTATGTAGGCTAAATAGAAAAGTTTGAGTTAAGTATTGGACCAAAGTTCAAAAACTTATTTGAAAATAAATAATAAAATATTTAGCTCTCAAGGAAACCCAACGAATCTTCAGACTCACTATAAAGGTCTAGATCCTTCAAAATACAAAAATTAGGATTACGAAATAAAAATTAACATTTTTTATACAGAAGTTTGAAAACTAAGAAAAAAGGCAGGAAAAATCACATACCTGTTACACATGGTGTGCTCAAGTTATTCAAACAATCTGAATTTCAAATTACAAATTTAGAAAACGAAAAACTTTTCAATTTTGATCAGAAAATTGCAAACGATCTTGAAATATTAAGGCGACAGTCACATTTTTATGACAACATAAAATAATAAATAAACTGGGTAAGCTTTTTTTCATATCCTGGCGACTGGAAAGGCACAGACTCTCTATGCTTCACCTCTCTACGCACCGGTCCTAAGCTTTTGCCTAACAACTAACCTTGCTAGTAGGTAGCAGCATAGAGAGGGCTGTGCCACTCGCGTCCCAGGATATGAAAAAGCTATAACCAATAAACTGTGCCACATCAAGCATAACACACATGTGATTTCTCCATCACCTTTTTCACAGTACATCACTAAATTGAAAAATAAAACAGCAAAGTTCACTCGGATAAATGGAGTTGCCACCCGACAATCAGCCATCTGATTCCGTCCTGTGAGGAGAACAATAGAGTGCCATGGAACAGCAATCATGTCGAAAAATGATCGATTTCTTCATTTGCATTGTTTCATGATTTCTAGAAAGTATCATTTTTTATATTCGCCGGAAATCAAAGCGTTCTCAATGTCGAAAAGCACCAAAACAATCGTAAAAAAATATTTTGCACATACTGGACTGTTATTTATAAATTAATATCAACCTCGGTTTTATGCTAATTTTCCGAAAAACAAGAGAAGTAGTCGTCCAGTAATAATATGTTAGTTCATTTATGAAGTCAAGGTCTCAAACGATAGAAGCGTTCCATTTGTTTTAATGTCGTAGAGACGACATTAACAGGTTTGTATTGTTTTATTTAATTTGATATTTGAAAATTTCAAATGCCAATCGATTCAGTTTTTCAAAGAGATTTTTCTCGTTTTTGAAGTTTGCTATATTTTGATAGATACAGGTTGGTGCGCGAAATAGTGGTCAATTTTGAAAATCTCGACGGGAAATGGTAGAGAAAGTGAGTAGGTGATGGTGAAAATTCTCGACTTAAATATTTAATTTTAGAAAATTCTTTCATTGTATAGAGCGTGCTGATTCGAATGGTATATGGGAAGTTTTCAGATGAAAATTTGAATATTGGAAAAAAGCCTCTTCTTTATAAATAATTGAATGAAATTTTTTTGCACTTTCTCACATTTATGTAAAAGTTAACTCCATTTGGATTAGATTCTGAGAAAATCACGTTTCTTGATTCAAAATGGCGGAATCTAGAGGGGGTATTTGATAGGGGAAGGGGTGAATCAAAGTATTTATAATTTCGAAAAATGCTTTCTTGCATCGGATAGTCAAAACTGTGTTGAAATTTTTTAAATCACGCGGGGGTGAAAAATCGATTTTTCATGAAAATTTGTGAAAATTTAGATCACAGTGTGAAATCAACTTTATTGTTTGATGCAAATTTCGACTTTTTCCTATACAATAATTCAAATTATGAAATCAATACTCTCCAGCTACTCCTCGACAAAGATGCCTGGATGCAATACCCAGTGAAGAATTAAAAAGTATCACATGGCAAGATATCTAAATAAAAATATAATTTGTAGTATTGTTGAACAGCCGATCAATAGCCTATACTTTTCCAACATTTTCTAAATTTTTCATTCTTCTTCTCCATCTTTTCTTCTTCTACTTCTTCTTCTTTCTTTTTCTTCTTCTTCTTCTTCTCCTTCTTCTTCCTTTTCCTTTTCTTCTTCTTCCTCCTCTTCTTCTTACTCTCCTCCTTCTTTTTCTTCTTCTTCTTCCTTTTCCTTTTCTTCTTCCTCTTCTTCTCCTTTTTCCTCTTCTTCTTCCTTTTCCTTTTCTTCTTCCTCTTCTTCTTCTTTTTCCTCTTCTTTCCTCTTCCTCTTCTCCTTCTTCTTTTTCTTCTTCTTCTCCTCCTCCTCCTCCTTCTTCTTCATCTTCTTCTTCTTCTTCTTCTTCTTCTTCTTCTTCTTCTTCTTCTCCTTCTTCTTCTTCTTCCTTTTCCTCTTCCTTCTTCTTCTTCTTCTTCTTTTTCTTCTTTTTCTAGAAGAAATAATAATGAAAGCTAGAAGGAAATAGGAAATTAAAATAAGATAATGAAATAATCTTCGATTTATAAAGGTAGAAGTCATTTAGTGTATTTTCATCAACTATATGAAATAATCGTAATAGTTCATTGAACGATATTCCCAATAATTAATGATGCAGGATGTAAACCAGACTGAAAAGCAAATATTGGCCACCGCCGAAGGAATGCAATATGCAAACAGTGTCATGAATCAAAGAATTCTTCTTTATCAGATATCAATCAGGCAGAGTATCTGCGTCATGCTACCTGAATAATGAATGGTCAGCTACAAGAGAAAATTTTTAAGGGACGAGATTAATTTACACTGAACACTTAGGCTACTTGGAGACATGATTTGTGTTTACGTTTATTCAAAAAAATACAGTGCAATACAATATCGTCGGTACCTTTCAAATTTTCAAATACTGTACTAGTTAAAGAAGGTATGAGAATTCTTCTTATTCTTCAACGTCTTTGTCTTCAGAACAAGGAGTAGAAGCAGGAGACAGAAAATTAAGAAGAAGAAGAAGAAGAAGAGAATAAGAGAAACAGTAAAATGATATAGAAAATCATGAAGAAGACTCCTGTCTCCTGCTACTTCTTCTTTTTGCCTGATTTTCTATATCCTTCTACTGTTTTCCTTATTCTCATTCCTTCTTTTCTTCTTATTTTCTCCTGTCTCCCACTACTTCTTCTTCTTCGCCTGATTTAAAATACCCTTTCAATTTTTCTCTTATTCTCATTCCTTCTTTTTCTTCTTCTCCTGTCTCCTACTACTTCTTCCTTTTTGGCCGATTTTCTATATCCTTTTACTGTTTCTCCTATTTTTCTTCTTCTTCTTCTTCTTCTTCTTCTTCTTCTTCTCCTTGTTCTTCTCTTCTAATTCTTCTTCTACTTAATATATTATGTTCTTCTCATATTCAATGTATATTCAATGGCAAGACTATACTCAAGTATGTAATAGAAATGTTAATTAGTGCATTACTGTATCATATAAATTATACCTGATTGAATATAGCTTTGAAGAAACATGTGAAAAATATGATTCCAAGCTCAGAAATGCTAAAAAATGCTTAAATTATCATTTTTAACAAAAATAAAATGAGAACTCAAAGATTAGTACATTGTCTACGTAGGAGATACGGATATTACTCTATTTTGATTCTAAACTAGCATCGATTTTGAAAAATGCTTATAATTTTGTTAAATTTGGACAGATTGATTTGAAATGTTAATGGTATGAAGAGAAACGTCCATGATTTCTTGTAGAATTCTCCTATGACTCCTTCCCTTCCTAAAACGAAAACGATAATATATTATGGAGGTTGAGATTAGGCGGAA
This sequence comes from Laodelphax striatellus, assembly GCA_017141395.1. NCBI lineage: Eukaryota > Metazoa > Arthropoda > Insecta > Hemiptera > Delphacidae > Laodelphax > Laodelphax striatellus. The sequence continues at coordinate 13,945,725 of CM029538.1, read as the reverse complement.
TTCTCAAAGTTCGCGCTTCGTTCACGCCAAGGAACTCGATTGGATCATATTGCTCGCGATAACAACACTATTGGTTAGCTTCTAAACCGATATGGCATATAACTTAATTATTTACATCTCTATAAAAGTGGCAGCCGTAGATAAAACCTACATGATATTCTATTTAATTCTACTATTAATTCTCTTAATCTCATTTTTCTTCTTCTTCTTCCTTCTTCTGTTCTTTCTCTCTCTTCTGTTCTCTCTCTCTTCTTCTTTATCTTATTCTTCCGTTCTACCAACCTGGATTAGGAATTTGATCCTACCACGTGACTGATTGATCCAGGATCAAAGCTGATACCTCGACAGAGTAGGATTACTCTGCAGTTTCTAGATTAGATTACACTCTCAATGAGAATAGAAAATTAATTGTTGAATTACGGAATTACATATTCAGTTAATAAGCTAAAACTATGAGTTATCTAAATCTGAGAACATATGATTTGATGGAATAAGAAATATTAACTGTTTAGTTTGAAGACAAAGACAAACTTTTATGGATAGCACAGAGTAATCTTGAAAATCTCCCATTTATGACATTGTCTTTATGATGTTAAAATCTATTCATACTCATTTTTATCCATTCATACTTAGTTTACATTCTACCAAAATGCAGAGAAATTTTGACTTCAAACTATTATTAATGTTATATGATATTAATATTTTCTTTATTAATAATACCTACAATAATTATATGTTGTTTTATTTATAAAGTAACTTTCTGTTTCATTTTTGTATTTCTTCATATGCCAAGATGCATAACCTCTAGAGTGTTCATTCTTCGAAATGCATTTAGTAATCAAGTTTATCTTTATGAATTACTTACAAGATTCAATATTCTGCAAAACACTTTAATCTTTTCTAATCCTTTCAGAAGAGAGAAAACTATCTACTAATCATTCATTTATTCCATCAATTGATTCATTCAAATAGTTAGAAAACCGACAATATTACACAATAGAATAAAAATACTGAAGTTGTCGCAACCACATATTTATTAATATATCTTGATAACTACATGGTTGCAACAATTTCTAGTATTTTTATGCGATTTGGATGACTACCATCATATCATGTTCACTACTACATAAAAGCATTACACAATATTATTTCATTCTGAAAGTCGACATGATTACCAGTTCCATAACGCGTTTACCACAAGTGCAACAGTTCACACACACCAAGTCAACTAGAAGTCATTCACAAAGAAGGGAGCAACCCAACCACCAGCAAATCTCATCAGACTCACAATGATCTACGCGTGAAAACAATGTCCATTACATAATTCTACAAATAATCATCTAGTTGTGGATGTGTTCTAAGCCTGAGCAATAATGTGCAGCGATCCGTCCTGCTGGCGACCCAGTGTGAACGAGGCTTCCGTTGCCAGGGCGGTCGACTTCCTCAGCGAGCGCATGTCTAGATTTAGCCGCACCGACAAGAGAAACAATGCAGAAGGTGAAGGTGATCGAATGAAAATGAATGATAAAACTAGTTTAAAAATGAATCTGATAGTAGAGTGAATGATTAAACTAGAGTTTGAAAATATTTTAATATTATCTGACAGAAGTAATGATTTGATAATGATTTTCATGATATGAACCATGAATTATTTGGCTTTGCCTTTGTGGAGAGATTTCATGAAGCTTCTTAAAAAAATAGTGTTGTATTTTCTGTAACTATGGTATATTTTAGCTAGATTTAGTTACTACAGTAGTATTAAACTTTATTCAATTGAAACTGTAAGACTTATATGATATTGTTTGTTTGCAGAAATGTAATATTGTTGTATGATTTTAATTTTTGTAATGTGATGTCATGAAAAATAAAAACCAATTTGAAATTTGAATTTTTTTAAATTATTTGATAATAGAGAGTGAATGACTAATATGAATGAATGAATAATAGAGACTTGAATGATGAAATTAGAGTTTGAGAGTATTTCAATACTATCTGACAGAATTAATGATTTTTATCATTTGGTGATGACTTTCATGATATGAACCATGAATTTTGTACCTGTCGTAATATAAATTGACAGTGAGTGATGAAACTCAAGACATTAGTGATGATTTTCATGAGTGAGAACTAATAATATGGTACATGGAGTTATAATTCTAACCAATTCATTTAATGTGGTATGAGTGATATTAGATCGTTTACATTGAATAATACTAAAACGTGAGAACATAATAATAATGTTTCGATTTATGACATGAGTTCATAGGCTAGTGAAAACATACAAAATATGTAGCATTAGGCCACATAACGGAGTTTGTAAAAACATTATGAAAATAATCTAGTCTAGATTATAATATTAATACTGAACATAGCCTAAATATTGATTTATTTACGGAGAAATTGTGTATTATTTTCGTGCCATTGTTGAGTAGAGAACTGAATCAATCTTCACGCTGTACTAAAATTTTGTGTATGTTCTACTACTTTCCAATTCATAATCAACCATGACATCTGTTACAGATGAGTCAAAAATGAACCAAGATGAATTTTATATTAAAAAGACTGTACTATAGTAAAATTGGTTAGCTTTTAATGATTTTTGTGAATTATAAGTTCTAGAAATGTATGAGAATCGAAATTATTAAAAATCATAGAATTTATGAGGTCTATGTATGAAATAAGCAATTTAAATAATTTACAAAAGTACTTTAGAAAACATTCAATTGCAATGAGTCTCTAGTTGACAACTCAAAAATTCCCAGTAGATAAATTGAAAAATATTTCTCTTTCAGATGTCTAGAGAAGCAAAATAAATGTTTTGAATTTAGTTGTATGTAGACAACAATCTAAAATTGATATCATGGAAAATTACAATTCAATTAAGAACATTTCAAACATTCACACATGTGCATGAGAGCATAATATAATAAAATTATAATGTTCTACTACAAAGGGTATACACACACGCAAAGAACCTACACATACTTGAAAATACATACATACAAGGTTCAAAATAGTACAGGAGATTACTAAGATCTACAAAAAACCAACATATTAACTTAATAACGAAAAATTATACAGCTTCAACGACTACAATATACAAAAAATCTAACTCAAAATGCAATCCATTTTATATAAGTAGGAGGAATGGGATCAATAACTACATTTGGAAAAACGTGTTGAGAACTAAAGATCATGAAAAAGAGATGACAACAAAATGGAAATAATCTACTGCAATGAACAAATTCATCAAAATTCTCAAAATGGTACGTCAAATTAGAAGGAATATCAAAGGAATTGGGTGGTTGCTATGGAGGAGCAAATAAATCTAACTGAAACTGAAAGATAATACAACTTATCTCACAACAGAAGTCCCAAAGAAAGTGGTGGTCTGATGATAGTGGATAATAACCCAAGAGATAAAACTAGAATAGGATTATTTCATAGAATATGTCCCAACACAAGTAAAAACAAAGATTGTCATTTTTTTGATCACGCAGATGATAATAAATTACTAAAATATTCTTATCAACTGAGCAGAACTAAAATAAAATCTAAAACTAGCTGAAAATGTATAATAAATAATATAAATCAAACACAGTAATAGTCTAGATATAGATTAACATAAATTTTGCCTCCAGTAATCAGTCAACAAATAAGCATTGTTAAACCCGGGACTTAAGCTGAAAAAGAAGTATTTGTTAGAAAAACATAGAAGAAGCATAGCGGCTGCCACAATCACCTGTTAAAAAATCTGTTAAAAGCAGATAATATAACATAGAAATAGATATAGATTTACAGAAAAAATAGAGAAAATTAAACACAGAAGCACAAATATTATTGACATTGAAGATAAAAGTGGTAACAAAACATCACCAGAAACAGAATATTATAATCGTTACCCAGCTAAAGCTTAACATAGAGAAATGTCATATTACTGCTTAATGACTCAATTTATTATAGTAGGCTATTATAGTTTTAACGTACTGTAAAAAATAACAAATTATCATGCTTGTTGAAAAAGTATAATATTCTAATTAGCATTTATCAAGATAACCGCTTTTGAAGTTTTAAAAAGGCATCAAGAGGGATTCACAACTTGAAGCAATAAAAAATAAGGAATGTTCCAAAAACATATTGATTTATGGATTAATAGAATCAGAAGAGGCATTCTAAATCAGAAATACCTATTTTGAATCTTTTAAGCTGATATGATACTAATTAAATTTTTTGTCGGACCTTTTTAAACTGAATTGAGTTGGTCCGAATGGATTCTAATCAAGATTTAAACTACCATCATCATTTTTTTTGATGATATATACTGTATTTTTTTATTTTTAACATTAAAAGTGTAAGTCCTTCAAAAATTGATCAATGTAATTGAATGATGTTTGCATCAATTTTGTTTGATAGATTCTAATTTTATGATATTAATATCCGAAACACGTTAATCTTTCAGTCTTATTATTAATTAATATAATATTAGACTATATAAATCATATAATATGATTTTCCCGATTTATAGTCATGGATCTTGTAAATAATTATTTTACTAATATAAGTAAGTCAAAGATCTTTGAGAATTTCAAAGTCTCAATAGAGGAAACCAAATTCAAACCCATTCTGTATATTTTATCGCCCGTTCTTTTATCCAGTATTTATTTATTAGTTAGAATAGACAAAACCAGAATCAACCCCGTTTAATTCATTACTTTAATTGGATAATAATAGTTTCAATAGAAGAAACCAACTTCAAACCCGTTTCTTTTATCGCATATTCGATAGTAGGAATAGATAAAACCAAAATCAGCCCATTTAATTAATTCAATTGAAGAATGTGGTTTACAAAGAGCAAACGAATTTGTACTAAATTTGTATGAATTTTGGTAAAATGTGAATAGATTTGGTACTGACTCCTGTCAATGTTGCGCTGAAGGTGGGTGGCGATCCTATGACGGGCATCGTTGTACTCCAGATGCAGTCCTAGTCTTAGAATGGTCGGATTCTGTTCGATCAGTTTCGTGATTTCCATTTCAATTTTATTACCGAGAACTTGAGATCGCTGTCAAACAAACAAAAACACACCACAAATTAGAATCGCAATACAAATTTCTCATTTACAAGTATCAAATTTGTCAGTTGAAAACTGCCAAATCAAAATCCCCCTTTAATGGGATTTGCCAATCAATTTTCCAATAAAACTGCCAATCCCCCATTTCTTTTACTTAAGAAGTAGGGATGGGTATCGAAACATCCTATTGATGTTAAAAAACATCGGTTGAAAAACATGGATGCTTTTAAAAAAATTAGTTTATTTGTAGTGAATAAAGGAGAGGGGGGAGGGGGGGAGTTGTGAAAAAAACTGTTGAAAGATTTACAAAACAGTTCGGACTGCAGTCCACTCCAGTAAATAGCATTGCCGCCTGCAGTCCGATCGTTGAACCATCGCACTGTACGACAGTTGGTAGTCCGACAAACCTCCTGCCGGATTCCTCATCCACCCATCCACAGTTCTAACTGCAGGCTGGGGGTCTTACGCAGTCCAGTTGGGACTGTAAGTGGATGGGAACCCTAACAATCGAAATTGCACAATATTATCAGACGAGATCCATAAAATTATGTAGAAAGACGTGTGAATTTTTTGGAAAACGCGTGAAATTAAATAATCAAACATTATTAATATAAAAAATTAATACATGTCATATACATTTTTTTTTAATATTTTCAATTTTCAGCAGCAAATTATCTGAATCTAACATTTATGTAAAATATTTCATTACTAAAATTGAAACTTGAATGATGTTGAAGTAATTGAATGAACTAACCTGGTTAGATGCCCTGAACTCTTCGATGATTTTTTGGTTGAGGAGGGCCTTGACGAGATGAACAATTCCTACAGGACTGATAAAGTTCGTTTCCACGCTGAAATTCAAAAGATTGTTTTTATTATCATGCTTACGTATTTTAGATATTATTAGGGTGTACAGCCTCGCCGTAAACCCAATGATTTGGGAAAACTTGTGAACCAATATATTGAAAAAGATAAGATACATCTATTGTTATCTATTAAATATTGTTATCTATTATATATTGTAATCTATTAATATTTTTATCTCTCAAGTTTTATTATGAGTTAGCTAGTTTCAAGGAAAAGCATAGCACTGTTCTTGCGAATGCGAAATAATGATTTTGATTCGATTAACACATTAAATAGATAGTTGATAAATGAAAATTTACAACATCAGGGGCCGGTTTCAGCCCCCCTAGAAGTCCTATTATAAGAAAGAGGCGTTCACGCTCATAGACATTATACGCACGGTGTAGAGTGTAATAAATTCGAACTTCGAAGAGTATGTCAGTTTTTACAACTATTATTACAAGACTCTCAAGTTTTATTATGAGTTAGCTAGTTTCAAGGAAAATCATAGCACTGTTCTTGCGAATGCGAAATAATGATTTTGATTCGATTAACACAAAGGACATTTAATATTGAAAAAGTCTTAGCCATACCTAATCTTTGACCAAATAAGAAATGTTTAATAGTTATTCAGGGTGAGAACGAAGACTAGTGGCGCGCTCAAGTGAGAGACAGATTCATTAAGCATTGACTCAGCAACAAAGTGTTTCCACTTGCTTTAGATCACTTGTAGCAGATTACCACTTATTCATATGAAGGTTGTATTATAAAAATGATGAATACTTTTAAAAGTCATAAGATTTTCAACAAAGAATTTTCTATTATGTTTGTAGCGAAAAAATTGTGCAAATTGTCTATTTTTCTTGTTGATTTTTACTTATATCACAGGTAATACTGTGACGACTAGTAAGATCGAGCTCCCGAAGATAAATGTTACTTCACATCAAATAGATGTCAGTCGATGCGAAACATAAATTTCATTTCGACTTTTATAGCCTACTATCCATTTGTTTTGTTTTCTACTACATTATGTTCTTTTCATCAATATTCTGAATTTTTCCTGCACTAATACTTGTTGTATTTATTACAGTATAAATAAATAAAAGATGAATGAGCGGAGAAGGAAGATGAAGAGCACTCACTTCAATACTCGCAATGTGTTGTTCTTTTCGATGGCTTCGGCTAGCTTGATGGCGGTGCGGTCATTGAGGTTCACGTTGACCAGGCTCAACGTTTCAAGGTGTGTGTTCTCTCCCAACGCTGAGAACAGCTGTTCGAATTTTTCGTCTGAGATGTTCTGAAAATATTTTAAAAATAATTAGAATATTCAAAATAATTCGTTGAAAACAAATTGATTCGTTTAGATATTTAAAATAATTCGTTGAAAACAAAGTATTGAGACTGTTTTCCTTGACCAAAATAGCTGTTGCAGTTGGGTTGAATGACAATTTGTCGACATGCTTAGTGATATTCATTCAATTTGGCGGAAGGCAATAGATAGATAGATAGACAGATGGATAGATAGATAGACAGATGGATAGATAGATAGATACTATTTCTTGGCGTTGCTGATGAACGTAGAATCTGATGGCAGAAAAATAATATCTCTCTGTCTGTCTATCTAATGCCATCCACCAAGTTAAATGGATATTACTCTATTAGGACATTTGTAAGACCACCTCAAAGAGCTGAAAAAACATGGTGCATGATAACTTTAGGTGATATCTTCAATAGGAGCTATTCAATTGGAATCTTATCAATAATTTTATTATAACCAATAATAATTATTAGAAAATCGAGTGGTTTTGTCGAAAACCAAATCCTTGATTTCTATGTTCTCTGTCTATTTTCTTTTCTCCTATCTCTAATGGCTAGGTTTCACGATTCTATAGTTAGAATAAAACTAGCTGTCATTTGGCCTGGCGCTCAAGAACCACTCACTAGAAACGTTCTTGTCAGAAAGTTCGATGTCCGAACAGCTGACCATTTGATTCAATGTTAGAATCATTGTTAGATTCAATGTTAGAATCATTGAATCAAATGGTCAGCTGTTCGGAGATCGGACTTTCTGTCAAAAACGTTTCAAGTGAGTGGTTATTGAGCACCAGGCCAAGTGACAACTTGTTTTATTCGAACTGTAGTAGACGTTCTACTTACTGGAGGCAGGTTACCAGAAGCCTATCTACTTACCTATAAACCAGTAACCTGCCTCCAGTAAACAGAACGTCTACTAGAATCGTGAAAACCAGCCATAAGACTAACCAAACACGTTAGCCCCTGCGCCCACTTCGCAACTGCTATCTGATTTCAGTCAGCAACCCAATGTTGCCAGATGAAATTTGGCTGTTTTTCGGGTAATCGGGTAATATTTAATATTTCAATATATTTATTTATTTATTCAGTAATGTACACACAATACTAAATGAAAGGTTCAACAGGCTTAAGCCCAAAATTGTCCCTCTTCAAATTTAGAAAAAAAAGTCTAAAATTTAGGTTATGATCCATAGTCACAATTTTTCACTCCGAAAACGAAACACTTGGAAATTTTAGAGTGTATTACAATAATTAATAATTAAATAATCTAACCTATCAGCCAAAGTCATCTGGCAACGCTGGGTTGCTGACTGAAAACAGATAGCAGTTGCTTAGTGGGCGCAGGGGCTTACAGTACACCGAGACCTGTGGGCATGATCGTATACTCTATACTTGCATAGAGTAGAAGATCGTACTATGTTTCATGACCACTCACAGGTAAACCTCTTCGGCATAAAGTGTATTTTCATTGTGTATGTGCAGGGACCTGACATCTAAGGGACTGGAAGTAAGAGAAATAAGGGGAGTAAGATGTCGGCCATTTTATGGACGTACTTTTGGCGGTGTATTTGAAAACATCTAAGTACATAACTTCTACCCATACCAGCCTGAAAAACACAAAATCCAACAAAAATGTTATATTTTGCCGTAAATATTAACTATATTCTCTCAACGGTTTTGATTTATACCGCAAAAGATACCATAAACTTTCAAAACTCTATGAAAATTAATGAAACTCCATTCTTAATTATTTGTTTGGTGCATTTTTTACTTCTAAAACATATTTCCAAATTCCAAATTGATAAATCACAGTTTTTATTTTATTTTTAGGAGTGAAAATTTATGTTGAATTGTGAATGTGAACATAACCCTCTTTTGAAATTTTATCAAAATCAGGAAGAGAAGACGTTTTGGACTTTGTCTGTGTTTTCATCCTATACGTTATATTTTGTACTCGATCAATAAATAAATAAATAAAATTAAATTTAACATGATGGCTCTGAATTCAAATACACCGCCAAAAGTACGTCCATAATAATGGCCGACTTCGGTCCAGAGTGCATTCGAGACACAGCATGGCCATCTTTAGACAAAACTCAAGAAGGCCATTACACAGGCTTCTCCCTTTTTTAACATAGGGAAGATACAATACTTCCACTGCTTCTATGACAGCGCCCTGTGTATGTGCCACTGACCTTGATGTTGTTCCAGTTGAGATCGACGAGATTGTGGTCGTCGTCGCTGACCTGCTGAATGGTGCTGTCGACGTTGGTGCTGTTGGGCGGATCGACGGGAAACGCCTTCGGCTGCGACGCCTTCGTTATGCCGTCCCAGCCCATGCCGATCGGCTGGCCCTTGTTCAGCAGCGACGCGTGGTACTGGTCCTGGTTCATCATCGAGTGGAAACCAAGAATCGCTGACAACACACAAACAACCACTTACAATCACATATCCAATCACATTAATACACTAAGTAGGTAAGAAAGAAAGACAATTTTGTCTATTCCACATTAATATATTTAAAAAACAAACTCAAGTCTCGATGCTCATGGCATCATATTCAGTGTTGGTTTGAGCAAAAACTCTTAGACTCAAACCTAATGTTTTTTTTTGTAATTTTTTTTTTAATAATTTCTTATTATTGTGAGGATTTTTATGCAACTCTCACCAGCGGGCAAAGAGTTTTCTTTTTGCTGGTGATGCCTAACATAAGATATTAGTTATGGTTTTCTTCTTGAATATGTATACATGTATAATATTATGTTCATCTTATTTTTATTTTTGCACATGTATGTATTCGCTGTGTGCATCTACCGTGTTGCGCTCTGGCGGATAATCGTATGAATCTACGAGGGTAGATTAACATGGGCAAGGATAGGCTTATGTACGTAAAAATTAGTTTATAATTGAAATAGAATTCCCTGTCGCTATTTTTCCTACTTATCGATTGTGGAATTATATTTAGAATAATAAAATTAACATATCGCATGTTCTAAAACATTATTATAATCTTCAATTCAAGTTTTTAAATCAACTTTAAAGGTTATGTTCGAAGCTCATGGAGCAGACGATGTAGTTTACCCACAGCTGAGTTCATTTCCATTGGTTATCATTTCAAATTGCATTATGGGCGCGAGACTTCAAATCAATCATATGCTTTTGAACTGGATTTTTCACTCGATTAATTCAAAACTGAGATCCGATTTCTTTGTTGAATCACTTAACGTTTGGAAATATCGAAGGAATAGAAGCCGCAATTACTATTGTGAACGGTATTTATACAATTAGGAATACGACAATACTTTAAATGCATTGTAAATGCTTATTCCCTATCCTTTCCCATGTTAATCTCAACTTTTTCTTTCTCTAAAATTCCGCGTGAGCGCAGGTGTCGATTTTATTATCCCCACCACCTACGTGCACACAGCGAATATGTATGAGTGAATTGTTTGTTTTTTGGCAATAAATAAAATAAATTGAAATTGAAATAACTGTTACAAAATTGAGATAAAAGTTACATTTTAATTTTCATAGAGATAACTTCGGAAATGGTTCCCGAAACACTCGAAACAGATAAAAGTGAAAATTGGGAGGAAATGGGAAAGTTACCGGCTAAATCGATGATTTCTTCTTGTGTGGCATCGTTGAGAGCCTCCTCGTATTCATCTCCAAGATCAATGGCTATTTGTTCGTCAGCGTCTTTCTGCAACTGTGATTGCGGCGGTGGCATCCACTGCAAAAACAAAACAAAAAACATTTCTAAATTATTGAGAGTATGAAAAGTATTTAATATCAACAGATTGGAAAAGTATTTAATATCAACGGATTTAGTGAGTGCATGCTCGTATGGGCAAATGCCTGCAAGGGAGAAAGCAATTTATAATAATAAAAATGAAATAATAAAATGATACTACATAATAAGCTTATAGCAGGATCCTTTTAACTTGTCAGAAAACATATGTTTTGAAAATCAATATCACAATACTTGACCTACAAATGCTGAATCTCGCAGATTATTGAAAAGGTCTTTTAAATAGTTATTCTTTGAAAGGTCTTCTTTAAAAAAGGTCTTTTAAAGACTTTTAAGCCTTTTGATTATTGTGTCGAATTATTGTGCAATTATTACCGAAATAGCTTATTTCTGACAAGTTAAAAGGATCGTGCTATATGTGGAGTACAATATGACCATGAACTAAAATTTAAAAAATATATATATATGTTTTAGGCCTGCTCTTAATTTTGCTCAAGTTTGTAGGATCAGACTATTATCCCCATTCGAAATATTTACAGATTGAAAAATCAGTTCTTAAAAATTATATGTCACTCACTATTTCAATTAGTATTAAAAACAAATAATAATTAAATTTTTGTCCGGTAATATAGTGGGTTTTCTAGCGTGAATGCATGCATGGTTGTATTGTGGAATTGACGCAAGAGGATGCTTCAATAAGGAAATAACAATTAGTGCATTCAGCCTTCAAACCAAATGAAGGGTGTTAAGTTTCACGCAGTGATTCAACTTCAACATTACATACTAATGAACAGAGATGTTGAGTAAACCTGTTATTTTTAACCTGTTAATTTGTTAAATAGTCTGTATAAAAACCTGTAAACCTGTTAATTTATGTCTGAAACATTTCTTTTCAACGTATTTTCAGTTCATTCCAATTTTAATCTTTCTATTAATTATGAGGAAAATGAGCAAACTATTATAATTGAACTACTGTTCAAGTTTGAGTTCTGAATCACAAGTTCAAACTACTATGACAGTGATAACAAACATGATTTCTAGCACACTTGTTTGAAGTGACGAAATGAAATAAACTAAAAAAACATGAAGTCAGTTTGAAACTCAAGAGTGCTAGAAAATATTCAACTTGAAAGGTGCTTGAACTTTGTTTCCAATACAATGATTTTTTAAACCAATATCGGATTGTTTTTATGAAATAATAAGGTGATGCAATCAAAGAACGAGTGAGAGACTTTCACAATACTTGGCAATGGTCAATGAAGATTTAAAGAATGAATGTCATTCATCTTTTTGCTAAATAACTGATTATGAAGAATATTGAAATACAACATAAAAATGATAAAAAAACAATCTGAACGTGAGCATAATAGGCTATCATACATACAAAGCAAAATGATGCTCGTTTTTTATTAGAATGTATCTAGGCTAAGATAAATTAATAGAATTTGGTGATAAAGAAGTCCATGGCATTATTCTTCTCCTTACCGAGTTTATTGGGATATATTTTTTATTTAATTGACAATATTTATTCAATTTTGGATCAGTTTTTTATTAGTTTTTGGATCAGAAACTAATCCTTTCAGTTTGTTCTAATCAAATGACCAATCTTCAAAATTTATCATATCTATAATTATATTCAGCAATCATGGATATTTATATGTGACAGTGATGAAGTTTCAATATCAAATGTCATTGAAACCACTTAAAAAATTGTTTGTTTGCATTTTTTTATCTGTTTAAACAATGAAATCTAATTCACTATAAAGTTCATGATCATATTTTTTTTAATTTACCGATATCTTACTAATGAGATCAACAAAACAAGAAATGGCTCAAAACTACTTGTGCTATCGAAAGCAGACAACAAATAACATCTTATGCCATATTTCAATTATTAGACCTCAAATTATATCCATCAAATGATAAGACCTTTTAGCTATAAGAGATTTATGGCTGTAAATGCAAATCTTTCAACGTTCAACAGACAAAACCTTCGATAAATCTACAGGAAATCGCAATTGGCATGAATCAGTGATAAGCGTAAACATGAGTCAGAAATGATTCAATTAGGTGCGTCAATGATTCATTGTCACAGATTAGGCCAACAACAATGATAACCTTATTATCACTGTAATGTTACAATGACATAGATAAAAATGCTTGACATAAAATTTAAAAAATTGGGGTTTCGAGAATAAATCTACAGTGGAAATTTCGAAGCCTCTCATCTTGCATTACCTTTAAGTGTTAGGCGCTTAACTTTCGGAAACAAATTGTCTTCTTCAAATAATAATTGGATTTGTAATGGAATGATAGGAGTCATCACCTCTACCTACCACTACCCTCGCACAAGCCCAGAGCTCATGTGAGCATCACCCTCAAAAACAATCACTGGAAAACTATGTGCAGTGTATTGTAAATTTTCACACAATATTTATTTTCTTGCTAGGGATGATGCCCACACAAGCTCTAAGCTTGTGCTTGGGTGATGGGAAGGATGATGATGAGAGATGAATGGACCTACAGCTTTAGGTGGGTTCCGAACCACCGGGAAGCGATTTTGAAGCTCATAAATTATTGTATTTAGAGGAGCCGGTCACTGTGACAAAACTATTCGAAACTACTTCAAAAAAACTATGTGTATTATTTTTTCAATCGACACAATATTTGCAAAAATATTCGAAACTACTACCTATTGTACAGGAGAAACATAATCTGATTTCATAACCTAGGTAATTGTTAGGCAAAACGTGGAAATTTGAAAGTAAATTGAAAACCATAATACGGTAACGCCATTCAATTGCATAATATTACAGTGTAACACATCTATTACTTAGTTCGATTTTCTCCTCCGATGAAGCTCATGCATTGCACTTGATTATATCCGAGATCGTGCGCGCTGAACAAGTTGACTATTACCTCCAATTTATGGCAGCGAGGGAATCACTCTCACTCTACTGTTACGGGAGCACTATTTGTTACTAGTGAAATCTGCCTGATGCTATTACCCTGTGCAGCAGTGTTTGAAAACGTTTCTTGGCATATTCTTCAAACTTGTTAGTAAGATAAAACTAGACAGAATCTTGCTAAAAGATTTTAGTACTCTATTTTTTTTTTCATTTCAAGGTTTCAAAACTAAGCTAAAATAAAGCTAAGCTAACTAAAACTAGAGCTTTAAGCTAACATATAAATATTGTGAAATTTATTATTAAATTAAATTTAATAATATTCAAATTTCTTATAAATTTATTATATTGTTTAAATTCTATTTTTAGTAGCCTACCTCATTATCAACAACATACTCAACAGTAACAATTATTACATTTTAATCGTTTATTCATTTATTTTTCTGAGGGTATGATTATGGGATGGATGATGCTGAGAGATGATGTACTCGAGCGTTATGAGGGTTCCGAACCACCAGGAGTTCTCTTTGACCTACTTCTCTTTCAAGCCTTGAAGTCAAGACTCTCAACGTCTAGTCTAGACGATAGAAAAATAATGATCAGTTTCAAGACGTTATGGGGCTTTCGTAAGGCATCACAACAGCTTAAAGATTGCTGACACTGAATTTTGGCTTACTGACATAATAAGCTGAGAAACAAAGGTGGAATGGTTGGAGTATTATGGCAGAAGCGTTAGCTTCTTTGTTCAGGAGATACGTTTAATGATAAGGATGAATAAAATTACATACTAAATACAATAAAATACAGTTCTCTATAAGGCGATCTAGATGTTACAAGTAACATCACTGCACAAGTTGAATGGACGAAAATTTACATTATTGCAAAGGCTTGGTATTGTCTAGTAAAGGCGATAAGATTTCATTTCAAATTGAATTTAATCAACTAAAACATTCAATATTATCGATTTAAATTCCCCAAGAAAAGACAATTAAGGAGATTTTCTCTCTGGACGAGCGCTTATAAACAAAAATCTTGAGCAAATATATTTTTTCTTATTTCTCATCAAAATTTCTTGTTTAAAAACAAGGCGGTCACACACTAGACATATGGATTTATCACTAAATAAACCTGCTATTCTTGCCTAGTGAGTGTACACCGTTTTCCAGTATCACAGGAACTCAAATATTCATGAAAATGGCCCTGTTTCTGGAAAACAGAATCTATCACTACAGAATCTCAAAATTAGGCTTCAAATTTTCTACCCCAGCAGCCAGTATGTTACGGAAATTCACAACTGCATCAAATACACCATAAAAGGTCATGAACACATTTTGAATCATAAAACAATTTGATAAACTTTTCCATTTTTGCAATTATTCGGCACATTTTCGAATCATAGGATAGTATAATTAATAATTAGGCTAATCATTATCAAGAGTGGGCAGTAGTAGTCAGCCATATTGGAAATTGTCCCGTAAGATCAATGTAATCCTTTGAAACATGTAGTGCCGTTATTTTTGGACAGAAAATTACGTTTGAAGTGTCATTTAAAAGAGAATAAGGCTCTTCTTTTTACTTTTTTAATTAGAAAATTACTGCAATAATAAACTTTTCCAAGTTTGAACATTTTTGGAAGAAATATTTAAAATTTGAATAACAATGCCCCTGTAACATTTAATAATTTATCAAGTAAAATTTTCTAAGAAGATCCGACGAAAACTGTAGACTTGATGTGTTACAGAAAACTGCATGTTTTAGCTTAAAATTACATTGATCTTATGGGACATCAATCCAATATGGCTGACAACTACAGCCCACTCTTAATATTATTATAATAAATAATAACAATATAGTTTGATTAGTTCTCACCTTTTTGCCCCTGATAACGCCGGGTACAAACGGCTTAACTTCGGGCTGGTCGGGGGTCTCCATCGCCTGGCGGTTGATGTGCTCAATCAGCTTCTTCCGGTTCAGCGGTCCGGTCGGCAGTTTCGTACACTCGTAGCTACACCTTTGCGACGGCGGCAACAGATTATCCTGAACAAAATCGAGACCAAGATAAGGCTGATTATCATCATAATTATAGTTGGTTTTCACATTAAAACGGTTAATGAATTGATTGCCATACATCATAACATAATAGTATTATGTATAGCAGGATTCTTTTAAATTGTCAGAAAACAGCTGATTTATTTACGCTCGTTTACTAACGTTAAATCAGTTGTTTTCTGACAAGTTAAACGAATTCTGCTATAAGTTTCATAGTCCTTTTTTGAAAAAGACAAAACAAAACAATCAGTTTCTATGATTGTTGAATTATGTAATGATTGTCGTGATATGCAATATTCTAATTTACATAGTTTTTCATGATGATTTTAATTTTCTCTTGACATAATTATTTATAGTTTTCTCTTGTCATAGGTAATTTTCTCTTCATAATTATTAGGCTACTTATAGCCTACGAAGTTACGATTTCGCTTTCTATAATATTTTTTGATGGAGTAATGTATTGATCTTCTAGTTTTATTCAATATGGTTTTTGTTATTTTTTCCTCTTTGTTTTCTCTTACAAAATTTTTTCCTCTTCCACAGGTTTTTCCCCATAATAGTTTTCTTTATACTTGTTATGAATTTTATTCTATGTAGGCTAAATAGATTGTATGAAGAAATAGATTCAAATTCAAGTATTTATGTAAAACCGGACCATTTTTTATTATTCTGTCATATGACTTTTAAAGAGACCTAAGATGTGTTCCATCTGCTATAAAACCCAAAAAAAGACCCTTAAAACACCCTCCCTCTGGAGAACAATATGAAAGAAACAATAATAGGTTGAATGTAAATGGCTTGAGATGGAGTTGAGGAAATACGATTAAGTAGAAAACATGTTTGTCCGCTCAATAGATTAATTTAATCTATCAATTATTAAACGTGGACATGAACATGCAATAATGTTTCAAATTAACATCAATGTTCAAGAAAAAACTCAATCTGCGGGAATCTTATAAAATATAGAATGAAATTTACACTTTCTTGAGTTATGTTGTGGAACTTCTCCATAATGAGGTGAATTGGTAAAAGAATAAATTATAAAGAACAACATTTATTCTTTAAACTTATTTGTAGAAATCTTACTGATGTTGTGGAACTCCATGATGAAATAAAACACTAAAAGATGTAGTCAATTCCCTTATTCTACCGAGGTCCAGTACTGTTAATAGTTAAATAGTGGAATTGACAACATCTTTTAGTGTTTTATTTATTCTTTTACCAATTCACCTCAATATGGAAAGAGATTGAAATATATATTGACATGTTATTTATAAAAGTTGACAAAATTACTGTACAAAACAATACTGGAGCGTGGTTGCAACTTATTTTTGTGTTGATAACATGAAAATTTTCAATTCGTGACATGCATGGGATAGTAGAAAAAATGATCATTATCTGCTTAAGAAACTATTGCACTGATGATACATGTTGTCAATAATTGACAATGTGAAAACTTTGTATCCTCATTCAAGAAAGGTAAAACACTTTCAGTTTCATACGTTAGAATATTTAGTGGCATCAATTTAAAAATACCAATTCAGACAATGGAAAGAATTAATTGACTTAGTTCTTTCACTAAACAATAACCCAGCAATTGATTGTTTAACAAACAATTGATTACATCAAAACTTGACATTCACTGAGAGATAAAACTCAATATTAGCCGTTTGAGATTCTTTTTCTCAAAACTCTCAACTGGCACTCATGCCTTGTTTACATGTTGCCAGTCAACTAGCTCTATTAAAATAGTTACTTTCAGTGCTATTTTCTGAAAGTTCAGTGTATGGCCTATGGCATCTTAAATGTTTTGTTATAAATGATATCACAAGTGGTATATATGTTATTTTGGTTTGAAATACTCATACAATACAGTATAAATACAACCAAATAAGACAGCTCTACCCAATAAATTAGTATTTATTTTCATGAACCATATTGAAACTATAGTGGAGCCATAAATTATTACTTTTGTTTATGAGATTTGTATCTCAAATTATGAGCATGGTTGTATGATTTTTTATGCTATATGTTTTATTTATTTCATGATTTGTGATTGTATGATTTTTATGGCGAAATAAAATGATTGATATTGGAGTTCTTATAAATGGTTGATTGGCAGTCGACTGGCATTTGCAAAAAGATTTCTTTATAAAAATTTCAAGTTATTTTAAGAATGAATAATTGTCAAATCAAAATACCATAATGCCACTAATACCATTTATAAAAAATTATAGGAGTTACCAAAACTGAAAGAAATTAGCACATATTTTAGTCGACTAGAGCTAGTCGATTGGTAAACAAGGCTTTGCCTTGCCAGCTGAACTTTTCAACAGATTTCAGCGCTGCTATTGTAGGATTCTGTTATAACAATGTGTTGGGGTTTGATTTTATAAATTGAAAAAGTCACAGTTCTCAGGGTTCGCAAAGTGTTTGATATAGTCTCAAACCCGTTCTGCAATATACATTTATACATACAATATAATTATGCCAACCCAAACAAAAATGAAAACTCTGTTCTGGAAGCCATTGACATTGAAGAAAAATTTGGAAGAAATTTTGGGGAGGGCGAGGGCGCTCAATAATTTAGAAAGTTCATAAAACTTGTTAGCTCAAACACTGAGAGTATGATTCCTGAAAGTTTAGCATATTTCTAATTCGTGATTTTAAGTGGGTGAGATTGAGCGCCCGCCCCCCAAAATTTCTTCCAAATTTTTCTTCAATGTCAATGGCTTCCAGAACAGAGTTTTCATTTTGTTGTTGGCTACACATAATTATTATATTGTATGTATAAATGTATATTGCAGAGGGAGACGGGTTTTTATTTAGGCTATATCAAAACATTTTCTTACTGAAAGCTTATAAAATTTTTGGATTTTTCTTTGGTACACAAGTTTTAGTTTCCACAGCGTTTTCAATAGGGTCGGGGTAGGGGACGGTGACGAATTCTTTTGGAGAATTTTTGAGAGGATATCAGTTTTTTAATCACCTTCTTGTTATAGAGGTATAACACTGCAAACACAATGGATGGGGAGAGAGTTAATTTTTTTTAAACAGTGAAATGCCATGTTATTTGATAAAAGATATTTTATCCTCACTATTTGGGTGCTACAAAATTATTCTAGCTATAAGTGAGCCAGTTTTGGTTAATACTGAATGAACAAACAAGACGTTGTGACTGTGTCTGTTGCATCACACGTTATCATTTACTATCCAGACTTTAACGACATATCATTGTAGCAACATTAATTCATGTATAAGCAGTTATCCACAAAGTTTGTTAAATAAGATTGAAATTTTAACCCATTACAATAGGTCACATGACCACTTTTGATGAAAAAATATTTTGTAATCGAAAAATGAAATCCTTGTAAAAATTTGCCCAACACCATTATTGTACATTCCAGGAACAAAATTCTCAAATTTTCCCCATTAATGATTCTAAAATGAACGATTCAATTTTTCTATTTCCTGGCCGAGTTTTATTTCTTTTGATTGCTAAAATTGTTGAATTGACGCGACATTTACATTCTTTAAAACTTCAAATTCCAAATATTGCAACTTTAATTATTATTCGGGCAGAGCTACAGAGCTTAATCGGACATTGAATGATTTGAAATTTTAAATGTGAATAGACTTCTACTAATCTACTTGAAGGCCTATATCTTCCAAACTATAAGGCCCTCAATGACCAATTAATTCTCAAATTGTAGGTATTTTAATATACTTAAAGAAATATGTTGGATGTCATATATGAGAAAGTGATACTTCACGGTCAAAATTCAAAAAACAAATGAAAAATTACGATAATTCAATGAACTTTGAAGAGCTGTATTTCGCAAACGGTTGAGCCTACAATAACAAATTTGGTCTCAAATTGTAGGTAATTGAATCAGCTTCCAAAACTATGTTGAATGTTCTATATGGAAAAATGATTCTTCAGGGTCATAATTGAAGAAATGTAGAAAAAGTGGAAAAATTCAACAATTTGATAAACTTTGAAGGCCTACATCTCGCAAACTATTGGGTCTACAATAATCTATCTAGTGATGTAAAATTCCCGGGAATTTAAGATCGAGGAAATATTCCCAGGGAATTTAAGGGAAATATTCCCAAAAATCATAAATTCCCGGGAATTTATGGGAACTTATGGGAATTTATGATTTCTTTTATCTAAAATGACCAAAAAAGACGTTTTTTGTTACACAAAGTTTCTAACACCTGTTATATAACAGATTTATGTAAAAAATATAAGGATGACTAACTTGAAAGAAAACAGTAATTTGAAGTTCATAGACGATAGACTCATCATTTTCATGAAAGGTGTAAGGAAGAATGAGCACTCAATTAAATTTTCTCAAATATTTGTTCACCACTATTATCATTTTTCTTTATTAATAAATGCTTAAATCAGGAAAACAAGTCCTTACCAAGGACTTCAGAGCATACTTTGAAAGTCAAAGTATTAAGTTTACTTTGACTTTCATTGCATGATTTTATTCCATTTCTTCACAAAAATAATTGAACCCCTAAATGAAGAATGAGTAGAATATAAATCCAAAAATTAGAAATGATGATAAAATACAACAAAATTAACTAAAACAGGAACATTCTTACTCAAGTTTAATTGAATAATGAAAAAATAATAATTACACAGCTCACAATCTTTCAAGAGTCACTAAGGCTCACTTAACTTGTACCTATTACTTCACCTATCACTAAAGCTGCCATATCTCAGTCAATATTGGTCCAATCTTAACAAATGCGGTTTCAATCGATTTGTAATTAAATTTACTAAAAAAGGTTATTCTTGTAAAATTTTCGTAATATCAACGGTTTCCGAGTTATTCAAGAAACAAAATTTTAAATGGCCGCCATTTTGTTTTATGGCTTTGAAAACTTGTCATAATTTTTTTGTAGCTTTATCCAGTTGTCATAAATGTTGGTGCAAAGTTTTAATTCCATATGTTTCACCATTATTGAGATAAAAAATAATGAGTGAAAAAACAAAATGGCAGCTGTGAGAGTAACTAAGGATTTTTGGACAATTTGAATATGATATTTAGATATGGTTTTCACCCAGGAACAATGCCCTAGAATATTGGTAAGGAGTTCTGAAACACTCTGTATACAGTTTCAAATAGTATATCTGTATATGTATAGTATATTGTGTATGTATGAAGCTAGGTTGGAAAGGAAGAAAGACAAGAGCATAAGACAAATACAACTTATTCATAGTCAGACAATGAACTTTCCTGTAAAAGACAGTGAGTGAGAAAAAATAGGCATGGGAATGATGATTTATTGATTATATTAATGTGAAATGTAACTTAGATTGATCAATTTCAATTATTTTTAAAGCACTTTTATAAATTCCCTTAAATTCCCAAAAATTCCCATAAATTCCCAAAATTTCTTGGCCTCGGGAATATTCCCGGAAATATTCCCAAATCATAAGTTCCTTCCCATTGGGAATATTCCCGATCCACATCACTAAATCTATCTAGTCTCAAATTGTAGATTCTTAAATTATCCTTCAAAACTTTGCTGAAAGTCACATTCGAAAAAGTGATGCTTCACGGTCAAAATTGACCAAATGTAAAAACAAGTGAAAAATTACGATAATTTGATGAACTTTGAAGAGCTGTATTTCGCAAACGGTTGGGCCTACAATAACCAATCAGGTATCAAATTGTAGGTATTTAAATTTACTTTCAACCCTATGTTGAATGTCCTATATGAAAAAGTGATTCTTCAGGGTCAAAATTGCGAAAAATTGAAAAAAAGGGTAAATTCTCGTTAATTTTATGAACTTTGAAGAGCTGTATCTCGCAAACGGTTGGGCATACAATGATAAATTTGGTCTCAAATTGAAGGTAATTTGATATACTTTAAGAAATATGCACAATGTCCTCTATGAAAAACAGATTCTTCAGGGTGAAAATTAGCCCACAACAATAAAAGTGCAAAATTCCGCCATTTTGTACGATTCTTGGAGATGAACCGGTAGTTTGCCTAGGTCTGAAACTTGGATTTAGCATCCCAGGACTACCATAAACATAACTAAAACCGACTATCCCATTTCATACAAGGTAGACCCTATTTTGATGACAATTTTACTGGGCTATTATTGAAAAGGTCGAATTTGGCGGTGGCAACAGTGTGAAACTTTTAGTTTTAACCGCTAGGATCGCGACATTTACATCAGGGCCACCTAGGAACATGATCTAGCTAGACACTGAATTTAAACGTGCAGCTGACGTCATCACATCGTGTCCATAACAACTCATGTTTACAACTCATCCCTGCATTAAAATTGGAATTCGTGTTTGGTTTTTCTCGTCTCGAGTTCATTTCAACTGCACAATTACCTTTTGGTGGGTAAGTAGGTCTATTTATTTATTTTTAAATAATAAAAATTTAAATATTCAAACTTGGTTGTGATCAGTGGCTGTTTATGAACAGTATAGTGGAGTGGTAGGCCTCTTAGCCGTGACGTCACATTTCGAGTGTCTAGGCCATGTTCCTGGGTGGCCCTGTTTACATTCGAAAAAAGCTTCAAATTCTAACTTCAAATTGCAACTTTAATTTTTATTCGGACAGAGCTACAGAGCTTAATCGGGCATTAAATGATTTGAAATTTTAAATGTAAATAGTTTAAACATGTCTTCAATCGCTTTTGGTAGTCCGAAATCTCAACTCATTACAGATTTTTCACATCAAGTGCTCAAAGTTGAAAAAAATGGAAAAATCCCAAAATTAGTAAAATGACAAAATACCCGTATATAGTATCTTTGCGAATTTATATCGTAGAAAGTTCGTTCTGATCTTAAATGAAAGCGTTCAAAAATCTAAGAAAATAATGTCATTACAACATTTTAAAATTTTCACTACCTTCCGCGTAAATTGAGATGGCGGCATGCGAACATCAAAGGGAAGTTCGTTACAGAATATATAGTAGTCCCGGTCTTTCATTCGTATCACGGGGGGGGACGGGTGGTGGAACGACCGTTCCACTAGATTAAACAAGATTTACTGATCAAATACTGATGATTTCCGATCGGTCATTAGTATGGGGAGAACATTGGCTGCAAAGACAGTAACTATTTAAAGCATATCTGCATTAAAAAGGTATGTTACTGAAAGGTTTAATGGGATATTTGGAGTAACTATAAGGTTTACTGTGAGGTTTGGAGTTACTTCAAGGTTTAATGTGAGAGTGAGGTTTGGTGTCCTAGGACCGTGAAATCACTCCCTTAAGCAGTAAAGTATCCTGTATGAGAAAATATTTCTTGCATTCGCGAGTGTTATGCCCTCCTATAACATGAATGGTGCTTATTAGAATGATTAAATTAAATTAGAGTTAAGTTGGTTTAAGTTGAATTAGGATATTAAATAATATGTTAAAACATATTAGTGTAAATACTATGTTTGATTTGATTAGCAACTTACATCAGGGTCTACTTCCTTTGCCAGAATGCTGATTTCCTCAGGTGTGAGTTGGGCCAAGAGCTGATCAACATCGAGTTCTTCATACTCTGACAAGTCCTTGCCATACAGTTTGGCCGGAGCTGTTGTCATGGTTGAAGTTTTCGTTGTTGAGGATGTCTGCAAACAAAATTTAACAAAATTAATAATAATTCCATGAAAAAACATACAGCCACACATGAAAAAACAAGATATGTATCTGCTGGAAAAGAATTTACGAGATAACATTTGTAGATCTACCATAATTAAGTATTGTGGTGGAACCTAAGTAATTAATTGTTAAATGTGGTGGAACCTAACCACGCTTATAAATATGAAACAAATAAAGGCAACCATTCTATTCTAATCCACACACAGTTCATCAGCATACATCAAGATTTACTTCCTTTGTCAAAATTCTGATTTCCTCAGGAGTGAGTTGAGCAAGTATAGGTAGGACTATTTCATTTAATTTGGCTGATATGGCAAATAACTTTCATTAAATATTTCTATGGTAATGGGAGTTGTTGAATTTTTTCACATAAATACTATATATAACATGTAAAAAACATTTTAAAAAGAAATAAACAGAGCATCACCCGTTACTATGAAATGGAAGTTATTCGCCATCCGCCAAATTAAATGAATGAAAGCCTGGGTTGAACGACACCAGTTGAGTGGTAAGTAGCTGGTCCAAGTTATTTATTGAAGTTTCAGTTTTATCGATAGATAATTTTACACCTTGTGAGATCGGAATCCCCACAGTAGTAAGTTACTTACTACTAGTTACTTGATATATTTAAAGTGAGAGATTAAACTGAACAAGTTACTTGGACCAAGCTACTTGAAATTTCAACAAGGCTTAATTGAGATGGAATTGTTAGTTTGGTAAAATAAACAGCACCTCAAACATGAATTTGAAGAAGAATCCTTAAAATACCATTAAAAAGCATCAATGCCTTCCTTTTTTATTGTTATAATAAATTAAAATTAATTATCATTGATTAGACGGAGAAATTAATATTGAAAGGTTCATAATAATTGCATCAATAACAACTATTAGAATAAATTGAACGTGAAACCGAAAAGACAAACGAGTAGCCAAAAAAAGAGAATTTATTGTGCATTATGACATGATTGATTTTACAGAATTGTAAAGTAGGCTTCAATCTTTCAAGTTTCGAATAGAGGTGCGAATATCCATAAAAATAGCATTACTCTTAGCGAAGTTGGATGAGTATGAAATCCTTTGACAAAGAAGATTTATCTAACTTACATAGAATGCTTCATGAATATTACCGGCATGGAAGTTCTATGCCTTTTACTTCGATATTAATAGCACACAATAATTCTTTGTGAATTTTTGCATTGAAATTATTCATGAGCGAGAGTCTCAAGCTTAAATAATACATCTTCAAGTAATAAACAAGTGACAAAATTGAAAAGCCAGAAACTTTCCAATAGGTAAAAAGAATACCAACTCAAAATTCATGATTCAGTTGAACATAACTTGAGTTAACATTAATCTTATAAAACATTTCACAAAAATATTTTTGAGTGTTACATCATTGAAAAATTGAATTAAAACTATTAAGCCTGTTGGTTCCCTTTACAGTGGATTGTGGAAAACCATCTTACTAATATGATTATTAATATCTGGTTAATCGGCTAAATTATGTCAATTTTCCAATCAATACTCTATTCACAGGTAGGATATTTTAGTATTGACCACATTCTTACTCCAGTTGTAGCTCATTTGTAAGATGGGCTGGGCACCTAACCCCATCGGTTTCTAACTAATACAACTAATACTGAATAATTAGTTGTACTAGATAGAGATAGATGCCTAACCCTTGACATATTGGATAGAAGGCGGTTTTTTAATATTTTTATAAAATTATGAATTTTTCAACATAAATTCCATTCCAAATATTAATTGTAATAAAATTTCATCCATCTTGATGTTAAAGTCCTGTAACATGAACTTGAGCTAATTTTTCACATTTTATAAGATTCAAGTAAAATGTTACAAATATTGTTATTAAGTAACCTTCATACTTTCATAGAAATCTCTTTTTTAATGAATCGGGTAGGGCTACAGGTATGATCAAAGAGCCGATTTATTCTTGATTTGAATGAAATTCAATTGACTATCCATTATCTGCTCTGATATTCTTAACATTATCCAAGTTATCTTATAGATTAATCAATTTGGTAGTTGTCGTTGGAGCCTCGGCACTCAAGTATAATAATTGGAAGTGGTCCAATCTTTGTCAAGGAAAAGAAAATACAAATGTAAACAAATTATTCCGTCATTAGTGGTTTTCCTTAATCATTAAACAATAGACACTACCTCAAAGCAACAAGTAAAAATTAGTAAAATGAATAGTAGTTAAAGAAAAGAATTCTTAAAGAGAAACATACTATGACAAAAGCACGAATGTGTCAAAGTAATACATACATGCAAATAATGCTTTTCTATGTGAAGGTCACCTATGATGAAAGACGAACTTAATTTAAGCTTGGACAGTAATAATTATTTTGCTGTGAAAAAATTCAAGGCTATTTCAATTGAGGATGAAAAATTGCACACGTACTAACTTACGCTCGCTATTTTTTTATTATTTTTTTATTTTGTAGTTGATAATCTAGTCTACATAGGTAGACTGCAATTTAGTGAGGATATTCGCTGAATGAGTGAATGGTGACTACTGACTACCAATTTTTTATACTATTTTAAACAATTTCATAGTTCATAAAGGCTCTTTTTATATCAGGAAATGCTGATTCAAAATTTCTTTACGTGCAACAGGTAACTTAATTTTATTTTTATGTTTTCTTAATCAGTCAATATAGATTTATTTGCATGGTATAATGAAAATTGTACAAACTACCCAAACACATCCTAAAATAAAATAAAAAGAATTTAAGGAATGATTCAAACAGAAAAAGGGTTGCTTAATGGGGTAACTTACCACATAATTATACCAGTATAATAGTGGGTAATAAGATATGTTTCCCCGAATTCAATTTGAAAAATAAACATCTGAACACTTTTAATTGCAAAATTGGACCTTCAAACAAAACAAATCAAGGGAGATTCAAGAAGACTCCAATAAGTTATTTCTTAAAACATGGGACTAACTTAACTTATTGAACTTATGCGACTTATTGTGTTGGCTATTTCAAATCTTCTAACTTGTAGAGCATTTTTTCAACAGAACTGAAAGAAAAATTTTGAATGCTAGAACAGGAATGTGTGCCCCCCAACTCTGCCCCTCCAAGAAATTAGAAGCACTGAATTTGTTTTCAAAAATTCAGGTTTTATCGTTTTATATATTTATAGTATTTTTCACTCAATATCTCTTATAACACTGCTAATGTAATGATAATAACAATAATAGCCCCAAAGGGACTCAAATACTATTACAGTATAAAATAGATTTCATTTTGGCTCCTAGAATAGGACCTATAACTTTTATTTTCTGAACGGTAACCGAACATAACCATCAAACTTGTAAATGTTTCATGAGGCATTCACATTTTTGTAAGCTTAAACTTTCAAAAACGACGAATTTAATGAATAGTTTTAATTTCAAATACAAATTATCAAAAATCGTCTGACATTGCTATCCCTCTTGACAGTCTTGACTCACGTACCGAACAAGTAGTCTACCAAGCGAACTTAACCTAAAAACTGACAGATCAAAACTCCAATATTCACCTAACTTCAATTATAACAACAACAAAGTGAATAGATTTCATTAGAACATACTTTTGAAGACTATTTCGAATTATTTTCTAGTAAGAAATACACAAGAACAAATTTATAAACCCATCGCCATCTATTCAAAACCTAGGGATGACATCAATCGATAACGACGGCCATAGAAAAGGTTGTGAACATCCAACCACAGAAACTAAGTTAGTTCGGTGTTTGATAATCAATAGTTGAATTCGGAAATAAATACAAACCATTGTGGAATGATATCCTCGAATTATAATCAAAAAGCTACACCCACTTCGGCACTCGATATAAATCACATGAACTAGCACACCACAAACTGACACAACGCACAGTCTACTCGTTCGATGCCTGACGTAAACTAAACGAGTTCTCCGGTTCCACTGTAGCGTCCGTTATGATGGAAAGTATACGCTGCAGTCCCCACCAATGGAAGCACTTACTTCACTTGAACAGTCACCCCACCATGAAAATAATTAATATTGAACGTCTGCGATAAGATCTACACGTAGAGTGGCTTCAGAAATAATGTAAAAAGCAAGAAGTTTTCAAATTTTGCTGGGAAATATTGGAAAACTCAATGTAAAATACTATAGATTCATCACAAGAAAAGAGCGCACAATAGCCTTCACTCTCATCTCACATGTTATTTTAGTGGTGAATTTTCAAAAAGGTGACTTAAAAGAATGAACAGAAAAAATATTGATAATTAAAAAATATAAATGCCCATCATTTCTATACGTAAAAATCAAAGAATTTTATTCATTTTCAATAATATTTAAATCTCTTCATTTTTTTTATTCACCCAAGTCTTTATTATTTCCTCCCCACCTATGACCCTTACTAACCACAGTAATGTGTAGAGAATAGAGCACTTGATAACTGAATTACCATTTTCGACGAAAATAATGATAGAAAATTACTGTATTTTAAAATAATAGGTACCATCATTCTTAATTATTCAAATTTGACAAGTTAATATAACTCACCTTATCATAATTATTATTCAATTTATTAGTTTAAAACTAATATTAATTTGTTGAATTATTTTTTATGATTAATTTGTTATTTTTTATTTATTGAAGTTATTTAATATTTATCAAGTATTGTTATTTTTATTTCAAGTAAATCATATTAACTTATTCCTAAGCTTAAGAAAACAATATCTTCAAAAGGAAACAAGAAATAAAAACTCCCCAATTTATTATTAAAACATTCAATCTCAGGACTGATAACAAAAACTGCTGATAATAGAAGTAGGTATAGTGTGATGTAAATTGTTGACCCCATCCACTTGTATCAATAAGTCACCTTTGATTCTAGAAACAGTGAGGACACTTGAATTGAAGTCAACTTTCAGAAGTCCTATCTCATTCTTGCATAGGCCTACTCATGAATGACGAAGCTAATGGGATTTAAATTGGAGCATTGGCCCAGATCTGCTCCATTCAGACCTCTACTATCTTGCTTGCTATGATTGTCATGTAGGCCTACATTATGCAGCAGTTATCTCTGTAGCGAAGATGATAGATCCTTGTGAAATCTCCTATTGTTTCAGTCGATCTAAAAACATACTTACTCCAACGTAGCTTAGCATTTACGAGGGTGTGGCAATAAATTAATATTGAACTCAAGTAATGAATTATTTCTAGGAGATGAGATGGGATACCGGTATACTAGTAATTAATATGAGGGGAATTTTTCGATCTCAGCCTACATGTTATTTGAGTGACAAATTTTCATTTCATGTATACTGTATTAGTGGCAAATAAATTTGAATTTGATGTTGAAAAAACCTGAAGCGAAGCGAAAAGACCGTAAAATTTTCAAAATCTGTATATTTTGTGCCAATTGAGAAAAAATGTTTGTTTTTTCATACAAGCAATAATCAAATATCAAATTATATTCCTCATCGATTTTGATGTATTAGAGCCGTATTTTTAATGATTATTTCTATCATGTTATTTTTGTGCCTCTATCCAATGAAATAAATAAAGTATTGTTCTCTCAACATCGGTATTGATCATCTCATGGATTTAGCCTGCTTATAATATTTATAGTTGTTTATAAATTATTGTTTCTTATATATTTATCGTTGTACAAGAGACGGCTACTATTATTTAAGATGATAATATGTGTAATAAAATGGACATTTTTTCAAAGTTATTTACAAAAATAGTCCAACTGGAAATTACGACTGAATTGGCGTTATAATCAGGTGACCTCTTCTAAAATCTCCTCCATTCAGATTGACCACAATAGGCTAGCCTTCAACCAGGCCTAGTGTTGAATGTAACCTGAATTTGTGGTTACGTCTATCACGGTTGCTCAGTGATCTAGCGGTATTGACCGATAACCACAAGTTTCCGGGTTCGACTCTAGGCTAGTTGACAAATTTCTTTAGCGATATTTTCTTTACCGATTCACCTCAAACCGGACTAACATAGACACGAAAGAAACACCAGAGACAATTATATTTTTGATTGAGATAAAATTGTGTTCGATACGACAATGAGGAAATAACTGATTAGTTTATGCTAATAAACTATGAAATCGTTTCAAACGGCTACAAAGAAGCTACCAATCCACCGGTGGGAGGGGGGAATCCCCCTCAAACCGGGGCTCATCTTACACAACATAGAATGCACTTTGGAGGAGCTGCCCCCAAAAATCGCTCCTAGATTCGATCCTGAAAGCTACCGTACTGAATTTTCTTATGAATATTAATTTAGAAGGTGGCAATGCTTCACCAAAACCAGTCAACTTTCAATTAATAAATTACTTCTTCATACCTTATACTGAGAGTATACTTTGATATGTGTTGAAAATCACAAAACAAAATGCATTGAATATAATCTAAAGTCTCTCAATATTCACCATGTGAATAAAAAATTCCATCACTATGATGTAAGTCAAGTAGTTTTCTACTTAGAAGGTTTTGAAATTTAGTCTAAAAATTACAAATACAGTATATTTACAATGTTGATGCAAAAATACACCATACAACTTGAAGTTGTCAAACTCTGGAGATAACAGAGTTTTTGATTGATAATGGCCATGCCAATTGGTCAATAGAAGAAATTGCTAGACAGAAGGATTGTTGAGGAGGCTCAAAAGTGAAGAAGCCATTTGAATTTGAACTAGTGTAGTGCTTGATTCAAGTGTCTTGTGTCCAGTGAAAAAGCAGAGCAGTGGTGTGAATGAGTGAAGCTTAGCAATGTAGTACAGTCATCAGTTGTAATGTACTTAGGTGTGATAGAATTTGAATAAGAGAGCCTAACTAAGGAGGATTACTCTTGTAAAAAGTGTATAGTAATTCAGGTCAGAAAAAAGTTGCTCATTAGTCTCAACTCTCAAGACTAGACAGCAAGCAATCGTTGAATAAAAATTAAATTTAAGAAACATTTCTAAAAGCTAAGCCAAAGCAATTAATTATCTATTTTGAATCAAGAATCATGATTCTGAACTGATATGCAAAAAGATATACAACCGTGATATGCAAAGACATTCGTAAAATTACAATTACAGTACCCATAATTTTATTAGATTTATTTTTAAGATCAATAAAATAGTATATTAGTCTAGCGTCTAATGATTCCCCTTCTCTTCAACTTAATAATATTCTTAAACTCATTATAGACTATTATATTCTTTCCAATATAATGTTCTTCAAATTTTGTCGGGAAAACTCATGAAAATCAATGCATCGATCCAAATTTTTAGAACTCGTGGCTGAAGCACAGGGACTCTCTTTTCCAGCCACGCCAAAAATTATTGTTTTATGATATTATTGTTGTGTATCATTTGTTTACTTTGGCAATAAAACATTTATTCATTATTCAAATAATTTACAAAAAATTCAGCTCTTGGATGAGTCTTGATTATGCCTCTTAACACCCACTCATTGCATTCAATCTGACAGCTACCGTCCTGTTTCGCGTGGTCGTTCGAACAATACAAAATCCACTTGTAACAACAAGATGACTTCACCTTCTTGTAAAGAATAGTTGAATAGTAATGATAATTGCAAACCGTTGGCGTTCGCAAAGGTCAAGTAAGGTGAATACGAGAGGTATTCTCAAATAAACAGCGAATCGAGTATTATGGTATCGAAGTGGCTTCAATTACTATTTTAATCCATTATGGGAGACAGAAATGCAATTCGATAGGTCTGAAGAATGATATTCTCAAGAATAGCAAGGTCAACCAGTGATATCATCTGTTCAATATGCAATGATAGAATGTATATATGCCGAATGAATACTGTACTATTGCTACACTCAAGTCCCTAGAGAACTTAACAATTCAGATTTACTTTTTATATTTATTTGATGTGATATCATAGATAGGTATAGGCTATTGATAGACAACATTATCTGTTGTGAATAGGATTAAGGATTTAACTATGCTTTCTGGAAGTAAGCTAGACAACTTTAATATCTTATATATTTTCTTATATTATTTATTTATAATATCTTCAATATTTACCACATCCTGAACCAGAATATAACCTTTTTGCAATGGAAGAATAAACTGGATTGAAGAAGAGACAGCATTGAAGAAAAAGTATAAAGTATAACACTAAACAACTAGTTGTAGATAGATAGTTAATAGTTTCCAATAAATCTCTATTCAATTCCTCTATATTAGTAGTAATAGAAAGGTGATATTATTCTAATTTATTGCATTCATGATTGATAAATGTATTAATTATCACTCTAGTCATCTGTTATTAGTATGTAATCATTATTTTAGTCTATTATTCTGTTTAACTGGTTAAAAGGACAGAAACACTATCATCAATAAATTCTCGTGGTAACGGATGATAGCAAAGGAAATAGAGCATAGATTCAGAAGAAGAAATCATTGGAAGAAATCTTGTGGTGTGATTTGCTTCCTTCACTTGGATTGAATAGTTGTCAAAAGAAAGAAAATAACTACTAAAGGAAAAAGGAGCCACAGGGAAGAAATTCAATACGGGAGAGGAGGATAATTTTATGTAAAGATGGAAGCAGAAGACAGCATTGAATGGAATAAGCTTTCCAACTGGCTGCAATCTAATACAGTATTTCCTTACGAGGCCATTCACTGTTATACCATACCTGAGATTTCCATTTTTTGAAGTTCCTGATATAGCTGACTTAAAACTATAACATTGCATAACAGCTTATATAATGCTGATTTGTTTTTAATCTAGTTCAAGTAAGAATTATAAAGGAAGATTTGAATAGTTTTTAGAAGAAAAGGACATTGTATATCACCAAAGAAAATTTAACTACATATAGTTAATATTGTCTTTGATATCACTTAATACTGCATGTGAATTTCAAATATAAGATAAAGGAACTTCGATATATTCTGGATTGTTTGGGCTAAAGAATGTTAAAGTCATTATTGTTGTTATTGGTGATATGGATTGGATCAGATAGACTTTACAGTCTTTATATTATAAATGAAAATTGTATGAGAGATTTTCGAAAATACCTTTTACAAATTTTTGTTTGTACAGTACATTATATCAATCTACTGTATTTTTTCACATTTTCAATTCATATGAATTTCATTTAGCTATTTGACTATTGGTCGTTTAATTTTACCACATGTAGGCTATTCAGACTTTACATTCATTCCGACTAAATGTAGAGTATAGTCAGTTTAAGTATGATCAGTTTCGGTGATCATATACTAATCGATCAGACACGGTTGTATAGAAGTAAGTTTATGCAGTTTGCAAATTGAATGTAAGTGAAACTTTCAAGAGCAAGTAACTTACAGCTACAAATGTCTAGTATTACCTTGTCAATTTATACTCTGCGATATTGCTTTCTAATAACCTAGTATTAGCGTAGTTTTATCTGTTCGCCTACCGAGCCTAACACGAGCCTTGATTAGCTTTCGATCATAAAATTGTAATCAATATTATGGAAAATTATAGTATTTATCTAATCAGCTCAACATAAAATTTATGTGAAATTTAATCTTCTGTGAGTTTGTTACACGATTTATTGGAAACTGAAAGAGTTGAGAATGTTATTTCTATTATAAGACCGCCTGACATTCTAATTGGAATCGGGAAATATCTGGTGAAACCTACCAATTTAATACAATTATTATAAATTATAATATCGTAGACAAGTTACTGATCTCCAATCAGTGCTGTACGTCAATTTTTGACAATTGGAAAATAGAAAAATACAAATTGAAAACAGAAAGAGTGTCTGATACGAAAAGTGGTTACGATGAAAAAGTGGCTACGAAAAATTTATAACTGATTATAAATTTCTATCCATTATTGAAGTACAGTACTACGTTCACTATTGGATGAAAACCGACGTGAGTTATTGTTGAGAACTTTTAACGGACGGTTGCACCCAAGTAGATCGATGTTTGATTACTCATAAGAATTTATTTATTTACTGTATTTCATTAATTGACAATACACACACCATGAGTGGGAAGAAACAACAGGCATTCGCCCAATACTGTTTCAATCCCTAATTTTAACTAAATTGTCTAGAGGCTATGTCTTTTTCATTAATAATTAGAGGTTAATCAGAGGTTATGTACTTTTTCATTAATAATTTGAGTCTAGAAAAACTATTGACATTGTTAATTTAAGATCAATCAAAACATACCATTGTCCATCAATAAGTGATGAGCTTTCGGCAAGACAATAGATACTTTGAAGATTTCTTTTACTGATTTTCCAACACATTGCTTGGGACATGGTGTCTTGATCAAGCCCATCCGAAAAAGGAAGTAGGTATGTTAGATAACATGCACAAATAATTTAGAACGGTTCATTAAAGAAAGGGCACAGCTGCAGTACAGTGCAGGAAGGAAGGACCACACCCACACCAGTCGTCTTCGTAGACAGGAGACAGTAATGCCGGAACTCGGAGGAGAGCAAAAGCAAATAGGATCGGGAGAGCCACTTTCAAGTTTAGTCTGTTGTGCGACAGCCGAAAGCAAGCTTGAGCAACGCAGTAGTCCAAGTCGGCTGAGAGAAAGAGTGAGAGAGGTAGAGAGAGTAAAATAGTGAATGAGATGAATAAAAAAAGGAGAGAGAGGAAGAAAGAGAGGAAGGGAGAGAGAAAGAGCGAGAGAGAGAGAGTTTGTGAGAGAGGTTGATAGCTGGGTAGTCCTAGAGGAAGAAGATGGAGAGAAGATGAATAAGACATAGAAGAGTTAAGAGTATAGAGGAAGAAGAAGTAAAGAAAAAAGATAAATTAATATACAGTATTTAGAAAAAAAGTCAAATATGGAAGCGACAGAGAAAGAAGACAAGAAGTAAAAGATGGAGAAGTAGGAGAAGAAGAGGAAAGTGTTGGAAGGAATGAAGAGTCTAGAAGGCGTAAAGGAGGAAATAGCAGAAGAAAATTAAAAAAAAACAAAAGAGAATGATAAAAATGAAATAAATATTTGTTTCAGAAAGAAATTGAAATATAGAAGCCAAACGAGTGGAGACAAGAAAAATAATATAGAGTTGAAGACAAACGTAAAGGAAGGAACAAGAAGTGTACAAGGTAAAACATCGGGAAAGGCTTATGGGCTTATGGGTCGAAGATGTGAAACGGGAAAGAAAAATGCAGGGTGGAGAAGAAAAGTAGGGAGAGGAGTTGGAAAACCTGAATTTAAAAAAAGGAGATTGAAATGACAAGGAGGATTCTGCGTTGAAAGGGCAAGACAAAGATACAGGAAGAGATAAATGTAAGATAAAAGTTGGAAAATGTGAAACATCAAAGAGGGATTATTGAATAGAGATCAATAAGGAAAGCAATGAATAAGAGAACATAAAAGGCAAAAATGGTTGTAGAAAACAATGAAGGGTATAGGAGTGAAAATTTTTGTAGAAGCCAAAGACCAAGTGAATATTATTAAAGAGTGAAGTAATGAAAAGAATAAAATTCACTTTGAAATAAAGGAAATTGTTGAAAATGTCAAGAAGTACGAGAGTTATGAATGAAATAGGAACACCCCAATGAGAGAAAACTTTAAAATGAGAACAAGATTTGAGATAAATATGAGAATGGGTCAACATTAAGTAATCTACTTGTATAGCAAAGTATAGCCATAGAAAACAATGTATAGTTAGTCTATGGTATAGCCTACAAGAAGATAAAAGACATTAAAAAAGAAGAGCCCTATTAAAGTGTATTATGTGGGAAAGTGAAAAGTGGATAAAGAAGAAGAAGAAGAAGAAGAAGAAGAAGAAGAAGAAGAAGAAGAAGAAGAAGAAGAAGAAGAAGAAGAAGAAGAAGAAGAAGAAGAAGAAGAAGAAGAAGAAGAAGAAGAAGAAGAAGAAGAAGAAGAAGAAGAAGAAGAAGAAGAAGAAGAAGAAGAAGAAGAAGAAGAAGAAGAAGAAGAAGAAGAAGAAGAAGAAGAAGAAGAAGAAGAAGAAGAAGAAGAAGAAGAAGAAGAAGAAGAAGAAGAAGAAGAAGAAGAAGAAGAAGAAGAAGAAGAAGAAAGAAGAAGAAGAAGAAGAAGAAGAAGAAAACAAAGCTAAAGGTGGCTACCACCGGAGAAAGCTGTCAGTCCTGTGTGATAGCCGACTACTGATAAGAAAATACCAGTAATTAGAAGTGAATGATACTACTTAAGTGGCTTGCCGGTTGGACAAGTTGAATAAGATAAGATTAAATTAAAGGTGAATTTAAGTAGCGAATAGTTGCCAATTCGTGAACTATTTTGGAATCGTTTCCACCTGTAAACAAGTAAACTTCTCATACTGAACTGAACAGGTGTTAGCTATCCATTTTCAAAAAAAAAAACTGAAAAAACTTCAGTAGAGCCGGAAATGCTTCGTTAATTAGCTACGTCTCAGTAAATTCAAACGCGAGGTTTAATCCAAAAAATATTAAAATAACTGTGCATTATGTATTTTGGCTTAAG
Source organism: Laodelphax striatellus (assembly GCA_017141395.1). Lineage (NCBI taxonomy): Eukaryota > Metazoa > Arthropoda > Insecta > Hemiptera > Delphacidae > Laodelphax > Laodelphax striatellus. Next base: position 13,909,684 of record CM029538.1, on the reverse strand, counting down.
TTTATCACAATAAATCAGCTACACAAAGCACAGGACCTGGATTTCAACACGTTGTGACCTAAGATCGCAGATGAACTAAGTGGATGATCAACCAATGTTAATCCAGTTTGAGGTAAATCAACCTCATTATCCATTATTTTCTCATTATTGATTCATTTCAATAGATTTTGTGAAGTAAATACAGTACAAGCAGCAGTATTATGACTAGCTCTACCACGTATTACTGCTAAATAACAGCTACAAATCAATCATAATTATCACGTTCTACAGTAAATTTACTTGAATTACTCTTGAAGTTGTCATACTTGAGCAGATATTTTAATTTAAGTAAAAACTTACTTTATGAGTTTTGACAAGAATCTGTATTAAGGGTCTAACTAACTTGAAGTAAAAAAAAAATTATTTTACTTCATTACCAAGAAACAAGTCAAACCGTCAGTTGCACTAAAATCCAATTGAATTTAAAACCCTAGTAAATTGATGGCATCCAACGGAACCAATGCAACGAGAACCAATGAACGAATCAGACGTCAACGCAATAACGTCATTTTACGGTGGATGAATTCAATTAATTAGATTCCCGTGTAATTAGCCAATACAATTAGCTTGCTACAATTCAGAACCCACTCGTAACTTGGCGTGTCTGGACAATGTCTTCTCTAATGCGTGTTTAGGTGATGTTAAATCTGAGGTTTTGCCTTTCCTCTTCTCAGATCATGATGCGGTCAAGTTTGAGCTGAGAGATGCATCGGGGGGATCTGAATCCAGTATGAGTGTTGATGACTCAGTAAAAACTTTCAGGTGCCTTTCAGCTGGTAATGTCGAACATTTTAAATTCTGCATATCCAGAATTGATTGGAATTCAGAATTGGGTTTGTCTAATGAGGATATTGTTGGCTCTGATCCTTGCCTCCCAGCTTATACAATTTTTCATGAATTCTTCAATACCTTGATGTATCATTTTGGGGTAGCATGTCCCAAAAAGCATACAAGAGTTGGTGCCCCTATCCATAAGTCAAAGAAAAGTAAGAACCTATGGTTTAATATGGAGCTTGCTACAATGCGTCTTAATGTAAGGTCAGCATATGACACTTATAAAGTGTTGGATACAGATCTTTCCAGATATGAGTATGAGGTGTTGAAGAGGAAGTATAGAGAGGCTATAAGAATGGCAAAATTAAACCATAACTGCAGAGTCATTGACAGCTCATCAAACAAGTGTAAAGCAGCTTGGTCAATTATAAACAAGATGAGACCTGGGAAGGGTAAGCAAAGTGGGATTCAATTCATCCTGATGCCTTCTCTCGCTTTTTCAGCCAGTGTGTGGAGGATATAAGAAAGGAGATTAAACAGAGTGCAATCTCATGTATGGAGTTGTTAGAGAATAGCCCTGTCACCAGTGCAAATTTTAATTGGACGCTTATTTCACCTGAGGATGTGCGCAGAGTGATAAGAAACCTGAAATCTTCAAGTTCCAGGGACTTTTATGATTTCTCCAACTCTCTCATAAAGGAAATTGGCGAGGGGGTTGCAGAGCCATTGTCTGTCTGCATTAATGCCTGTTTGAGGGAGGGTATTTTTCCAGATTTTCTCAAGATATCTCGAGTGTGTCCAATTTTTAAGAAGGGTAACAGGAAGGATCCAGCTGACTATCGACCAATATCACTTATTCCTGTCTTGGCTAAGGTCTTTGAGAGCATAATATCTGAGCAGTTGAGTTCATTTTTGGAGAGCACGGGTTTTTTCACCAACTCCCAGTTTGGTTTCCGTAGGGGTAGATCAACGGTTGAGGCCATTAATGCTTTGGTTACAGAAATACTTAACGCTTTTGAGAGGAAGGAGTTTGCCTGGGGAACCTTCTGTGACCTGAGTCGAGCTTTTGACTGTGTCAGTCACAGAATTTTACTGGACAAATTGAGTTTCTGTGGCATCCGTGGTATAGCACTGAATTTGATCAGCTCATACCTTTGTAATAGGTTGCAGACAGTGGAGGTTAATGGCAGATGGTCACCTATGGTAGCAGTTGAGTGTGGAGTTCCTCAGGGATCAATCCTGGGGCCTCTGCTATTTTTGATAGCCATTAATGATCTTCCGTATAGTGTGGATGCCGCCTCCTACATTTATGCTGATGACACCACCCTGATAAATGTTGGTCGGGATGTTCTGTCTGTTGGTGCAGGAGCTGAGGGTGCAACTCGACAAGCATCAGAGTGGTTTGCAGCAAATGGTTTTCTCCTAAACCAAGCCAAGACTCAGTCAGTTGTCTTTAGTTTGAGACCATACAATGGTGGCTCCATGGTTACCAATAAGGCTAAGTTTCTGGGGTTAATAGTTGACAGGAGGGATCTATCGTGGGCCCCACATATTGATGCAGTCTTGGAGAGGCTGTCCAGAGTGAACTTCCTGTTGTTGCGTTTAAGGTCGTGTGTTCCATTTGAGTATGTAAAATCTACTTATTTTGCATTATTCCAGTCTGTCATAAGTTATGGTATAATTTTCTGGGGCAATGCCACCAAGACTGGGGATGTGTTGCTTATGCAGAAGAGAGCGGTCAGAATTATGAGTAGAGCTGGTAGAATTGACCACTGTAAGCCACTATTTGTTGAGCTTGGCATTCTGACAGTGGTAAATCTCTACATTTATAGTATCCTGGTTTTCACTCATAAAGCGAAAAGAAAATACCAGAGTAGATCAGACTTTCATGAAGTGAACACAAGGCATAGGCATGACATCGAGGTTCCATATGTCCGTTTAGAAAGGCTGAGATCCAGTCATTTAATAATGGGGAGGCGTTTATTCAATAGATTGCCCCTCTGTGCTAGGAACCTGGATCTCAGAGAGTTCAAAAGTTTATTATATAAGTGGCTTAGCAGGAATCCCTTTTATGAGGTAAAAGAATTTTTACAACTATCTCAATCTAGCATACAGCTTGAATTTTCTGCAACCGCTGAAACCGTCTAGGTAATCTCGTTCTTGTGTGTTGATTCACTTTTATTTTAGTGTAGTAACTATTACTTGAAAACTGTTTTGACGTGATCTTATGCATATTCATTATGTCCATGGATCGAGATATATCTATCTATCTATCTATCTATCTATCAATAACGTCATTCTACGGTGGTTAAATTCTATTAATTAGATTTCCGTGTAACTAGCCGATAGACCGACCTATTAATATAGACATCATGGTAAAAACATACGATTTAGTATGAAGAGATACGATCAGGGATACTATTTAAGACTGGATTAAGACATACGATTAGGGAAAAACACGTACACGATTAGGAACAGTTCATGTCTGTCTTTCTAAACCTAAACAACGTTGCATTTGCTGTTAGTAATCCTGTACAGAAACATAGTAGACTTCATTATAATATTTTGTTTAGTAAACTAAAAGTAAGAATGTCTGGAGACATGAGTCGATGGAAATGTTGACAGTTGAGAAGGAAAGCCGACTGCGACGGTGACTATCGATCAGGGATTTTCCAGACTTAATTTGGCGTCTGGCGCCGTTTTACGACTAATCAATAGACGACACCACTATATGCGGTGGAAATGAAACATAGCTCCGACTAGGGAATAGCTCTTCGGTGTAAACATGGAACTAGAATTTTATTGAAAAGTCAAAGCAGATACTGTGTCATCGTTGTTTGTTGACAATGTGGAATTATGTTAATTTTCAGGCAATTTAAGTTTCATTCCTTCATTCATAATCATAAGTATGGATATTGATTAAGATCTGTATCTAAGTTATAAAAGTATCTAAGGTCTATTCGTCTTTGTCAGCATAACACTGTACTAGAGTCATTGAAAAATATGTACAAAACATTGATCTATAATTTATCGATGCTGGAGTCCTGAGGACCACGTTTATATCTTGGTTGTTCATCACATTGCATTTATCACATTGTACATTGCATATCACATTTAGCATAATAAATAGAAAAATAAATTATAAATTTATAATCATTAGATAGTTTTATTTGTTTTCCTGTTCGGTAGCATATGAGACCATGTCATTCAAAAGTGCCTTTTTGTGACATTCAAAAGTGTCATTCATCGACCATCCAGGTAAAGTTTTTTTTTTCAATTTGGCGGATGATTCAGCTGCCAACAAATGGGGGAAACAGACACAACATAATCGTTGGGTACGCGCACAGAAGCACCTAAAGGCTTGCCTGTTTCCATAGATTTCAAAACCATAAAGACTTCATCTAGCTACGTTTTCCAGACTTCGGTGAAGCCGTCGATCCCGACTGCCTAGAACCATAGAGAAAGCATGCGCAAGTAGATTACTCATCAGATAGGGACAGCTGTTTACGTTTTTACTGTACGGCGAAAATAGTTCCTGACAGGCGAGTTCAGAGGTCTCACCGATCGCCCCCTTGATTAACACAACAAGTGCTTGGAGTACTCTCGAGTCCACAGAGATATCGCCAACATCACGTCGCTATTCCGTCGTTCACCATTTAACATAGGGATAAATCATCTACTTGCGTATGCTTTCTCTATGCTAGAACGTAGTCGTCATCTCTCATCATCAGCACCCTCTCATTGCCCACGCACAAGCCTAGAACTCAGGTGAGCATCACCCTCACAAAAACCTATAGTGCGATTCACGTCAAGAAGTCAGCACTATGCATTATTCGCACTGTGCATAGTTGCCGCACTGTGCATTGTTGTCGCACATTGCCCAACAAACAGGTTTGGTGCAGTTTTCTCTTTCTCTCAAAGAAACTTGGCATCAATGCTCCTCATATAAACAATACTGACTTTTTGACGTGAATCGGACTATAGGAATATATTGCGATTTGAGCTGTTGTTTTTCAAATAGAACGCACTTGTCAGAAGAGCCGATACGCTATTGCAGATTGCTCGCAGACTATCCTGGCAGAGCTAAGCATAAAATATAAGCAGTTATTGAACGACAATCATTCACAATCCGCCAAATAAATACAAAATAAAATAGGCTAAGTATTGATCATGGCTGTTGGAACACCAAAGAAGATAACACATAACAACATAGAAGAAGCACGTCACGTCTGTACTTCAATTTGTAGTTGGAAACAGGAGAATAACGATGAAGAAGGAGAGGATGATGAGGAGGAGTAGAAGGAGGAGAAGAAGAAGGAGAGGATGATGAAGGAGGAGGAGGAGGAGATCACACAGGCAATGGGTCAAGGACTGGAAGGCTGGCTGAACCGCGCTAAGCGCGCTTTACTACAGCGTAATTTACATGCGAACCAGTGTACTCTACCTCTAGCCTAACCTAACCTAACTGCTAGCATGACCTCCATTTTGATGGCAGAGCGGTGCGGCATCACGACAAACAGAAATCAAATACAAACGACTGTTTTCAACAACACCAACCGCTCTCAGAGGCCTATCAGCAGCTTCTTTCTCACACATGCCTTCTCAATACATTCCTCTCTTTCTGGCATGCTTTATCAATGCACCTGCTCGCTCTTTCTATTCAGCTGTGTGTGAGTTTACAATAAATTGGTTGATAGTGGAATGTGCTATCCATAGTAGGCTAGTAGGCTGTTGCACTGGTCTCGACTTTTATACAGAGTGTATGCAAAACACCAGTATCCATGTGAACACTATAATAATAGGCACAAATAGCAGAGTACAATAACTTTTACTTCACTTTTAGGTCTAATTTAATTTTACCAACTTTATTGACTTCTTTTTGCTGAAGTTAGTATACGATATAATCCATGGAAGAATTGGAATGATCCATCGAAGAATTAATAATAGATGCATTCTTCATTTATAAGATAGATCAATTGATAATCAATTGATAGATCAATTCTTCATCTTCATGAGACAAGACTACAGCTTACTATGTTAGTACCTAGGTATAATAGACGAATCATCCATCGAAGAATTAATAGTAGATGCATTCTTCATTCATAAGATAAGCCTATATCAATCCTTTATCTTAAAATATATATATATATATATATATATATATATATATATATATATATATATATATATATAATTATATTTTTCATCTTAAAATTCTTCATACAAAGTATAATATTCACCTTAATAAGAATACAGCAGATTGAATGCGAAATTAGATAGATTCTCTTTCAGTAATTTGATTTACTTTTTCATTTTCATAGTTTGGTGAATCTATTTGGTGAATATAAGTTTTAAATTTGACAACTTTTTTTACTTAGAATCCTTTATTCTCTACTAAGAATATTCATTATTATTTATTACTTGGAACTACTTATTCTGTATTTTACTTCCTTATCTTTTCCTTATTCCTTATTTTTTTACACAGATTTCTTAATTTTTATTTTTCCTTTTTCTTTCCTTCTTCACTTGTTGCCCTTTCTGCAATCATTCTTACCTCTCCTCATTTTCATTCTAGCTCTTCTCCTTTTCTTTTATCACTTTTCTAGCTCCACTCATTTTCACAGTATGCTATTTTTATCATCTTCCTTCTTTGCTTCATTGGGCTAACGACAAATCCTCATTCTTACACGTGATTCATCCTTCTCATTCATTCATAGCCAACATATCCATATTTAATTACACAAATAATTCATTTCATTGTTCTATTTTGATCTACTGACCTCATTTTGACCTCATCTTCATGTACTTTCGAATTGAATTATTGCCTTGTCCCACACATTGTCTCATTTTTTATTCTATTATTCATCTAAATCCAACTTCTTCAATTCTTGTGCTTCAACTTCCTCTTTTATTTCTCCATCTTCAACCTTTTTCTCCTCAACTTGGATCTATTATACTCAACTTGGATCTATTATACTCAACTTGGATCTATTAATATTAGACTCAGGGGGACTTGATTAATTTATGTATGTAATATTCAAATGTGTATTTGTATTTGTGTATATCTGCATTTTGTCCAATTGTTTTGTTACTTTATGGCAAATAAATTCGATTTGATTTGATTATATCTTCTTCTTCATTCGCTTTCTTGCCCTCTGTCCTAATAATAATAAGATTGGACAGCAGTCAGCAGATGGTCACTACACTGCCAATAGACGGGGCTAATTATATGCGCTTTCGTTTGCCTGGTTGCACCTCTTCCTCAATTTCTCATTCTCTTTATGTCTTGCCTCTTCTCTTTCTCTTCCTGCCACACTCCATCTCACTCTGTCCATCATTCTCTCTTTCCATTTCTCTCTCTTCCCCCTGGCGAATCTTCTGCTACTTAGCTGATCTGAACGGAACCGGAACTTGAGACTGAAACTGAATTCAAAACACCGGACCACAACCTGGATAATATTCGAGCCGATTGTCTGCCGATTCAAGTCCCAGCTACTTAGGAAACAAGTTTCTCACGTCGCCTGTGGCTTGTAACTAGAAAAAAAACGTATTCACTTTCCCAAATTTGGCAGGTTTTTAACATTGAACTGAACCCAATTTCTGGTGACTGGTGACAGTTTCTTCCTATTCTTTGTTTGTATTTAGTTTCTTACAGTGGTTAACAATAATAATATTGAATACAGAAGAATTTAGTTGATGATATACATTCGTCTGTAAATACGTTTTTCTGTTCACAGATTCAAACACGAGAATCATAATGATTTGGGAGAGCCTAAACTGTAAACATGCTCAGCTCTTACTATAGTTTCTGTATGTTTTGGAATTACAATGTAATAAATGCAATGTGATAAACAACCAAGCTACAAACGTGGTCCTCAGCACTCGAGAATCGAGAGATGATAGAATTAATGTTTCATTTTCGAAAATAAACCTACTTTTCTGTAGGAAATTATTGTATTTATAGGATGAGGACTACATCTACTAACAAGAAGTCACATGGAAACCATAATCTATGTATTTATTATTTTATTATTTTATTTGTGTATTTATTTTCCATATTGATATCTCTATTTCCTACTTATTACTAAATTTTCACTGTATCATTGTTCAGATCTTCATTATTTGAATCTACTCTAGCTGTACTAACTAACTTAGCATGCAATCATAATAAAAAATTGCAAAAATTTGAAGAAAGATTATGTGAGTTAAAAATTGATTATCATGTGACTCCCTCGTATGTCGACACTAGGTCAATTTTTGTCACAGCATGCAGCAAATTCTTAAGCATATGCAGCATGTTTTGTCGCACACAAAATCGACCAAGTGTGGACATAGGGATTGATACAGCATACAGTCAACTTGAAGTAGAAATGAATGTATAGCTAAGGTGAGGAACATTAAGAAGTAGTCAGTCAATGATGCCCTAAAGGCGAAATTTCACAACACAGCAGCCGAGAGGCGAAAGGCGTGATCAAAGTAGAGAAAGAGGAAGAGTTAGGGAATATATGGATGGAAAAGTGAGAGAGGAACAGTGATAACCATTGAGAGTGTGAGTGCAAACACATGGCAAGCGAGATCCATTACGCGCTGCAATTACTCAGGGCGCGATCCTTTCAGATTGCACTCACAGATAAGACAATGCCGTAACTCGCTTGATAATAGTTTTACTATTTGCGTCAGATCAGACACATCAGACAAGACCGGTCTCATTGTTCGATTACAAATTGGGACAAATTACGAGGATGTTGGACAAACCAATTCTGCGATAACCAGTAAAAACCTTTTATCTTTTTCCTTTTTAAAGCCACAAAAGGATAATCCTTTGAAAGGATCCCTCGATATAAAGTTGATCAAATTCAAAAATACTTCTTATTATATTTTTGTTTCTTCAAAATATTAATTTTTTCTATCTTATTTAATTTTATTTGATTTCAGGCTTTGGAGAATACTGATGAATAAAGTAAAGCTAAAGCATGCATTGAACAAATTTACAACAAGGACAATACAGACACGAACATTTTACTGAACAAATAATTGAGTTACAAAAAAAAAACAATATTTTAATCATTACATGTAGCCTATTTATTTTTATTGAGGAATAATAATAATAATTGTGAACTTTTAAGACATTTCTTCGGGTTTCTAGAGTGGCTTAGATGGAAAGGAGATGGAAAGAGATATTATAATATACTCATTTGGTGGTGTGATCTCATTCAGTGGTGTAGTGGTACAGGAAAGTGTGGGAACAGCGTTCCCACACCGGTTTTTCACAGCGAAAGTTTTTGAAATTGTCACATGAAACTATTTTTGTAGCCTATATTATAAAACAATACTTAGGAAACATTTGTAAACTCGTCTGATGTTTATCTTAAATGATGATTTTTACGATAAATTGACAAATAGGCTATATTTATTTAGCGTTCCCACACTTGAAAATTCGCCCCCACAGTACTGGTAATATCAAATTTCTAAATAATATTAAATTTTAGTAAGCTGGAATTCAAGCTTTCAATTGATTTTCAATGGGAAAATAACGACTAAAACAGAGCTCAAATAATAGTTATTGCAATATAACGTATTATAAATTAAGGGTTATCGGTAAAGTCAACCAACCAATACACATAATATGTGAAGTACATGACATTTTCATAGGAATTCTTGAGATAATTCGATAAGGAGGAGGATCAAAGGATTCGTTTATTCGTAAGCACAAGGATCAAAGTCAAACATTCTCAAACTGGTACAATAAGGAATATCATTTATCATTTATTGGATCAAGCAATACAATCTTATAGGAAAGAAAAAACAGGTGTTAACCCAAAACTTCTTCAGTTCCAAAATTTAGTCTGATAAAATGTGCAAACGAAGGTTATGTACAATAGTATAATATGAGGAATATGAGGAGGTCATAAAAACTGAGATTGAAATTACATTTTTTTTAATTTCTTCCAGTTCAGCATAATTTTAACTCATGTAGAGAGAGGCTAGAATGTTTGTGTTTTGCTGTATTGTGCACGCTACCTGAGTTAATAATAGTGAACACTGTTTCAAACAGAATCTCCCAAGAAATCCAACCTTCAATTGCAAAAAAGATCAAAGAAAACGAAATATTCCAGCCGACTCAACTCTTGGTTCTGAGAAAGCATTCTTTAGCTTTGAGCTCTCAAGTACACCTAATCACGCAAATTCCATAGAACGCAACATCTTCTGGGCGGGGTAGCTGATAATGCCATTATGTTTAGTTCGCAAAACCACCGTACCGTGGCGCCACCATCATTCTTGCTAATCATACATTGCAAGTCCCAAGTCCCTTCAGTCTACAGATACATGTTACAGTAAGTAATAAAGTATACAGATAGAAAAAATGTAAAATTATTTATAAGGTAATGAAAATAGAAAACTATTCCAGAAATGGAAGCTGGAATACATTATTAATCTACATTAGTGACAAAGTGGTATCATAAGTAACTAGGTGATAAGGGTTAAAGTTCTTTGTCTATGGTAGAGCAGCTCCTCACCATAAGTACAGATAAAGGATGAAGGAATACAACGATAGGAATAGAAGTGAATACAAAGGTAGTTCTATAAGTGACTAGAACCATAGAGAAGCAATACTCTCTTACGAAGTCTGTTCTCTGTGCTGGAACTATGTGCATACTCCTACAAGTATCAGAGGTCAATTCTATTTATTTTCTTTTACTTATTCTTCTCCATTATACTAGAGTAGAGGAATTGATCCTTATTATGGTTTCTTTTTCTATCCTTCATACATCCTCCATCTATCCTCTATCCTCTCTTTTTTCTTTGTCTTTCTCCACCTCCTCTCATCATCATTATTTCCCGCCAACCCCCTCTTTATCTCAATTTTTTTCAATCTCATTCTATCTTTTTCAACATTCATCTACTAGTACTTATTCTTCTTATTCTATTGCTTCCCCTCCTACTCCTCAGTCACCTCGTCCTCCTCGTACTCCTCCTCCTCCTCCTCTTTCTCCACCGCTCACTTCTCCTCCTTTCTCTTCCACTTAATCCTTAACGATCTTTCCCTCTTTTCCTTTCATTCCATTACCTCTTTCCTTTTCTCAAAACTATCTTCTTCTGTTCTTCCCATCATTCTTTTCATTTCTTATAGTTCTTTCTCCACTTCTCCCAATGTTATCTTCTTATTCTCCACTTCATGTCATCATTCCTTGTTTTGTTTTCCTTTTCTCTTCATCTCTTCTTTCATTCTTTTTAGTCAGGTTGAGGTTGGGTGGTAGAGAGATCGCTCTCTCTCTCTCACTCTCTCTCTCTCATGCGGTTGAGTGTTAATGGGAAGGATGTCCTTGTACATCCTTCTCCAAGAATGGACATTTATATGTCCAAACTCCGCCGTTTCATGTAGATACAAAACTATCATAATACCGTTAGCATATTGAATCTCATATCTGTTAATCCATATCATCGAATAAATTTTCATAGTTTATTTTTTCTTTAGTTGAATCGAATATTGAATATATGGTGTTCGTTTAGTCTGGCGGATGGCGAATAACAGTTATTTTGCTCGATATAATTATACAGTACATACAGAAATTCAGTTGAGTGGAAGTTGCTCGCGGTCCGCCAAACTGAATAGATGTACCTGGATATTATCATTTTATTAGTGAGCTCTAAATTAAATTTACTAGTATAAATAGAATTTTATTTAATAAGCTCCCTTAAATTATCTTTTGTACTTATGAATACTGTAATTACTTTTATCCTAAATGACGTTCATTGTATATTATCATTTTATTAGTAAGCTCCCTTAACTTATCTTTTCTACTTAATTAATACGGTAATTACTTTTATTACACTAAAGAACGATCAATGAAATAACTACTGTATCTTGATATAGAATTTAAGTTGACATTATGTTGTATTCTACATGAATAAAGTAAATAATCTAATCTAATCTCACTCACTCTCTCTCTCTCACTCTCTCACTCTCTCTCTAGTCATATCATCGCCAAAACAAATATACTTTTATTCCATTTCATTTCTTCTCTTTTCCTCTTCCTTTACAACTTGCAATCTAATCCTTTTCCTTCTTCTTTACCAGCCCCTATCACTTTTTCTGTCAACCTCATTTTCTATCCCATCTGTAGTATACGTACGTGAACTTATCAAAAATAGCTCAAAATCCTTTCTTCTACGACTACTTAGGAAAAGGTGAAAGGATGTTAAATTCGCCGGAGGAGAAAGGATCACCCCGATATCGATATGGATTGGAAACGGAGCATGGAGAGACCAAAATGATTCGTTTCTGTCATCATCTACCATCCTTTACTAGGTAATTGCCAGATGACGGCGGTACTTTTGAGACGCTGCAAGTGAGAAAGTCGTCCCATTAGGTGATTGCATGAACGCTTGTCAGCTGTAGAATATTTTTAGAGTTATTGCGGCTGGAGGGAGAGGAGAACTAAAGAGCGAGGATAGAATGAGGAGAAGAAGAAAAATGAGTGAGAAGGAGAAGAAAACAAAAAGAAGGATAAGAAGAACGAGAAGAAAAGGAGGAAGAAAAAGGAAAAAGAAGAGGAAGAAAAAGAAGAAAATTTTCTATTTAATAGAAGAAGAAGTAGAAGAGGAGAAAAATGTAGGGAGATGATAAGAAGAAGAAAGGAGGATGAAAAAAGAAGCAGGAAAAGAAGGAAAAAGATAAGAAGAATGGATGGAGAAAGAATTTATGGAGAAGGAGAAAGGAAGTAAGAGAAATAACAAAAAATGAAATTGGGGAGAATGGTGTGATGGATTAAGAGAACGGATAACAAGAAAGGAGAAGACGACAAAAGCAAGAAATAAGAAGGGATAGGAGATTAAAGAAGAAGAAGAAGGGGTATGATGAGAAGAGGAGGACAATAAGTATGAGAAGGAGAAGGAGGGGGAGGAAGAGAAGAAGGAATAGGGAAGGAGGGGGAGGAAGAGAAGAAGGAGAAGAAGGAGAAGAAGGCGGAGAAGGAGAAGAAGGGGAAGAAAAGGAGAAAAGAGGAGAAAAAGGAGGAGGGAGAGGATGAAGAGCAGAGGTAACAGGGAGGAATGAAGGAGAAAAGGAGAAGAAGAGGTGAAGGAAGATGAGTAGTGGAAAGAGAATGGAAAGGTGAAGGAAAATAGTAGAAATAGTAGAAAACGATAGAAATAGTAAAAACCGGTGGAAAAGGTGAGCAGAAGAAAAGCCAGAAGAAAACATATAAACGAAGAAAGAGTAAAACAGAAGAAAGGGTATTGTAGACGACTGGAGGGCGAAAGGTGATAGTATAGAAGGAAGAAGGAACAGGGGAGGGGTAAGAGTACAATAACAAGAACAAGATGAAAAGAAAGAAGCCACCATCATTTTCTAATAATCACCATTTTACAGCAGAGATCTCCTTGCCTCGCTCGGTCATGGTCCACAGTCGCACTGATTTGCCGTGCTAAAGGTTCGCTTCAGTTGCACTCTGCGAATTTGCTCGCTTTTCTTCTATTTTCATGGCTAAATCATGTGTCATTATGGGCGCTGGGGAGAATGGGAGGGAAAGAGATAGATAGATATATAGATAGAGTGTTTGTGTGAGAGAGAGAGAGGGTGAGAGAGTGAGAAAGTGAATGGTCGTTTATCTCTCATTTCAACGATTTTCTGGGACAGAAAACAGTCGACCCATCGACAGTGCAAGAATTGAAAATCGTTTGCGGTTTTGAACCAAGGAGCACTATAGGGACCCAAGCAGAATATGCGATGCTGTAGATGAAAGAGAAGGAGAAGAAAAGAAAACGAAGAGAAAGAAGAAGAATGTGGAAGAACAAAAGTAATAAAAGAAGCATAAAATGTGAGAGAAATTTGAAGTGAATTAACAGAAACAAAATAATAATATGACAGGTGAGCTAAGAGAATATGAAACAGCAGAATAAAAAGAAGAACGTTTTTTATAGCACGATCCTTTTAACTTGTCAGAAATCAGCTGTTTCGGTGATAATTAAACGGTGATTTTGACACAATAATCAAAAGGCTTAAGAGTCTTAAAGTCCTTTAAAGTCTTTAGAAGACCTTTTTAAAGAAGACCTTCCAAAGAATAACTTTTTAAAACAGCTTTTCAATAATCTGCGAGATTCAGCATTTGTAGGTTAAGTATTGTACTGGTGGCCGAGTAAAACATATGTTTTTTGACAAGTTAAAAGGATCCTGCTATAAAAGTCTTTAGAAGCCTTGAATTAGCCCACGGACATAACGTTGAATCAGCTCAATTGTGAATCACATCACAGCAGTCTTTGGCAAGGTCATTGTCACAACAAATTTAATGGATCACACCATATTTTGTAGAATACGAGAAAATGCCATGCCAAATAATTTTGAAAAATGCAATGGGTAGCAAATTTTTGCATCATTATCATATTTCAGTAGACGTTGTAATTCAACAGTTCAACACAGTAGTGGCAATAAAATGATAAAATTTCATCGTTCTGTATGGAAACTTCTTCAATTTTTTCTTCTTTATACCAAATTCGTCTCCTTCTCAACACCCCTTTACATAATTTGATAATATTTCATTTCTCTTTACGTTTTTGAATCTTCTCCCGATAATCAATTGATAAAAATTATGAAAGGAATAAATTATAGCAGGGCTGCCCAACCTACAGCCCACGGGCCGGATGCGGCCCGCGAGCCGATTTTATGTGGCCCGCCATGTTGCCATGAAGAAAAAAACATTAACAAAACTGAAACGTAGAACATTAACATGGTGTTTCAGCAAAAACCGAAAAGGAAAATTTGCATTACAGGAAGCATTAAAATGTGTTTTATGAGGGTAAAAATTATAAAAATTTCCTGGGGGAGAACCACCGAGCAGAGCGCTCACTGTGTCTGCGGGGGCGAAGCGCTCACTATGTCAATGCCTGCTGGCTAGTAAATTAATAATAGAGGGAGTACGGATCATAATTAAGAGAATGGTCTTGTAACTTGTCATTACAAGTCTCGAAATTTGCTTCTCAAAACAACACAAAACTAGGTATTGTTCTCCTTCTTTTCATTCTCTCTTTCATTTTCTTCTTCTTTTATACTTCTAATCCCCTTTGTAAACCATTTTTCAATTACCGCACGCATTTTTCATTTCCTCGACAAAAAATTGATTGGAAAATTGAAATAATGTCTATATGCGTACATTACAGAAGAAATAATAATAGCTTGCAGCGATTTAAGAACAGTACAAGGGCAATTCTTTTGAAAAGACCCATTCTTCAATACTACGTTTTTGTTCTTTTCAAGGGTAAGGTGGCATTATCCATAGCTGGAAATAAGTACTCTATAATGACTTGCATTGAAGCCCCGTATTCATAAACAAAATTGTACAGTGTATATACACCTATTTACTAAATTACATTGCTTTATATAACCTAGCTATCGATACAGATATGACCCCCCCCCCCCTACATATATAACGCAACCCCCCCCCCTCCCGCTAGATATATGGAAGGGCCGGTGGGATTTTTTGGAAATTAATGCCTGAAAATGCGCATTAAAATCTAGCTGACTACATAGAATTATGAGAAATTATCTTATTACCATAAGATAAATAACAAAGCTACATTGTATCCATCTGAGCTGCAAGCTGCCCATCTCGTGATAGGCCAGCAATGAATGATTCAACTAGTACTGGATTCGACCGGTAGATAGCTGCAGTTACTGGGTGATTTACAGCTTCAATCTTTACAGACACGCCTCCAAGCTCCGCCTCTCTCCCCTGATTGGTTGGCAATGCACAACGCAGCTAGTTCTGAATTCTGTCGTAAGATGGCAGCAGTTACTGGGTCATTCAAGTTACAACTTCATTATTCCGCCGTCTAGATGTCAGAGGTGTTCTACACTCATCCAATGGGAAAGAAAAGATACTTTCTATTGAACATGGACATTCGATATTCATAATAAATATAATACTGTATTATGTTGTGAAATATTTATTTCAATAGTATACTCAAATTTTCAATTCAATTTTGATAAAAGCGATTAGTTCGACAACCATCAATATTTATGACACAAGTGGATTATTAATTCAATCATGGGAAATGCTACTACAGATTTTTCGAGAACGACTGGTCCAAAAAGACTGAATTTGGTATACAAAAAAAGTTGAGGACTTTAAAGGATGTGATTATGGGGTTCAAGATTTCCCCACAAAATTATATAAAATTACAAGAAACATATTATCAGCAGTTTTGAGTCAAAGGGAAGGATGTGAACAGGAAGCCTATTTTTGCATCACTATAATATGAACTAAGTGATTGTGAATTGGATTTGTGCATGTTAAGAAACTTTGAGGTGAGTCCAAAAATACTTTTATGGAAAATGTCTTATTTTTTTGATAGGCCTATTTTGTTTTTGAATCACATGAATCGTTGGAAAGGAAGTGGAGGAGTTTGGAGTTATGATCAGAGAATTGGAAACTATTTTGAGTTATACTTTTCTACAAAAAAGTCCATGATTGAGCTTTATTCAGTTTCCATTCCCTGAAAAAATGTTGGGTCGAGCCCCCAAAGCCCCCCCCCCCCTGGCTACGCCCAAGTGACCTGCAATAATTACTATAATTGACTATATGTTTTTGTTCTCAATTTATATTGAAAAATCACTAAATTATTCGATTTGTTTTTGACAACATTTTTCCTTTCCGGAAAGCAGGGGGGTGGCCGTGGCACCCCCCCCCCCCCTACCCCCGTGTATGGGCGCCCATGGGTCGATTTTCGTGCGATTTAAGCATGCTGCATATACTTTAGCATTGGCCGCATGCTGTGCAGCACCACAGAGAAGGAAGAATTGGCAAACCAAAGAATTAAGCAAAAATCGACCAAGTGAGGACATACCCTATGAACATTCAAATTTGAATAAAAGAACATAGAACACCTCTTAGATGTATAGTACTCAGAGAATATACCTCAGTACTAGTAGGCTACTCATAGTATAGTAAGTTTCACTTCTTTTCTCTCCGATAAGTCTACTGTTCAATTTATAAAAAGAAAGATTGCCCAGAAAAAACGTTACGTGGAAACTATTGCATTTGCTGAGTAACCCTACAAAAAAAAGGTTATGATTGAATATTGTAAAGCAGGATTCATTGACCTTGTCATAAAACATATGATCGACGAGCATATGATCACAATACTTAACCTACAAATGCTGAATCTCGCAGATTATTGGAAATGTCTTTTAAAAAGTTATTCTTTGAAAGGTCTTCTTTAAAAAGGTATTTTAAAGACTTTAAAGGTCTTTAAGACTTTCAAGCCTTTTGATTATTGTGTCGAAATCACTGTTTAATTATTACTGGATCAGCTGATTTATGACAAGTTAATTGGATCTTGCTATAGATGGGGTATAGAGTTTAATATTGAAGGTTCGCCCCTAGCCCTGATTAAATCAGTTTCGAAAACCATCGCCTGAATGCATCAAAAAACAAATAACAATGCTAATGCACTGAGCCAATTCAAATCTCTCCATTGTTTGGAGCAAACGAATATTCTACATTTAGTGCAGAATTATGCTAAACGACCGGATATGTTCCATTGTTTCATGATACAGAAAAACGAGGAAAAAAGAGAAAAGATAGAGCAATCATTTCCGTTGATTCAATTGGCTGTTCAGTTCTTCCTATATGACTGGCAGATATTATCTCTTCAGTGAGTCTACTGAATGATGAGTAAAGGAAAGTGGAATAAGTCTTGTCAATGAAAAATTAACAGAATCAGGTATTTAGCATCTTTTTATCTAAATGAATTAGTAATCTACTTTCCAGAACGTTTTAAGCCAATAAGAAGAAGGCTGCTCACTTTGGCTGAACAACATCAACCAACAAAATTAAAATGGGAGTCATAACATTAGTACTTACTTACTTACTTACTTACTGCAGTGGCCACTCGTACCCCAGTCGGTACTTAGCCTCATCAACACAGCCTCTCCAATGGGTCCGGTCGGCAGCATCTTCCTCATCCAGCCCCATCTTTCTCATGTCTCTTCTGACCTGGTCCCACCATCTTGTTTTTGGTCTTCCAGCTGGTCTTCTGCCTTCGGGATTGTTCCTAAGTACACTATTCGTTATCGTGTCCTCTTTCTTCCTCAAAACGTGCCCAGTCCAACGTAACCTTCTGCTCCTAATCTCACCCAATATGTCTGGTTCTTTAAACAGCTGGCGGATTTCCCAGTTGTGTTTTATCCTCCAAACTCCATTTTCTAGTGTTGGGCCAAAGATTTTTCTAAGTACCTTGTTTTCAAAAACAAGGATCTTTCTCTCTTCTTTTTTGTTAAGTATCCAGGTTTCTGAAGCATATAGCAGTACTGGTCTAATGATGGTTTTGTACAGTCTTATTTTTGATTTCTGCGAGAGAAGTCTTGAGCTAAGCAACTTATTGCACGCATAAAAGCTTTTATTTGCTGATCTTATTCTGTTGGTCACTTCCAGTTCTTCTGAGTTGTTGTGCGTGAGTGTCACTCCTAGGTATGTGAAAGTTTCTACCTTTTCAAAATTATAGTTTCTTACTTTTAGATCTTGATTATAGTGTCCGTTTATATCTTGATCTCTACTTATCTGCATGAATTTGGTTTTCTTTTCATTTATCTTTAGTCCTACATATTCAGTTTCTTCAATCAAAATGTTTGTCAGGTATACCAAGTCTTCTTCTTTCTCCGCTATTATAACAATGTCGTCTGCAAAAGCCAGGATATTTATATTTGTCCCAATCTTAATTCCTTCATTTGTGCTTTTGACTCTTTGCAGCGCTTCTTCAACGGCTATATTAAACAATGTTGGTGACACTCCATCTCCTTGCCGCACTCCAGTATTAACTTCAAAGCTACTTGTGATTTTTCCATTTACTTTTACCTTGCATCTTGAGTCTAGAGTACTCAGCTTAGCTAGTCTTATTAGTTTACTTGGTATCCCAAAACTCTCCATTTTTTCCCAAATCTTGTCTCTGATCAAGCTGTCATATGCTTTTGAGAAATCTACAAACAAACAGTAGAAAACTTTGTTAAACTCCCAGTATTTTGCTATCGACTCCTTTAAAATGTAGACTTGATCGGTTGTGGATCGACCTCTCACAAAACCGGCTTGATTCTCCTGAATGATTGTGCTTGTATACTCTTCCAATCTTCTAAGAATTATTCTGGAGAGGATTTTGTAGGTAATGTTTAGTAGGGATATACCTCTGTAATTGTTGCAATCCAACTTATCACCTTTCTTGTGAATTGGTATAATTATTGCCTCTTGCCATTCTTTGGGTAACTTTTCTAACTTCCATATTTTTAAAACTAGATTATGTATTTGTTTGGTTACACACTCTCCCCCCTGTTTTAGTATTTCAGCTGTTATGCCATCCTCTCCTGGCGCTTTGTTGTTTTTGAGACCTTTAATGGCATCTTCTATTTCATTTGTGGAAGGGTTGGGTACAAAGGGCTGAACATGTAAGAATTGTATGTTTTCCTCCTCAACGTCTCTCTTTTCACCATTTAATAGTTCAGAAAAATATTCTCGCCAGCGTTCTAGGCATTCTTCCTCTTTGATAATAATTCCTCCTTCTTTGTTCTTTACACCAAAAGCATTGGGACTGAAACCCTTCTTAAAAAACCTTACTGAGCGGTAGAATTCTCTTGCATTATTTGCTGTTCTGTCTTGTTCGGCCTTCAGTATTAAGCCTTTCATCCAGTCACGTTTTTTCTTACGTATAAGTTTCGATGTCTCTCTTACTTGCTCCTGGTATATGATTCTTTTCTCTTCGGTATAGTTATTCGACCACTCCTCTTTTGCTATCTTTCTCTTGTCAATACTCTCCGTGCACTCTTCATCAAACCATGGATTTCTCTTCTTGTTTTTTCTTCTTCCACACACTTCCAGTGCACACTGTTGTACAGTTCTCTTTAGGTTATCCCATTGTTTCTCAATACTTCCAGTTTCTGTGTCTATCTGTAGTTTCTCATTTTCTTCTTTTAGTGCCTCAAAGCGATTTGATAGTTTTAATCTGAACTCTTGAGCAATTGGTGGGTTTTTAAGCCTTTCTGCGTCTATAACCAGTGGTTTTTCTTGTTTGGCTGTTTTTCCAATATAAATTTTTTGTTTTACTTCTACTAGGACTAAATAATGATCAGATCCGCATTCTGCATTTCGTATACTGCGTACATTTGTAACATGCGATTTGTGTCTGTTGTCAATTAGAACATGATCAATTTGATTTCTAGTTACTCCATTAGGGGATGTCCATGTCATCTTATGAATGTTTTTTCTTGGGAAAGATGTGCTAACAACATTGAAATTAGCTGCTTCTGCTAGGCTCAAGAGTCTAGTGCCATTGTCATTGCTTTCTTCATGTAAGCTTTCCTTACCAGCAACTGTTTTCCAAACATCTTCTCTTCCAATTTTTGCGTTCGCATCACCTAACAATATCTTCACATCATATTTTGGTAACTTCTTGGTAACTTCTTCCAGTCTTTCATAAAATATATCCTTTTCCTCATCTTCTGCGTCCTCTGTTGGGGCATAGAAGCTTACAATAGATATATTCTTAAATCTACCCTTAATTCTAATGGTACAAAATCTCTCATCTTTGGCTTCGAAATATATCACAGCATTTTGTATTTTCCTATTTATTGCAAAACCCACTCCTCTCTGATAACGTCCCTCATCATTTCCACTGTAGTAGATTACATAGTGTTTTGTGTTTAATTTTCCTGCTAGGGGCCATCTCGTTTCCTGTAGTGCAACAATATCCATTTTGTATCTATTTAGCTCATCTGCCAGTATGTTTACAGCATTGGGTGTGGCTAGTGTCCTAACGTTCCAAGTTCCAAATCTCAAATTTTTCAGGGGTGTCCTAGGTTTTTTCCGTGTATCCTGTCCGATTTCCGAGGCATTGTGTTGATGTTTCTGAACGAGAGTGTTTTTGCAAGGTGGGTTGTTGGCCCGACGCTCAACCCCCAACCTGGAGGACCAGGGGTTTGCTTTCAGAGTCACCTTCTCCTAGGTTAGTTGCTTTCACTGCAGCTCGAAGATCCTAGCCTGACCTCGGTGTTACATCAGAGTGACCTTCTCCTAGCCTTTGGGTACCCACACCCTAACGTACAAGGCAGTACGGGCAGTGCTTATTTAATGGCGGCACTTCCTCGCCATGACACAGCACCTTCAATGGGCTGATGTGGATTTGCTGAGAGTGACCCCGCCACAGATCGCCCTCCCACACCCTCCGGTGCTGCCGCCTCGGTCCGGGACTGCTCATTCAGGTTGCCCCTTATTCGCAGCTGTCCACCATATCTGATGGAGCGTTCGCTATCCGCCACCTGCGACCCGCCCAATACCTGAGGCTCGGTTCCCCGACTGGGGTGGGGTCATAACATTAGTATGTTGATTAATCATGAACAAGCGAAAGTCATCAGAATCATTGAGATATCATATTAGCCAATAAGACAATTTGATGATATCACACAATGATGCCAACCAATCAAATTTCATTCTCCCTCATGAGAGTAAAATAACACATTATTTTATTATAATTATACACTGCCAAAAGCATACCAAAACGTGACCAATTCTATTTCTTATTCTAGTAAAACAGTTTTCTTTAATCATACTAAAAGAAAATAGAAAGGAGATTTTTGAACTTGAAAATTTAGAAACAATCTAAAGTTCTATAAATATACCATACATGAAGTACATAAAGATATAATTTCCAACTAATTCAACAATTCTATTGACCAATGAGACGTGCACGAGCCGCCATCTTACTTTCATACTCATCAACCAATCACAAACAAGCTACTGTCAGTAGGCCCACCTCCAAATTCATTGGCCAATGGGAAGTATTCAAGTCGCCATATTACATTCAAAGAATGACAAAGGAAGCGAAAAAGGAGAAGTCTAGCTTGCCTAAATATGATTCAAAACAATATTGACCAAAAAAATGCTTGAGTAGTAACTATCAAATGGTTTTGAAGAAAATGTAAATTATTGTTTAAAAGTTATTCAATTTTTGAGCTGTATTATCTACGTATTTTTATATTCTATGGAATATTTCTCACTCAAATAACGTGTTACAGAAGAATGGAAGTCAATCTAATTACTAAATAAGATATAATAACTGTAATAATAAATAATAATAACTGGGTTGCACGAACCGGTTACCGGAATCCACTATTTTGAATAAGCTGACTGTGTTTATCTAGCGTTGTGCTGAACCCCATTTTTTTTTTCTTCTTAAAAAGACCATAAGACATAATATTCCAGTACTATGTGAATCGTTCCAAATATTTTCAGCCTCTATATTGAACAACAAAGTTTTGTATTTTTCAATGAATTTCTTCAATTTCCATTCTAAATTAAGAATGACAAACTTGACAGTAGTACCATAGACTAACTATACATCGTTGTCTATGTTAGTACAGTACTTGATCATAAACAGTAAGGTTCCATCTGTCATTGACCCCAGTTTCTTCACTATCCTTGACACAACGAGTTGAAAGGACAAGTTTGTCCGGCTTATTGAAGTTGAGGCTATTAGCCTTAAAAACAAAGTGAAGTAATACCGCTCGTGGTTTGACCTGAGTGCTTATATTACCATGCTGTAAACGAAACAACATAATCTTCTATCTCACAATACAAACAGCCAGTAACGTAAGTTACAGGCCTATTACCATCTATTAAAAAAGACTGCTTCAGCGATCTAAGAGAACTGAGAGATGAAGACGAAGACCCATGGCTTCTTGATTAGAAACGGGACTTAAATGGGTTTCAGTTGATTCTTTCGTTGAATAAGTCATTATTGAGTCTAACCGACACTGA
This sequence comes from Laodelphax striatellus, assembly GCA_017141395.1. Lineage (NCBI taxonomy): Eukaryota > Metazoa > Arthropoda > Insecta > Hemiptera > Delphacidae > Laodelphax > Laodelphax striatellus. The sequence goes on along the minus strand of CM029538.1, from coordinate 13,887,074 downwards.
GATGTCTTTTTCAAGTAAGACAGAAATGAGAGGATTTAATTTTTTTGCTATTAGACCTACCAAAATTAAAATTTTTCAACAAAAAACTCAAATTCAGTCTTTCATCCTAATTTTAGGGAGAACTCCATGTTACTCCTATTATCCGATTAAAATATTACACATACACAGAGACGGGGTTTTTAAGTGATAAAAGGAGTAGTTCAAGAAATAGAAGGGTCCTATTTCACTATTTTGAAAACACTTTTGAGTAGAAATAACACTATTTTCACTTACATAGCTAGTTACGATCGTTTCAACCTGGTGTAGGCCATCATCAGACTCCTATTTCTGTTGCTATTCAGTCCTATTGAGTTTGCAATTCCAAAAAAAAATTCAAATTCAAACTTTCATTTGAAGTTTAGGGAAAACTGAATTTTATTATACTCTTCTATTTTGAATTAAAATGTCACACAGAAACGTCTTTTTTAAGTATGAGAGAAATGAAAAGATCCAAATGTTGTTGCTGTTAGGCCTATTGAGATTGCATTTTCAATGGAAAAACTCTAATTCAAACTTCTATTAAAAATTCTGGCAAAACTCAATGTTATTATCCAATTAAAACTATTCAAGTAATCAATTATTATTGTGTCAAGTGAGTCAAGTCCTTCAACAGTGACATCGCTCTACCTCTAATTCAGAATCATTCAAACTCTGTCCACTATTGATCGCAGCCGCTGTACTTCCAGTCTAATCCATTACATAACAGTTTCTTTATCTCTGCCATCAATGCTAGACATTATTGTTCGTGAGCAATTCTAGGAATTCAACTGAGAACCGAACTACAAACGAAAACGACCGTGACCCAGTGAGAAGCCAAGGACCGCTTTTTGTACAGACAAGCACCCAACTACTACAACAAAATAATGATAAAGAAATAACAAAGAAAAAGATGTTAGAGAAGGACGACAATGTCGAATGATACTTGGATAGTTTGGTGATTTAGCCATGAAAAATCAGTATATACAGTAATAAGTGAACAGTAAATAATAACAGAGAATTCAGGTCTGTCAACCCGCCATTTTTTCATGTCCAAGTGACATGTTTTTGAGGTTGGATGAGATTTGAAGGCTTCTATCTCTTTTTGATCGTCTATCTCACTCACTCTCTCTCTTTTTATCACGATCTCTCTCCCACCCGGCGTGAGATTACTCCTGGCCTATTTCGTAACAGAGACCAGCCCGTTTGTTAAAATAAAAATGGCTCCCATAATTCGTGTACTGTCAGGCTCAGTAAAGTGAGGCATCATTCCATTGAATGCCTTTCTCTTTCATAAATTTTACTTCAAGTTGAAGGGCCATGAAACACCCACCATCCTACGCTCACAACATTAGCAGTATAACTCAGAACCTAGGATGGGCTATAAAACAGTTGGATTGAATTTCAAATTCCAACAATGAGGCCCTCACCCACGATATTATAGAATATTCATGAAATCTTTTATAGATGAAGTCTGAACCTGATGAAGTAACTCGAAAGAACTACTGTATTTCCATTAAATCCAAATCAAAAATTCATTTTTCAGTTTTAGATGTAATGAAAGATGAGAAAAAACTTAGATGCAGCTCTGCAACCGGTTTATTTGATTTATTTCCAGGGATTCTACTTCTATTATGATTTACATCAAATGTGATGTAGATTTGATTCAGACCTACTGCTACTAACAGACTAATTTGAATTCTATCACATGGAAACCTATTGTTCTTGTACATAGATTTTCCAAACAATAAAGTTGTCAATGAAGTGAAGTTGTCGTAGAAGTGGAAACATTCTATCAGAGACAATGCAGTATTGAAATATGTTTTTGATTCCAAAGCAAATGGACTTTTCAAATTAATAATGGTTTTACATGGCCATGGGTAGAGACCACAGAGCCTTTTCGTTCGGTATCATTGATACCGAATAAATGCAGCGTATCAAACTTGTAACTGCGCGTCAGTATAAATTTAAATCATAATGCTCTAATTTTATCTAAACTTGCAATAGAATATTGTAATCAATTACAAGCTTTGTTTTTTGAGTCTTGGTTAGTAAGCTACCGATATCCAAGTCTATTCGCTATGTGCCTCTCTGTTTCCTATCCTATCGAAGACAATACCTACTACAATTTATACAGTATACCATTCAAAGTTATGTCTTTGATCCTATTACTAATACAGTAACTCATTACCCACTACATTACTAAACCTATTGATTCAACCAATCCTGTTACACAACTATTGCAACATAGTGAGTGTGAGCTCACGCATGCTCCACCAATACTTCTCACGTACGGTGAAAGGGCAAAGACTCACGAGTCTTTGCCCAAAGACTCATGAGTCTTTGCTCTTAATTATTTCAGTGGAGTCCTTGCTGTTACAAACTGATAATATCAGACTTCACTTTGACTCGCGCCATACGCAGACTTCGACACAGTTACCGCCTTCAATCAAGTTTTATCTGTTACTGTTTTTGAACAATAGATTATTTCAAATATATTTCGACTCTTCGTGGCTGCATAGAACTCAATTGCAAATTTTATTAAAAAATCAACATTTTTCTGTTAAAAGAGTATATTTTCCCCAAATTTAATTATTGACTTAGAATCAGACTCTAATCAGGACTAATCAGCACGCTCCAGCTAGCAAAGCTGGGAATCAGACTGGAATGGACAGACTCCACGAAACTAACCTCAAGCACCTACGTAGGTGTTTCTAGCGATTAAATAATCCAGGTATGCAAGTGTACCACGAAATTGAATTCTTCATTGCATAAGAATTCTAATTCAATTTGCATCACAACTACTATGGCGGTATCGTATGAAAACCACAATATAATTTCAACACTTTCGTGTGCTTTGAAATTTCTATGACTACTGAACAATTCGCAGATTACGCGTTTCCTGTCATGCAGCTCAGATAGGAATTTAAAAAAAAAGGTTTTATCCTTGAATAAATTGAATTGAATTTTTTTTCTGAGCAGAACAGTTACTTAATGTTTGATTGACATCTGTGGAGAAATTTGGAAAGAAAGGATGAAATATTCTAACTTGTGTGCAAGCATTAAACTAGCGAAGAATTTTTCATGGAAGTAAGAAAAGATGAACGTCAAATGAAGTTGAATAAAATGAACCATGAAAAAGCAGTATATATTGTAAGTTAATAGATTAAGATCTAACTTGAGTGCAAGCGTTGAGCAAGAAAAGGCGTTTTCAAGGAAAAATTCGAGAATAGAATTTCATGAATTTCGAAAACAGCCAGGACGACTACATGAACGACTACTCGACTGCAGGAAAAATCCAGCAGTCAATGGAAGCAGTAACAATATATTAAAATGGATATTTTGTTACCTGGATCAAGGCTGTTTTATAAATTCGAAAAGGAACAATTTTGGGCCTATCTTACTCTCCTTTATAATAGGTTTAATGATCGAATAAATGAACATGAGTAGGCTACATGAGTTTCAAGGAAGAGTTTTGAGCCATAATCAAGAGTATCACAATATTGTTACTAGGCCAGCCAATCATCTATCCAGTCTAACAGTAAAAACTATGTAACACGACTGCTTTCCAGCGATATTATTATCAATTTCCTTTGGAATCAGGCACTCTATCCCATTCGTGACAAAATTATAATGAGCCGAAACCAAATCGGGATATTAAATGGGAATCGTGCAGTCAGTCTCGTGAAATTCAATGAACGGTTGGAAAATGCAAATTTCTCTGTACCCGCACTATAATGTTTCAATTTATAACTATAAGTTTTCACGTGATACTTGTTATAGATATAGATATAGATTTACCTCGAGATTTAGCTAAATTGAAGATCGATAACTGTCAGAAAATTATGCTTGTCTCATGTAGAACTAGTTTATGTCTTTCTCATGCTTATAATTTCCCATCACAGAACAATAATTTCATTGTTAGAGTGCAATTGAGGAGGAGAAAGCCATGTCGAAAAATCTTCTTCCACGAGTCATTTACTTTCTCTGATATCAAAAAATCTTACGACCATGTAATCTTCCCGACTGTAATCAGAGTAAGAGTTCTTATTTCGCGTGATATTACCTTTCTTTTCGGGAATAAACGAGATGAAATTGTAACCCATCATTAACTAGCAACTAGTTTTGATGAGGTGAACGCTCCTGAAGAACTATCAACTGCCTTTGATAAGGTGAAGAATGTTCATGGAGAAATTTAGTAGCTTACTCTAGTAACCTAATCAATGTTCGACGAAACTACACTACTAGGTCGCAAAAAGGTGAGAGTACTGTGTGAATTTTTTCAACTACAATTCAGTTTTAGAGCATTGTCATTAAGTCTTCCACACTAATTCGATCTTGATCTGCCTCAGTTTTTTACATTAATTCAGTTCGAGAGCATCAGCGTCTACATCTTCCACATTAAATCGATCTTTGATATGTTCAATTTTTTATTGAGAAAATGGTACTGCGTTCACTGAAGATATTAATGTACTCCTCGAGAGAAATGGAACGTCTTGTCTTCTGGAGAGGAAACTATTACCTATTAAAATCATCATTATCTCTCAAGATAGACATAATAATCATCCACAAACAATCCAAAAATGTCAGCACAAATACATTTCAGTACAAAAATGTTCAGGACATTCTAATAATCAAGCAAAAATAAAGCTACACTCTATTACAGGATAATTTTAAGACTTTCATGCTTTTTCAGGTATCCATCTAAATTATAGTTATCCAGTTCATGATTGATATGATGATGAACATGATCATCATCAGAATTTATATGTTGTTAATATGTTAATAAGTAATAAAAATATGTAATGTTGAGTGTTGATAAGTTTTATGAAGTTAGTATTTTTAAGCGATTAGTCTTCTAGCCTAGACTAGTGTCTAGTTTGAAAACAACTTTGTGCACAACAAAGTTCAAACGAAACAAAATTTTAATTGAAGAATACGTGAAGCTTTTCAATAAACGCGAAATTTTATTTGGCAGCTTGTCCGATAGATAGTGCCACCATGTCGGCAGACATTGTGAGGGGGAGGGGTGTAAAGAGATTGTGACAGTAGTTTTGCTGGCTCACAACCAAATCCCTATACTTGGCCATAGAGACCAAGCCAACTCGGTGAGATTCGTCTTCACTCTTTCTCATTGCTTTATCTCTTTTTCTCTTTCAACTATTTCACTCTCACAAAATGTGTTTCATGAATCCAATGATAAATACATCACTTTTAAAATTTATGTAATCAAATTCGATTTCCATAGAATGAGCAGTTTCCAATTTCTTCAAGAAGGAATAATATTGGTTCCCTCAAAACGCCGGTTAAGCTCAGCATGTTTTGAACATTAGTGAGTTTGTTTTGTGTTTCAAAATTTGTCAATGTGGAATTACAAGTTTTCGAAGAATTAAGATTATTGATATTTTGGCAATTTTCGGTTTGGAACTTTTAATTATCTTTCAAAATATTCAAAATTTGTCTAGTGTCTGTTTTCGGAGTGAAAATTGTTTTCGTTTAGAAAAAAGTCACATAACATAATATATTTTGACTGTTTTCATGAATTCGGAAAGGGACTGATTTGGGCGTAAGCCTGTAGAACCATCCAGTTCCAGTATGAGTATTGTACATTGCTGAATAAATAAATAAATAAATTATTTGTTGACCGTATTTGTTTCAAAGAAGGTGGAAACACATTGCTTTTCGGCAATGATCCGCATTGCAAAATGAATTTAAAGCTTCAAATTTATTAGTTATTTCCAATAAAGATAATTACTGAAAGCATACTTTGTTTGATACAAGCTTCGTTGTAAACCCTAATTCTCTGATTAGTTTATCGCTATTCAAATTGGGATTGTTGAGAACTATTGATTTTTATAGCTGAGTTTTCATTGTAAATATACAATAACTTCATCAGAACTTGCAACCTGACTTGATTAATTGAATTTTTCATTGAAACTGAAATGTTTGTTGTAGATTGTTGTACTTGCCTGCATCAGAGAGAAATGATAAGTCGTAAATTGAATGTTTAGAGATGTAGTAAAACGTAACTTTACCTGTGAATATGTGAACATGCTTCATGTTTGGGGATCACTCTTGCTGTTACCTGGAACAAAAAAAGATAGATTATAAAGCGATTACAGAAAACATTACCTAAAATAATATTATATTAGGGATGTATCAGTTCACGTACAGAACACATTAATCATGATTCAAGTTCTTTTTCAGAATAAACATCCCCTTTACTTTGGGATCCAATCAACACAATTCCAAGACATAGTGCACAGGGATATACTGAATTAGTTTGTGGATTATAATAAAAAAGAAAAAAGAACAATGTATTTCGTATAAATATAGAGACATTTCACGTCTGCCGCTGAAAATGATAATTTTAAATTCAGTGGCAAAATGAAAGGCTATTATTTCAGAGGCGGCGCAGACAGGAAGAGGCTCTAATGAAGGCGAAGACACGGCTTCAGTTAATTGCTACATAAAATGGAAGTCTCCGTTTGGCCAAGTTCCATTTTCCATTCTTTTCTCATTCTTTATTTTCTTCGTCTTTTCCTTATTCTTCCAAATGTTTTTTATCCCTTCTCTTCTCTTCCATTTCCTCCACTTTTCGTGATGATTCTTTTCTCTATGTTTTCACTTGATTTTTATCTCTAATTTTCATCTTTTCTTCACACCTCTTTACTCTCTACTCCTCCTCCAAATCCAACTTTATCCTTCTATCTCTTCATCTAATTTTCATCACTTACTTTTTATTCACTCTTTATCCCCTTTCTGCTATTCTTTGATTCGTATCTGGTTCCTCTTGGTCGACATACCCCTCCATTCAAGAATTCTCCTATTCTCATTTCTACTATCTTTAGTCTCTTTCTTTCTTCCCATTATTGATCTATATATCTCCTCAAAACTCTTGTTTTTCTCCCTCTTTTTCTTTCTTCTTCTTCTTCTTCTTCTTCTTCTCCTCCTCCTCCTCCTCCTCCTCCTCCTCCTCCTCTTCTCCTTCTCTCCTCCTTCCTATTTCTTTTTCCTCCTTCTCTGCATCCTCCTCCTCCTCTTCCCTGTTCTCCTTTTTCTTTTCCTCTACATCTTCTCCTACTTCTCTCACCTTTCTATTGTTGATTCATTTTTCTCCATCACCCATATCATCATCTTCCTCTACTTCGCTTTTTATTGTCCCCTTTTCCACTCACATCCTTCTTCCTTAGCTCCATTCATTCTCTTCTTCTTCAAAAGTTTCGAATCGAGACCCAGCATTCGAAAAACGATTCTCAAAACTCGAGTTCTTTTTAAAATCAGTGCGAACATTAAACTCACTCCAGCCAGCTGTTGGTATATTTGATTTAGTGGCTTGCACTCAGCGTGTATTAGTATGGAAGAGCTCGTTTGGTACTCAACTGTTGAGAAGCAAAGTAAAGATTTGACCAAGTGCTAGAATGAGGGGGTCGACTTCTGCATTGTCTGTTTAGAATTATTGCTTATTTCACTACAAACACCCTTTGTATGTAGCCAGAAACCAGAAGAGTTTTATAATATGGTGAGTGAATAATGTAAGTTGGATGAGAAGGGGAAGAGGGAGAGGAAATAGAGAAGACAGAGAAGGAAGTTGATGAGGGGAAAAGAGGGAATGAATTTGGGGAAACAAGTAGCATGAAAATAGAAATAGAAAAAAAAATACTTGAAGAGAGAAAATAACGAATTTAACTGATACAAACAGGTCTATTTTGCTTATGATCCTATTATTTACGATATACCGTAACAATGTCGGCTAAACCGAAAATCCTACAATGTCCAATGATCATTACATTGAATTTGGTACCCCAAATGTTTCAAGATTCAATAAATCCAAGAATTGCTTGAATAGGATTCCCTGCTTCAATATACCTCTTTATTGTGAAAATTTCCCAGTACAACTATAATAATGGTACAGTATTAAACTAATACTGGCATAATAGTATACCAGTATACTACATTAGTATGCCATTTAGTAGTATGTTTATCATAATATATAGTCGATATAAATTGAGTAGTACGTCTATTACTATATAGTCATTTTGAATATAACCGATAGTTGCATAGCTATAATAATATAGTCTTGTGTGATTCCACCAGATTCTTTCCAAATGACAAAAACAATACCAAATACTGTACAATGAGCACAATCTTGTCATCATACAGAACATTATCAAAATAAGCACCAGGGGGAGACTAGTAGGTGTTGAAGCTGTAGGGGGTGTTGCCAAATTTCAACCGTTCACACCGGGTCAGGGGCAATGACGAAATTCGCCCCTCACCTTCCTCCCCACCCCATCACACTGAAACACTGTTTGCCGATTGTGCGAAGCAAACGCAATTTAGCATTTTTGCAATGTCTTCCTTATTACCTGGCTCGCGCACGCGCAGTAAAGCGCACCGCTTTGCACTTTCAAGCCATTGAACACTCACTACACGTGTGAAGGTCGAAATGATTCTTAAACGGTCTCAACGTCTTCCGTTGCTAGCTGCTGATGTTTCATGCACAGACAGCGCTCAAAATAAAATTCTGTTATTGTTTTGAAAAATTAAAATATTTGTATAATTTATGAGGATATTCGTTCACATACTCGTACATACTCCGAATCAGACTTGGACTACAAACTACGCGTATAAATAGTATAGGTTCTCACATTTATTTTTCAATTATTATCGTATTTGTACTACAGTATCACATATGGTAATTTCTTTACAAATCTTTGTACTTTCATGGGTAGTCGCACAGCTGTTTGTACCTATATGCTGGGTGTCCCCTGTAACGTACCTCTCTGAGAATAGAAATAAGTTACAATACTCCTAGTATATAGTTTTTGTGGGTTTTGTAGGCTATTCACCATAACGTAGATAGAAGTCCCTACAAAAATTTCAGAAATTCTTTGTTACCTCGATAGAGATAGCTGTAAATAGCATATTTTTCTACAAATTTATAATTTTCTAAATCTCCTGGCTTATTTTGTTACGAAAATGGATAGATTCCATGTAAATGCCCAGAAATCAAATAAACGTTATGAGATGTTCGTCTCTATTCTCTCTGCTGATAAGGGACTATAGAAGAGCTTCTATTCTCTTCTATTCCACTTCTATTCTATCTGCTGATAAGGGACTATAGAAGAACTTCTATTCTCTTCTATTTTACTTCTATTCTATCTGCTGATAAGGGACCATAGAAGAACTTCTATTCTCTTCTATTTTACTTCTATTCTATCTGCTGATAAGGGACTATAGAAGAACTTCTATTCTCTTCTATTTTACTTCTATTTTCTCTGCTAATAAGGAACTATACATTATCCTTTATCTGTGTTATACATAGGTATAGGCACTCCACAACGAACTTGAATCTCTCATTTCGCTATTCACATTCATCATTAATTTATTACATCACTGTTATTCAATCCACCCATCTCTTCAACATCCCTTGGCACGATTCTATATAGCTCGCCGCTTCCAATGACCTAACATAACCCAGTATGCAATCAAACTTTCTCTATTCAACAACCTTGATAATTCCAATCCTATTGTTCTTCAGTCCTGAATTCGTTAGCAGACAAAATATATTAACGAATAGTTTGCAACTAAACAAGGTTTGCTCCTTTCGATTCCTTTAGGCAACGTAAAGATAAAGAGCATATTACTGGGTTACTCCTTCTACGGCTGGTTATCCTTCAAACAGGAAACAAAATAACTCTTTTCGAACACACCCACTAATGATACATATATCTTAGGTATAAGTATCAATAATAACGACAAAAGTCTATAGTTGTTTCAAACACGTGAAACGTGATAAAAGGTTATCTCATATAGCAGACTTAGGTAGCCTTCACGCTAGACTAGTCTGGCATCTTTAAAGACTTGAAAAAGTAAAATTATTCCAACACGTGACTGTACCAAACTGAAACTTGAAACTGCGTTCCTTAGGCGTGATTTATTCCATAAATTTCCCGAAGCGCGTTTTAATTCGTTGATTTGGTAAATCCGTTATCTTTGTTTCTAAAACATGTGAACGCTATTGATAGTACCGTGATCCAGTCTACCTTGGAAGCGATACGATGAGTCTTCCTTAAAAATGACTAATTTTCATTGTGAACTGATTGTCAATTTTGAGGCTGGAGTCTATTATAGAGGAAACCATATCCATGAAATTAGAAACATATTATTGTCTGCTTTTCTCCAAGACTGTCAGCTACAAGACTCCAAGACTAGATTATCAATAGACTATCCATTATTAGGTTGCGGTTTAATTTTAATATTCATTTTATTATTTTTACAATTATTCATGCCATTGAAACAGTTTTATTGTGATCTGTGATGATACAAAATTTAACACGGCAAAGAATGTGAACAAAGGTCCAATCACGAATAAGATCCAGATTATGACCACGCCTACAGACACACCTACAAGCTCCGCCTACTTTCTCCTTATTGATCAAACTGTGTTTCCAAAATCTGCCGGAAGATGGCAGTAGGTACTGGGTGTAGTCCTTTTCCTTCTTATGAATGTAGTATGTATGTATGTATGTATGAATATGCCAGTATTTAGTAAGATTTTTCATTGGATGAAAACAGACTATTTTGATGTAATTACTTTTGAATAGGTAAACATCCATAAATAACATGAACTTGAATATTGACAGATGATCAATTTTAACACTTAATAAAATTGTTTGAAGTAATATAGTCTTCGAATAAAAAGTATATACAGTGATACAACGGTTTTCCATAAATACTTGGCAAAAATAGATTAAATCTGATACACAAGTTCAGTTGCATTCAGTTTTGAATCGGATGAGAGGGTTTTCAGATTTCCCCAAAATTGAACATAATTATATCAAAGTTATCCCAACGAGATTTTAGGCGTTCTCAAAAATTATGAAACCATGAAACAAACCTACTGTCTTCTGATCTCCTTATTGGTTCTAACAGCAAGAGTGTAGAAGACTGTGCTTCCTTTAAAGTTTCCTGATATGACGGCTGTTCAAGTTAAAAGGCTCTATAAAGACTTGGTGTTTATAGAGCCCTAGTTCAAGTAAATAAGAGACCTGCTGTAGCAAAAGTTAGTTGCACTAATAATTTTGGCTTCGTGCGAACCAAAAAGGATGTTTCGAAAATGATCAAGTGATCGGAAAAATACCTTTTGGTGTACAAAGCTTTGAAAACTCTACCTTAACTCCTCTTTTCGTTTTCTTGGCATTCTAGTCTTGGTATTTTTATTGATACTACGTAACGTGAAGTCATCATTACAGATATTGATAGAAATACTTTGTCCTTCTGTTTCTCGTACCTTCTTCAGAAATGAAACTGTTGACAATCCTACCGTTCTTTTCCTTTCAACACTTCTTTCTCCTCTCTTTTTATTCGAATCGCTCACTGATTGTAGCGTGACACCGTCATTACAGAGATCATCCTGACATGTCCGAGACAGAGCCATCCTGTTCGTGGACTAATAGATTATACAACCGAACGCGGAACGTGAACAAAAGTCACATGACCGTGGACAGGAGGACACGTATCTCAATCCTCTGACCAACTACTTGGCTCCTGATGCCCTCATCACCTTTTACTAAGCCACTCGTTCTCTTACGTGATTCGTTCGTCACGTTCGTGACAAAGCTAACTTCACGATCTGTTTTGGTACTGCGAGGAGTAGCAGGAGGGGGTGGAAAAGGAGGAGAAGGAGGAGGAGGAGGAGGAGGAGGAGGAGGAGGTGGAGGTGGAAGAGAAGAAGGAAAAGGAAGGAGGAGGAGGAGGAGAAGAAAGAAGAGGTGGAGGAGAAGGACGAGGTGGAGGAGGAGGAGGAGGAGAAGAAGGAAAGGAATGAAATGGATGGATGTGGAGAAGTAGAAAAAAGAAAGAGGATTGGTAGAAAGGAGAAAGGAGGAGGAGGAGGAGGAGGAAAACAGGAGGAGAAGAGAAGAGGAGAAAGGAGGAGGAGGCGGAGAAGAAGGAGGGAGGAGGGGAAGAAGGAGAAGAAGAATGAAGAAGAATGAGAAGAGAAGAAGAAGAAGAAGAAGAAGAAGAAGAAGAAGAAGAAGAAGAAGAAGAAGAAGAAGAAGAAGAAGAAGAAGAAGAAGAAGAAGAAGAAGAAGAAGTAGAAGAAGGAAAGAAAAAGGAGGAGCAGGAGGAGGAGGGGGTGGAGGAGCAGGAGAAGAATGAAATGACGTAGAAGAATAAGAAGTAGAAAATGGAGGGAAAGGGGAATAAGGAGGAGGATGTGTAGCGAAAAACTAAGAAACAACCACGAATAAGAGAGAAAAAAGAGAGGGAATGGAGGGAAAGATAATGATGTTGAGTACAGGAAATAGGAAATAAAGAAAGAAATAGGAAAGAGATTGAGAGAAGGTGGTGGAAAGGATGAAGTAGTGAAGAGTGACAGGAAGATGAGGAGAGAATGAACATGGGAAGAAAAGGAATTACAAGTAAAAGAAAAAGAAAAAAGAGAAGATGAAGAGAAGCCGAAGAAAAAGAAGATGAAGAAGAAGAAGAAGAAGAAGAAGAAGAAGAAGAAGAAGAAGAAGAAGAAGAAGAAGAAGAAGAAGAAGAAGAAGAAGAAGAAGAAGAAGAAGAAGAAGAAGAAGAAGAAGAAGAAGAAGAAGAAGATGAAGAAGAAGAAAAAGAATAGGAACAAGGGAAGGAGAAGAAATGTCACGATTGAACTGGCAGCTGGATCATCATTATCGTATCGTGATCTTGCCCGTTCCCCTTTCAAACAATATTCCATCCCGCTGAAAGGATAGATTCGTGCAGTTCAAATAAATTATGACATAACTGGATCTATCGTTTGCATTTGGCATTAGTAAATGGCAGGAAAAGATGAGTATCTAGGTATAATACTGACTTAATACTCGTGTATTAACATCTACTGTTGTAATGTGCCGAGATTGAAGGGTAAATTTCACTGTTATTCATCTACAATATAGCCTAATATTGAATCTCTACAATGGATTCATCCATTTATTCCCAATGGATGAAAAAAATCTGGGAAATGTGAGAAAACTAGGCCTACTTATGACATATCAAAAATTGAATTGATTATTCCAAAAGTTGGGAATATTAAATTTATTTCATCTTTCATCTTCACCTGAGGTAAACTTTTTAAATTGATGGAGAGGCTGAAAAGCCTTTAGGTAAGACAATGAACATCAAGTTGCCTTCTAGTAATTAGAAATTGAAAATTATTTCATAATAATTAATTGAACGAAATTTTTACACGCCATATAATATTCTGAAGACTTTGCTACTGCAATATGCTGACAACAGATTAGCTAGTAGAAATTCGATGAACGCTACTGCACAAAACTTCATCCCCGGGCGGGAATCGAACCCAGCACCTCTGGTATTCTGCGACCAGCGCCATCCACTCGACCACCGGAGATCTTTCTGTATAGCAGCGTTCATTTTTGACTTAGCCAATTTAGCCAGATAATAGATAGCCAATTTCCGCCCGGGGATGAAGTTTTTGTGCAGTAGCGTTCATCGAATTCCTTACTAGCTATTAATCTGTTGTCAATATTTGCAGTAGCAGAAGTCTTCAGAATATTATATGGCATTAATTTGGAATTTCGTTCAATTAATTATTATGATTTAACAGCAACTGTATAGGCTAGTTGCAATGTCTAATTACCTTCCATCTTTAAAATTATTTCAATTGTAATTTCTATTGTGATTTATACAGAAAATGAAACTTAATTCTGGATCAATTTAATTTATTTCAACAGCCTCAACAATTATTGTAGACACTGTTATATTATATTCAGACACTTATAATTGTATATTCTGTAATCTTTTTCTGTGATTTTAAGTCTCTAGTTATTTAATAGTTGAATAGTATGAATAGAAGAATAGCGTTAAATTTAAAGGACCTTATTATAAAAACGAAGAATATTTTTAATTGTCTTGGAAAATCAAATCAATTCAAAATAGAAACATAGAGAAACATTCCTCATTCATCAAAGCGTTGAGATACTAAAATTTTATCCAAATACTTTACTTTGTTCAATGTAATCTTCTTATCGTTTGAGTAATCTACTTCTACTTCTTTTTTATCTCGCAATTATATACTTATTTGGCAAATCTACTAAAGGACAAAATACAGCTCAAGTTAAATTTTTCTGTACCAGCTTATCTCAAGATCTTTACTCTCCGCAGTTATTGCTTGGACCTGACAGATCCAGTCAATTTCATTGATAATAATCAACAATTATATACAGCAGCTAACCAGGTCCATACTGTTGAAAGGTCAAAACGTTTAACAGTCAGCTGACTTGTGCTCCAACTATGACCTCTTTCATAAAGTTCAAAGCGCATGCTCGAGAAATACAGCAATCAACACTTCAGTCATTTCATTTCGGTTCATGTCGAGTGATTTCATTCTAGAAAATTGGCGGACGAAGAAAATTAAGAGCAATTAAATTCGAGCAGGTTGTTGAGTTAGCAAGTCATCGACGAGAATTCCTTGTTTCCAAGTCATAACATTTCAGACAATTTTTGTAGTATGAATTGTTGCAGTTAGGCTAAGTAGAGTAATTTCACTACAATTAGAGGTAAAACCATTCTTTAATTAATATAGAGATAGATTTTATGTGGGCTCATATATTTGTAGTTTGCAACATATATGTAATCTGCAACTATACGTATTTGATGAGTAAAATAACAAAGATGTACTAACAAAGATATACCGTATAAACTCACAGAATAGGAGAAATATTAGACGTAGAGAGACCGTATAATAGTTCAAAATGTGATGAAAAAGGCGATCCAATTTAATTAAGTAGCAACCATAGAGGGAAAGAAACACAAGCATGATGAAGAAGAAGAAGATGCCAAAAATTAATCCCAAAATGGAAATTGATCAAATTGATTCCAAATGGAAAAGAAGCAATTCGATACCTCCTATCACTCGATCAAGGATTTTTTTCATATATTGGAAATTCACAACAGAATATTCTACAGAATGAAAATACGTATCTTTGAACTAACCATCTGAGAGCATGTTTAGAGTTAGTAACGTACTAAAATTTTATTACCAGTTGAAAAATTAATCACCTATCAAACCGGATTCAGTTCTTTTTTTTAAATTTAAACGTTCAAATGAAACTCATCTTGATTGCTTTTGACTTGTTTTGACCAACAACTTGAGAAAGTACTTATAAAAGCAGCAGGAATTCAAGACTTCAAATGGGAGAATGTTTATTGATCAATGATTATGGATTCAATTTGTTGAGGTTTCATGCTCAACCAGTCTCAAAGTACAGGATCAGGTTCTAAATTCTAAGTTCAAATCCATTCCAATTAAAATTTCATCACGATGAATGCATTTTCCAACAACAATAAATGCTTCAGCTAGTCAAAACTTTCAAACTGGTCAGGATCAATTTTTTCTTACCTTTTTTCTATTGAGTGATATTTGAGTGTTGAAAAATGGTAAACAGCAACTCTTGACTTTTTCATAATATTACATAACTTAGTTGGTTCCTCAAAAGTGAAAACACGATTTCGATAAAAATACAGAAAAAAGTTGGATTGTGAATGCTTATTTTGGTTGCTAAAGGTCAGTTGAAGTTTTAGAGATTGAGACATCTAAGCTAACATTTCCTCCATTGACTAGCCACACAATAACATTTTCAATAAATAATAATCAAAACCACTAGAGTAAACTTGTTTTCAACAGTTACAGCAACAATAGTTATTAGTTGGAGAATATTTCAACATATTTTCCCAGTAGAAATTGCGTCTAAGTTTCTTCCTATACCGGTATGTTAGGAAATCTGAATCATTAGTTGATCCAATTCATTTCAATATTAAGTTGATTATTGAGAAGAATTAATATAATGGTAATCAACCTATTATTTGGAAACTAGAAACAAGTCTGTTTACAGAGGTAGATAATTTTGAATTTAATAAAAACATAAAAAAATAAAATCAATAACCTATTGATTTTCAAATTCAAAGCATGAATTTCATCTTCTGGTATATGTCATTGAATCTGTTTATTTACTTCATTTCAAGCAATAAAAACTCTTTTTTTTTAACTTAAATCAAGTTTTAAGTCTACAAACTTAATTTTTGAATACCTGGTATAAATCCACGCCATAGCTCTTGGTCTTATATTTTGAATTGAATTTATCTATATCATTTAAATTTTTGAGGGATCAATTATTTTTATTGATGGGAGAGAAACATCCTAGTAATAAATCGTACGGTTGAATAGAAAAAATCAAAGTACTGACTACTGATGAAACAAAAGCAAAACTTTTAAAGAATGCATTTCTTTGTTCGTGCTTTGTTTGGTTCTTCTGCAATTACTATTCTTGTGCTGTAGACCTGTAGTACTACAATTTAAAAATAGTATGTGAAAGTGAAGTGCTAGAAGCACTTGCTAAAAAATTAGCAAGTCTAGTCACAGAAATAAAGCAGTCTGCGATTGCAGGCTACAGTACCTTGAATGAAGAAACGCCTCGATGAAAGATTCATTAGGCTTTTGGAATAGGCTCAACTATTCTTGGTCTACGTTTCGACTTTTACTGGGGCATTAACCCCACTACTGCATTTAGAAGTTATTCTAAGCTGATCTGAGCCTTACCTTACCTCACCCAAGAAAATAATTGAAATTTCAAGTACCCTATGCAATAAAAGATGAAGAAAAATTGCAAACTTGAGTAACTCGGGGACCTACTTGGGAAACTAGGGGAGTTAGATACTGTATAGGCCTACTTAAAGAATTTCAGAAACTCTAATACAATATATAATACTATTCATGAACAAAAATGTTTCCAAAAATTTGCACTTAAAAGGTTTTAAGGGTTTATGGAAATTTAGGAGTCCTCTCTTACAGGAAAAAGGAGTGGACACACAAGTCTATAGGCTTTTTATGTTCTATCCATAAAACCATACATAGTGAGTGTCCGCCTTCCTCCTCATATGCAGGACTCCTAAATTCTCATGTAACAGACTCCTGATCTCAAAATTCTACAATAATTAATCGAATTATTTGATTTTCTCTATAGATACTAAGTAATATTCCAGCAGAAGTTGGATTGGAAAATATGTTTTCTTTATTATTTCTATTAGGGGTTTTATTGATTTTTTTTATAAGGTTTCCATTTATTTCTTGGTTAATACGTACTGATCTTCAAAAGTATTAGGCTATATTTCTAGGTAAATTTAGTAAGGTGTACAAACTGTACATCACTAAAATCACGTTTTAATATTCTAATGAAAGATAGACTCTTTTTTTCCAAGATTTAAATTTTGAGTATCTTGGGAGTTTAGGGTATCACAAGCTACCTATTAAAACTATGATCTAAAATCTAAGTCAAGCATAAACTGCAGCTTCCAAATCGTGAAATCAAAGAAGGAAGTTTCCTTATTTATCGATTTCTAATGGAGATGTACCCGCATCGGTTAAAATACGTTTTAACGATTAACGTGGGAAGTAAAAGGCCTAGAGTCGTTAAAGATTACCTAATCAAGCATCGGAATCTTTCAATGAATTTGGAAGGATGTGGTTGGTTGTTGATTGTAGGTGTTTTTATGTGTGAGAGCTTGGGAAAAATTCGTTTATGGAATTTCAGTGATAAAAAGTCGAAGACGGATGAATAGTAAGTGGAATTAGCTTTCTAAAAGCCTATTGAATCCAATTTATAAGAAAAAACTACTAGTAAAAGTTTTATACTGCATCCCCTTCATTTGAGATGTTTTCAAAATAAAGAAGCAAGGAGTTTTGGACTTGGGTTCTGTTCCAATAAAGCTTTCATTCTTTAGTTGATAAAGTTTATAGGTACTTCAAAGTTGATTATACAATAAATAATTTAAACAAACAATAAAAAACAGAAACCAAATAGAAATGAAATGAATAAGGTTTAAAAAATAAAGAACAAGAACAAAATAAAAGCAAAAACACGTTTTTACGAATATTATTACAGTACGGTACATAAATTTTGTCCAATTTAAACACTGAAAACTGTGTATAGAAAGAGAGCAACAGGCAACATAGTATTCAGTTTATCAATGATCTATCAAAATGTGATTTTAAGTAAAAAATAAAAACAAAATCAACTAAAAATAGAATTTTATTTTGTACTAAGTTGCAATTTCTGCACTCCATCGTCACTGAAGTGACGTGTGTGGTAAAGCAATACACTTCAAAGTTTTCACGGCGACTTTCCAAAATATCAATGTTTAATTTGACCTTCACAGCAAAAATTCAGACAACCTACAATAACAGAATACACAACTGTTGCTACGAATTTTGATATTAATGTTGACTTGTTTATATCTGAAACTAACAAGCAGATTTTTTAGGTTTGTGTATTTTCGTACTACATACTTGCTTCTGGTTCAATTCGCACTCTATATTTTTTGTGCTGTCTCTCATCTTCCTCTCCTCTTTTTTACCATTTTAGATTCTCTCTCACTCTCTCTCTCAATCTCTCTCTCGCTGTCTTTCTCTCTTTTCAAAACATTGAACACAACCAACAAGTACCCCATGTTTTCAAATTCCATGTCACTTCAATATGATGAGTCTCAACAAATGGGCTGCAAAATGAGACTCAATCCACTCGAGTGTTCTCTCTCTCTCTCTTTCTCTTCACAAGAACACTATTGAAAACTCACCAAGCAATAGCTTTTCTATGTCTCCGGAAATCTATTTCTGTTTCAGCGCATAAACCTCTCCTCCTGACCTTAGGCTAAAATTGTTCAAAGGAATTGCTATGAATAGAACACTACTTCTAAGTTGGTTTTTTTCTCTCAAAGATAACATGTATTTATATGGTTCATGTTCATTGTTTACTATTCGCTTCAAATTGAACGTTTCCAAATGGCAAATTTCAACTGTGTTAATTTTTTTGTCGGCGCATACGTTCAATGATAACTTTTTAAATTGGTTTCCCTCTCAAAAATAACATGCAATCATTTATGGTTCATGTTCCTTTTTTACTATACGCTATTTACTATTGAACTTTTTCGAATGGCAAATGTCAACTGTGTAAATTTGTTTTGCATTAGCTCATTCAATGATAATTACTGTATTTTGAAAGATAAAGGGACATTGTATACAGAGGTTCAGTTGACCACATAGTATAATAGGATGAGCATGCAGACAAAGACTTTGAAGCCAGCTCTTAGTGCCACTCCAACCATGATGGTGGCGGCGGCCTTGGGGAGGATTCACCTGCAGTAGCGAGCACTCCGACAAGGTCTCCGCCCAGATCTCTAGTTTTCAAGAACTACTACTCGTGTATTTTCAGGTTTCCATTTCTTTCTTTTTTTATTTTATTGTAAATTCAATAAAATTCTGTTGTAAAGTTAATTTTTATTTATTATTCTGTGAATATCTGTAGATATTCTGTGTATATTATTCATTTATATTTACGGTAGATATACAGATGACAGACACTAATTTTTCTTGTTAAATTATTCTCAAGATGTGATGTCATCAAAAGGATATAATGGTTCCCTTACTCATGACATTCTTGTAATATTTAACTGAGAGATGAGTAGCTTTATTTTGCTTATATGTAATTTCAACAGTTCTCAAAATCAAAACTTATCAATCTTTGTTCAGTGTTCACTTGAGCGAATAAGATGAATTTGTTTTGCATTAGCTCATTCAATGATAATTACTGTATTTTGGAAGATAAAGGTACATTGTATAAGGTAGGCCACAGGCACAAGAGAACTCAAGCATATAGAAGCTTGTCATGCATCATGCTTCTTGACTGAATTGCATGACCTCATTGTACTTTCATAATGTGTGTATAACAACATTTCCAACTATAGAATCCTCTATTATGAGGATTATGTCCGTAGATTCAATCCTCTATTATGAACTTGGGCTGTTAACGCTTGAAAGATCAGTGTTAAAATATTTTTTTTAAATATGAACTAATGAGAAATGTTCAAATTAAATTGAACTCCTCTATCATCAATTCTGTAAGAATTTGCGAACTATAATGGATACTCTATTTAGTACCAAATGGAGCTGGGAGAATTACAATAAACAAAGTAATAATTAAACAACGGGTATTCGCCCAAAACAGTTTGAGCAATGATTCAGAAAAAGGTTATGTTAATATTATGTTAGTATTTCCATGTGAAATATCATTAGAAAATGTCAAAAAGAATTATTATTCAGTTACTACTTGGAAGAAGATGAAAGGTTTCTCTCCCCAGTAAACTAATAATGGGAATCTGAAAACACACTAAACAAATAAACTGAACAATATGTTTGGGATGTTAGCTGACAGCCGTATTGTAATTATTATTATTATGTTATCATTGAAAGAGACTAATAAAGCATATAAGAAGAAAACATAATTACATGACAGCGTGAGAATAGAATATAATTGAGAGTTTGAGAGCGTGAGAGAGCCACGTATTTCGGGACCGATAAGCATACAGAGGAAGTCCGTTGGAGGAAGAAAAGCAATACAAATTAGACTTCCGGTCACAGGAATTGCTCTTGGATACGCTCCGTAGTCGGAGCAAAGGTTCTCAGATTCAGACTTTCTTGGACTTTCTTGATCTATATTCTATTTAATGTACAGGGCGAACAATGAGTACATTCCTAATGTTATTTTATTATTTATCAAGCAATATTGAAATCTCAGCAAGTACAGTAACTGAGATTGAAGAAAGTCTAGTTTTCAGTTAGTATAAGAACCAATAACCAATATTTTTGTGAGTTTAACCCCGGTCGTACACCGGAGCAATAAGCAATAGGCAACTAGCAACATATGGATCATAATGATTGCCTACTCTATACAAACCAATAGTTCAATACACACCGAAACAGCTGCTTTAGGTGTGCATTGGAATATTTGTTTCTATAGAGTAGACGATCATATGATCCAAATGTTGCTTATTGCCTATCGCTTATTGCCCCGGTGTACGAGCTGCCTAAAAGAATGGATGCACCATGTTGATTATTTCTTTATTGAATTAGTGGCCAACTAATTAATCTACAATGTATAATAACTAGAATAATTATCTATATGTAAATAAATTAATGTAATTCAATATATTCGAAGATTTTCAACGACTCCAATAACAATGTCGATGCATTTGGAAGCGAGAAAAAAGTAGGAGCAGCGAGCACTTTTCTAGATTGAATTGCAGGATGAATAAAAAACTATTGCACTCATTAGTATCACAGACGTGATATGATTTAAGCGACGCGGTAATAGTTAGTCAAACCAGTTTATAGCATATAAATTACATAATTTAATTAATTAGTCTACACTCGTGATATTATGACATGAATGTATTGTAATGGAATGGGTTTATTTTTTCATAGATCTGGAGTATGAAATAAAATAAAAATATATATTTACAGATTGAAAATTCAATTTTTATACGCGTATGTTGGTTTCTGAAGATAGAAGAAAATAAAAATCTAGAATGAACAGAACAGGAACATTAAAAGAATATATATTTATAGGGAATTATTTATTATTTATAGGAAGTTCTACTTTACTTTAAAGTGCACTAAAATATTTTTGTCAAAACAATAATGATTTGGTTTTAATTGAATGAAAGAGTTTCTTTGTAGAATATTTTATTGTGAGAATAGAAAAAAGGCCTCAAGTGAGGAGTATTAATATTTATGAATAATATCATCAACTTAGACGTTATTATCTAAGTTAGTTAATGTTATTTCTTTAATGTCACAGACAACATATATAAAATCTATAGTTAGTCTAATATTATTTATTTCTCTCCTTTAGTTGACAAAACCAACCAAAACATTTTTAATCCTAAACTTCTCAAAAAATCTAGTTTTGATTGTAAGCATTAGTCTAATAACATTCATTTATAGAGAGAAAATGAATGTTGTTACGTTCATCATTTCATAGTTTTGTAGGAGATGGAAAATATGAAATTTATTTTTATGTAATATTCTACAAAAGTTGCACCTTTGCAAGTCCTTCCATCCTACACTAGCTGTTATTAAATTTTGCTTTAGCAACTTTTTTTTGTTGAAGCCATCCTTCAGAATTTTTATTTAATCAATTTCAACTCAACTGAAAATAAAAACAAGTGATAAAAATAATAATACCGTTAGGCATTGAGCTTTCAGCAAACACTTCCAGGGTCAAGAGTTGAAAATCATATATTTGCTGTACCTGAAAAGGACAAACGCAATCTACGCCTATTACCGGTTTCGAAGTCATCAATGAATGGCTGAATACTTGATTTCTCTTTCAATTCTGAATAAATTTCATCCCGGAATCAACGTTTGCTTAATATGATACTAAACATACAAGTTTTTACACAAAGATTTTATTTCTTGCTGCTGTTACAAAACCGATGTAGGCTAGTGTTTTGAGAAATAACTGTGGAAAAGATGAGTTTTGTGTAACCACATTCATTGATAGACTGCTGTAAAAATGGAACAAGATATGTTACATTTTATTTTCGCGTAGAAAATAAAAACATTTCACAAATATCCAACTCAATTTAACCACCGTAAAATGACCACATCTAACGAAACAAATGCAACAAGAACCAATGAACGAATAGGGCACCAATGTCAATGACGTCATTTTAAGGTGATTAAATTCAATTGGATTCTACTTCATTAATATCCATGGATTTTCAGGAATGTATGTTAATAATTTCACACATTTCTCAATTTAACCACCGTAAAATGATTCTAACGGATACAAATGCAACAAGAAACTTTGAAATGGAATTGAACTGAACTATTTTATGTTGAGATTAAATTCAATATATGTACTGGCAATGGATTTTATCTTTAAAGTCATAGATTTAAGAGAGCATTAGTAGCAAATCAAAAAGGATTCAGAAGTAGAAGTTTCTTTGAAATCAGAAGTTCACTATTTCCAACCTTACAGGAAATAATTCTAGATGCATCACAGATACTCTGTAGAGAGACTTGGTAATACAGACCAATTTAAAATTTCATGTATTTTCGCATAGATACAATAATCCTCTCTCCAGTTCGAGCTGTTCAAGATGACAATTTCATGCTGTACCGGAAGCTCCAGATGCATTACAGAAACTGTAGGAAAATTAATGCAGCCCTAGATAGTAACCACTTCCGAAGAGCACAAGTGCTTTAGATTCCTACTACAAGAACGGCTGTTATGTAGAAAGTAGTTTTCTAGATTTCCCACAAAATATTACAAACGACATCCTGACTTTCTCATCAAACAATAATGATCATGTACGCGTCCTTTCTATGGAGAAATTTACCTTTCCCGGAAAAGGACATTATCAAAGAAACTAATCCGATTCAACAGAGGAGCTTGTAAAAATCACTACTTGTACAAATGATTATTATCAGTGCAATAATTAATTGTATTATTAATCTCTTCATATTCTGCTACAACTGTAACTTCAAACCAAACACGACGTAGCAGTTTATTTTTATGAATATTAGTTAAAAACATCTTCTCACGTGGTAGTAGCGGTGGAGCTCATTTATGGTAGAGCACGCTTTCGAACTTCAGTTGCATCATCAACACTGGCGTTAAAAATTATGTTTAATTGTATATAATATTATAAGGGCCGGTTCATGAGTTTGGGATTTAGCTAAGTCCTAGACTAAAACTGGTAGCCACCTTAGCATCGACAAACGTTAGCCTCGACACTATGTACTAAGGGCTCTCTATGCTGCCAACCCACTAACCTGTCGAGACAAACGTTAGTCGATGCTATAATAGCCACCCGTTTCAGTCTAGGACTTGGATAAATCCCGAGCTCATGAACCGGCCCTAAGAATACTATAACTATAAGAATAATATAATATCGAGATGATTCGTAATGTCAATCTACATTCAAGTTGTACAGTAAATTCATCTTTTCCAAGGGTGAATAATGTTTTTTAACCCATATGCATTGTATTTGAATTTTCCTGTATGTGAAGGAACCACATTTAGGTTCTTTGTGTTGTCGAGCTATTAACGATTATAAATATTGATGTCATAATAACGTTTTGGAATCAATGTATTCATCTATTTATTTGCAAGCTGTTCAACTGATCGCCTTTCAAATGTTTAAAATGTCCTTCATTTCACAAAAATGTATTAATGTTCCTTTTACAAATTTCATATCATTCACATCCACTCGCTTTATTGATGGAAATTCGAAATCTGTAATATACATTTAAAGAATAAATATTAATCAATGCTGAATTGTCATCATTCTTTTGAATTTCTGTACCATATCTCTTGAAAGAATATTCAGCATGTTCAACTACATTTATAGGAGCATTATTGTTGAATTATGTATTTTTGATAAGTAAATTATTTATTAATTATAAATATTTTCTTATATTTTAATACATATTGTTAACTTTAATAATCAATAATAACTTTAATGATAATCATTCTTATCAAGACATCAACTCATTTATTTAAGAAATTAGGAACCATAAACTAAAACTGAAAATATACATTAGTCCAGTGGACTACGCCTATTTCTTCAATCTAAATTTGTTTGAAATGTTGCAAGAGATAGGCCGCCCGCCACCCAGCAGAGCAGAGCATTTCAACGCCATTATGTTGAAACTAAGCCGTGTGAACCATTTCGCCACTAATTTGGCATCGGTCTCTGTTGACTTGTGATTCAATTCCACCTCTGGACGCCAACTTGTGTGAGAAAACGCTCAATTTTCTGCTCCTCTGATTGAAAATAATTGCCCTGACCAACCATATAATTGGGATTTATGCCTCAATGTTTAGCAATAATTTCCATGCTCTCAGAATATTTTGTTTAATTGCTAATTTGGATGTTTCTCAGGTGATGTAAATGATATTCATACAGTTATTCTGTAAAATAATTAGAATATTCTGAAAGAAATACTACCTAAGCAGTGTTAGCAGGTAACCAAGTAATGAGTGCAATGGAAAACATTGCAATTATTCAATAAAATTAGTGGAATGGGACTGGTATTCATTAGAGTAATTTCATCCCTTGCTTTGTTACTTATGCACTATGAACCTGACTCACTTTCATGATTCATACACCTACAAAATTCATACATCTGAAAAATATGCTAAACGTTGAAAAATCAACCAATACATTAATTTTGTGTTGTTTCGGAATTAAATTAATTGTTATTATGATTTTTATCAAATCAATATTATTTAGTATCATCGAAAGAAATGCTCTTCTTGAATTGCAAGTGAATTGTAATCTCATTGTATTAGTATATTTAATATTGGTTTTATCATCAATTTAAATATTCTATGATTCATCGGTGTGTGTGCTGTTCAAAATAACATCAAATGTTTGCTCCAACATCTCGTTCACTCGTTTCTGATTTCTTTATCTTCTCAAAACACCATGTTATCAATGGTTTGTGGGAAATAATTTATAAGACTTATAAATTCAACTGTCAATAATTCCCTGGCTAATCCAGTGGTTGTTTGACAACAACTGCCTTACAATTGAAAACGTTTCAAATAATAGAAATCTTAATCCACCGAATTTTCTTTTCAAGATCAGTCAAGTCTTTTGAAGACAATCAGTCGTCCAAGAGGCAAGAGCCACTAACGGCAGACTAACCTCACACGAATCCGGAAGAATTCAACCATTACATAGAGAAGCGATACTCTCTATTCTAATCTGTTCTCTGTGATTTAATCCTTTTTCAATTGAAATACTTGTTTCAAATTCCAAATTCACTTGCAGGTGATTCCAAACCCAAACATTTCTTCAACACAAACGATCTGTACGCATAATTCAGCCGAAAATCGTGACTCGCCGCTTGCAAGTAGCGGTAGGCGATTCGAATCCCGTTTCAGTGAATGGTTTATTAATATTATTGTCCGTGAAATTGTATCTGACAGAAATTATTATTGTACGCCGAAATAGCGTCCGCCCTTTCAAATAGTCGCCGATCCTATCTTGAATCGCATTTTGGCAGTTAAAAATATTATTTCTTTGTGAAGGTGCCAAATTGTGGCGCAATTTCTACTCTTTCTTCTTCTAACTTCTACTTTTCCTGTCTTCGTACTTTTTGTTCAAGCGATTTTTTCTGCTTGATTTCCTAATGATGTCCATGAGTTGGGTCGACAAGGGTCATAGTACCCAACTGCATTGAAATAAACCTGACCACTCAAGCCGTGGGACGTGAATTATTAGCTAATAAGTTTCAAATTGAAGTGGCTTGATGCTTTGTTCAAACTTTGAGTTTTCATTGAGTAGAGAGTTCATACATTGAGTCGTGACAGTATTACAGTGATTATCGAATAAACTTCGTTGAGCGATACTCTTGTGAAAACTGTTTGATTCAGAATTAGACTAATGGTATGTTTGTAACTACATTTAAGTGATCAATGAGGGAACGAAGTTTATTGAGCTACTTCACAAAGAACGAACGCACAGTAATAAAAAGTACCCATAATTCAGTTTGAATACTTTTACTTTTAGCAATTACTGTATCATAGATTTTTTTGTCTAACTAGGAGAATGCAAAAGAATATATTGTTTGGAATACAGTTTTTAGACGTTCTAGAAACACCAATACACACAATTTAAATGCACTTGAACTCCTATTTGAAGTTATAACATGATTTGTTTATAAGAATTCTGTATCACGAATCCCCCTTCAATTACTGGGGGATGAGAGTTCTGAAAGGAAGGCCCAAGTGTATGAAATTGTGCACGATTTCACCAAAAGTGATGTATTCACATATTCACAATGTTGCAGTGAAGTTACAGCCAAGATACATCCTTCCACGTTTAAAGATGAGTAAACATGATCTGATCAGAGCCAGTATCATTACTAAATCATATCTAGTAAGGAAGAAGTAACAAATAATGGTAAAAAGCACGGTAGCTTTGTGTTAAAAATTTGTATCATATAGAGCTCTCCAACATTACAAGCATAAATTGAATTTGAATGCCCCAATCTTAAAGCTCTCATAATGAGTTGGTCATGACGTGTGACCGTGTTCTTCATAATAATATCTTGACAAAACCAACATACTCAAGTTACTGTTCTTAACGGATAGCTAATACATTTTCTTTAAAAATTAACTCATAAGTTTTACTGATTTAAAATTGAATAAATTTTACTGAAAAATTTACTGATTTTCATTTTACTGATAAACTTTAAAGGCACCAAAACGCTATTATGTCGATGACATCCTGATAGATTGTATACCTGGGCAGATAGCCTGCAATAGATAAGATGCCATGCGAACAGTGCTATATCTTCCGTTTCCGTTAACATGATAAATCGCTTACTTTGAAGTTGGTTAATATATTTCTATTTACATAGTCGTAAGCCAGTTCTAGTTTGCGTATGCGCGTCCAGAGGATGTGACGCATCAGTGAGCCCAACTCGGGAGTTCCTACTGATAAAAGCTGGTCACCGACCTGTGCGTGTGCGTGTGTATGCGCGCGCGTAGAGTGATTACGAAATTTGAATCACCTCGAATTAGCATTGTGACGTCTTAATTATAATTGGACCACGCGCGTCCACAGGAAGGAAGCTGCAGTTACGAACTAGAAATTATTATGATTCAATTTCGAATCACGGAACACTTCCTCCAATTTGCCACACAGCTATCATGAAGGAAGCTACATAAGCTTGTTACTATAGGCTTATTTAGTTTCTGGTTTGAATATTTCGGAAATGAATTCAGGATTTATTAGGTGCGCTTCACGATGAATAGTTTGAATTACACTTCATGATGAATAGCTTGATTTCCTCTTGATTCATGAGGAATAGCTTGAATTAATTCCTTAATTCCTCATTATTCATGTGTAATAGCTTGAATTCCTCATGATCCATGAAGAAAAATTTGAATGACGAAATACTTTACGACCTATTTGGTTATTTGCACTGCGGCCAACTCAATCAGTTGATTGAACGATTTAGTGCATGACAATGTTTCAATTATTCATGTAGTATCTTGAATCGAACTTGAGTAATATAAATTATTATGAGTGATTTTGATTGGAAATAATCATTTGATTATTGAGATTTTGTTGTATTTGAAAAACAATTAGTCATCGGTATGATAACATTCAGTGATAGAACCCTAAACTCTGTCAGGCCAAGGCTACCGTAGATCTACTGTAGCCTTAGTTAGGCACCAGCCGTTTATTAGAAACTGAAAATGGTCAATATGAACAAATGACAGGTCGGCAAACTGGGTAGCCACCCGACGGCCATCGGTAAAGCTATTCCTGAAGAACCACAGATTATCACAAAAACTTTCAAAATGAAAATATTGACGATGGAATTTTTCTGTTGTGATGAAACAACATCATGCTATCTTACGAGAATCAGTCACTCAAACTACTCATTTTCTTTATTGTAAATATTTTGTTTTTGATTCAGTTCTGCATACTTTTTATTTCTCTATTTTTCTATTAAAAGCATGTTTTTTCTTTCTTTTTTCAGTATCTATTCATTTGTGTTCTCGTCTACTTTTACCATTATTTTTGTAACGGAATGCAGCGCAGCGCATTCTAGTGTTTTATTTTCGAACAAAAATGTGTTCTGTTTGTAGGTGAAGG
The DNA here is from genome assembly GCA_017141395.1 of Laodelphax striatellus. Classification (NCBI taxonomy): domain Eukaryota; kingdom Metazoa; phylum Arthropoda; class Insecta; order Hemiptera; family Delphacidae; genus Laodelphax; species Laodelphax striatellus. The sequence continues at coordinate 13,858,544 of CM029538.1, read as the reverse complement.
TAAAACGTCACACATTTTATGCTCACTATTTATAAGATTTACAATAGTTCGGGTGCATGTTGAGGCGTTGTTGAGGGTCATGGGGTGGAAAATAGAGAAGGAAAACATGAAAACAAGAGAGAAAGAAACCGAAAAGCAAGAATTGAAGAGAGAGAGTGAGTGATAGAGAGTGACAAGGCAGCAGACACATCACTACTTGATATGCAGGGCAGAGCTGTCATCAAACCAAGCTGATTGGCCGGAATTGCCAGCAATAGTTTTCGTACAATCATCAATCAGTCAACAGTGAGTAAGGTACTCTTCTGTCTGTCTTTTTCTGGCTTTGGCTGCAGCAAGTTCAGTCTGTTTATTATTCCATTCACTGATTGACGACAATGAAGTGTTGAAAGGTGTCTCGACCAACAGACATGCAGACATGCTTATCAATCCATAAATAGCACTCATGATGCACATGTAATGCACATCGAAACAAAATCACAACTTGATCTTATTAGGTAGGGTCATGTGAAACTATTCACATATATAAAATACGAAATATAATGTAGATTGTATTGATCCAAGTCGCATTTCTTCAGTTCGTTTAAAAGAATGTATGGTGAATGAAACTCATTGATTTCATACAAATAAAATACATCTAAAATTGATTTTCATGTACTACTGTTTTTCTTTGTACAGTGTTATTTGTACAAAAAATTATATTTGGTATGTACTTGAAATCAATAAATTTGAAATAGCTGAATTTGATTGTTGTAAAGGTAGTCAATTACACGATCACTCCTATTTAGTTCGAGGATTTGAACTATAACTTTAATTTCAGATGTCACTTTCATAAGCAACATAAGCAACTGCTCTAGATGCACATAATTCCAATATCACTAATGTAAAACTTTTCGATCTGAAGAAGAATCTATTACAAATTTATACAGGATCTAGAACTTTGAGAAATCACATATCATCAGAAACACACTACTCTCACTGCATCTCATTACAATATCACAAATTGATCTTTTTAGAAGAGGTAACGAAAAACTATTTGTTGTAATGGAAATTTTAATGCAACTTTATTGAGAATCTAGATCTTTGAGATATCACTTATCATCACACATACTAATCTAACTTCAATACTGTCTAGAACTCTAGCATCTAGAATTCGCAGTTAGAGATATCAATTATCATCTTAAGATTTCTCCAACGACAGTTAAATCATTTTAGTTTAAACTTACGTTTACCACTGGAAACTTTTTTGTCAGAAAGTCTGATGTTCGAACAGCTGACCATTTGATTCAATGTTAGCATCATTGAATCAAATGGTCAGCTGTTCGGACATCGAACTTCCTGACAAAAAAGTTTCTAGTGAGTGGTGAAACCTAAGTTTAAACTAAAAATTGTTTGAACTCGTCGTTAAAATACAGTTTTCATGGTTTAGTTTAAACTTTGGTTAACTTTGCCCAGAAGTTCGATGTCCCAACAGCTGAGCATTTGATTCAATAATGCTCACATTGAATCAAATGGTCAGCTGTTCGAACATCGGACTTTCTGACAAAAAAGTTTCTAGTGAGTGGTAAAACCCAAGTTTAAACTAAAAATTGGTTTAACTGACGTTGGAGAAACCGGCCCTTAGACTAGACAACTTATCTACTGCCTCTCATTGCAATATCATGACAATTTGATCTAGCCCAAGTCTAAGCTCCGTGTCCCTAACGGCTGAAGAGGAGAGACGAAGAGTGCTATAAAGTACACTACAAAAACGGTTTTCGATGACGTATTGCATTCCTCCCAGGGACACGGAGCTTATACCCGGGCAGTAGTTGAAGTCAGATGAAACTATTAAATTCAATGGAGATTGTAATATGAATTTATTGATATTCTGCAATATTATATCCCTCCTATTTTCCCATTGATAACGCTTATCTATTACACAGAATTTTACCCTATTAGGCTAGGCGTACACCGGTTAGTCAATACAAGACACGAAAAGATTAGTCACTTTTAGTCACAGTAATTCAGATAGTTGCATATGAAGCAGCACACACTGATGCAATGACTAATTGATGTGTGTTGCTTCATAAGCAACTATGTGACGTACTGTGACCAAAAAATCTCGTCTTGACTATCTTAACCAAGTGTGCGATAATAAATAAAACATACAAATTTCTGAGCATTTCCCCTCTCAGCTCCAACTATAGTAGGGTATTGACTTGGCTGTTATCCGAAATATTTCATCTATTCGCATCAAAAATTGAAATCAGCTATCGATCTAAAAAAAGCGCAGCCATCAGTAAACAATCAGTAGTTTGAAAAAAGCAGTGAGTAAACAGTAGTAGAGTAGTTGAACCAAAATAGGATGCGGTGGGCGTGAACTCATTTCTACACTCACTTAGCAACAGAGAGATATCTTTCAACAAATCTGTTGATTTTTCATCTGTGAATTTTTTTTGTTATTGCTTCTAGGCAATCAATCAGGATCCATTCAAATCCCATATTTAAAATTCTATAAGTTTCCAAAACTATCAATAGTATTTTTTCTTGTTGTGATCGTTTTCCAAAAATTGGGGTTTTCCGTAATTGGAAAAATTGGAGTGGTCCGTAGCCGAGGGCGATAAGCGCCTGTCTGATAATGCGAAGGTTCCAAGATCGAATACAGTTGCCGGCAGGGGCGTCATTTGGGAATCAGGGGGGCATTTGTGATTCTGGGTTACAGAAAATATTCTGTACTAGCTAATGTACAAATGAGCATTTTATCCGGCAAACACCCCTCCTCCCCGGTCAGTGGCGGACCTAGGCTTTGCGGGGCCCTGGACAATTGACTTTGGCGGGGCCCCATCACTTATGGAGAGAGGGGGGGGGGTCTTGGGGTCCTTTGTCAGCTTCAATAATAATGAAATAGCGGTGGCTTACCATGCAGTTTTTAAAAATTATTCTATACTACAGTATGAGTTGATTAGATATAAAAGATAATGAGTACAATCCACTCTCAATATTTTGAAACGGAAGAATTCTTTGAAACATTTCTTTTGAAATCATCATGACATGCAGTGGCGGCGCTTGACCTGAACAGTAGGGTGGGCCCGTGGTTGGACTTGTTGTGGGCGGGGCTGGGAAGGGGGGGAGCTTTATGAAGTATATTCAATTTTTCAAAGTTAATGTAGTTAATCTACAACTATATAGTTGCGATATTGAACAAAACTATAGGAATCGACCTGCTGAGAACTATCTACAAACATACAATTAGCCTGCGTATTTACTACAGTATTAAAACGTGCGAAGGGCTGAATGGGCTGATTCTTTTATTAGACTCAGAATGTTATTCTGAAGATTGTACCGTTGAAGTAGGCCTAACCTCATTTAAATCATGATCACTTTCACACTAACACAGCACTTCACAATAAAATCACACAATCACTACAATTGGATTATGGCTAATATAATAAATCTATATAAAAATATTAGCACAAAAGCAACTTAAAGTATTAACTTATTACTTTATAAAATAATAAAACTACCAGAGCCGTTTGCCAATCAGTGAGTGCCAATCAAATTCGCATGACAGGATGTAAACAAAGCTGCTACTAGCCTAGCGGTCAGCATTTCGAGCGAGAATATTGAGAAACAACATCCAATGGGCCCGCTGGAATCGGCCCATCTTGCTCATATACGAATGCATTGCTCTCCGACTAGCCAGCGCCGCCGGCTTGCGTAGCCTTGCCATTACGTTCTTATGATAGCTAGAAGGGCCTGAAATCCGTGGCCCTGCAATGTGTTACGTGATGATTTTTGACTCGTTTTACGAGAGTTTTGACCCGCTGACAGTTCAAAATTTATTTACATTGTATTTTATTGAGTATTTTAAATAATATTAATCACAAAACGTATTTAAAAATGAACCTTACTGTTTCATTTGGGTGGGCCCGGCCCACTTGGCCCTTATGGAAGCGCCGCCACTGATGACATGATAGTAGTTTATGCAATTGTTGTATTATGAGAATTTTATTGTTGTATGAAACTTTAATTGTGTAAATATGCTTTAAGGTTACTTACTGGGCCTGATTTAAAGTCTTGCAAATATTTAACAAGATTTGAATCTATTTTACTTTTTTATTTTATTTTATTGTAAGAAAAAGTTTATTGTATACATACGCCATCGCCGCGGGGCCCCGCTTTTATTATATGAAAACTTTAATTGTGTAAATATGATTTAAAGGTTACTGCGGGGAGCCGATTTAATATCTTGCCAAATATTGAACAAGATTTGAAGCTATTTTACTCTTTTATTTTATTGTAAGAAAAATTTGATTGTATACATTTGCCATCGCCGGGGCCCGCTTCTATCATATGAAAACTTTAATTTTATTGTGTAATAATATGCTTTGAGGTTGCTGTGGGCTGATTAAATTTCAAATATTGAACAAGATTTGAAGCTCTTTTACTTTTTATTTTATCGTATGAAAAATTTGATTGTTCAAAATTTTGTCGCTTCAGACAAATGTCCGATTTGTCCATACATCGTAGGACCACCCCCTGTCCCCGGTGTTTGCCCCCAAGGTTTTGGTGAATGACGCTACTGGTTGCCGGAACAGATTTTGACAGAAACAGCCACTCCCGTCTTTCGGAGGAGACGAAAAAGCGTCGGTCCGACACTGCCTAAAAACAGTCGTCATCTCTCATCATCAACTCTCACATTACCCACGCACAAGCCTAGAGCTCATGTGGGCATCACCCTCTAAAAAAAATAATATTTTAACACTTTTGCTTTCAGATATTAGTTAACTAAATCACTCCTTCAAGCTACACAAATTGAATCAGCAATCAAGTAACGAAGACGGTGGTATTGAGATCATTATCCAAGACCGAGATTGACCGAGGTTAATAATTTGGATTAGGTAGGAATAATTTGGATTAGTTCTCAATAGCCATCTCATCCAAAACGAAGAAACTGAATAAGCAGATGACTAAATTTCGATAAAACTTAATTTGAGCTTACTTAAAACATGTTCATCAGCATTGCATGCTCGAAATGCTGACACACGAATTGTTGAGGTTAAGATTAACTTCAAAATACAGAAATCATTCTATTAGCATGTATTCTATGTGTTGATTTACATGTAACACAGTACATAACATCTTATTCTGTAGAGGGATTTGACGTAACATCTATACTAGCTTCTGATTGGCAGTAATTGTTCACTCAACAAGATGGCATCTACATCAGCCAATGAGAATGCATGGGAGTGAAAGTTACTTGCACGTGATTGGTGGAAATTGTTCCACGTAGTAGGGGGCGAACCATTGAATTCCTGCTTGCTTCTCATTGGTTGATTCAGTTACTAGTTACTACCTCACTGCATCACTGAATCTTTTAATTTATTGATTGATTAGATTACTTAGCCTGATCATCACTGTCTAGAGGCTGAGCGTACACCAGTTAGGCTCAAGAGACGACAAGAGTTAATTCCTGCTTGCTTCACATTGGTTGATTCAGTTACTAGTTACTACCTCACTGCATCACTGAATCTTTTAATTTATTGATTGATTAGATTACTTAGCCTGATCACTGCATCTGTTAGAAGTAAACCGGTCATTTCCTCAACTGTATTTTGCAGAATACTAATGAATTATTTGATAATTTATTATTGAAACAGGTGGAACAACAGGCTCCAAAATAAGATATTGTTTGCTACCATACTATCGCTGTTATATTTCATAAAGGATTTGCAATAAACAAATATGTATTGAAATATTCACGTTATTTCTATGCTATATATTTACTTTATATACTCATGACTAATGAATTCAAATGAGCGTAGGCCATTGCATTATTTTAGTCTTTAAAAAACAGCCTAGAATTGAAAAATAAAACGCACGCTTCAAATTCTCTAGGATGCACAGTATACTCTGTTGGTGACCTATATTCCGTCGACCATTCCCCTTTGATTTCCCAACTCACATGATATTTTGTTTGAATAATATATCTTGTAACTATCCAACCTGGTCCCGGGCCAAGTAATCCCTGAAATCAATTGCATTGTCCCTCCGGCTTTGATCAACTCAAGAAACTTTACAGATTTCTACTTTTTTTGTGGATGGCCGTCTCTCTGTACCGACGAAGCGTTTAATCGTGGGTTTTTGGCGTTCTATACGGAGGATTAAACCGATCCAGCTGTTCTGAAAATATCAACTAGGAACAGACCAGCTTTACGGAAATATCCACTTGACATGATTCACGAAATGCTCGTATTAACCGACCGACAACGTTTAAACCAATCAACTGTTTACTGATTTAACATAAATAAATTGCAAAGGATACATCATGTTTCCACTGAGAACATTATCTTGTCCAACTTTTGGACAAGTTAAGGTGTTCTTTCTTTTTTGCCTTCTGTATTTTTGTTTCTCTGTTGAGTAATAATCTGTAATCTCTCACATGAGTTTCTTTTTTCTGTCTCTATCGCAGTTTTCTCCCTTCACTATTATTCTTTCCATTTCGTTCATTTATCAGCTCTTTCCTAGGCTTGTGAATCGTTTTCTGGTTCAAATGCTGACTATCATTCCATATAGTTAGTTCCAGAAAGTTCCAGATTAAAAGGATTTACGCTGCTACAATTGGATACTATGAGACAATCATATTTACACGGAAGATGAGCACCTACTAAGTAGAATATTGCTTTTTATAATAATGAGGATCCTTTGGAATGCAAAGGATCTTTTTCTGAGAAAATATCTGTGCCTCTTAAGAATCTTTTGAGAAGAATGTTTTTCATCTCAAACATGTGCAAATCAATTCGACCAGAAGGAAATTGGTAGGCCTTTAGCTCACTTTCAAAGATACGTTCCTAGTTTAAAAATTCAACTACAGGAGCACTGAGAAGCGTTGGATTTAAATACATCATTCCTTTTAAACCATTGTAAAGTATTGCGCAACTATTCGAGATAACTCTATGATTGAAGAAGAATATTAATAGTATTATTGTAATATTATTGAGAGAGGGGTACGATGTATTTTTGATTCTTGATAACTTAAATCTCACCCCAGGCTCACTACATTATTCTACCTTTCATTTATGTTGTACTGGACTTGATGATTCCCGTAAACGCCTTTAGATCGATTGAGAAGTTATAGGCAACTATTCAAGAAAACCCTTTAATGATTATTGAGGAAGAATGTAAATAGTATTATTGTATTATTCATTATTCTATTGAGAAAGAATACAAAATCTCTTACTCTTGATCATTTTACAATTTTTACATTTATCCTAAGTTCACTAAGTTGGCTTTTTTCCAGATACACTGTGCTTTATATTGTACTTAATAATGGGTATATTATTGATTAAAAGCACACGCACACATGGAAAAACGTAATAAGAGATTCACCTTTTTTGACGGAAAAGTTTTCTCTGTGACAGTCTTCCGTGACATAGTTTTAGTTGTGGTGGTGGTAGTGCTGTCCCATTCTTCAATTATCTCGCCTGTGCCCATCTTTGCAAATTATTGTAAACTTCAACTGTTCTATTCAACAATTCAACTGTTCAAACTCACAAAATGTTCTAGATTTTTTCCAAAACACGTGATATCAAAAGTAGAGAGTGGAGATTGGACTCGAAGAGAAGTTTACCTGTGAATATATGGATCAGTGAAAAAAACTATAATGTTTGAATTAACAATCAACGTGTATTTGTATTTTTTAATTGAAATCTATTAAGAAGTATTTCTCACTTTGACTCAGGATGTCTTGGAAATTAATTAAACTCAGGCTCAGAATATATTTGGGATCTATCAAATTGTGATGTATGCCAGCTACAAAATAACAGTCGATATTAGAAAAATAATAATTGTAAATCTGATAGAATAAGAATTGGGAATCACTCAATATGTAGACTTTAGATCTACATTAATATTATCCTCGAAATTTATTCTTTAAAGAAAATACAAAAAGGATAAGTGGCTCTATGAACCCTGTTTTTGTTTCCAGTTGAAAACAATAATCCACTCTATTAAAATTGAGTCATTGTCATTTTTTATAAATAATTAAATTAATCCCAATTTTCACATTAATCTGTTAAAGACAGTAATTTTGGGACAATCAATTCACTTCCAATCAGGAACATTATTTTTCATAAAATGTTTCTAAATAAATATATGAGCAGTTAATCCAATTTTACACAGTTTTAGATCTGTAATCACAATCAAAGTAATCTGAGGACAACCAATTCAGTTCCAAACATGTTTTAGATCCAGACAATTGGATACTGAAATTGAATACTACAAAGATTTAAAAAAAAAAATAAAATAAGGAAACAAAGTTCTTGTAAGTTACAGACTACAAAACTGAGTGTAGAGAAACTTTTCCCTGTAATCTTCAATTATCTATAAAATACTATTCCATAATCCAAAATATCCTTCTTATTATTGAACAAAATTTGAGAGACCCCTTAAATTCAAAACTGATGAGCCACAAGTTTCACAGGAAGTTACATCTACATTATCACGTTTTATAAGCCCTATTATCACACTCTCCAACCTCCACTACCAAAACTCCTCTTCTTTCTGCCTGGATAAACAATAGAAATAATTCCGCAACTCTCCGGGGATTCGAACCCCGTTAAAATCGCGACAGCAAAGTGCTTCCCGTTGAACGCCTAAGCTACGCGCTGCGCACGTATTAAAAGCGTCGATCAGACTAAGCGAACCGCTACAAAACAGAATACTGGAAACAAACTGCAAAATTATTTCAAAAGTAGTGTCCTCTCTTCACCCCCTTTTCATTCTTTCTCTCTCTTTCTCTCCTCTCTTGCAACCCCCTGCCTCCTCTCCTCAAGTCATTTCCCTCTTTCTGCCTCAAACCCGTGCCCGCCGTCATATTTTTGGATCTTGATCACCCCCTCCCTCCATCTTCCCCCCAGGGGAGCAACATACTTCCCCCATAATAAACTGCACAAGAAATGAGGGAGGGAAGGCTGAGAGGGATGTTGGATCGGTCCCATCTTCGATGTGATATTTTCATCACACGTTCGTTAAAATTTTAAGTCAACCACGGTACACTGCATTTGTTCTTTACTATCGTACGTCTGTCGGTCATTTGCTTATACTGTGAGCCATCATTCATTTCCCCATACTGTATAACTCACTCTTAGTAGATGAAAAAAATATTGGGATATTATTGTTGGATCTCTGAACTCTAATTATGTAAGAACTTTAGTATTTTATGTTATTTTAAAATAATAAAAACATTACTATTTTATATATTATTAAAGACAATGATTATCTGTAATCATATCTATAGCATTTATCTGTTAAGGCTACTCTACAAATAATATCCCTACTATCATTACATACTTCACTTAATATTCTCCTTTTGGACTTTTATGTATAAAAAAGAAATGCTTTCAAAATTCGAAATCATTCTGAAAAGTGGATGAAACTACAACCTAAGTGGAATTAGGTTATCACGGCGAGGTGGAACAACCTTCGGGTCTCCCCACCGACAAAAGCCATACGCTAAATAATAATTCTCCCCTAAAATGCTATCCCTTTAAGCTTAATTTGGAACAAAAATATGTCACAAGTAATTTCCAAATCACTTTTTGTCGAAAAATAAAACATAATGCTTTCTTGATTAAACAATAAGAATAAAGTATTCTCAAATAAAATTGAAAATTACTTGATTAATTTTATATTTTGAACAGAAGGATAGTAAGTAATCTATGAATAATTAGGAGACATAATTTCCTTACACTACAGTCATTCAGATTTTTATAGGGTGTGAGATTTATCCATCATGTTTTAAATTTATTCATCCATGTCCTATCTATAAAACTCAGAAAAGTTTCTCAACCGCCATTTCTTCTAAAATCGTATCCGCCATTTTATAACATAATATCGTATCGCATCCGCCATTTTGTGTATTTATTCACAATCAACCAATCAGATTCTTGGAACAAGGATTCTAGCCAATCATCACAGGATTCTTTGATGAATTTCTCGACACAACTTCTAACCTTCGAAGTTCCAGCTGTTTAAAGATCGAGTTTCAAATCGAAACTTCAAGACACATCGCTTTTCTTTTAATATGATGAATCAAAATACGACTTCCGTAAACTTTCGACGACGTTTTCCCCTCCAACAACACTTTATCGTAGGCTTGAGGAATCAGACAGCAGATAAGTAGAAGTAGAATACAAAAATGTTTCAAACAAATTCCATAAAATGATACTGTACTAATTTATTACAATAGTTTGGCACCCAAATTCCACCAAATTTTATCCTATTTCAAGCTCAAAAATTACAATAAGGAATGCCATATGCCAATCTACTATTTATCATTCATTCAATAGATTATTTATTATCTGCTACAGTTTATTTCACAATTTTTGCTGTCTCATTAAAATCTTCGATAATATTTGTTCCGTGTCACTTTACAGTTGAGCCATGAAAATTCGTTGAATAGTTGCACACTTTTTAGACGACAACAAACAATGCCGCGACTAAATTTAACTTGGGCCACGCCAAACTATAAACTGTGTTGACAGTTGTCCTCACTTATTACAGCGAACCGATCTTGTGACTTGTGACTATTTGTCCTCGGGCCCCAACGAAGCCCAGCACTTTTTCTGCGTCGGCTATCTTCTATTATGCCCTGGCCGTTCGATTCTAGATAGAAACTAGATTCTCAATTGAAAGCTTAAAAAGGTGATAGGGCGGATTAGTTTGGCCTTTGCCTCAAGTCTGGTATGTGGTATTTTCTATTGATGAGGAGTAAGAAGACAAAGAGACAGAGAAGATAGAAATAAGAGGGAGGGAACGAGAGAGAGGAAGATGATATAGGAGGAGGAGAAGGAGCAGAGCAGAAAGAAATAGACGACGATGATAAAAAAAAGAACAAAAACAGAAAAAAGAGAAGGAGGTTGGAGAAGAAAAAAGGGACAGAAGAAAAAGAGGAAAAGGAGGAGGTAGAAGAACAAGACCAAGGAGAAGGAGGAATAAAGAAAAGGGGAGGAGGAAAAAATTAAGAAATAGGAGTCGGAGGGGAAAGAGAAGAAGGAGGAAAAAGGGGAGGAGGAGGACGAGGAGAACGAGGAGGAGAAGGAGAAGAAGGAAGGGGATGAAATGGATGCGGAGAAGTAGAGAAAAAGAAAGAGGATTGGTAGAAAGAATAAAAGGAGTAGGAGAAGGAAAAACAGGAAAAGAGAAGAGCGAGGAAAGGGGAGGAATAGGAGGTGGAGGCGGAGAAGAAGGAGAAGGAGGAAGTGAAGAAGAATCAGAAAGAAAAAAGGAGATGGAATAAGAGGAGGAGGAGGAGACGGACTAACAGATAGAAGTTTAAAAAGAGGAAGTAGTAAAAGAAAAAGAGGACGAATAAAAAGAAGAAGATCGAAAGTAAAAATATGATGAACAAAGAGTGTATAAAAAATAAGAGAATTTAAAATGTGGACTCAATAATAGAATAGCATTAGAAAAAGTAAGAAGAAGCACATGTGGGTGAGATATGAAAAAACAATTTCATTTCTACTCTCAAAGTCTGGTTAAAGAGAAAAAAGTAGATTGAATATATAGAAATCATTCAAATGTGAACACAGGATGTTCTTGATTTGTTTTTATTTATTATCTGGAATTTCACTGTAGGTCAATCGCTTTGCTATTCTTAGAAATGTGTTATCTATTTTGAAAAATGCGATTCATGTTTTTCAATGAAAGTTGGAATTTCAATGTTATAATAAAACCTCAACGTCCTCATTCTATATGTCAATTAAAAGATGTCAATTGAAAGACAATAGGATTGAAATCCAACCCATCAAGATATTTTAACTCAACTCTGGCTAGATATTGTTGACTCTTGTTGAATAGATATAAACATATAAAAACTTTTGTAGACTAAATAACAGTAGGGTTGGTAGGCCTGCGGTCTACAGTGAAGTTGAGGAAAGTATGCTCTCTTATTTTTAGTGTTTTGTGAAGGTTTTTTGACGGTTTCGGCAAACATTTTTCCTTAGTATAAATGCTTTAAGCGCCTCTCATGTGTGTTTCGTTGAAAATGTTGTTTTCCAAGCTTCAACAGCAGTGGTAAGCGATTTTTGAATGCATAGAATTGTTAGCAAAAAGTTGAAACACCTCGCCATTTGCACGAATAAGAAAGGGTTGCAACATTCTTCTTTCAGTTTAATTTCCCTCATCCAGAGGAATTTCCCTCTTGCTTAGAATCAAAACTGATTTAGCCTATAAAGACGTTATCTTATCTGTCTGATAATGCAATTTTTGGTGGCGAGTGAGGCCCGGTTTATCTCTATGTGAGCCAAATTCCAAAATTATCTCGGATTGATAACCGATTGAATTAGATTCTTTATTTTGAATCCACAGTTAAGTGCGATAATAAGACTAACTTTACTTTTAAATCCTTTCATTTCTTTTTCCATCTGTTTGGCACCTTTCTCATCACGAGCTTCCTTATTTTCATCCTCAGCCTTGATTGCTCTCTTGGCGCTTCCTGTATTTCCCATCTATTTCCTTTCCTTGACATAGACAGTAATTTAGTCAGACAAACGTATTATTGAAAGATAAATACTTATATTGATGATGGAGATGGATAATTTGAAAGAAATGCTAAGAACTTTCAAAACAGAATTAGGACAGGAACTTGGTGATGAAATTGATAAGAAACTCGATACTTTATCAGACAAAATTACAGGAGAAATTAAAAGTCACTTAGATAATATGAATGAAGTAGTGCTAGAGCAGAGGAAAGAATCCGTCAGTTGGAGAGGGAGTTGAAGAGAAGGAATTTGATTATTCATGGTGTTGAAGATACAAGAGATGAGAACACGGAATCTGTTGTTTTTAACTTGATTAGAAGTGAACTGAAAGTTGATATTAATGATTTTGAACTTGATTTTGCCAACAGAATTGGGACTTATAAAGCGAACAATAACAGACCACTTGTAATTGGCCTTACTACTTTGAGAAGGAGATCAGAGATTTTCAAAATAAAAACTACTAAAGGGTACAAGAATATATATTGATGAAGATTTTCCCAAGGAAGTGCAGCAAATAAGGAAAGATTTGAAAGATAAAATGATTGCAGCGAGAAAGAAGGAAGTTTGCTGTACTTCGATATGACAGGTTGATTGTTTTGGAGAAGGAGAAAAGCCGAAGGAAACGAGAATTGAGTACTTCACCACAGAGTCAAGAGTATGATGCAAAGAGACAACAAAACACTGTGTCCAAGAAGAGTAAAGTAATAAAAAAGAGACCAATAGAAGATTACTTCAGAGATAAGAATAAATCTAACTCTCAATGACTGAGTGCAGATAGGCTTAATATTGTTTTCTGGAATGTAAATGGCATTAATAAACTGGATAAGACTATTTTCTGTGATGAGATTGATATTATTCTTGTTTGTGAGACTTGGTCAACTTCATCTCAATTCTCCAAGTCAATGGAATGGTCAGACTATGTACCTTATTGTATAGAAGCCGTCAAGGAGAAGAGCTTAGGAAGAGCCAGTGGTGGCTTGTTGGCTCTTGTGCATAAGAGAATACAAAATGTAGAGCTAATAATTTCATGTGAATGGTGGATGTTTTTGTATGTCTGTGTCGATGGCTCATCTGCTATTATCGGGCTGGTATACAGAAAACCTTCATTAGAGTGCGCTGCCTACTTTGACCTTCTGTCATCAGATATTTTAGATTTGCAGATGAAGTATAGCAATTGTGCTTTTATTGTTGGAGGTGACTTCAACTGTCGGGTAGGCAATGAGAATCAATTGGAAAGTGCAATATTTGAGAATACAAATTTGTTTCATGCAAGAGATTCATGTGACATTGTTGTGAATGAGCAAGGCAGGAGGCTTATCACGGCTATGGAGGATAATGGTCTGGTGCTGATAAACGGAAGAGCAGCTGGAGATCGGCCTGGCAAGATTACATATGTTAGCAAGGCTGGAAAAAGTGTTATTGACTTAGTTTGGTGTAATATGGCTGCAGCTGCTTGGGTCTCTGACTTTCATGTGATGGAGTGTGATGGTCTGTCAGACCACTTCCCAGTGGTTCTCAGTTTGAATAAAAATGGTATTGCGCCTGAAACTTCTTCCTCTGTACCTGTAAGATATATGAAATTGAGTTTTAATCCAGCCTTGGCCACTAATTTGCAACACCTCATGATGTATAGTTACAGAGTCTCAATGGATTTTTCACTGACCGGCATTGATGAACAATATGAAAATCTCTGCTGCGCAATATATGAGGCTGCTGGGCAGATTGGCATGATGAAGGAATTTGTTAGTAAGCCAAGAAATGGAGTTTCCAGACCATGGTTCGATGATGAATGCATTCTGGCAAGAAGAAATTTTAGAAGGGCCTTGAGAGTTTGTAAACGAGTTGGATTCCAGGAAGATAATACCAGATCTTATCTTGAAGCTAAATTGATGTATAAAAGCACCATAAAGAGAAAAAAGAAAATGTATTTCAGCGAAATTTGTGATTGTCTTGCAAATTCAAGAGACTCAGCCACGTTTTGGAAGAATATTGGTAGATTCAGAGAAAGGATTCATTCAATTAACCCAATTACTATGGATGAATGGTTTCAGTTCCTAAACAATGTTTATCCACCCAGACGCAATGAGGAGGTCTCATTCTATGGTGTTACGCATTGGCAGATGGATGCTTGCATTGAGATGGAGGAGATTATTCATTGTATAGTCAAGAGTAAAAGAGGAAAGTCGCCTGGCTCAGATCTCATTCCAAGTGAGTTTTTCAAGAACCTTCCACAGAACTGGATCCTCTATATCCAGGTTCTATTCAATAAGATTTTGAATGAAGAACAATTGCCTGAAGCCTGGTCAGAGATGCTAGTGACCTTACTGCACAAAAAAGGAGATAAGAACAATCCCAAGAATTATAGGTCAATAGCTCTTGTTAATTATTTGACAAAAATTTTCACAGGAATCATAAATGGCAGGATAGAGCAGTGGGCAGAAGGCCTCAAACTGATTCCTGAGACACAAGCAGGATTCAGAAAGAAAAGAGGATGCTTAGACAACATCTATGTATGTATGTCAGTTGTGCAATTACAGTTACGACACTTGAAAAAAAGAGTTTATGCGGTGGTCGTTGACTTTGAGCGAGCATTTGACTCAGTGTCGCATCACTTGCTGTGGCAGAAATTATTTCGGCTGGGCTTGAGTCCAAAGCTGTTGAGAATCATTCAAAAGCTCTACAGGAATGCATTTCTGCAGATTAAGCTCAACAGCAACTTATCTGAGAAGATAGAAATAACTGAGGGAGTATTGCAGGGTGAAACACTCAGCCCACTCTTATTCGTACTTTTTCTGGCAGATATTGAGGAGTTTATTCGTTCAAAAGGTCTGCAGGGTATTGGAATTGATGGAGTAAATGACTTATTGCTTTTGTTGTATGCAGATGATCTTATTCTGTTTGCTCATTCCCCCGTTGACTTGAAAAGGAAACTGGATGCATTAGATGAATACTGTGGAGTGAATGGTCTCAGGATCAATGTGAGTAAGACCAGGGTGGTGCCATTTAGTAGAGGAGGGCGAATACCCAGTGCTCTGGATAGATTCTCTGTCATTGCTGGTAACAGGTTGGAGATTGTCAGATCATGTACGTACCTTGGCTCCATTATCTCCAGCTCTTCTCTTGGAAAACTGTCAGTAAGAGGATCTGTGAGTAAGGCAAAGCTTGCAGCCAGTCAGACAATCGCCACATTAGCAAAGTCCAAGACAAATTCTATTGCCTGTATTAAAAAATTGTTCACAGCATTGGTCGAGTCAGTGTTGCTCTATGGTTTACATATTTGGGGTTTGAGGTATCTAGAAGAAATTGAGACCGTGCAAACCGACTTCTATAAAAGGATCTTTCATTTGCCACGTAGTACTCCAAATGCCATCCTGCGACTGGAGATGGGAGAGGTCTGTCTTTCTCATCGAGTCTTGGCTGCCTCTATTGGCTGGGTGATAAGAGTTCTAAAAATGGAGGACAGTTCCCTCCCTAAGATATGCTTCATTAGACAAACAGAGTTGATGAGATTGGACAATGATGAGAACCCAAAATATAACTGGGCAGCCCAGCTGAAGTTGCTTCTCAGTGTTGTTGACAAGGGAGAGCTGATTTTCAGTACGGATGTAGATGAGTGGCAGAGAAACAGAGATTCTATTCTGCAGGCCTTTGAAATTGAGCTAAGGAACCAGGACCTTGAAAGATACAATGGATCTGCATCAATTCTCTTCAGAGTTCCAAGGGGGATTGCGGACGGGGATGCTGGTTACTTCAGTCTACACTGGCCTTTTCGCTGTATCAGGCTCATGGTTCAGCTGCGGCTTGCTACCAGGCGGCAGGTCAATATCACTATCAGGAGGAATATTCACAAACTGAAGGTGGATCAGTTATGTGCCATCTGTAATCTGCAGTGTCCGGAATCATTGCAGCACATGCTGTTCGAGTGCCCACAATACAGCGCCCCCCGCTCCTGGCTGATGAGGAGTGTTCCACTGCTTGCAGGTGGCAATATGATGAGTGTTGTCAGTGATTTCTCATTGCTTTCAGAGAGAGACATTAAAAGTTTCTTCATTTTTGTTGATCAGTGTTTGATGATCCGATCTTTCTGCCTAAATGAATGATACAGAAAAGACTATGAAATATAGTATACAGTTTAAAGAGATGCACTATCCAAATAAATTATTGAATGTAAATATGAGCTGTTTCCAAATGTATATAAATTGAAATTTTGCTATGATGTAATATTCATTGAAAGCAATAAACATATTCTATTCTATTCTATTCTAGACTACATAACAGTACAACACATAACCAACAGACGAATCGACTACTAATATTATAGTAATAATTTGAACTTCAGGCTAAAAACTAACCGAAATAATACGTTTTCTCAATAGAACGTGCTTTATTCAGAGACTATTCAAATGATAGCTCATTTTTAATAAAACTACAACAATAAGAGTTAGAGTTAGAGTAATTGGTTACAGTAATTAGAGTCAGAGTAAGTTGGTCTAACGTTGAAAATAAATTTTGCTGAAGTAAGCTGTGAATAAGACAAAACAACAGAATAGGAGTGACTCTCCTATTCTGTGACAAAACCATTTTAAGACATTCAATGATGGCTTTCATGGTTTCTTCATCCTAATCAGTGGCGGATCTAGAAATGGATTTTGGGGGGGGGGGGGCTTGAAACCTATGACCGGGGGGGGGGGTAGTTAGTTGATTATTATTAGAATGATATTCTTATGATAGGTCTCGCTTTCATTGATTTTATATGGGTGAATAATCTGGGTGTAAAATTTGAGAGCAGTAGACATTTGCAATATTAAATGACTGTCCAGTGTCGGACGCAAAAAGATTGTAAGTCTTTTATTGAACCCAAATCATTCACATTTTTGCAATCACTGTGCACTCAAAATAGAATCCATTTTTTGAGTGTACAATGACTGCTATGAATCGACTCTGATAGCGCAGTGCGCAGGTTTGTAAATATATGTGAGGAAAATGCCAAATGATAACACAAGAGACAATTCATGTATTTAATAATTCAAAATGATAATTCAAAATTAGATAATTCAAAATTAGATAATTCCAAATGTTTGAATTTAAATATTACAAATTGTGGAATTCACTTGACTCATTCAGACAAACGTTATTCTCTTGTATAGAAAAAAAAAAGAGAAAGAATTTAATTTTACGACAAATTTGATATGACAAATTTTATGAGGTAAAACGACAACTAAATTTAATTTTATGACAAATTTGATATGACAAATTTTATGAGGTAAAACGACAACTAAATTTAATTTTATGACAAATTTGATATGACAAATTTTATGAGGTAAAACGACAACTAAATTTAATTTTATGACAAATTTGAAAACAGCTTATCTTAAAATTAAACCTGTAAGAAAGCCAAACAGTAATATACGTTACAAAGTAATTTCCGCAATTGCCAGATCTATCTAGGGCGGAGCTAAATTTGACAATTGCCACTGCAATGTCAACTTGGAATAATCAAGTCAAATAAGTAAAGAGACTGCTTTGAGGAATAAAAAATGTAGATTTATAATGGTAAAAAATGTGGAGAAATGCAATGTTTAAAGTAAGATGTAATTAATACAAGTCAAATAAGTAAAGAGACTGCTTTGAGGAATAAAAAATGTAGATTTATAATGGTAAAAAATGTGGAGAAATGCAATGTTTAAAGTAGGATGTAATTAATACAAAAATTAGTCTTGTCTTAATAATGTAAGAGTGATGTTTAATAACAATCAAGCTCTGTAGTAGCACAAGTAGGCATCTTGGCTATATTGTCAAATCCAGAAGTATAGCATTGCAAGCTATTAGAATATAATATGATATGTGTGATACAAAAACAGAACACAATGTAGGTAAGAACTAGGTCTTGAAAGAGTACTTAGCCTGTAAGATACAGCAACTGCGCGGCCCAATAGAACCAAGCCTGCGTTGACCAGGCCACTGGGACTGGAATACCAAGTAGTGAGGTCACCAAGAGCGCATAACCCAAAATGCGCAGCAAGAGAGCGAAGATAGGCACCATAGGACACCAAAGATGACAAGAGACGATAGGCTGGATACCTCCAAATGTTTGATCAAGTAGTTGAAGATCACTTCGGAAGGTGATTCAAAGATTGATGTAGGTAAAATGTTCTGACCAATGTCTGTGGTTAATGCATATATTTATGAAATAGGCTTCACTTATTGAAGTAAGCTGAATGTTCAAAGTTCAAAACAAATTTATAACCAAGGTGAGGTTATGTGGAATGCACTGATGGCTGTAATTCTGACTGTCAGCTGCAGTACCAGATTAATATGTAAAATTGTAATGATACGGTACTCACTGTAGGATCACTTGTGCCCTTGCTTGAACACACTAACAGCTTTCGATAGCTGTGAAAATGTAAAACACTGGGGTTTTCAAATGTATGAATCAAAGATTGATTGAAATATAGCGATTTCAATTGTAATGAGAGAAGAGATGCGATGTGAGCCTGTAACTACACACGATCTGAATGGCAAAATGTTGCCCGACCGAAGTCCAAAGATATTAAGCACTGAACACGCTTAGGTTGACATCATGGAATGTTCATACAAAACAGCAAGTGAGACCGGAGTTTAACGTAGATGCAAAATTGTAAAGGATTTCGGAGCACGAATCCAAATGAAGGATTGCTGAGAGTTTGAAGCTGACTGGAATCGACGCGTGGACAGCACGACACGATAAAAATGTTTATAACTGAAGAAATAACGGAGTGAATTTTGATATTTATGTATGAAATGATGTAGAAAATTCAGTAGTTGAAGATGATAAACGAAGAAATGCACAACGTAGAGCCATTATGTACTTTGAACGAAAATTGAAAGCTCACATTATGAAATTTGACTTCACTAGAGGAAGCTGCAGTAGGAAGTGAAGAAAAAAGACGCCTACAACCACGAGAAGGAACAAGACGGAAATGCAATCAAAAAGCTTCTAGAACCTTCGATAGAAGATATTAAATCAAATGAAAATAATACCACAAAACTAGCAAGACACTAGATAAATAACAAGAAAAATATGAACAACCATCAAGAAAAATATTAGAATAAATCCAGATGATAAAAATAACCTAAACAACAACAATAAATGAAGCACACAGACCGCGACGAACGGAGGCAGTGGAAAAAGGCGGCAGTTTGAAAATAATCGATATTGACGAACAATCGATAAGTCTGCAATTGGCAGACGACAGTGTGAAAGTAAACAAATGACGGTAAATGAAATCTAACATAAGCTGGGCCCCGTTGGAAAATCAAGGAATTTTCAACAAAGGAAAGGAAAATATGTTAGATGAGATTATCGTCATTTGTCTCTTCCAAAGGCAATGGAGCAATGCTGGTGATAGCACGTTTAAAAATACCTGAATCAGTCAAAACCATGACCACTCTAACCTTACCATCGACACCGATCACAACTTCTGTGATGCGGCCTAACCTCCACACAGCTGGTGGTGAACCAGGGTCCTTCAGCAAGACGAGAATGCCAACCTTGATGTTGTCTGATGTAGATGTCCACTTATGTTTTTTCTGCAATGATATTAAATATTCTTGGGACCCCCGTCCCCACAATTGTTTGTTCATGTCTGAAATTTTACGCCTACGTTCTATATGATTAATATGTTTTGTATTCAACTGCTTAACCGGAAGCGTTAAGAGGTCTACCGATGAGAAAATGCCCGGGCGAAAGGTACGCTAAGTCATGAGGATCCTCAGAAAGAGGAACAATCGGCCTTGAATTTAAGATAGCTCCGATTTGAGCACTGAAGGTATACATTTCTTCAAAATTGAGTGTTTGTTTAAAGGTCACAACTTTAAAGATATTTTTGAAACTTTTAATTGAGCGCTCCCACAACCCGCCAAAATGTGGTGCGCGGGGTGGAATGAAACTCCACTGGATACGCCAGGAAGCTGCAGATTTCTGAAGAGAATCCTGAGTTTGCGAATCAGTAAGAAATTTATAAAGGTCTTGAAGCTCATTGTTGGCTCCAACAAATGCAGTACCATTGTCTGAGTGAATTGAGTTAGGGATGCCTCTGATGGAGACAAATCTAGTAAGTGAGACGCCTGTATTGGTTTTAGCACTGGCATCGAAAACTACGCGGAGTTTGGTGGTGGTGGAATCCGGCTTAAAGACCGCATGGTGAGGTATGTAAAAAACTGGTTCATTACTATCAGGAGGATCAACAGGACTCATGTGTCCCAATTCTTGATACTCACGCATAAATTCCGTGTACTGCGTTTTCAAGTCGTTATGCTTGGACAATTTGACTTCCAATGAATTGAAACGTTTTTTCGCTTGAAACTCTGATTGACCGAGCTCAGAAAAATTATCTTTACGCGGCAATGATACCATGAATCGACCGTCATCACATCTAACAGTGTTTTCATTGTAATGATTTTCGACTTTAACTGCTTCCGGGTTGGAGGAGATTGGAGACAGTTCTTCAATCTTCCAAAATTTTTCTAATTGATCGGAGATTTCCATACTAGAGATGAAATTTGAATGTACATGATTAGAACGCGGCACGGGACGCGACAGTTGAAGCGCGCCAAAGACAATCCAACCTAGTAAGGTGTTTTGTAATATGGGTAATGACGGATCAAAAGTGAGTTGACCGCAAGTCATGATCGCGGCGAATACGGATGCACCAAGCAGGATATCTATTTCTTTAGATTGATGAAAATGCGGATCAGCTAAATTGAGGTTAGCAGGAATGTTAAACCTTGACATGTCTAAATCAAATGGTGGCAAATTAAGTGATATTTTATTTACAACAAGACAATCAATGGTAGTAGACCAAATTTGATCTGATGATTTGACTGTAACTGAGTGTACAACAGTGGATCTGGTAGTATTACTAGAAACAGTATGAATGAAATTATTTTGAGAATTGGAGGAAGAGCCAAGCAGCTGGCTAATCTCTCGGAAATAAGACAAGAGTCACTACCTGTGTCCAGCAGCGCACGACATAAAATAGTTTGACCCTGAGCATTGACGACCCTGACTTCAGCAGTCGGCATTACAACAATTGATTTAGAATGATTGAATTCCGCTGACGAACTACAAGCAGCATTAATTACAGCATGATTTGCAGCATTAGTAGAACTTGGCAATGAAACTTGGGAAGAACTGGGCGTTGCTTCCAATGCACTACTACAAATAGACGATTCGGCAGAAGACTGAATAAATTTCTGGCTACTAAACTCTTCACCAGCATTTGATATTGATACAGAATTGATATGAGCTTTGGAATTTGAGCCCTTTTCAATGCAGGAGACGGATTGCGCAATTGAATACTATTATTAGTAGCAAAATTCTTACCAAAGTGTGCACCATGCAGCGTTGTATGATGTGCCTTACCACAGGTTTTACAAGCACCTGAACAGCTATGATGATTTCTATCGAAAGGCTTCATGCAATTATAGCACAATTGCTTTGCCCTGACAGCCTCCAACCTGGCTGAAGGTTCAAGCTGACGAAACGAAGGACAATTGAACACATTGTGAGTTGCATCCTTGCAATACAAACATGAAGTTGTTCTCTGAAAATTAAAACCTTTATTATTTCCTTGAGGCTGACTAAACGGCTTAGCAACATGATTAGAAGATTTAGAAAAATGATTTGAAGAAGAATTTTGTGAATTCTGAGCACTACTTGTGCAATTGAAGGATACGGCTTGCGCAACCTTATGCTGATTTTCCATAAAACTCCACAAATGTGCAAGTGAAGTATTTTCTTTAAGAGAATTAAATCTCTCCCACTCTCTAAGTGTGGAAGCATCAATCGAGAAATGATGATGTACATATACAACAAATCCTTTACCTCTATGCCCAGATCAAGTGACTCTAGGGCTTGAATGTTCAATTTTCATGATCAACAAAGGCTCGCCATGGGCTGACTTTGCGTTAAGATTAGGGGTGATAAGATGGCAGCGACATGAGTGTCTGCAATCTGCATAGGGTTATCATAGCGCTCTGTAAGCAGAGTCCATGCAAGTTGGAGATCGCCAGATGGAACATTGGCCACTCTATTTAAGGCTTCACCAGAGAGTACTTGTTTTAAGTACTGATATTTTACCTTATCCTCAACTGAAGTATTTTCAACTACAATACTTGAAAAGGCAGAACGAAAATTAAGCCAATTCTGGAAGTCCCCATTGAATTTTGGGAGCGGAATTTCTGGAAGGCGAAAGCCCTGAAGTTGAGAAGTGGGTGCTACTTGTGGACTAAGCTGTGGAGTATTGCCATCCTCAAGTGTACCTAAGGCAGGATTTGCCTCACTTAAGAATGAGGGAAATCGATCCGGCATTTCAAAAGGCGATGTATCATCTAACAAGTTTTGATGTAGTAAATCTTCATGAACTTTCTCATATTTTACTTTTAAACTATCAACTTCGTTTTTATAGTTAACAACTTATAATAACTAGCCTGATTGTTAACCATGAAATTATCGTATTTTGTTGACAGCCAATTGAGCTGTTTTTGTATATCTCTTTGCATAATTAACACTGAAGGCTCAGGGGTGAAGACCCCGAGTTATGGTTATCCTCTTGTAAAGGCATACTAAAAACAAAGTTTGACTATTAAATTTACAAAATAAGTCATACGACCTGAAATTGTTCCTGGGCATGAGTTACAGCACAATGAAAGTTTAATTTTGACCCAACAGGCGTAGAATCTGTGAGTATGCTTGGCAGGACTAGTTTGCTGGAGAAGCTTGACGGTGAGTAGCTTGCGTCCGCCTTGTGAGTGCATCAGCCCGGTGAGTATCAGGTCGCAGACTGGATTGGCGCTGACACGTCGCAGCGTGCCTTGTGGTAGCAGCCAGCATCATGAAAATCGAAAGAACAGAGTGCATTAACCTTAGGTAGAGACTACTACAAACTAACACAATAAAACAGGAAAAATACAAGATGTATCATTTGGCATTGAGTTTTTAACAAAATGTTGCTATTTTTTAATCTGAATTGAATTCCATTTTCCAAGGATTACTGATCCCATCGACGGGCTGGAGGACCAAACCATGAATTACTGATCCCATCAACGGCCTGGAGGACCAAACCATGAATAATCTGGGTGTAAAATTTGAGAGCAGTAGACATTTGCAATATTAAATGACTGTCCAGTGTCGGACGCAAAAAGATTGTAAGTCTTTTATTGAACCCAAATCATTCACACTTTTTGCAATCACTGTGCACTCAAAATAGAATCCATTTTTGAGGACAATTCATGTATTTAATATTTAAAAATGATAATTCAAAATTAGATAATAGAAAGTTAGATAATTCCAAAGGGTTGAATTTAAATATTACAAATTGTGGAATTCACTTGACTCATTCAGAAAAACGTTATTCGCTTGTATAGAACGCAAGAAAGAAAAAAGAAAGAATTTAATTTTACGACAAATTTGATATGACAAATTTTATGAGGTAAAACGACAACTAAATTTAATTTTATGACAAATTTGATATGACAAATTTTATGAGGTAAAACGACAACTAAATTTAATTTTATGACAAATTTGATAACAGCTTATCTTAAAATTAAACCTGTAAGAAAGCCAAACAGTAATATACGTTACAAAGTAATTTCTGCAATTGCCAGATCTATCTAGGGCGGAGCTAAATTTGACAATTGCCACTGCAATGTCAACTTGGAATAATCAAGTCAAATAAGTAAAGAGACTGCTTTGAGGAATAAAAATGTAGATTTATAATGGTAAAAAATGTGGAGAAATGCAATGTTTAAAGTAAGATGTAATTAATACAAGTCAAATAAGTAAAGAGACTGCTTTGAGGAATAAAAATGTAGATTTATAATGGTAAAAATGTGGAGAAATGCAATGTTTAAAGTAGGATGTAATTAATACAAAATTAGTCTTGTCTTAATAATGTAAGAGTGATGTTTAATAACAATCAAGCTCTGTAGTAGCACAAGTAGGCATCTTGGCTATATTGTCAAATCCAGAAGTATAGCATTGCAAGCTATTAGAATATAATATGATATGTGTGATACAAAACAGAACACAATGTAGGTAAGAACTAGGTCTTGAAAGAGTACTTAGCCTGTAAGATACAGCAACTGCGCGGCCCAATAGAACCAAGCCTGCGTTGACCAGGCCACTGGGACTGGAATACCAAGTAGTGAGGTCACCAAGAGCGCATAACCCAAAATGCGCGCAGCAAGAGAGCGAAGATAGGCACCATAGGACACCAAAGATGACAAGAGACGATAGGCTGGATACCTCCAAATGTTTGATCAAGTAGTTGAAGATCACTTCGGAAGGTGATTCAAAGATTGATGTAGGTAAAATGTTCTGACCAATGTCTGTGGTTAATGCATATATTTATGAAATAGGCTTCACTTATTGAAGTAAGCTGAATGTTCAAAGTTCAAAACAAATTTATAACCAAGGTGAGGTTATGTGGAATGCACTGATGGCTGTAATTCTGACTGTCAGCTGCAGTACCAGATTAATATGTAAAATTGTAATGATACGGTACTCACTGTAGGATCACTTGTGTCCTTGCCTGAACACACTAACAGCTTTCGATAGCTGTGAAAATGTAAAACACTGGGGTTTTCAAATGTATGAATCAAAGATTGATTGAAATATAGCGATTTCAATTGTAATGAGAGAAGAGATGCGATGTGAGCCTGTAACTACACACGATCTGAATGGCAAAATGTTGCCCGACCGAAGTCCAAAGATATTAAGCACTGAACACGCTTAGGTTGACATCATGGAATGTTCATACAAAACAGCAAGTGAGACCGGAGTTTAACGTAGATGCAAAATTGTAAGGATTTCGGAGCACGAATCCAAATGAAGGATTGCTGAGAGTTTGAAGCTGACTGGAATCGACGCGTGGACAGCACGACACGATAAAATGTTTATAACTGAAGAAATAACGGAGCGAATTTTGATATTTATGTATGAAACGATGTAGAAAATTCAGTAGCTGAAGATGATAAACGAAGAAATGCACAACGTAGAGCCATTATGTACTTTGAACGAAAATTGAAAGCTCACATTATGAAATTTGACTTCACTAGAGGAAACTGCAGTAGGAAGTGAAGAAAAAAGACGCCTACAACCACGAGAAGGAACAAGACGGAAATGCAATCGAAAAGCTTCTAGAACCTTCGATAGAAGATATTAAATCAAATGAAAATAATACCACAAAACTAGCAAGACACTAGATAAATAACAAGAAAAAATATGAACAACCATCAAGAAAATATTAGAATAAATCCAGATGATAAAAATAACCTAAACACAACAATAATAAATGAAGCACACAGACCGCGACGAACGGAGGCAGTGGAAAAAGGCGGCAGTTTGAAAATAATCGATATTGACGAACAATCGATAAGTCTGCAATTGGCAGACGACAGTGTGAAAGTAAACAAATGACGGTAAATGAAATCTAACAATGGGTTTAAACTTGAACTGCACTTAATATCCTATAAAAAAGGATTGTATTGCCAAATCTAATGCCTCGTTGAAATTTCAATCAGAAATATATTAAACTCTTAAAAATAATAATAAACAAGAAATCGTAAATTATAACCATTTTATAACAAAAATTAACATTTTTGGAAGTTATCTTTATGTACAAAATATTATTGCATATTATGTTCATTAGTTTTTCTTGAACCGAGAACCATTTTTTCTATCAATGCATCTCAAGCGATTTCTCGCAATTACACTTGATTTTTTGATATTCCACATGATTTCCGCGAGAATTAGCAAGAAATAGCTTAATATGATGTATTATTAACATAGATGAACTTTAAAGAGCTATATCTCTCAAACTGTTGGGCCGCCTTTAACAGCAATTATGATATGAAATTGGGGCTTATTTAAATTAATTTTCAAATGATATTAGGTGCTGTTATGAAAAAGTTATTCTTCAGGGCTAAATTGTCTACATGTAAAAAAATTTAGCCATTTCATTGAGGTTTTTGGCGGGATAGAAGGTGACCGGGATCGAATAATTGGATTCAATGTTCCACGATTATACAACATAGAAAAGAACCGGGCTACCCCATTTCATGCGAAGTAAACCCTACTTTTGATGACAATTTCACTGGCTTATATCACATTTAAAGACGTAGAATTAGTAATGGTGAAATTCGGTCATTCCTGCTAATGAATATTTATATTAAGAGCTTAAAAACGAATTTATAAATAATATATTATAATATTTATAATTTATAAATATTATATAATTATAATATTATATTATATACTATTTGTATGAATTTTACATTCTCATACAAAATTTCCAGGCGTTTTGGGGGGGGCTTCAGCCCCAAAGCCCCCCCCCCCCCCCCCGTAGATCCGCCACTGATCCTAATAACGGTTTTGAATCCTCAATAACACCACCATCAAATATAGATTTCACTGTTACGTCGTTACCATTATTTCAACAGTACAACAAATGAGAATACTATTCTGTCTGAAACTATCGGTCAAATCTCTCCCATTATTCTGCATTTTCACAGCTTGACAACATAATAGCCGAAGATTGGAAACCGAACAGTGACAAAGAAGGAATAATAAAGGATGACGAAAGAAAATCACCGGCCGAAATTCACAGCTGATAAAGAAAGACAAAGGAGGAAAAGGAAATGATCAGATCAAATAAAGGATAAAAGAGTTGTCCGTTGTTCCTTCTATTCTACAATTCGTGTCTTTTTCCGCTTGACAGAAGAAAACTAGCAGGTTGCGAATTTCAATGACAAGAGATGCGGGCGAACGCGAAAAAGAACGGAAAATGAACAGAAAAGGATGAATAAAAAATTGCTATTGACCCATTTCCAACTTCCGCAAGATGGATGGCTATCAACATTGAACATTCTAATTACTGCTTTATATAAAAACATGGATGTGAAGTGACCTCGAAATCTATATTGTGTGATCGGGGTTACTCTAAATCTTTTTCAGAAATTTTGTTACTGGTTTTAGAAGCGGAGCTCAATATTTTTAAACTTCATCATTAAAAAGCTTAGATGGTCCACAACTCCGCTTTCCTCATTAATAAAAATTATTATAATTACTATTATTACAGAGCTATATGAATAACAAAATACAATAAACTACATAATAAAATTTATAATGATGACATGTAAATTAACGGAATTAATGAAACAATATGCAAGAAACGAATCTGATGTCAATTGAATGTCGTCATTTTACGGTGGTTGAATTACATTGGACTTTCTTGCAACTGACCGTAAGACTAATAGATTACAGAGAATATTTGATAAATATGAATAATCAAATACTCAAGTCCACATTGAATTATATATTAATAGTGGTAATACATAAATGTAATTTATTAATGCTTTCTAATGACCCATAATAACGAGAGGCCTATGAACCCGCGACCAGCTCCTGGCAATTTTCCAGCTGATACTTTCTAGGCTGATAAAAGTGTTCAACATGACAGTAGAAAGACGAATGATGCTCAAGTTACGAAAGTAGGCCAAATTGCTGAAGATTTCTATGGCACGAGTCAACTGTAAACAATAAATTGATAGCTGGAAGACAGTCTGTTGTTGCGTATCGAATCCAATCAATGATGACTTGGCGTCAACTGCTAACTAATTAGTTTCAAATATTCCTTTCAAGGCCACAACATTGCAGGGTTCCACTTTGATGTCACAGTTTTTCAATTTCAAACTCTGATCAATCGATAGTATTCTAACAGTTACATAGAAATACAATAAACTGTATAATTTGTATGTTCTGTATTTGCTCGGGTCTTATATATTTATAACTAATAAATTTGTGTGTTATAAATACTGTTATATGATTGTATCTATGCCAAGAACTCTATCATATTTCAATATTATCCCATTTGACACATTTATCTACTTTCAGGGGACAACTTTACCTAGTTCAACTGTACATAACTATAGCCATAGGACAACTACAGTGATTTGTAGCTCAATTTTCTGATTCCCGCATGATGAAAAATCAATATTTGAATAAAATCTTATTAAAAAATCTGGTTTGTTCGTTTTTTTTTCGTTGTTCTTTTTTTTTGTTTGTTTCTTTGTTCGTTATTCTCATTCAAAACCTGTTTGTCCATCAAAGAAAAAGAAAAATATAATATTTTATTCACAAGTGCAACTGTACAGAACTGAAACGTGTATGTTACATCAGAACAATGCAATAATTTATAGTCTAATCGTTTCTGTTTATATCAATAAAAACGAAGTCAAGGTGTTCTATTCTTTTCCTTCAATTTGATAGTCTAGGTACCTGGTGAATCTCCTCTCCTTTTCTCTGCTGGTTATTAAATAGTATAGACCGAACTCACAACTAATAAAGTAATAAAACAAAAAATCAGAACAATATTGAGAGTCAACGGCCTTCCCCTATTCAGCATAGCAGTGACGTCACAGACTCGGCTACCACAAAGCATTCCATCAAGTCCAGAACTAAGCTTGACAAGTGAAGAAACCTGATGAGAAGGCTTGCCAGTTATCGTGGGAGATGGGAGATGGTGACACGACTATCAACTCCAACCGAGTCAACAATCAACCACAGTCAAAAGAGTCGACAGTCAACCAGCGTCATTAGCGTAAACTTTGTCAACTTAATGATGCCTGCATGAGCTCTAGGCTTGTGCGTGGTTAATGTATGAGAAGTATGATGATAAGAGATAAAACATGAGTCAGCTAACTGAGGTCAAATGCAATTTAACTATTAGTTCAACTAAGTAGTTTAATTTTCTTTGCTAGGGTTAATAGAAATACCCTCCATTGGGAGCCTGGCTAATCGTTAGTAAGGCTAGTCAGTCACTCCCTATATTTTGGAGGAATATTAAATTGTTGCATTGCACTATATAGCTGCTTAACACAATGTTATTCAGCAGTGCTTTGTTCCCATCACTGGGTTGCGAAGACTAGCTTATGGTTGAGATGTCAATGTGCTAACCACACGTTACATCTTTTCTGGTTAATGATCATTCACCTCTGATTCAGTCAAGTGGATGTAAAACTGGCAACCAGCTGGTAGGCCTAAGCCCACATAGGGCTGTTGAGCCATTGACAAACAAACAAAACAGGGTTAATAGAAAAACAGCCCAGAAGGAGTAGAATCAACTACTAGAACTAGAGTCTAGTCGAGAGTCGATAGTCAACATCAAAGCGTCGACTACAAGATTCAAAGCAGGTGCGTCACCTGAGATCCACTCGTGACTTCCTGCTAGAATACGATGAGAAGTCATGTCCTTTGTTTACGATTGCAGCGAGTTCACCGCCCTCAAGTTGAACATTATTTCTAGAAATACTTCACCAAGTTGACAAGTGTCTGCGCCGGCACAGGTGTTTCAATTATGGCTAGAAAGTGTCGAGAAAGATTCCATTCTCGCAGCTCAGGCTGCAACAACAGGTGTTCTTTCGTTATGGATGAGTTGAGAGGAAGATAACGCATTGATAACGCACCCTTAACATACAAAAAAGTTTGAATAGTTGGACTGGATTTGAAGTCGGAAGTATAGCAAACGATCCTTTCATAATTGATACACGGAATATTACACATGCAGCATTGGATATCGCAATTAAATTGTTCAACTGCTATTAAATAATGAATTAAATACACATAATCTTTTATAATCATTTGAATTCTTGTTTAATTCATCCATTAGTAGTAAATAATTAGTTCGATCAATTAGATAATGATTTCAATTTTTTTTTTGTGAAAAACCCCTTCGTGAAAATATATTCTTATTTTAGTATCTAGATTACAGCTTAAAAATGCCGTGGACCATAATTTCTGCATTTCAGCTTATTCATATTCATGTTATTAACTTAGGTTTCTGCCAGTAAGTTTATTTAGTCTACTTACTCAATAAATCAATAAAAGTATATTTTGGAGAATTTCAAAGTGTGTTTTTATCCTTAAAGCTCACAGTTATTTTTATTCATAAATATTATGAAGATTCAATTTTTTTATTACTTTTGAGTTTACATTTTATCACTAATATACTACACTAGAGTGACTAGACTATTAATTTTGTGATAAAATCATCCTTATTCCTTCATCTGTGTAAAGGAATATGATTCATTTTATTATCAACACCAACAACAACAACAACAACAATACAGGAATTATATTTTGTATCTCGTTGTAGATGATGAGAAAATATTTATTATTCTGACGCGTAAGATAATGTGATTTTGTGTAAATCATTGCTTCTGCAATTTTTCTGCAAAACACGATTTCAGATCTTCAGAACCAACGCAGGACTAGTAACGCTACACAGCGTCCAGTTGAAGAACTATTTGTACGTTTCAAAACCTATCCAACAGATCTCGCTGTTTCGCGCTCTTGTTCAAATTTCTCTCCAAGTATTCAGCGTAAATTTCACAAGGAATAAATCAATTTTATTCTTTAGTTGAATCAAAAGTCTAACACGTTGAGCGAAAAATTAAAGAGTATAGAGGAAGACTTAGAAGATAAACCCATAGGAACATAGAAATTCATGGAATTGAATACTGTCATCAATTTTTATGAATACTAACATATTTACAATAATATCTGAACGTTATACAATCGATTATTGTGGAGCGATTACTTGTATTTCAAGCTTGTAATGGGGTTAAAAGACTACTCAGGTACTCACAGATAGTGGCTATGATTGGCAGATATACTGAAAGGTAAAGAGTCCATATAGATATTTTAGTCCAGGAGAAGGTAGGGTAATAACAGAAAATGAAGAGGTATCGTTGTTTTATATGTGAGGTAATCAAGTTCAGAAAAAAACTGAAAATTTTGAGTAGGTAGTGAGTTATTTCATAGAGAAAGCATAAGCAAGTATAACTTCAAACCATATAGATGTTCATGTAAAAGGTGAAAAACAGAAAAAATACGTGATGGTGGCGATATCCCTGGGGACTCTAGATTACTTCAAACACTCTTGCTGTGTTAATCAAGTGGGCGATCGGCGAGACCTCTGGACTCGCCTGATACGAATTATTTTCGCCGTACAGTAAAAATGTAAACACACGTCCCTATCTGATGATTAATCTACTTGGCGTATGTTTTCTTTATGGTTATTCTTAACTATCAAAACAAATGAAATACGGTAGTACTATGGATTTCTTATCTGACAGTCTCATGTGAGAAGTATACATAAAAAACTTTAAAAGTTTGTAATATACAGAAACAAAGAATATAGAAACCGTTTCACTAGAAAACAGTAAGCAAGAAATCATTTTAGCTGGATATTATATTCAAAAAATAAACATTAGAAAAGAAACTTTGAAAGCATTATGGCAGTACCCAAGAATTTATTCCTATACCATTATGTCCAAAACACACCACACAACACTAATAAATTGTCGAGTTTCTATAAATCATCAGTTGGGTCAAGTTTTCAAAACAGTTTTTCATTTTTCTCGACGCAAACAAGAGCTCCACATTGAATTGACTGTTGATTTAGTAGGTATTACAAGTGGAATTTGAAATACTCTCCTTCTAACGACTTTCGTCGAGCAGAATTATTTATCACCTGGTCATTCGGCAAACGTAGTTGGCATTCGGTTGAGAATGCACTCATTCTGGCAATTGTGCTCTGACGTCATTCGGCGTGTAATCCATGGCAGCACGCTGCACATTCATTCAATTAGAATCGGAATGCAATCCAAATACAGTGCCGAGGAACTGTTACAGTGCCATTCATAAGAAAGGTGCATGCAGTGCAGTACTTTGAAGTAGAGGTGATTAAAACAGGATGCAAGTGGGGCAATGTCAATACCATGAAGTGGGGACTAACTAACTCCTCCCAATAAGTCTTCAGATATGAGTGAATTATTCAAATGTTTGATTGAACTTTGCTTGAACTTGAACCTCTTGAGTTCATTAACATGTTCCATGTGATGCAAGAAAGTTTTTTATTTCTTCGAGAGTGATGGCATAGAGAAGCGTCTAATCTGTTCTCTGTGGTGATGCCCACATGAGCACTAGGCTTGTGCGTGGGTATCTATACATAGATAGGCAGAGACAATTAGAATACTTATCTTATTAATAGCTTCCTATCGTCTTTAATAGGATGAAAAATTGTATGGAAACTGGAAGACAGACCATGGGAAGCTGCATTTGCAATTAAATGTGAACTCAAACAGTAATCCAAAATTCATCATACTTTCACTCAAAACAAAAAATAAGTACCGTACCTACCGTAATGATTTTTGCTCAGAATACCAAGCATTATCAATTATTCATCATAATACCATGCGTATAATGTGTGAGATCACTCTTTACAATGATAGTATGATACTGTAGTAACTTTAATAGAACTGATATTAGAAAGACAATTATAAGAGAAAATAGGAAGTGACTGAACGATGTAAGCTTTTTAGATTACACTATAGACAATGATGAAAACGGACATTGCATAAGCTGAACTCAAAAGTTGGTTTTGACTTTTGTTAATAATTATACAGAGGGGTGATGTACTGATTATCAGGTTTATTCATACAAAAACTCAATTTCTGCAATCTATTTTAAGAGTGTTAAGAACACAAATAAACTCTCAAGTGGTGTACTTGACCAATACACTTTACTACTACCTTATACCTTATAGTACCTATAGTACCTTTTGTTTTCAAACTGTTGAGTCAACACTGTTAACAGACTGTGTTGACACATAATCTAATACTGTAACCATAATTATAACATATAATCATACCTACTTTTGCACCTCTCTTTATAGATTACAGTGATTGTAAAATTATCACTGTAGTATAGAATGGGTGAGATCCACATTGGCTTATTCCAGTTAATTAAATAATTAGGCTATATTAGTTTTTTATAATCAGTTTTAGATTCCCGTTTGATTATGAATACGTACGGTAAATAAGCATTTGAATAATTGCAATATTTAAATGGTTCCTTCCATCTGTGTAAATTATTTGTCAGTGTCTGAACATTATAACAACCCTGAAGCAGAAATGAAATATTATACACTAATATTTTTGTAATAATATTAAGTCAATATTATTCTAGTGATGGAATAGAAGAGGCAGTCTTGGTTCCAAGCAACAAATATGCAATGAGTGATCTGGTGTTAGGCCAGTCGGAGCCAACCCTATTGACTGGTGCTGTTAATAAGTGAAGGTGTTATAAATAGCCGTCTCATTGGTTGTTGGGATGAAAGAACAACACCACCACCCAACTCTGTTCAACATTTCTGTTCGAGACAAGAGAAAAAGAATCTACTCCACTTGCATCACATCACCAGCACCGAAAGGTTCAAACAATATGTTTAATATTGATAGTATTTCGTATGGATTATAATATTCAGTTACAAAAATATAGAATTTTATGGACGAAATTCGGTTTGAAAGATTCAGGAAAAACACTAGAATATCCATGAAATAATTTTATTTGAAACTATGTAATGATTTTTTAGTAGTGACTAGTGAAAAACTAGTAAAAAACTAGGAAATACATACTGGTGAACAAACTTGTGAACGAACGAGTACAAACTTGTGAAGTTATAAGAAAACAAGGAAATTCAGATTTTTTCCATTTCATCTACAGTGCTGAAGATTGCACTGTAGATTTGTATTTTCATCGAAAAGATATACTGCATAATCAAACTATTAATTGATTTTTATTTTTATTTTGAGAGATCTGTGTACAAGGAAATGGATTCACAACCCATTGAAACTGAATACTGAACAAAGCCAGTATTATAACGGGCAGGGATTTTGAATCTTGCAGTTGATTAAGAAATTGCAATTATAGTGAATAATATAAAGTGGGATTTACAGTATTAGTCGATGTGGTATTGAACAAACTCAATTCTCGAAATTCAACAACTCTTGGAACTGTTTTACTTTTCACCATTCTCAAAAATCTCAATTATTTTATATATTGTTTGACAGACAGGATTCTAAAATGATCTCCTACTGATTCAGTGGGTGGAAAATGGATGATTGGCACATTTCTGTTTTCTTGCCAGATAATTTTGAATAGTTCTGAAATATTTTGCAAAGTCCCTGGCACACATTTTCCAAAATAAAATCCGCAATCTTCAAGAAAACTCTGGGGTTGAATTGGATGTTATCATGATGATTTCCAACATCACAGCATTTAATTTAATGGAACTGATTTTGATGTAATTGTCACATTCATTCTGAAAATTGCCAAGTTGTGGTAAAAATCTCAGCCATTTTCTAAATAACATTTTTTATTGTAACTTGTTTCAACCTTTTCATTATATTTCGTTCATATTTTTAAATCGCTCTTTTAATTACTCTCCATTTCTCTCAAACTAGAGCACTCTCAAAGAAGTATTTTACACCTAATTATTCTATTCTAATCTTCAATTACTTTTATTTTCCACCAACAACATCAACAATATCAACATTTACAAAAACATTGTTCATTTTGTTCACTATATTGAATATTGTCTAATAAATATCGACCCTGATGAAACTGTGTCAAATTCCAATTGATAAAATATGGATCTAGAAGAAGTGCAAACATAGAATTAGACTAATATTATTAATGCATTATGAATTATGACAAATGTTTACTTTGTCTTTCAGCTCATTTTTCCAAGTTCTGTTGATTTATGAAGTAAATATTGAAAACAAACAATTAGGTCAATATTTAATAATTTTTTGAACAAAAATCCAAATAATTGTATAAAGAATTTGGAGATTCCTGCAAATGCAAACTTTTTCTACATTTTTCTAAACTTTTTCTGTTGTCAATGTTTGCAATTACACTTTGTGCCATAATTTTTTGGATTTCGGCTCAACTATTTAATATTGACCTACTTGTTTGTTATTATTTGCAGTATTCACGTAATTAATCAACCGAACTTGGAAAAAATAAGCTGAAAGACAAAGTAAACAGTTGCCAGCCTATCCATAATTCATACTACATTAATATCAGTCATACTATGTTTGTACTTCTCCTTGATCCATTTTATTAATTGGAATTTGGCACGGTTATACAAGCCTACAAATCATTTATTTGACCCGTCACTTTGGAAGTTAGCGACTGGGAATATCTTTTCAACAAGCTTCAAGAGATTTCT
Source organism: Laodelphax striatellus (assembly GCA_017141395.1). Classification (NCBI taxonomy): domain Eukaryota; kingdom Metazoa; phylum Arthropoda; class Insecta; order Hemiptera; family Delphacidae; genus Laodelphax; species Laodelphax striatellus. The sequence continues at coordinate 13,822,906 of CM029538.1, read as the reverse complement.
GAATAGACTAGACGACTAAGTCGATAAGATTGAAAATATTAATCAGACGCAATTTCAAGAAATAACAGTACAAGTCTACTTTATACACCCATTACAATTTGTTTTATATGCTGCGTATTTCGAGTCTGTTACAAGATGAGAATCAAACGGAATCGTTGAAAAAAGGGTAATTAGGCTTTTAAATTTAATTCTTTCCAGAGGATGATGTCGACTTATGTCGGAGACTTGTGCATCTGTAATGGATGATGATTGGTGATGAAGTAAATGATAGATGACTGAAACAACTAACAGTTTCAAAATGTAATTAACATATTAGCACATACCGATACCGTACGGTAAGTCATAAACTGGAAATAAGCAATACCTGAGTCCAAAGACATCACCCTTCCATAAAGAGTAATAAGCACTACTCGTTAAAATTGTCTTCATTAACAGATACCGTTCAATGTGGTTTCTACAATCAATAATCTATCTATACCACCCTGTATATTATGAAACTTATATAGGTATAGCCTATAAGCCACGGGTAAATCTATACAGAATTTCATTTATTTAAATATTTTTCTACTCAGATGAAAGAAGTGCTTGTTGAAAACATGAACTACTATTTTTAGTACAGTGGGCCTAATGTTTTGTCTAGTATTGTTGAGCTGTTATAGAAATTTCCTCAAATATTTCTAGACTTTAACACTGAAAATTCAATGAGTACACAACAAACACACTTCAATTTCTTAGCAAGAATTCAAAATAAATTAACAAATGAATTCATCAGCTGCGACTTGCAGGCAACAATTTCCGATTTTGGCCAAAGAGAAGTGTAGTTCAGTTGGAAATCAACCAGCTGGCTTAGCGCCTACAGATAGAGAGAGGAAGCTCTCACCTAGAGTCATTCCAACAAACAAGAATTCAACAGTGATAACAATTCAGCTGAAAGCTATTTCAACGAATTAACACGTCTATGAAGAATATTATAATATTAAATTGTTTATTTGAATAATTCTCCAGAACTACTAATAATTATTTAATACACAAGTTCACTCCGTTATTAATACAGAAGATTTTCTCATGGTTTAAAGAACAATTAATTATTGAAGGATAAATCATTTTTTAACATTCGAAATCATCCTTCTAGAACCTTGACAAAGCATCGCTTCATGAAGATGCAGCTCAAGTTATATTAAAAAGTGAGAAGATTATTGAACTCAGTATCCACGCGACAGAGACTGATGAATTTTGACATAAGTCCAACTCAAAATTTGCAAAAACAGAAAGTACTGACTCTGGAGGTGAATGCACTGTAAAACGAGTTCAACTGTAGTAATCTCATTTGCATCATCAATAATCAGGCCACACATCAAGAAATTAGTATTAATACAAAGATACAGGGTATATTATAATTATATACATAGATTCCTGCTGTAACGGTATGTCTTCAAAGCTTTGAAAGTTTATTGAAACAATATAACTCGACAGAGATGGAATATGTTTCAAGAAATACCGCTGCTTCTTGCAGTTACAGTAGCCTACTTACTACAAATATGGAGTTGGATTGCAACTAAATTTTTTTTAGAATTTATTTAATTATCAACTGTAGCAACACATTCAAAACTATGAAAACTATTAAAGGGAGGAGCTGAGAACAGAAAAGTGTTAACTTTCTAAACAACGTTTTCCAAAGACGGTGTGATTCAGGGTTAATAAATAGGATATTTAGATGCGCTTTATGTTTCTAAAATAAGTTTTTCCATCACAATTTATTGGGTGGAAAAAAGAACTATATTTTTTTATAACTTACTAGTAGAGTAACTTGAATGTTCTATTTTGTGTAACAAGTCACACATCAGTACAAAAATTTACTATATATAATGGAACGTAAATAAAATCTCAAGAAGACTAAAGAGAAAGGACGTGGTATAAGTTATTTCATTGATTGCTTATGACTTTCAAGTTGAAAGTGAGAAATAAAAATGACTCCACAATGCTCAATGCCCGAAATTGCATTATAGTTGAGAACATAAAAATATTGCTGATCAGCCACTTATTGGGTGCAGCATTGTATCACCTTTGAAAAGAATCGAAATATCTTTCAGAATATATGTATTTGAGCCACTCAGGGGCGAACGCAGAATTTTTCAGGGAATATCATATCATTCATATACATCACAATATTGCCTACAGGTTATTCAGATACAGTACATGCCTACAGAGATATCATATCATATACCAGTACATCACATGTGCCTACAGTTTATTCAGATACATACATGCTTACAGGGATATCATATTATATATGCTTATGAGTAGATACTATGTCATCATGTTCTACACTTTAGGGAAGGGGGATCAAATAAATATCCCCTTAATCTCCCCTGGAGCTACTATCCCCACATTCAACTACTATTTAACAGTTCCAGGACCAGAAAGTTAAACAGAAACCTGTCTCTGTTCTGGTTACTATAACAACATATCGCATATCACAAATAAAGCTGCATTTCAAGCGCTTGCTAACAATAACTTACATTGAATCATCTTATTGCACATAGTAAATTGTAGGTACTGTATTGTACCAAAAGTATGCGCCTTCACAGACAGCTGTAACAAGCGCTTAAAATCGTCAGCTTTATTTGAGTTTGCTGCTACAGCTTGAAGAGAATTATTGATAAACATAATAGCTCATTATAACAAATCACAAGCTCTTATTTTTTTCAGAAACTCAGTCTGGAGATAATGCTAAAAACGTTTTCTTGTTGTAACTACTTCTAGTTTGGAGGGAATTTTAAAAAAAGAAGAAGAGGATGATGAAAAATACATTGAAAATAAAAAAGCAAAGTTGGTCTCTCTCTTTCCCGGGCGTCTGGCTTCAACTTAGCCGGAAATAGATTCCCCTGAGTGACGTCACTCAAACAGCCCCTCACCGGCTTTCAACTTGTATTCAGATTTGAGATTGTTGTGCACCAACACACACATTCGATAAATTGACGCTCTAGTTAGGAAAACACGATTTTTTGACAGCCCTACAACAAAACTACATCAGCTGGCAATGCAATATCACTTGACGAGAATTGAGCGATTTCGCAGTGTTGTTTGGTTTTAATCCGGATTGTGAAAACAACGAGAGAATATCACAGGTCTAGGGTGTATGTAATTTATACAGTGGAATAACTTGAGTGAACAATAAAAAAAATATATAATAGCAATAAAATGAGGAAGTATTAAATTAAGATCCCTTTATTAAGCGGAGTTGGGACTAGAGAGTCCTCTCTGAAAACTGAAACTGTAACACCTCATAATCTTTCTTAAAAAAGTTTGGATGTTTGGATAAAAGTTTACATGTTAGTACGTAATGTTTCATTTTATTTTATTTTGTATTGTGGCAGAAAGGAAATAAATTTGAATTTGAAAATTCGAACATTGTAGAGGAGAAACTTGATTTTACCTTCGAATTCAAAAAAATCTTGGACCAATCAATAAGTGGATAGGACTCAGTTATTAGTTTACTGTGTTTCAAGAACAAGAGGAACCCTGTCATACAGGACAGTAGTATTGAATTTCTGAGCAACCCAACTAATATTAGAGAATGGTATCATTCTTTTGTGGATTCTAATAATTTTATTGAGCACAAGAAAACTGAAATTAGTGGAGAAAATTGTCATTTTACTCAAGAATCTGGAGACATATAAGGAGGAGAAAGGTGAAAATTGTTTTAAGTGAATGGTGTCCACAGCCCAAAAGAACCCAATTTTACACCAGGACACCACTCTCAATTTCAATCTAATTTGGGCATTGACTGAAGATCATGAACATTTTGTTTTGCTTTTAGAATGATTTTATTTATTCCTACTAGGACAATAATTAATATCAGTAGATATTTTTTCACATTCTTCTTCCCATTTATTTTTTGGTATTTTTTGTAATATCAAAATTAGTTTATTATGCAGTTGAATTGATTTGGTTAGTTTTTTAGCCTTCAATTAGTAGAAGGGTTGAGAGCGGGAGAAGACCGGATGCACTTCCCCTCCTCTACCTCCCTCCAAGAAAATTAATTAAGGCAACTATAATCAATTCAATTTTTGTTTCCTTACATTGGCGGGCACACAATTATTCTGATTTAGGATGTATTATTTATTATGTTACATTTAGGATGTTATTAGATGATATGACATAACCTGAATTTGGATAGTTTGTATAAATTGGAAGAGGAAGAGTTTTGGGAATAAGCCTGCTGTACTCTCTTTTGTAAATGATTGATTGATTGATTACAATTATATATGTTTGTGTTGACTAATATTGTGCACGAACATCATTCATTATTACAAGATCCTTGAGTACAAATAAACATAAATTATTTATGGGTTGAGATGAAGAGTACTAGAAGATATAGAAGATGGGTCTCTTATGCCTCAACTTTGCACACATCACTTTTGTATGTACAGTAATGTACAAAGTGGTAAAAATAAATAATATATAAGATAAATTATTTATCCAGAGCACCTGTGTGTGAAAGAATACAATATTATTTTAATTTTACATGACTAGTATTGTTATTGTAATACATGTTATTATTATACAGTGTTATTAGGCCTACTATCATTATTATTATTCCATACAATGCAAAATAATTCTACAATGACTTCTATTCTTCAAAGAATATTCTCTATTAACCAAATTAAGAGATACGGTTGTAAGAAATTCGGAAATAGCCGGAAATCCTAGCTAAAAAATAGAACATGTGGAAGCACCAATGAGGGTCAGCACCTTGGAACAAGGTCATCCGAGTTCTCCCCATGTGAACTCACGACTTGGATGATGATCAAACGGCTATGAACAGAAATTAGACAAATTTTTTCACCACTTAATTTCCATCTGATTCGCAAAACCTACACGAAGCTTTGGACGGCGTTGAAAATAAATCCCGCCTAATTCCGTCGTCTCTAAACCCAGAAGCTGGCTAAATCTTTCAAAACTAGAATCTGTGTTCTGTTAATTACTAGATGCGAGCTCGAATTTATACACAAATTTTATTACGGTTGATTCTCGTCGAATCACTTGAAATATAGTGAATGTCTGGTTTTTCTACATCTTCTATAAGTTGTTTAGCAAATGCGTAAATGCATACATCTAATGAGTAACATTACATGTGTTACATTTAATGAGTAAGCAAGTACCTACCAGAACTCGTGCCTGATTATTATGAAAGAATGGTGATTTTTTCATTCATATACACACAATATTGCTAAGTCTAAACAAAAACTCTAGTACCGGTAGTCGATGACTGTATAAAAATTTTTACTTAATGCTTTTGAGATTGAATTTTTTGTAAAATTGTTATGCCGATTCATAGTTTATTATTTGAGTTAAATCGGCTATTCTCATAGAATTTATTCCTACTTGATTGTCTGTCCACTTACGTTGATACTTCTAAAAAAATGTATATTTTGCTAATGATTTCACCATTTTCATGGTTTTAATCAACTAACCAATACCGTAATAATTCTATAAATTGTAATAATTTGAAATTGTAGATAAATTGTTCTTAATTATTGTTACAGATAATAATTAGGGTGCTCAAATTACTTATTCAACGTATTAATTTTCATTTTTTGTCATTTTACCCCATTCATACAATAGGCTACACTCGAAAAATGGAAAAATAAATTGCTTATTTTTTAAATTTATTTCAGGATTAGCAGCAAAGTAGCAGGATTAGAGGAAAATAAAAACAATGAGTGAGCCAAACCAACTCGAATGAACTAAGAATATGATTTTTCTCATAAACATTCAATTTTGAACCTGTTTTCTTGAAAATTTGAACTAATACTTCAACTCCCTGAAGTTATGGAATACAGTATACTACTAAGGAGATTGCGAGTCTAAATTTTACTTAATTTCTGAGATTTGCTGTGTACCACCTCAGCTAAAATAATTGAGCCTGAATAATCTATCAATGATAATGCCTACGCAGGAGTCGAGACAACATGGGATATGCATTTTATGATGATCTTAAGCAAGAAGTGTTAAATAATTAACCAACAGTTTTAAAGTCAAGTTAATAACCACCAAAAGTGATTTTAGATGACTAGCAAGATGGAGGATTATAGGAAACAAAAGTCAGAGCCCAGGACATCAAAATCAACAGTAATTATCATGATTGGAAAACGTAAATTAAAATGAAGCTGAGAATACTATTATTCTAAATTGGAGAATTAGAAATAAATTCAATTTTTTTCAGAAGATATTAATTGAATCCAAAAAATAAAATAGACAAAACAGATAACTGGTTAATATATTTTATAAAAATTGTTTATATATTTTTATTTGGCTGATATTCTACAATGGATAAATTGATCAGACTACACCCTATTGAGAATCGGTTCACAGATTCTAGTAAGAATAAATTTAAACTCCCTTACAACATCGGTATCTGAGTCTGAACGAAGAAGCAATGCTGATGCTTCGAATGGGTTTATGTGCAATAAAATTTGAAGGCTGTATACCATGGAGTAGCAACTGGCGTCATGTTTATAATGTTGGCAATTCGCCCAAATTCTCAATTTAATCGTCCGACTCCCGAGTTACGGCCGGTGCTGAAAAATTTCCTGGTCCAGTCAGGAAACAAAATTCTGTCTAGTTAAAATTCGATTAACAGCTGCAGTTTTCATTGCTAGGCTGTAAAAAGCTTTTACGATGATGTCGGTAGGAAAAGGCTTGTAGCCTACAAAAGGAAGCAGAAAATGGCATTTGTGTAGCTGGGATCTACAAAATGCAAACCGGTAGGCATACTAGAAACATTAAATAAATAAATAAAAATTTACTGTCATCAAATTCATGGAACAAAGTCAACGTCAAGACTGGAAAATATGATAGAAGGCAAAGTCATTGTGGAAATGAGAAACCTAGAAAGAATTAGGTTTAATGAACGATCATTTAAAGTGGCTCCAAGTGAAGATAATTTAGTTTTTCTGTGCCCTAAGGCAGAAGAGAATTGCAAAGGTAAAAATCATCAATGCACGTAACAAGTAGACTTATCTACTTAATCTTGCAAGAAAATCTATTAAGCCTACTATTGGTAGCTTGACAATTATCATTCATTGGTAAAAAATCACCCATTAGTGGAAGCGCTATTTAGTCTGTGCAATTATTTAGGCCCAATTCCTATAGAAGGGACGACGGGCAGGGACGTGGCGCGGACATGGAACTTACTCTATCATTTACTCTATATAGACAAACAGATCAATACACAAAGACCAGTGTACATTGGTCTATTCGTTTATATATAAAGTAGAAAAGCATAATTTTCTTAATTTGAACTCATTATTATACGCTACGGTATGAATTGTTTTAGAAGTATGATAAATTCAAACAGTTGCTTATTGCTCAATTCAGAAGCGCTTTCATGTTGGAAGCAGTGATTAATGAATATAATCTTCAAAATAATATGGATGTCAACAATGAACAAAGTTGTTTTAGAGTAGGTCAACCTATATAAAATATTATATAATATTTATTTAACATCAACATTTCGACATTTGTAAATATTTTATTGGATAATTTAAAAACATAAATCACTCATTTAGTATAATCAGAAAAAAATATGCTCTAATACTTCTCTTGATGAATTAAAAAATATATATTATTAAAATAGAAGTTTATACTACCTATCGCGGTTTCCTCACTCAAAAGCAAGGTGATAAAAAGATTATTTACTCTAATTTCCTTGCTTAATACTTTATATTTATCAAGTCTATGAATGAGAATAATTTCAATGATTTATTAATGTAATGAATAGGGCCCACGTGTTGCAGCCTTCAGCGGCACGTGGTTTACTCTGAATCTAATATCAAAATTGATGATAAATCTATTTAAATACATGAAAATGGTGGAGATCTTTTATATTATTCTCTAAAAATGAATCCAATTGATACCCATATTTTGCTTCTACACAGTCAGAGTAATAACACTGTATTATAAAGAGACATTTCGCAAGCCGATCGCGTAATTGAAATGAGTAATTCTGCAATGTTGGTAATGAGCAAGATTAATAATAGTTATGATGCAGTAAAATTAGTAAGATTTCAACTATAAAATGGATTGGATGTTGCCAGCAAGTAAGGGGTCTTTGATTCATAGATGAGTCATGCTTCTAAAAAGGAGTTAGCAAAATTGGGAAACTGTGCTGGTTATTGTAGCCAAAATTCAACTCGCTTTCTCAGTATTTTCAACACTGATTGAACTACAGATTAATCACAATTTTAAGAATTTTTGCTACTTTTTTATTTTTTAACCGAATTCACTTGAAAGTTCTAACCAAGGTAATTTGGTTAGAACTGCCTTGGTTCTAACAACACTGAAAAATTTGATAGCCTTTCATTCTTGTGATAGTTCTCAAACACATGATTTTCAATGATTTCTTAAGTTGATTTATTACATCGATTTTATATCTTCATTTGAGAGTAGAATTTTTCAACTCAAGTTAAAGAACTATTAGAATTTTCACCATAATGTGAATCTATTTATACAGCAATACGAGACAAGGGCTTTAGTGTACTATTTACCAAACCATTTACATTTACAACGCTGTAACAAGAATAATGTCAATGTCTATTAATTTATATTGTAGGGACGCTGGACGTTTGTCGAACATTTCACTGTAAAACTTTGGAGTGGAGACAAAACGAAAATAAATGCCTACTGAGTTGGACGAACAACAGCCTATGCGTATTCTCCACGCAACTAAGCTTTAAAATTAGATTGAAAATAGACATAGGCTTTTAAACCTCTGCTTTCCTTCTTAGCTACACCAAATAAGACGAATGTGGTATTGTTTTAGCAGGGATAAGAGAGTCAAATTCCTGATTCACACATATTAACTTGATCAATTTTAAAAATCTGAACATTTATCATGTTCTTAGTATATTTTTCATTACTATTATGTGATTTATATGTGATTTTTGCAAGTAAATTTGAGTTTTTCCAGTTTATTATTGTGAACCTGAGCTTGTTAGACCGGACTTCCCGATTTAAAAAACTTCTATAGAATTGATTTTGCGGTTTCACTTGTAAAATAATGTTCTTCCATACACTCTAATATACCTTCAAAGTTCAAAACCTTCTATTAACCAATACTTTGGTTTTATAAGAAATTAAAATAGATTTGCATAAAGAGGAACACTCTGGCTTCAACTCTTTGCAATGATCTAACTCTTAGTCCCACTTGCTCAAAAATATGAATATAATAATATGTTGAGCTTCATCTACAATAAATAAGAACGTTGATGCTTATCAGTAATCGAAGATTAACTCAAGCCCACTTTGTGGAATCAGCTCTCAGGACATCATAAAATGTTTTTCAACTTTAAAATATATTCAAGCTTTTTTTCCACTTCAACTGAGAAAACTTCTCGTTTAAACTATATCTATGAGAATGAATTCTTCAATGAGGCTCTTTTAAAATAATAAGCATGAGAATAAATTATTCTTCAATGAGGCTATTAAAACAGAAATAAATTTAGCCGCACACTAGATTGAGGAGGTTCTCGAAAAATTCAAGATCAACCATCTGAATCGCGGCCCAAAAATAGTTGTTGGGCGCTAGAAATGCGGACTGACTGACCTCTTGTATTTTGAAGCTGGTTCGTCTCGTTATTTTCCTCTTGACGAACTCTTCCTCCTCGAACGATTCTTCCACGGTGCCCATGGTGGTGCGAGAAAAACTTCTCCCAAAAAAAAGAACACAACTGACACTGGAAAATTCGAATTGTAACGCGATTATTCACTCCGCGCTGTAAATTTTGTCGTCAATTTTCGAAATATTTTTATTTCGAGCGCGCACTGACAAGGACAACAGGCGAAACGTTATCTCACAGCCGAGCTGCTCAACAAAGGCGGCCGCTATGATAAATGCGCCCACAGCGCGCCCGGTGACGGATATCTCAACTACTAAAACACTTTTAACCCACCTCTGGCAGCGGCGTGTGTTCGTGTTGAATGAACAGGGTCTGTTATTATTTGACGCACCGTAATCTCAACAATTAACAACAATATCTAATGTTCCATCAAACGTTTCCTATAAGAACTATTTTTTATTCTTTAGCTTTTTTTATCTAAGTAACTTTCTTTTTCTGTAAGTTATTTTGTCTTAGTATTACTTCAATAAATAAATAATAATTATAGGGGAGTAAGACACTTGCACAAATTTATCTTCTCTTTTCGAATTTGAAATTTCTCCAAAACACACTTCGCTTTTCAACTATTTCATTCAATTTTCTTCAAGTGTGAAATCTCCTACTAATTTAAGTTAGAACTCAACTGTTCATACTGTATTATAATTCATAAGTGTTCATAAGTGCTAGATTGCAGTCAGATTTCGTTACAGGAATATTTGATTTGAGTTTTGGAGCAAAGCTTCAGCACCTCTCGTCAAATTATAAATAATTGTATTCATTGAGGCAAATCAACCTTCTTCAGAACACATGTTCGTTATAAAACTTGAAACTCCTCAAAAATGTTGAACACTTGAAGGTTCCATGGCAGGATATAATACAAAGATTGAATTATAAATTTCTGTGAGAAAGCAAGCAACTACTATCATGTTTCAATTCAATTGGTTAGTTCCGTTCAATCTACAAAGAAAGAGAAGGTTATTGAACATTATTATCAACAAAGGCTTGTGCCCACCCATATGAAGATAGTTCTCAAATTTGTTTTTTGCAGTGGATTACTATTTCATGGGAAAGATGATTGTTTTTTAAAATTTAATTTTTGAAATTTTTCAAGTTGGAGGCATTATGAGAACTATTATCAACTAAGACATAAAGCCATGTTAGGAGCCTCTCGATATTCATTAGAAATTTTGCCATGAATATTATGTATATTCTTCAAAACTTTGGATTTTCTTGGTAAACATTTTTAAATTTCAAGACCAGTACCTTAGTCATCTACCTATCTATTTTTTTTACATTTTTGAGAAACATTCATTTTTCCTGTCTTGTATAATCGATAAAGCTCATTGAAAGGTTCTAATAATAGCCTATATTTAATATATTCTAAAGACCAGAACTCGAAATCCTTTTTTGAATTTGGTTTGACAGGTTTCAATTGAGTTATGGGTAACGAAGAAATGAATGGGATAAGAACAATTAGTAATATCAGTGGTCACTCGGTGAGAGCGGTTGCTAAGTAATCATGTGGTTAAGTAACAAACATTCAAGACTGCTCTTGGATGGGTGACCGACACAAAAAATTGTGCAATTAGGCGAGGTGGAACCTACCCGTAAGGGTCTCCCCACCGATAAAAAGCCATACGATAGAAGAGAATTAAAAAATAATTAGTATTTAGGACTACTAAAGCAATTTTTTACCCTATATTTCTAGCTATTACGTTACTGAAAGCAACTACGACTGGACATACCAATCATTCTACTGAACAAAGGAATATTGGTTACAACTCACCAAGTTGACTGGATAATTAAAGATTGTTTCTTCATGCACCCTACCCAGCTTAACACGGGGAAGTCTTCTTACTGAACGGGAAGAAATAACTGACAGCATGCAAGATTCCAATAATTCAATTCCCGAACAATTTTCACCATTATTTTCGCCCTAAGTTAAAGCTGAACTATTCTTTAAAAAGAATCATCACCATACCTGTTAACAAGATTATCAAAAATAATATGATGAGTTTGTCATGTAAATAAATAAGAGAATTAAAATGAAAATAAAATATTTATTCACATTTTCCATTGCATTTTTTGTTTGAAACAGGACTGTGGAAAGTATTAAAATGTATTTGTCTGTGGAGAGCTCTTAAATCAATTTCCAAGATTATAATAATGGTAAAAAACGAATGATCAGAAATATGATTGGATCTGAATATTATCCTTTTGTCCTCCTCGGTTTGAAAATTTAGAACCTGTAACAGAGACAAGCTTTGTTACAATATATATTTTTGAAAATCTCAATTTGATATCAATCGAAGCAGTGTCAAAAAGCCTGGTAATATGCAATGCAATTACAACACGCAATAGAGTTTTTGTTTTTCCCAAGAGTCAATAGATTGAGAAATTTTGAAAAAATAGAGATTTAGATTATTAAAGCACAAGAGACAATAAAGTGTTGAAAGATAAAGCAAGAGGAGAGTAAAAGAAAGAGAGAAAAAAGACTCGAGTTGAAAAATTATTTGCGAGGAAATCAGTGACGAGTTGAGCATTAACTAATCAAGGCACTATATATTTAACGAAACAAGCGTTGAAAGAAAAATCAAGAGGACAAAGGTAATTTAGAAATAGTAAAATGGCAATAGCAATAAAAATGGCAGTGGTTGAAGGAGTGAATTAAAAGTGAAGAGTAATTTAATTTATAGCAAATTGAAGATTATACAGAAATCAGATTTAAAATAAAAAATACAATGGAATGTTCCATGGAAAAGCCAAAATACGTTCAATTTCAGTGAAATATCTAACGATGCTTTTTCAATTTCAGTACTCTACTCAATTCATATGGTTTTTCAAGTTCTTTTTTAATTAAAGCCATATTCGATATGAGAGAGGATATTCGCGAGTGCCTTAAAAATATCACTGCTAAAAATCAATCTATAACTTTTTTCAAAAATAATCACAATAAACAATAAAAAACCCAAAATAAATAAAAGCACTGCAGGAAGGACCATAGAGCTTCGCGTAATCCTTATAAAGAAAATCATAAAAACAACGCTAAATTAACAGAAGCAAAGAAAACTACAAAATGCAAACAAAAGCATTTTGTATTTTTAGCTCTCGTTTATCAAGTAAGCTTCAGCAGTGATATCAATGTCACTAATAGTGGTGACATTTTCAACAAGCAAAATTTGCGCAGCCTATCTATTATTAGTATACAATAAAATCAATCAATTCATAACCTAGTTTCGGAAAATAGAAGTAATTTAATACAAGAAAAACGTGGATGCGCACTAGACTTGAAAGTTTATAGCCTGGGAAGCAGTGGTATTTAGGTCTAGTGTGTCCACCTTTTCTACATGAATCTTTTTTACCTCTTTTACATGACTTTTATGATTCAATTTTTACAAACCAGACGCCTGTTTTTCTTTCCAAAATGTTGCAAATATTTTTCTTGTTTCAATAATAAATTAATAAGTGAAAAAATAGTCTATTCACCTGATTTATCTTTTGGTCTCAAGCGCAGACCGATTTAAGACTCAGATTGTAGTTTGGGCACCACCTCTTTCAACTCGGCAGGTTTGAAGCACCCTTTCTCGGTGAATATGCCAGTTATCAGGTTGGCTGGGGTTACATCGAATGCTGGGTTCCAACACGATATTCCTGGAAAACACAAAATAGCAACTCATAGAAACTCATAATAATTATCATATAAAACATATAAAATGAAAACAAACAATAGATAAAACAAACTCATAGAAACATATAAAATCAGTTACAAAGTACAACTCATAGAAACAAATAAAAGACTATACTTAAAAAAACTATTTAAGGGTGATGCCCGCATGAGCTCTAGACTTGTGCGTGAGTAATAGGCATCGTGATGATGAGAGATTAGTTCAACGAAAAACCAAAGACTTGAAGTTTCCTCCAAAACTGAGATCAAACCGGCACCTTTGACTTATCAAACCAGCGATGAACCAACTTGGCTACGGTTATTCCAAAAATTAAAACTGTCACTTCAATCCCGTTAACTTCTGTACAATTTGATGAAATTAATGTTCGTTTAATGTCGCAGTATCACTATTATCAATGATGCTATTAGAAGCAAAATTTACAAAGAATCATTAAGATCAATGCTAATACAAAGTGATACGTAGTATGATAAATTTATGTTAAATAAATAGGCTGAAGTATGAAGCAAAGTAAACCCATCATCAAATTCCACAAGTGGAACTTCATTCACTGACTTCTCTATATTTTCAAAATCCCAGACTACAACTCCAACATTGTATAATGCCCCCCAATTTTATGATGTAGGGAAAAGTTGAGTATATATAGAGTATATTTATATAAATATATATAAAGTTGAATAAAGACTATATTAGTAAATAGGCCTACATAAACAATTAACATTTGTATAGCATGATCATTTCAACTTATCAGAAAACATAATGTTTCAACGAGCAATATCACAATACTTAACCTACAAATGCTGAATCTCGCAGGTTATTGAAAAGGTCTTTTAAAAAGTTATTCTTTGAAAGGTCTTCTTTAAAAAGGTCTTTAAGACTTTTAAGCCTTTTGATTATTGTGTCGAAATCACTGTTTAATTATTACCGAAACAGTTGATTTCTGACAAGTTAAAGGTTCGTGCTATATATATAAAGTTGAATAAAGACTATATTAGTAAATAGGCCTACATAAACAATTAACTTTGGTATTTACTAACATTTTTGGTGAATAACATGAACAAAAACATCACTGAAAATCAATTAATAATTGAGTATCTTATAACCGTGAACATACCAGGAGCTGCAATCCTGGTACCGGCGACATCAGTCATTTCCTTAGCAGGACGATCTTCTATAACAATACTATTGCCAGAAGGCAGTGACATATCAATGGTAGTGAACGGAGCCGCCACATAGAATGGAATGCCATGCTCCTTTGCTACAACAGCTATCTGAAAAAGAAGAATAAAGTTTAGACAAAACATAAATAAAAATATAAAAAGACCGAAATTAATAGGTTTATTATAATTTATCCTTGAGATCAAATAAAACAAAAACAAAATAAAGATTTGAACGTCTGTCTTGACAGTACTACACTTGGGTTCTCTTTCATGAAATTTTAGAAGTTCTGTAAAACACGAAAAAGTGTGTCACACACAAGACATGAACATCCCGGCGTACTACGCGATAAACTTGTCAATCCCATGTGCGTGTTATTTCTTTTATTACAGGATTTCTTAAATCTTATGAAGCAAGACCTAGGGCTGCTTCAAGATTCATGAAGAATCTTGTAAAACAGAAAAATGTCAATCTTACACTAAAATTACTAAGTTAGGTTGTCCTACATCTTATTATTAACATACATAATTTACAATCGAAAAAGATAATCACAAGTATTATCGAATTTAAATTTGAAAAGGTTCATAGACAAGCCAAATAAACAGTTGAAAATGTTCACAAATATTAAAAAACCTTGAAAAATGTTTACTATGAGTTACTCTATCGGTTTATTGTGAGATCTCCAGTCTCCCTTATTTCTAGATTTCAAGTTTTATGAGACAGGCATCAGATCATAAGTTGATAATATTACTATTTTGAGGTGTTAATTTGTTCTACTGTTTTATCAATACTATGCAAGGAACTTAGTTTTGGAAGCTATCATTGATGGTATAATAGCTTTCAATAACTGGTTGAAAAGACAAACTAAACAATTGAAAATCTGATACCAATAAACCTATGGTTCAATTGAAATACATTTTTATTTTAGTTCAAAATAATGATGGTATAATAGCTTTCAATAATTGGTTGGAGACAAACTAAACAATTAAAAATCTGATAGCAATAAACCTCCTATGGTTCAATTAAAAAACATTTTGTTTTAGTTCTAGATCAAAATGGAACAAATCCATCACTAATACTCAATGTAAACCAAAAGAAGAACTGTTAATTTTAGTAATTGAATAGAGTAACATAAGATAAATTTTGTTCGACAAAAATATCAAAGTTGAAGTCGCACTTGGAAGGCTATTATCCTCGACCATCAATTTGTCTTGCTTGTCTGAACACCTGTCCGTTCAACACACTGCATTTGTCATCTCTCTCACTCCGATTTCTGACAGTCAACTGGGTAAGAAAACAACTGCCAAAGAGCTGAGTCACTTGAAAAACAGTAGCAGTTCCCTCAAGTAGTTGACATCATGTTTTGAAATTGATCATAATATTATTTTTGAATAATAGCTTTTTAGAACTAAAACGCATCCATAAAAGGACCCTCAAGCCTAGTCGTCCACTGGAACCGTTTTGTCAGAAAACGACCGAAAGTTCAAAGTGCTAACATTGAATCAAATGGCCAGCTGTTCGGACATCGGACGCTTTCTGACAAAAACTGTTCCAATGGACGAATAGGCTTAATATTTCATCAGATTAGTCATTAGATACATATACAGAGAGTAGGCCTATTTTTTATATCAATGTATTTGTCTCTATCTCTACAGTTTGAATAGAAAAAGTTGTCACTTGGCCTGGTGTACAAGAACCACTCACTAGAACCGTTTTTGTCAGAAAGCGTCCGAAGTCCGAACAGCTGAACATTTGATCCAATGTTAGCTTTCTGACAAAAACTGTTCCAATGGACGAATAGGCTTAATATTTCATCAGATTAGTCATTAGATACATATACAGAGTATTTTTCATCTCGCTGTATTTGTTTCTATCTCTACAGTTTGAATAAAACAAGTTGTCACTTGGCCTGGTGTTCAAGAACCACTCACTAGAACCGTTTTTGTCAGAAAGCGTCCGAAGTCCGAACAGCTGAACATTTGATCCAATGTTAGCATTTCAGATGATCGGTCGTTTTCTAACAAAAACGATTCTAGTGAGTAACCAGGCCAAGTGACAACTTGTTTTATTCAAAATATAGTCATCTAGTTTTTTATATAGATACAGATAAACATAAACTCCACCCCAGGTAAGAACAAATTTTGGGTAAGCAGGAGTTGCATAATAAATTGTTTGCAACTTACTTGATAAGTTCCAATTTTGTTAGCCGTGTCACCGTTGGCCGTGACTCGATCAGCGCCAACAATGACAGCCGTCACTTTTTTGGTTTTCATGAGAGCGGCAACGGCACTGTCGCAAATCAGAGTGGCCGGAATCTTTTCAAACACCAGTTCGTAAGCGGTCAGCCTCGCTCCCTGATTGTAGGGCCTTGTTTCCGTGCAGTACACGTGATCTAAGCAATTAAAAAATCATTCTCAGCACTATTTTATTATATCTTATATCTCTATTGTATCAATCAAACAAATACAAACAGGAAAGATAAACAGAGAGATGCCCAAAACTTCTTCAATTCTTGAATTTAGTTACATAAATAGTCCAAATGTTGAGGACTTGTAAGAGCTTTGATAGCTAATATTAGTTATATTTTATTGACATTTGGATAGCCAGCTGCCAATGTTATAGGAAATGAGGCTTTCTATGTGATAGGAATTGATTTAAAATTAGTAGCCACACGAGTAACCAAAGAAATGAGCCTAATTATTTCCAAAATAATTTAGAAATAGCCAAAAAAATTCTAAATTAATCTAGCCTAGCAACAGTCGTCATCTCTCATCATTACCCTTTCATTACCCACGCACAAGTCTAGAGCTCATGTGGGTATCACCCTCAGAAAAAAAGAAAAAATGAGTTTTTCAAAAGTAAAAATCAACAATATGGATAGCTCAGTAGCAAGTAGAACGCCGATAGCAGTTTACAAATCAGTTCAATTTGTGTGAATCGCAGAATCTAGCTAGCAGTTTCAATTTCATAATTATTTTCCATAGAATAGAAAGTAGCAAACTTTTGAATGGTAAATGACTGCATCACTTCTCAGTCTCAACAATTTTAAAACTGATTTTTGCAATATTTGCCGAACACGTTTTCAATCAATTCATTATATATCCAATATTTACCAGACATAATTGCAATCAATGCAGTAGACAACAAGAATAAAATTGAAACGAAAATAAATTTGAAACCAATTCCAACAATGATTAGCCTACAACCAATTCTACAACCGCATCAGATTTATGGTGGTTTTCTGTATTCTGAACATATTCAAGCTAATTCGAGTAAATGCTCATTCTAATGTAGGCTAGTACAAAGCTGTAGCACACAATATTGGGTAATAAGCAAAGGAAAACAGTAGCCTACATAGAAACCGAAAGTTCTATCGATTCATAATATCAATCACACATACAAGAGACAGAAGACACCTACTGACTTTCTAATCACTAATCAACTCACAAAAATTGAAATCTACTCTAGTATGGTAGATAAATGAAACATGGCTTTCTTTAGTGCAGAATGCCAATTTCCATACAAAACGCATTCATTACAACATATTTTTATCAACTTTTACTGCCACCTATTTGTATTCATAACCGTAAATTAGTATTTGTATCAGTTTAAGGCTAGGCGTACACCGGTTAGTCAAGACAAGACAAGACGAGATTAGTCACGTTTAGTCACAGTAACACTTATGAAGCAACACACATCGATTAGTCATTGCATCAGTGTGTGCTGCTTCATAAGCAACTATGTGAATTACTGTGACTAAACGTGACTAATCTTATCTTGTCTTGTCTAACCGGTGTACGCATAGCCTTAGAAATTAAATCTCTCATTTATCAACTGAATTCGAATTTATTTTAAAAATTGATCAAGCAATATTCACCCAGCATGTTTGTAGCTTTGAGCGCACGAATCACTCCAAGAGCAGTGCCATATCCAGCCGTAGCCAAGGAGCCAGTGTTGCAATGCGTCAGAATGCTCACCAAACCTTCACCGGCGTCTTTCTTGCAAATTGTCTTTGCTCCCACATCACCAATCGCCATATTGTCGGCTATATCTTTGATCAGCATCTCCTCAATCGCAAATACAAACCTGCAAAAACATACAAAGAATTGAAAATTAATTTCCTTACTATTGAGTGAAAGTTACTACTTTGATGGTAACAGTAAATTGAACATGACCTCAACATTTGGACTATCATGTCACTAAATTTAACTTCTGATACAGTGACTAAATTAAGGTCGTAATCAACTCGAATTAAGGAATTGGAGAAGATCTGCACGTCTGCCTTTTTCTCTTTCTTATTTGTATTTAATAAAGATAAAGAGTCCAGAAATACGTTTCTTAACATGATTCTACTTTCCATCCTACACTGAGTTTTAAAGACATGCATATTTTTAATTTAAGATAATTATCAAACAAAAGGAATTAGTTATAGCAGGATCCTTTTAAATTGTCAGAAAACACCTGATTGATGTACTCTCGTTTACTAACGTTAAATCAGCTGTTTTCTGACAAGTTAAAAGAATCCTGCTATACATCAATTAAAGGAAGCCGGTAATGCCTGTGTAAGGAACCTGCTGTTGAAAATGTGACTGGTGAAGCCACGAAACCGCGGTCCAGTGCTGTAGTGAAAAATTAGTGGAATTGACAACATCTAATAGTGATTTCTTTTATCATGGAGTTAGTTGACACAAACAGAAATTCAAAAATAAGTTACCTGTATAAGGATTAACCTATTCAAAAGTAATGAAATCGTCTAGTTTTCCAATGCCATTCACCTCGAGGCCTCATTTACCATGAAAAAAAAAACAATAAATGGACAAATTTACATGAAAGAACTCGAGTTATAGGCAGAACCCCGAATTTATGTTGAGGTAGTGGTATGCCTTTTGAATTCTTGCTACCATCGGATTCCCAAAACGAAAAAAATGAAGTCAATTGAATAATATCACGAGTTTTGTACTCTATTTCGGAATGAGATAGGTTTTAATTATAGATAAACATTGATGAAATACTTCTCTATAGAAGTATTCCTCTTTATTTAACTACTTGTATGATAAAATTTGACTACTTATATTATAGAGTTTGTGCTTTTTTGTAAAAATTTGTTTGGCAATAAATGTCAATTTCTGACATTTAAGTTATGTCTGATTATTTATCATCACTTTTTCATCACAACCTGTCAAAGTTTAAGAATTTTCTCTCCAAGATTATAGATTTATACATCTTTTATAACATTGAAAAAGCGTGATTTAGTTAGGACCGATTTTCTCAGATCTTTTCAAACCATTTGATACGATTAACATGTCTATTAGACTGGAAATAACATCTAAAACAATAAAATTTCAATGGTTAACTACTTTTTATATTAAATTCAAGAATGAAGGAAATACTCACTTGGATTTCATCTTATCGACGTCAGCTTTCGCATCAGCCTCCAATCGATTGGCCAAAGCGATCAATTCACTGGCAGCATTCTTCAGATTAACGGCAGTTGGTCGCGAAGTTATCAAATAGTTCAATTTGTTTTCAATTTCTTGGCGCAAAACTGTCTTATCGGTGAATGATCCTCTCAGTAATTCAACGGCAAGACTTAAACTGCCTACAAGAGCAATGGCAGGAGCACCTCTAACCTACAACAAAAAAAAAAACAACAGATTATGATTATTTCATAAGGAAATATAGGTGAAGTATGATAATTTGACCAAACAAAGTTTAGGAAATTAAGTTTATGTTTGAAAGTTTGGGAAATTATAATGAGAAACTGCTAATACAGTATGGTAAAATAATTTCAAGTTACAACAAAAATTACATGTCTGTAGAAAATTATTGATGGTCTGTCAACTGAATGAGTTTGACTAAATACGACAAATTCAATAGAAATTAAAGCTAAGATATAAATTATTGCAATTTTATGTTTCTCACTCGCGTGAAATTTTGAGGAGGCCTATGACACTAAATACAGTAATACCAATAATAACTGCCATTCAGGTGTATTGAGGCATTCTTCAAGACATTCTGAAGTATTTTGACAAAATTTTATATTTATAATGTACATTATTACTTGGGCTATTTTAAAAAAAATAGCAAATCGTGCTGGTGTAGTATATGAGTCGCTTAAGTGTTGAGGTAGTCTTTTATTTATAGTGATAATATACTGGATGCAATCAAATCATATTAAATACCGTATTTTAATGAATTATGGTCATTTATAAAAACTGGATGTAATTAAATATTGTACTAATTATAACAATATTGCAAATTTATTCAACATACCTGCATTGTATTGATGGCTTTCCACCCATCTTCCACATTTTCAATATCGATGTATTCAGTTTTGGCCGGTAGTAACAGTTGGTCCAGAATTTTCAATTTTCCATTATCGTACTGAATGGCTTCGAGAGACATTTTCGTTTTCAATCAGGTAGAATATTTCACGCTCACTTTCTTTGGTTTCTTTTCAATATCAAAATAGGTCCAATGTATAACTGGAACAAACAGAACAGATAGCATGTTATTACACACAAAATTCCAATACAAGAAATATTCCTAGGTTGTAACATATTTGAATTCCAACTTAATCCAAAACATATATAGTAGGCTATATGAACTTATAAATTGTTTTTAGTTGCTGAAAATCAACGAATAAATTCCATAATAATTAATTGTAGTCTATAGAATAGTAGAATACAACAAAACAAAACCACGTTGATAGTGCATGCTATTCAAGAGTGGGAATATTTTGAGTACAAGAGAATCAGTTCTTGCTAAAAAGTACGACAGTAAATACTATAATTTTAAATAATTAATTTCAGCTTGAGATGAGTAAGAAACTTCACTTTTCAGACAATAAAATTGTGTTATATTATAATTATTATATGAATTCCGGCACCTGAGTTTTGGTATGAACTAAAGGAAGAATGGATGATTATAAAAACATTTCTAATAAAAGACAAAATGGAAAGGAATAGAGAGATAAAAGGAAGAAAATTGAGAAAAAATTAAAGCAGTGGTGAGAGAAGTTTCAAGTAGGCTTACTATTAATAGGACTACTGAAAGAAATAAACCACTTTTCAGTAACTTATCAGAGACTGACTAGAAGTCATTAGAGAAACAAGTTCTAACATCAATAGTGATTGATCAAATAAAAATAAGCTAAAAAAGAATATATACAAGGAATAAAATGTAACCTTCTAATCTATGAAGCAATAAATTGGACACTAATGGCACTTAAATAGCATGACACTTGAATAAAGAGTATTATTACTACTACGAGCATCCACAATGATAGCTGTTGAGACACTGGCTCATATCAAGTTCTTGTTAGATAAAATGTTAGAGAAGGGGGGGGGGAATGGTGGGAGACTTTGTTTGAAGATCGTAATGAATGAACGTTGAAAGTGCATGCTACTCGAAACTGGGAATATTTTGAATACAGGAGAAACAGTTTTTGCTAACAAATCACTTGCATTAAGGTAATTTAGAATTACTTTTGTGTTATTCTTGTATTATAATTTTTCATATCATTGGACTTTGAAACTTGAAATGGCCATTTGAATTCAATGATAAATTACAGTTTAATGCTGGCAAACTGTACTAGAATAATATACGAAATAACAAGAAAATACCGACATGGAAATTACTAAAATAAGCAGGAAGAAATTTATTAGAAGACTGGATAGGCAACTATAAGTTTTCGGATTGAAAGGATACCAGAAGAATCATTGCTGTAATGTGGGAATCAGATGGGATAACATTGCTTCAAAGACTAAGCTACAATAATATTTTAAAAAATCAGTATAGCCTAACATTCCGATAGTTTTACTTTAGTTATAAGTGAACTTTATTACAACCTATACTTAAATTGAGTATTAATTATATTGATGAGTTCTATTTTGTAGTTGACTTTTGTCCATACAGTTTACTATTTATGACAATAAAAAATGTTTGATTCTTGATTCCCCAAAATTTGAAGGTCAATCACTAATTCACTTCATCACAAAACATAAGCTGCATTTGATGAATTCATCCGTTATAAAATAGAACTTATTAATCGGTATTAAAACTTTTTCATTCTAAATAGGAAAAATGTTTTTGTTTTTTTACAATCAGACTTAGTACTTAATATCAATAATTTTGAAAACGAAATTTACTTGAGCTACATATCGGAAATAATGCTTTGTCATTCAAAATTTGAATTGTATGACTTTTACAGATAGTGAATTATGAAGTTTATCGAATTTATTCATTTTCATGTTATAAGTTTCTGACATAGAAGCATATAAATATAATCATGAGTCTTACTATAGTTATTGAAATACTTATAAAACAATCGGAAGCTAATAGAAATAGACATACTTGTATAAACGACAGTAATGATAGATAATGTAATGACTAATGACTCATAGAAGAATATTAAAACAATTTAGAAGACACAAGAAATTTGTAACAAATAAACAACATTGAAATACTGGACATGCAAGTGTCGTGCATTGTATAAGTAGTGTTATCTT
The DNA here is from genome assembly GCA_017141395.1 of Laodelphax striatellus. NCBI lineage: Eukaryota > Metazoa > Arthropoda > Insecta > Hemiptera > Delphacidae > Laodelphax > Laodelphax striatellus. The sequence goes on along the minus strand of CM029538.1, from coordinate 13,799,893 downwards.
AGTTAGCACATTTTTTCAGTAAGCAATTAATTAAACCAACCAATTTGTGAATTGTCAAATAATTAATTCAAGAGGAATTTGACAGAGATGTCCTATTGATAATCTTGAGATAAGTATTTAATAAAAAAATTCATTGGTATTTCAAAGATTTCATCTCTTTATTTAATAAAGATATAGCTTTCTTAAAAATACTGTTAAGAAGTACTTAACTAAATAAATAAGAAAGTAAATAAATATATGAGAAATACTGTTATTTCTTACATGTTGCAGCATGATAATTATTTTACGATAACCTCCTATATTTTAAATCACATTATCACTAGATAATCTGCACTTCTGCAGTCTATTGAATTTAAACCATATGTTTTTTGAACATTAAATTAATTGATGAAACTAAGTAGGAATTACTGAATATTCAACTAATAACTCACAAATTCTATCAACGAAGTATCATCAATTTTCTACAAAAACACTCTTGACAATCACAATAAAAAAACACATCATCAAATACATTTATGTTGATCTATGCAATACTCACCCCCATAGAAGTTGTATTCAATCTCTCAATTCGCATGAAACTTAGTTCAGCGTTCCCCTACATCCTTGCGCCCCACAAAGACATGGAATTTTCTGGTCTTCAATGGGGAACTTGTAGTCGTAGGTAATCTCTTCATTCACACTGATCGGCTGCTTCGAATAGATGACAATCTTCTTCTGATTCTCAATTGTGATAATCTTTGCATAACAGTTCGGGTTACAACTGTGGTTGATGAATCGCGACAAATTGCCGCACTTGGTTGCATCGATGATTGTATCCGAATCGATACGGAACAGATAAGAGCTGCCGATTCCTATCGCTTCATAGTATCGCTCTCTCACATCGGCCACTACCGGTCTTATCATTTGTCCAACGTACTCGATCACCATCTCATCGGCAGCGATCGGTTCCATAGCAAACAGTCCCCAGTCATGTATGGCTGACTTGGCGAACTTCAAATGCTTCTTTCTAAATTTCAAACCATTGAACTTCAACAGATCGCTATCTGTACACGTGCTGAACGCTGTCAACAATCTGCGCTGATTACTTCTGGCTTCTCTCGAAATCGCTTGTTTCTTCGTGCCACAACACTTCAACGGTCCAGGTTCCTGATCGTAGTTCAAACTAGATGCCATCGGTACTGATTTCCCAAAATGATACTTATGCTTTGCTTTCTGTTTTACGTCCAACTTATAATATCCTTCCGCCCTGGCGCACCCTGAGGGATGCACTGGAACATCATCTGGTTTCCTCTTTTTAACCGACGTTAAAGCTGTGATAGGATGATCAACCCAGTGAGTATCATTGAACCAATAACTCAACTGATCATTAGCTAACAGCGCCTCGTAGCTTCTCTTCAAAAATCCGATATCCTCACTGTCGATACCATTTGTGAGGAAACTGTACATTATCCGCATTTCCTCAATTATGTCACGCTTAGTAAACGAATCTCTGAGTGCTAATTTCATCTTTTTCGTTGCTGGTGGATGAGTATCACGATGAGGAGATTCATTAATTGCCAGTGAAGGTTGATCACCATACCTGTGATCATCACACTTAACAATACGTGTTTCTTCCAATACAATATCATCAACTTCACAACTACCCAGCTTGTGCTCATTTTCTTCTTTTTGGTGAGATACTTCAATTCTATTCTCACTATCAGCTCCATTGAATTTCAACCTCTCAACCTGTACTTTCAACACAGGACAAGGTGTTTCCTCCTCTTTTTCCGATGAAATTTCACCATTTTCCAGGCTTTCGCCTAGTTTCAAGTCATTTGTACTTTCAACTGCATCTAATTTACTTTCATCAGTCTTTGTAATTAATTCTTCAGTGGGGGTTTCATCTAACCACGAGTCAAATTCCTCCGGTATCGGTGTAGATTGTCCGTCAGGTGTTCTACATCCGAGGTAGTCTTCAATCTCTTCAATACTGATAATGTCGAGTAGATTATCTTCTAGCTGGTCCTCCTCACAGCCAGATTCTTCAGAAGAATCAGAACTACTCGATGAATCTTCTGACTGTGAGGAGGAGGAGGAGGGTGATGGGGATGAAGCTGAGGAGGTGGAAGATGAAGAACGTCTAGAAGGCAACATCTCACTTTCATCGTAAATTTGCGACTGAGGAACATCAACTGAAGTGTCCTGTAGATCGGATTCTGATTGCTGAACTATTTCATCGTGATCACTGGCGTCGTCGACGAAAGATGACTCGTCCATAGGTGGCGGCGAAGGTGCTTTCATCTTTCTCCTGAATGAAGGCATCTTGGGGATTGCAGCCCTGAAGCCAAGGCCCAGTCCACCCATTGCGATGGGGTCGAGAGCGCTCGTTTCAAGCATGGAAGTGATAATGGTTTCACTACTTTTCGTAGTTGTAGTAGTTTCAGTTTGTTGTGCAACAGCCGGTTGACTAGTTTCTTCAATAGATTTGCCACCTTTTGACATAGATACTTGTTCATCCCACCACATCTCAAACGCCTTGAAAGCGGTGATTTCTATCATCTTCTTATTGATGTCCTTTTTAAGGATCTGCTTCAACTCGACCATCAATTTATCGACTACGGCATTGATTGTAATCATGAATGGATCTTGCGGCCGGGCGACTGGTTCAGGAGGGGGAGGTGGCGGGGGACATGGCCTACTCAGAAAAGACGCCGTCGGCGGGAAATTCAAATGAGACGGATGATGAGAAGGCGGCAGATGAAACGATGGTGGCATTGTGGTATAAGACATCCTGTGATCGTAGTAAGTGAGAGGAGGTTTTTGAGTCTGCCAATACGGATCTGGAACCGGGACAGTTAAAGCGTAATTGGAAGACATGGTATCTTTCACCGGATAATTATAAGATGGCAACACTGCAGGTAGTTTAGTTACAGTGGTGGAGTTTGAACCAGACAGGCACGTTTGGTTAACTGATTGTTGGTTATCACAATTTGGTAACTTCTGATCACTTGGGTCCTTTTCTTTTACACCGGGTCCAATTTTGTCATCTAGTGAGTCATCAAGCGTATCGGCAAACCCAAGAAATTGATTAGTATCTAAAAGTTCCTGTTTTCTGGCACGTTTTGCAGATTCGACACCGTTTTGAAAACACTGCAAATAGACGTGTTTTGAGATGAATGGGGACGGTGGTGTCGATAATGGGGAATTGGCCGATTCGTGAATGGGTGCGGGAGGTGGTGAATACTGTAAGTAATCATCAGAATCGAACGATCTTTTACGTTTGATTTTACTGTCTGCTTTCATTTTCACCTTCACCAACGACTTCTTCGACTCATCATAATCACTGTTGATAATCTTTAAAAACGAAGGAACATTTCCAGACATTGAACTCTCCTTCAGTAGATTCTCAATTCTTGTGTCCAAATCCAGACTCTTGGTAACTTCTTTTGAATCCGATTTGTCATCAACTGGAGGAGGAATCCGAGGCGGACAGGTGGTTGAGCTAGTTTGAAACACATATGGTGGATTATGGTAGGATTGGTTAGTGAGCGATGGTATCCATTGTGGAGGCGGTAGCGGGGGCGGAGCAGTGGGCAACACGTTGTTGTAGTGAATGGAGGGTGGCGGCAGTGGCGGCGGCGGCGGCAGATACGGCTGCACCGGGAAATTCGTTGGTGAGGGCTGATGAAACGAAGAAGGCGTACTACAACTCATGTTACTACTGGGAGTGTAATTCGACATGTCAGACCCTACATAACTACTGGATTCACTTGTACTGGATGCAACTGAGTAGTTTTGATCACAGATATTCAAAGTAGAAGTTCTGGTTGTACTAGATGCAACAGAGTAGTTTTGATCACAGATATTCAAATTAGAAGTTCTGGTTGCACTAGATGCAACAGAGTAGTTTTGATCACAGATATTCAAATTAGAAGTCCTGGTTGCACTGGATACAACTGAGTAGTTTTGATCACACATATTCAAATTAGAATTCCTTGAGCTTTGCGTTGAGCACTGCGCCTTGTATTCAGAAAGAGTTTGTGAAACGTGTTTAAAACTGTAACTGGAATGATTCAAACTCTTTTCAATGTTATCATCTTTCCTCGGCCACAAATCCACACTGCTCACTGGTACTGACGCATTTTTCTCACCATTGATAGTGGGTTTCGGAATAGAACTATCATTTTTACCTGATAAAGTCACTCTTTTACTATTACTGGAATGTTGATGGTTTCTTATTCTTTCATCTTTCTTCTCACTGGTTTTCACTTGAATCACTTTCTCTTCTGTGCAATCAATATAGATTTTGTGAAATTTTTTACCAAAAGGGTCCAAAAACACGTCTATTATCTTGCCCATAACTGAAGTTTTGTTGAATTTCTCTACAAATAATTTAGCAGCCTCCTTATCTTCGAAAATAATCTTAGCTAGTCCCAAATGTTTTTTGGTTATTGGATGATAAGAGATGAACAATTCATCAACAGCACCAATTTTATGAACCATATCTTTCAAAAAAGCACGATCAATATTATCATTCAGATTCAACATAGTCACTTCCAGCGGCGGTGGAATTCCTACATAGTTTGAGTCGATTTTGAATTTAGGCACAGGAAGGTCTAGAAAGTCCAGTCTATTCAGATACCTCGGTAATTTGTTTCTTGGATCCCTCAACTGCACCGGCGGCAGTGTTGGATCAAGTCCATCATACCTGTATAATTTTGAAGTCCCTTTTGTCAAAACAGGGTCGACTAGTAACTTATAGTTTCTCACCACTTTATTGTTTTGTTGTGCTTGGTTATGGTGGTGGTGATTATGATGATGGTTCTGCTGATGGTTTTGCTGTTGATTCTGCTGATTATTCTGCTCATGATTTTGCTGATGATTATGTTGATGATTAGTCGATGTTGAATGATGTCGATGATTATGATGTTGATGATTACGTTGATGATGATGAATTGATTTTTTATCTAGATTGTGACTACCAGCTCCTCGGTGATTGAAAGGATGAGTCATGTTAAAGCTATAACTCGTTTTATCTACCAAATTTGCAGAGTCTTCAATACACCAAGTCTTCCGCCTAGTACGGTATCACAGTATGCAGCTATAAACTCTTCCATTCCTGCAATGAACAAAAAGTAAATTCCAATACTCTTCTATCAATTTCCAAATTCATAAAAATGAATTCTAAGCTTGAATAATTAGTTCAATCTGTAGATTGATAGCTACAGCCTACAGTCATTCATGAATCATGACAATCAATTTACAATATTAATAAGAGACTTTGTAAATTTGAATCGGGCAAATAAAATGTTCTATACAACTCCAGTCACAAATAATATTATAAAGCCTGTTAAACTAGAGTAGGCAATTAATATCCAATTAATATCTACTCAAAGAGGAAATTGGTAAATTGGTACATAGTGAAACTGACTAGAAAGTTAGAATTATTGAAGCTAAAGTTTAAAACTGATAAGTTTAGAAGCATTTGATTTTGAAAATAATTGATTAGGCTATTTCACTATCAATAAGTTTCATTTTAAAAGAACATTGATCTAAAGAATTTTAATTTTCTGCCGGATTCGGGTGCACTTATGGTAATAAATTATCTGAAAATATTCAATAGTTTCTTTTTCAACTATTGAATGATTAGGCTTCAAATTTTCGAAAACATCAATTTTCAGAAGATTTTATACAGCCCTAAAGCCCGGTCTAAACGCTTCGTTTCTTGTTTACGGCTTGAGAAGCAATCAAGTTGATTATTTCAAGCGATCAAAGGCGACATTACATCACAAGCGCCTACTCATTGTCGAACTATTAATAATTTCAGTGTTACAATTTCTGAACTTTTTAGTGTATGGACGCTTATTCATTTTCATAAAGGATATAATTAATGACATCATTTTATCAAAGTTCACATTTATAATTTTAAACTATCCTAAAATCTATATAAATTTTCAAAAATAAATCGACCGTCTGATTGCTTGTCGATTATTATTTTTTAAATCTATGAATAATTCTAAAGAATTAATAAAAGAAGGAATGTTGACCCAGGCTTTCCAAGACGTAAACAATAAAATGTAAGAAAAAACTTAGTGAGTTTAGGCCGGACTCAAAATAGTGCATAATTTAAATCTTACAAAGGATGAATTTTTTGAAATTGCAGCTTAAGTTTAGATAATCAGTTGAATTAGTGATTTTAATTTAGAGAGCAATCAGTTGCATCAAGCATGGTTACCGTACCGTAGCTCATATCTGAAATCCCAATTTCTCCTATGGTTACTAGGCCTACATCATCATTTGATTTAATTAAAAGCGAAAATAAATAGTGATTTATTGACAGATACACACCGTAAAAGAACAAGCTTCAAATAAAAGTTCAGATCAACCTTGGAAGTCAAACTTATCCAAACACGAGGAATAATAGGACTAAAGTTGGCTTAGATAGTGAATTGATACTGATAGCCTACATCAAATTTGACCAAAGTTTGGTTAAAAATTGCTATTTCTGGGAAACTTTGACAAAATATCTGAAAATTAATCAAAAAGTACAGCTAAGTGGACTGAATAATGCAGGGGGTTGAAACTACGCTTTAAGCCTAACCTCAAACCTGAATTGATTTGGAATCCGAATAATCCAGCTTGAAATCCAATAGTACGGAAGTAATGTTCTCAATCATAAAGAAGGATTTCTTTTCACTTGAAATTTTGCATTTGAAGACCACGTGAATAGATTGATTTTATAATTATTGTTTTGATCAACAATCGCAATGAAATTATAACCCTTCATTCGTATTTTCTAACCTATATCCTTTTCGACAATATTATTGATGCTTACCACTGCTCAATTATCTCAAGAGTCAATTATCAATCTTTTGAGATGAAAAGTTTTGTTTGCCGGTAACCAAACCAAAATTAATTTCTAGTGTTGTCTGATTTAAATCGGGATAAACAATAAAGTGATCCTTATCGATCCAAATGAAGCTGATTATTCATAAATATTCTTCCATTGCATTGAATCATCTTAAAAACTGCAAAATTGAATAAACTGTTAGGCCTACTAGGCTATCGTAAACAAATCATGATAGGACAGGACAGAAAATCACTATCAAATGAAACTAAAGTAACAAAACAAAAATGTTGGCTAATTCTAATTCGTTGGCTTAACATATTCAATAAAACTTAACTTACATTGCTAAGAGATTTCAATAATTTTCAACTTCAGAAAAACACATCTACCCTAAATAGAAATGTGATTGTTTACTTCTAAAATTGAACACAATTGAACATGATGCACGTTTTACATCAATAAAATAAACTTACTTCTCTCTCCTCCTTTTCTATCTTCTCTTTTCGTCTTTTGCACTTTTGCAGCTACGATCATAGAACATAGAAGTGGTTTAAATAGAAGTAAAACTTGATAGATAGATGTATAAAGTCAATAGAGTTGCTAGTCAACAGAAAAACGGTCAAACGTGAATTTAAAATTGAAGATGCGATTTCTGAATGTAATTTTACACAAATAAGGATAGAATCTCCATTAATAGGCAATTTTTTTTATAAATTTTCAACGTAGCTTTGAAATTTCAATGATTTGCAACGAACGATTCCCAGTGAGATTCAACTAGCGTAGTCTAGCGGCGCGGCCAAAAAGTAGAACACTCGCCATGACAACTAGGTTTTCCTGGAGGGGGAAGAAGCCGCGATATTTTAAAACATCGAATACGGTGGTATTTTATTTTGTAGTTAGTAGCAATTAAATGTAAAGCCTAGCCAACAACAAACGTTAGATAGCTCAGACTCAACTTTAAATCCACAACCAACTTAATATTTAGATATTATGATCCACACGAATAATTAGCTGCAGAATGTGTTTCTCTATCAATTTTTTAGCCGATTAATAGGCCTATCCTCAAAAGAGAAGTCCTATCCTAAATTAAGAATGATAGACCTATACTTAGGCTTACCATTTCTCCGGGATTAGCCCGGTAATGCCGGGATTAGTATGTATTTCAGGGGAAATCTCCGGGATTGATTTATCTCCGGGATTTTTAAAATATAGGGAGAAACAGGGAAAATTTGTCTACTAAATTGAAATATTTATACTGCTGCAGACTCAGAACTTGGTTGAGCCGTTGAGGCAAAGGAATTAATTTTATTTGTTGTTTGTTCTGTGCGATAAAAGCTGTAAGAGAGCTCCTCAACATAAAAATAAATGCAAAACTTTCATGTGTAGACTTTTTTGAAAAAAATAAAGGGGATAAAGTGTTTTTGGGGAAAGTGATCTCTTCAGAAACGTATTTAATGTAGAGTTTTCATTGAAAGAAGAAAAAGCATTTTCAAGTCAAAGACAAACCAAATTTGAATAATTGCATTAATATTAATCAAAGCCTTGTTCAATTTTTATTCCTTTGAAAGTAGAATTTTGATGATTTTATTCCATTTTTCTCATTTCATTTTTACTTGAAGTTTTATGAATATTTTTGTTTTAAAATTTTTCAAAAATAAAATACAGAGAAATAATATTCATTAATATTATGTAGTGAAGTTCAATAATGAAGTAAGGTAAAATTTAGTTAAGCTTGTTCAACTATTCAATACCCTTCTCTAGTCTCTGGAAAATTACCGGGATTGGGGTCAGAAAAATATGGTAAGCCTACCTATACTCCTCTTTTGTTAATCAAGTCAAGGTACTTATTTAGGTGAAAGGACATTATTATTATAATAGACCTATAATTGCTGACATATTACCTGGGTAAGCTACGTTACCTAACAGTTTGTCATGTTCTAGGCTACCCTGCAGTAGGCTACTGACATCCTCAAAGTATAGACTAACTATACAGTTGGTCTATGCTCGAAGTTAACTCACGATATTGTGAGTTTTTAGCAATTAACATTCAAATTTGAACCAGTGAAAAACATCTAGGGATCATCAGGCTTCTTTAAATACTTCAAGGATGAAGTTTTGCTACCACCTAGACTTTCTACACACTTTTTAAGAGCCCAATTCATTTTATTATATTCAATCCCTGAGACATTATTAAGATAGATCATGCTGTTCTGATTCTACAGTTTGAGAAAATTTTATAGAATACCGTGGGCGTACTGCTGAAACAATTATTGCAATTTCAAATAGAATAAAAGGTAATTGAAAGAATAGAAACAATGTACTTTTGGACCTTCTCTTTATATCATATTTCTTTGGCCAATATTGTACAGATTCTCATTTCAATCAACAAATATTACATACATACATACAATATAACATTGAGCCTGTACAAATACAATACTGATTTATAAACAATGAGGTGAAACAAGTTTTGAACTAACTTACAAATACCTAATGATTGTTTAGAGCCAAGCTAAGTAGGCTTTACAATTATTCAATGGATTCTAGTACTTAAATACGTGTAAGACATTCAACGTCTTTTTTAATAATAATGAAATCAACATCCAATTTCTTAATTATTGAAGAAAATCAAGCTGTATTCTACAATACTGAATAGATTATTTCAGAGCATTATTTTGATAATTTTCAATTCCATTATTTTGAACTTAGAATTCAAATTGAAAATCTCTTTAATTAACATTAAAAAATAAATTTAAAATATGACAAAGAATCAATCAGTGATTATGTTAAGTTTTCATTGGTTTTAAGAGTAAAAATATTTTAAAAACAAAAGTTTAAAACTTGATTTTTTCAAATACTAAAAACTTGAACTCGTGTATTAATGATTGCAGTCAAGTTGAATTAGATGGTACTTTACAATCTTCAATTATTATTAATCCCATTAGTGACTACTAAAAATGTTAACATAACTTCAATTTAATAATCAAGATAGATTTCCTTCAGGATGTAGAACATGTCTAGTTGAAGTATGGAATGTTGAAATAATATCACTTATCTTCAACCAACTTTGGAATAGATTTAATTCGAATTACATAAAGTTACTGAAGAAAAAAAAACAATTATAAAATCCCATACTTCCACCATACTCATAAAGATGTTTTAAAATTTTTGAAAAGAAATTTAATATTTATTCAATATGATCATTGAATAATATAAAACACTTTTATCATAAAATTTCTTCCTAACAAATTCCATAATCCATTAATATATGTCACTGTTGAAATAACTGGCTGTATAGCATTTCTTGATCAGTTTGAAAAATACGAGATAAAATTATCTTAGCTCAATAAGTCAAATAATTCACTATATTATTGGTACTTCAATTTATATAACAGAGAAAATTTGTCAAGTATATTGAAGTAAAAATTCTAAAAGTTTGCTAACAATCAATCATGAAAAGCAAGAGACTACTTTAACTTCCAAAACAAAACGTTTCAAATAAGTATGACAAAAAATCAAAACTGATTGAAAACAAATGTAATTTTATTTAGAAATAAATAATTTATACCAAAATGTAACACTAAATTATTTACAACGATGATAAAATCTATGAAACTTGGGGAAAATTTATTCGATTATCCTAACATCATGCAAGTTTTGCATCAATAATATCAAGTGTACAAGTTTGTTCGAAATGTACAAGGTGCATTGTAACAATATTATTATTATCATATGATACAAATTCACAATTACATTAAATTACTTTATATTCGTAATGAGATCTATGTTAGTAATACCATACATTGATTACATTCATAGAACAATCTTTTCTGGTGAATTGAATATTATTTTATGTGTTCAAAAATTTCTTTGGAAACAATAGAAAGTTACGTTCAATTAGAAGTTGAAGATTACGTTGAACATTCTTAATTTATTTTCACTAAATTCAACACAAAATATAGAATTCGCCTCTCTGCAACCTTGTAGTTTTCATGTATATAATGTGATTAGGCCTACATATAAATTTAAAACTTGCAAGCTTAATAATAATATCGAGCAAGAGAAAAAAGGTTGTAAAGAAGAGGTTTGAAGAAAAAAATTAAGGAGATAATAATTGAAAATTACTTATACAGAGCAAGGGTAACATTGTTAAAGCTACGCGTTCAACTCAACTGAATAAATAAAGCTCTCGAAGATCATCTGCATGCAGTACAGATCCAATTTTACAAGAAGATGGGGAAATAATTAATTCTGATAAAAATATCAAAAATATCGCGAGACAAAAGATTGAATAGGATATTCCATAATCTGGTAAATAGAAAATTGTCTTACAATTTATTTATGAAGTGAGAAACTCCCAAGTGAACCGACAAACAATTAAACTGTATATTTGAAACAGAAATTTAATTTTAGTGTAAAAATAATCTCACAATTTCAGTGGAGTGGGTCATAATTCTTCAAGACTTTTTTTAATTTATCGCAATATTTATCTATTTCAAAGCTCAAAAGATTCATAATCTTGTCATTTGTAATGGAATAATGAAACAGAGATGACACAACTACCTGCCTTTACAGTTCTTTTTTGTGTTCTGGGGTTCTTCAAGTCGATAAAGATAATTATTTATTTAGTATTTCATAACCATTACAACTTCTTATATGGTGAATGACTCACGTATAATGAACAATTGACTTGTATTGAGCGTCATTGAACAAGATTCAATGGGAAAGGCATCAATAGAAAAAGTACCGGTAAAGCATTTTTTTTTTAATATTGAAACTGAATCTGATTGATTTAGTATTGTTCATGAATTTAGTATTAGTTCATGAATTATAATTTTTTCTAAATAGGTTCAAAGGTTTTCAAATGTAGTGTGTTTATTAAATCTAAACTGAAGTAGAAGGAGATGGGATGCAATAGATATCTTATAGCATTATTAATAAGGAATTTCGTTCAATAAATTATTACAAACTGAAGTAATTTAAATGTCTCAGGATAGGATCAAACCCTTTCAGATCAAGCATTTATCATTCCAACTCATTACCGATGATCTCACTAGACGTCAAACCTGCGAATTAAGTAGAAACCAATATGAAAACCAGCATCAAGTTGAAATGGGAATAACCCACAAAAGATTGACGAAATTATCAGAGGATAATGGAGATTACAAATATCCACATACAAGAATACGTGATTTGATTGGCCCCAAAGCATTGAAATCAAAGGAAAAATATCTGAGATGACGTAGATGCAATTCGGTTGCACTGAGAATAATAATACTCGTAACTTTATTTCCAAAAATAGATTATGAATAATTCGGATAGATTTTTGAATACCATTCAGCATAACAGTGTTATAGATTTCAATAGAAGTTTAAAAATGATTGATCGAAGTATACTTGCAAATATTCTATAGTACTAACAAATAAATAGATACTGTAATATAAAACAGTAACAATATGATCAAATACAGTTCGAGTGTAAACAAATCCCGATATACACTCATTATTTATCATTACATTATACAAAATCACATGAATACTGATTAAAATTTTGTAAAAAATAATTTAAAAGTGATTAAAAAAATTCTTGAATAGAAATAAGCACTATTTTCATCAGGTTTGTAATTGATACTCTTTGGAAACAATTTCATTGAGAATTTGAGTTGCAAGAAGCCGAGTTGAAATTAGTAAAGAATGTGTGGCTCGAACCTGAAAGTGAACAAATGTTTTCAACAGTAATACAGTAATCAGCAACAGTCAACAGTAATCAACAGAAATACTGAATGCGAGAGAATCGTAAAATTAATTCAAGAAATATGAGAATCATTTCTATCATATAAACTCACTCAACATATCCTTACTTATGTTGGTTACTTAGAAAAGTACATCGATACTTAGAAGTATGGAGCAAAAGAGCTCAATAAGAAAATTAGGTAGTGGAACAATTATTTTTTCAATATTTTCAGTTTCAAAAGATTTAGGAAATATACCTTCTATTGAATTTACCTGATAAATTCAAACAATACTTCTAGGTAACCTCATTACACATTCAAAATGAATCCTGTAAATTCAATTCATCCTAAATTGAAAACTTTACCCAGGATTTGTAAGAATATACTCCTACTAACTATTAATATTACTTAGAATTCGTTCGAGTCTAATAATTGTGAGTTTTTTTCTAGATTGCAGTGCTGGTGCATATGGGGAAGTATTGAGCAGCAATATTAATTAGATTCTTTCATAGTTTACTAATTAAGCTTTCTGATAAGATATCTGTACATTTACTTATTTGGTTGGTTCTACATCATGTTAGCAATCACAGGAATACTCCACACAGTTCAACAATTCATTACCGTATACAAGTCTACAATAAACAAAAAATTTACATCATTCTCAAGATATCAAACAAGTGATAGATAATAAAAAATACAAATGTACAACTTAAATATTAATCTAATACTTTTCGAAAGATACAGCAACAACTATAGACAACGTATTTCTACATTAGGTACAGTGCTGAGTTGATCAGCAAATTGTTGGTTGGGCCAGCATAACGTCTGTCAATTACTTCAACGGAATAAGTTTCTTGACTTTTTTTGACAATCTGACGAAACAATACAAGATAGCTTTGTTACAAATGAGCCCTGGTCATCCAAACAAAAATCAAATCGACTTTCAAAATACCTGTAATGAGTGACAAAATAAAATATAGACATTACATTACTGTATTTGCAACATTGATACATGATGCATTAGCCATGAAGGTAAGAGTAAGACTAACATCATGTTAAAAAATGAATGCTTAATTAATTGAATTCACTGTGAATACTAATGATGCTGATTAAGGAAAAGAAATATATGAATAAACAATGATAATTTTATTATATTCGATTATTTACATTACATAAATAAATTAGCTCCAAGCATCCTGAAATTGGTTAAAATCAAATCAAAATCTCCTACAAGAAAGTTTTAAACCTCTTCAAACATATTGTAATTAGTTTCCTCACATAACAAACCAAACCAGAAGACTCTTTTGTAACAAAACTTCCAGAACTGTAACAAACGTTCTCTGTACATTACTCAATTTATTGGAAAAACAATTTATACATTATTGATCAACATCATTAATATCAAAGATTAGTATTAAGAAACAAATCTTCACCGATATTTTGAAAATAGTTTCCCAAACATTATTGATCAAGATCAATGATAAGTATCAAGTATCTCCGATATCTTGAAATTAGTTTCTCAAACATTATTGATCAACATCAATAATTAGTATCAAGAAACAAATCTCTCCGATATCTTGAAATTAGTTTCTCACACATTATTGATCAACATCATTGAAATCAATGATTAGAATCAAGAAACAAATCTCCTCCTATTTATTGATTTAGTTTCTCAAAGATTATTGATCAATCTGACAGATTACAGACGATTTATATCACACTGGAGGGTAGCTTATCGAGTTGATGAGGTAATGAGGGGGGTGACTGATGGTGTTGCCTTGACAGAGTGCCGCACTGGACTGAGGACTCCGGACATCCGTAGGAGACGAGCAGTTCGATGAGGCTGCTGGTCTGGCCGCGGTTGACGGAGTCCGAGGCGTGACTACGATAAGCGGACCGCGCCATTGCCAGACAAGTCCGGCCTTCGTGGTCCACTGCTTTCGCGTTTGCGTTGTTCTGTCAATAGATGACAAACTTAATTATTATTAAACCAGAATGTCATGCAAGGAATTTGCTGTCTGTTACATCTGTTGTATCTGTTGAATTCGCCCATTCTTTTTATATGTGAAAATTTTTGTAGAAGAAATAAAATTTATTCTTATTCTTATTCTATTTATATATAAATTTTCATACACATTTCTTTGAAATGTTGTGCTTTGTTTTATGGCAAGAAAGATATCAAAGATATTTGAATAGAAACCTAACTCCCTTATTCCCGAACAGGTTTTACAACCTTTGGGATTATTTTCCAAAATATTGAAATTTGTATTGAAGCACCGATAGATTATTCTTTGATACTATTTTAGCAGTAAGTTTGAATAAAAAAATTATTTACAATAATTATTCTGTTGTATATTATGTGATTTGGAAATAAATTTGATTTGATATCTATTGTATTAAAAACCTTTTGACGCATTCCTTTCTACTGTGCTCCCACAACTGCAAGATTTGATGTGAAATCTAGAGGAAACTCACACTGATACAAGTCTGTTGCAATGATACTGTATTGCCAAAGGATAGAGAGAAAGTATTTGATGGAGAAAGTTTAGCCCTATGGTTAGACTCCCTATATTAACAAAATATAACTTTAAATATTCCACAGATCACAGTTCCATAGATAGAAAAACTCTGCTTCTTCACTTCAACACTTACACTAGAATCACTGATTTGAAAATTTCTCAAAGACACATTTAGGCATAAGTGCATTATCAGATTTTTAATAAACTAATATGAAAGAACTTCAAATCCTGTTCAATGCTTGATAATACTTTGAAAGTCTAGTCAAATTTTGATCAAGGGCTTGGATAAGACTTAAAAAGAATTGAAAGACTTTCAAAGTCTTGTCAAGTATTGAACAATAAGTATTTGAAAATAAGCTCTTATTTTATTGAAAGAGAAAATTGATCGTATACAGACGGCTATTAGTACAGACCTGTTGTAATACTATTTTTGAGAGCTCTTATAATCAGATTCATTTAATTTATTTATCATTCATTCGCTTGGCATTAGATAAATAGATAGATAGAGAGGTATTATTTCTTTGCCATTGTACTTCATGGTCATCAGCAACTTCAAGAAATAATATCTCTCTATCTATCCATCCAATGCCAAGCTTCAAATTAAATAAATCTGATTATACAAGTGAAATTGTATTCGATAATTTTTCATTCACATAGGATTAGAATGGAGTCAATAGGAAAATTTAATTCGTTGAATATCACCGACAAAAAAAAATCATGGAATGAGATAAGAAGTAATTATCAACTTGTAAAGTTTGAAATGTACTCACCCAAAGAAGGAGCTGGGCTATTGGTAAGTTGCCCATAGTGCAAGCATAGTGCAACGGCGTTCTCATGTCTCTTTGGCTAACATACGAGTTGATGGTTTCCGGTGTCGAGTGCGCTAATAGTAATAGAAGAGATTTCATATCTGACCTGTAATCAGAGAATAAGATCAAAAGTTACAAAATTTCCTGCTAATAACTTCAGTGCTAGGCAATAAAGATGACAAGTACCAACTAGGTTTTGTAAATCAATGTTTTGGAGTTTGAGGAGTTGCATCCATAAATTGTAATCATTATATAAAATAAGCGAACATGTTTTTTTGTAATCAGAAATCCTCCGAGGTTTCTCAACCGATTTTCTTCACGTCTCATTTGAAAGAACGTCATTGCGTAGATGTTTGATAAGGTCTTACATTTTGAAAACGTCATCGTGGAGACGAGGAATGAACAATCAAAGTTTCAATTTTTTGCCATTGTTTTAACATAGGGATAGGTGAGCATAAAATTTTCACATTCTATAGCAGGATCCTTTTAACTTGTCAGAAAACATATGATTTTAACGAGCAATATCACAATACTTAACCTACAAATGCTGAATCTCGCAGATTATTGAAAAGGTCTTTTAAAAAGTTATTATTTAAAAAGGTATTTTAAAGACTTTAAAGGTCTTTTAGGCTAACCGTCCACTGGAACCGAATTCAACCAAACCGTTCGGCCGTCGGTCTGGTGAAATCTGCCGGCTGTCAATTCGGCCGAATACGATCGTCCATTGGAACCGTTTTTGTCAGTCCAGTTCCAGTTTAGTTGGTTGCCAGAAAGTGGCAAGTTAGTTAGTACGGAAAGTGATTTTTCTTTGTGTGTTTACTTACAAAGTCCGCAAGATTGTAATGGATTTTGATGAGATAATGTTACTTGAAAATACCTATGTGATGAGGAGGGAGAGGAAAAGGAGAAGAAGGTATTGGGTGCATCCGATACTGACCGAAAGGAGCCGACTTGGCGAGTTTCATCATTTGCATACCAGTCTAAAGGAAGATAAAATTAAGTTTTCTGAGTACTATCGTATGAGTGAGGAGACATTTAATTATATATTGAATAAAATTTGGCACTCAATAGAAAGATTTTCAAATTTTCGAGAAACTATATCACCGGAAGAACGATTGGCTGTCACAATAAGGTAAGAAATAACTAATAATTCTTAACAAAACACTAAAATTTTATTTTAACACAGCTTACAATCACCTGATAAAAAGAAAATATCTTCACATATTAAAATGATTTTTAAGAAAAGGAGTGAAATACGTTTGGACAGAATCCATTTGTGTTTCTTGATTGAACTCATTAAACGAATTGCCCTGCTGTGGACAAACAGGGGAAGTAGTAGAGCTGTAAGCAGAGGAAGTAGAGCTGTAGGAAGATGGAGAAGGAGAAGCCAATGGATGAGTCACTGACGTGTAACTCGTCTGTCTGGATTGTTCATCAATCAGAACATTTTGTATTTTATTTCTCACTTCCAGTTTCCTGTTCTCAGGAATCTTCATCAAATAAGGAAGCAGGCTTTGCAGAAACAAATAATCTGGGTTTTGTTTCAACAATGAATTTTCTGAAAGCAGTTTTATTTTTGTTTTTCAATGTCAAGGAAAGGATCCTGAGATGAGCTTTCAAACTTTCTCTTCAGCTTGGTTCTAGAGGCTGATGCATAGGATGGAGTAGGCTGCATTTCAGAAACCACGGGGTGTGAATGGTGGGAAACAGTTGTGTCGTTAGAAACATCGCTAGAAGTTTCGAAGAGGTCTGATCCATGGGGGTTTGATGAATTGCTCTCATGAGGGATGCTGTCAGATACTGATGCTTGTTGCTGTAATTTATGTTCATGTGCAGAAGGTTGTTTTTCTTAGGTGAGAGATTGGCATGTAGCTTTCTGTGTGATACCACATCTTTCAAAAGAGCATTTGGTTGTAGTAAGGCCATGAAGAATTGTAAGTGGCCTCACTTGACTCTGAACGGTGCTCGAAGGCTTTATTAAATTCTTTTCTGAATGTATCTCGAGTCCATGCCACTTTTTTCGCGTCATCAACTGAAAACAAAAAGTAATTAAAATAAACTGTAGTATGAATTTGTTTATCAATATCATTTTATTGACTGAGCACTAGCATGGTGCCCGTTTTCAAAATTCAATTTTTATCTAGAAAACACATTTTATAACTATTTATTGTTTTCAGGTACTTAGCGACTGGTTCTTCATTTAAAACACTGGGGTATTCGTTCAGAATTTCTGATGTGACAGTGGGACGAATTGTCAAGGAAGTATGTACTGCAATTTGGGATAATCTACAAACTGTGCACCTTTGTACTCCTGAAGAATGTGATATAAACGGTATTGTTCAAGAGTTTTGGAACAGGTGGAAATTTCCCAACTGTGTCGGTTGCATTGATGGTAAACATATTCGTATTAAACAGCCAGATCATTCTGGCGCCATGTACAGGAACTATAAACAGTACTTTTCAATCGTTTTACAAGGTGTTGCTGGGCCGGACTACAAGTTTTTGGCCATCGACGTTGGTGCGTATGGGAAAGAGAGTGATGGAGGGATTTTCAAGCATTCAAGACTTTACCAAAAACTTGAAACAGGCTCCTTAGGCGTAAAAAGGACCTCTTTCCTACCTGGAACTAACATGTCAGTTCCTCACGTACTTCTTGGAGACGAGGCATACCCTCTAAAGCCCTACTTAATGAGACCATATCCTGCAACGAAATTAGGGCCAGCAGAAGCAAAATTCAACTGCCGGTTGTCACAAGCAAGACAAGTAGTAGAATGCACTTTTGGTATTATGACCAACACATGGAGAATATTACACAAAGCTATAGAGGTTGATGTTGACGATGCTGACAAAATCATTAAATGCATATGTTTGCTACATAACATTATTATCGACAAAGAAAGGGCACGACATTTACCTTCATTAGTTGCTGCCCCAACACAATATCGTTTTGCAACCATTGGTGAAAATAGGGGTGTCAATGTGGCATACACCGTTAGAGACAAATTTAAGAAATTTTTCATGAACAATGATTGTATTTGAATTGTTATAAATTAATTGAACTACTAACAAAGCCACCAACATTCTTCATGAACAATGATTGTTTTAAAATTTAAAAACTGAATAAACAACTAACATAGTCACCAAATTAGTTATTTCTTACAATAATCTTACCTTCAGATCCTATTTGTTCAGCAATCTTTGTCCACAGACTCCTTTGAACATCACGACGATGATATCTTTTGTCTCGCATATCCCACAATGGAACATGTTCTTCAACCAAACTTATCAACTTTTCACAGTCCATAGTTCTAACTTCATAAAACAGAACAACTTCAAAAAACAGAAATAAACAAGACTGTGGAACAATTTTAGGTTAGTAACACTAGGTTGTCTCAGCTGGACTAGTTAGTTCGACCGAATAGGACCGAAAAATCCCATTTATTTCGGATCGAGAAATTCATCGGCTGAACACGGCCGTACACGGCCGCATGAATCTGTTGCAATGGACGAGGATCTATTCCTTTCTTTCTTGGGGGATCGTTCGGTCGAGTTCAGTCGTGTTCGGCCGATGCTAGTTCGGACGAAAACGGTTCCAGTGGACGGCCCACCTAAGACTTTTAAGCCTTTTGATTATTGTGTCGAAGTCACTGTTTAATTTTATTACCGAAACAGCTGATTTCTAACAAGTTAAATAGATCGTGCTATAACTTATGATTTGATGATCAACTGTTTTGAAATATTTATTTTATTTTCAATTGTTCATTGCACCAGTAAGGGCATTTGTGTAGAGAGAAAAATAGAAAGATAGGGAATGAGAACAAGAGAGAGAAGAACGAGAAGAAGAAGAAGAAGAAGAAGAAGAAGAAGAGGAAGAGAAGAAGAAGAAGTCTCAAGTCTAATAAAATACAGATTTTTTCTCAGAAAGTGATACTTTGTAGGAATATGGCGACCCACCTGCAAACAGCGTCGATGATCAGCTGACAGAGCGGCTGCTGGTTGGAAGAGGAGGCGGGTAGAGGGGGCAGAAACTCCTTGGCCTCGTACTTGGTTCGAATCCAGCGCTCCTTCTCCTCTCGACTTGAGCTGGGGGTCGGCTTCGCCCCCCTCCCCCCGCCCAGCGGCACTGCCCCCTCCCACACGCTATTCGCCATTATGTTGCCTATGCTCAGCATCACGCTTAAATGGCCAACACTGCAACACAGAAAAGAAATTTGAAATGAAGTTTATAAGGGAAAATACCAGAAAAGAATTGCAGTAAAAATTAATTTGGGTAAGATAAACCAAAGACGATAGGAACTATTAGTATTCCAATAGTCTAGTATTCCATTAGTAAGTATTCCAATTGTCTCTGGATAAACCTTAAATATGGGGCTGTTTTATAGGAATGTAAAAGTCTTATAACGGAGTTTGTACACAGGTACAAATAGTAACAGGTTTGTATCAGGTGAACGGTTTGTGACAGGTAGCTAGTTCACTTGGCTTTGGAATAAAAATATTCTCTATTAGGCGGAATCATGGCTAGAGAGAGTTCTCTGCCACTCAACTTTTCTCAGAGTATAGTAGTTATGTTCTGATGAACGTTATTTTATAAGCAATCAAGCAGTATGTATTTTAATTTTTGTACTGTGTAATTTAGTCGATAAAATTTCTGATTTCTGAGTTCATTCACCTTTGACACCTGGATTGACAATGAATCATCTCATTATAGCGTTTTAGGCACTTCTCACACCTGGAAACTTCACATCGAAAAGCAACTCATCGCTCGGCAACTCAGCGATGCAGTGGGTGACTTCAGTTGCTTGTACTCACAGCCGCTACTCTAGTTGCCAGAGTTGCTGTTCGACTACTATCACAATATTCTCAAAAAGTAAATATTTTGAGAATTTTATAACTTATCTTCGATATTTTATAAGTTGAAGTGACCAAAAAATGATGAAATACTACTTTTTAAAGCAAATAATCCTACTTTTCCAGTTTGATGTGGTTAGAATATCACCTAACCTCACTTTTCTGTACATAGAATCTGTCCACACATCGCTCGGCGACCAGCATGTCAGATCGAAGAGCAACTCAGTTGCGCGGCGATGTAGTTTCCTATTCTGGAATCGCCTAGTCTGAGCGTCGTCATTTGAAAACACATGCTGCGTCGCTGAGTCGCCGAGCGATGAGTTGCTTTTCGATTTGAAGTTTCCAGGTGTGAGTAGAGCCTTATGGTGTACGAATTTTATAATCCAACTGTTATCACTCACCCCTGTCAATATTGGATGAATTCTTGTAAACTTGTGAAAAAGTTGTAATGAGATAATTTACTGTCTATCCAGGCGCTTAAGCAAAATATACCACTTACATAGTATTTTGATAATTCGATGTTTGTTGAATGTTTAGCAGATTTAAATAAGAGTTGAAATGGAAAATGTATTGTAATTATTTATGTGCCGTATTCCACTACAGAAAGCAAGGTATTATGAGTCTGATGCCCGGTTTTTCAGTCGCTCAATAGACAGTTTATGGATCCAATAGCACTATTGAATCAATAACCATGTGTTCAAATGCAAAAAAGTTATTGATTCCATAAGTTTATTGAACGACTGAAAAACCGGGCATTAGTTTATCAGTTTAATCCAATGAAGTTATTAAAACAAGATTTCACTAAACTTTGAATTAGTACTCTGGTCATTCATCATAGTTATAAAACCGAATTTGATTATAATTTTCAAATCAATTGTTGGGTATTGAATGAAAATAAAGCGGACAATACTTACGGCCATTCATCGAGATTCAGTGATCGTACTTTGGATATATGAGATCCTAGATTCCTGTGCACTCCCGAACACTCAATGCACATCAGAACTCCCAAATTTAGACTCGCCCAGTCCGGATCTGAAATAGGGCGTGGATTACATTCAATAAATTAAATAATAAAGAATTCAATTGAACGAAAAATCACGTTACAATCAACCAATTTAAATAGTATTGGGAAAGGAAAGTCACAGTATTGGGAAAGGAAATAATATTGTCACAGTATTAGTCACAGTATTGGGAAAGGAAATTTGTCAGCGAACTTGAAACAATCACATGCTTTTATTAAAATGTTGGGAATTTTGAAATATGAAAAACTTACTGGGAGCATCACAGTCGACGCAATGAGTGTTGCCAGGTACCCGCGTTCTTATCGAATGTATTGAAGCAGCTTCAATCGTAGAATGTAATCGAGATTTGCCTTTCCCGCTCTCATTGCCCTTGAAACAAATACAATCCAATCATTTGATGAATTCAACGTTCAAAAATGAAACATCTTAGGCATAAGGGATCTGATCTGTTCTGAAACAAAAATTCTTTACTTCTTCTAACAGGTCTTTAACTCTTTAGTTCTTAGTTCAAGATGGTGTTTACTAGATGGTGTTTGAAAAACTGTGGATAATTTGCATATTATTATTGAGCTTTGTGTTTCTATTAATTAGCCTGTTTCATTTTGCTGTAATATGCTCTATTTCCTTGAAGTATTCTTTGTTTTATGCAAAGTACTAATTATATTTTGATTATTCAGTTCAACATCTAGATAAATAAAATTGTTGTTCTATTTCCGGAAAGTATTCTTTGCTTTATGCAAAGTACTCATTAAATTGTGATTATTCAGTTCAAAATCTAGATAACTAAAATTTTTCACTCCTTCAAATAAATTTTGACCAATCTGTATATTTTGTGGTACTCTTCGCGCTTGAGTTTTTGATATTTTCATGTACTTTGCTTTATTTTCATTCACTGTAAGGCCAATCTTTCCTGCCCCTCTTTCAAGCAATTTATAAGTCACATGGAGTACATGTTTCCTTCTGGCAATTATGGCTACACCGTCAGAATCAATAATTAATATCACTACATTTAAATCAGTGATGTAAGAGGAAAGACTTCATGAAAAATCTTGATAGTTCTTTCAAAGAGTGAGAAGTTCAAAGTTCACAGTTATGACGTTTTAAACATTTTTCTTTAAACAAATGGAATTACCTGCAATGAATTGAGTATCTGCTGTTCGATAGCTGTCACCCACTCGTCGCGTTCTTCCGAATTGGCCGCTTCAAAATGCCACTGCTTATTGTCCAGTGACACTATTAGAAACTCGTAGCCATCCGAATCTGAAATAGAATTCAATTGGTTGATCAACAGAAATTATCCAACACATTGTGTAATCAGATTCATTTAATTTGACGCTTGGCATTAGATAGACAGAGAGGTATTATTTCTTTGACATCGTACTCTACGGCCACCAGGAACATCAAGAGATAATATCTATCTAATGCCAAGCGTCAAATTAAATTAATCTGATTATACCAACAGTGAATCGCAATAAACTGTAATATTTAATTTTTCTACTCGTTATCGGAGAGCTGAAATTTTCATGAAAACATAATCTATGATTGTTTCTTTGGAAGGAGCAATTTTTTGCTTACTACACTCTTCGAACTGCATGATAAGCTCAACCATCAAGTTTGATATAATGGATAGACTAGTTGCCATCATTACTGCTGATTTATGAAGTAATTACAACTTCAACGGCCAGTTGCACGAAAATGTAATTGAAATCAACCACCGTAAAATGACGTCATTGCATTGTCGTCGGATTCGTTCATTGGTTATCGTTGCATTGGTTCCGTTGGATAACATCATTTTATGGCTGGTTTTCACGATTCTAGTAGACGTTCTGGTTACTGGAGGCAGGTTACTGGTTTATAGGTAAGTAGATAAGCTTCTGGTAACCTGCCTCTGGTAAGTAGAAAGTCTACTAGAATCGTAAAACCCAGCCATTACGGTAAGTTAGTTATATTTAATAGGATTTTCATGACGCAAGTCTTAAACACTTCAGATTTTTATGATAATCACAACTTTAATTCTAATGAAAACATAATACACTAATACCACCTTGTGAGAAAGTTTTCAGTCCCATTCACTGCTAATTTTGACTTCTGGGGCCTATTGCATGAGAAAATACAAGCTAGTAATACTAGTTGTCAGATGGCAAGTTACCATAATGACAACTAGTATTACTAGCTTGTATTTTCTCATGCAACAGGCCCCTGATATAATTATATCTACATAATTGTGGTAGCTGATGAAAACTGATAAATGCAATCCATGATGTAATATTTTAGTAATGAATATGATAGATTACCTTCGCAGTCTTGATTTTTGACACCACTACTCTTAATCCGCCTATGCCTTTTCTTGACGTTTGGTGTCTCAACTTTACTATCATTACTACTTCCATTGATATGCAGGTTATTCGAAATTATTATTGGTTCTTCGTTGCTGTAAAAAACAAATATAAAACTATTGTAGTACTGGATTAACGATATTTTCATAATTACTTGAATTAACTGAATATATAACTTATATTCACATGAGGAAAATTATATAAGGATATTCTACAAAGAAGATAAAGAAAATGAAGAAGAAAATGTTTTGATGATTGAAAGATATGTATTCATAATAATATCTACAATATTCATAATGAATATTTTTACGTAGGTCTAATTTACATTTACATGAAGCATATTTTATATTATAATGATTTATTCTACAAAGAATGCATGTACGAAAATGTCTAAATTGTTATCAAAGAAGCCATTATTAATTTATCAAAATTTGGCTTCAAGTCTGTTTTTTCATCCAATGAGTTAATTGTCCTTCCTTGTAAATAAATAAATAATAATTATACTAACCTCTGTGGTATCCTCCCGGGCTCTTTCAGAATTTCAAACCCCGTTAGCATGACTTTGTCTTGCTGACGCTTTTCCTTGCTTTGGAAACCTATTAAGAGAGGAGAGTTCATTGATTAAAATTGGCATTAGAAAAAAGAGAATTGACAAGGAAACTTTCACTCTACAGAATAACACTAGAGGCTTAATTCAAAAACATTAAAACTCAGGCTAGGCGTACACTAGTTAGTCAAGACAAGACAAGACGAGATTAGTCATGGTTAGACACAGTACTTCACATATAGATGCTTATGAAGCAACACACACCGATTAGTCATTGCATCGGTGTGTGCTGCTTCATAAGCAAGTATGTGAATTACTGTGACTAAACGTGACTAATCTCGTCTTGTCTTGTCTTGACTAACCGGTGTACGCCTAGCCTAACATTTAAATTATATTGAATCTTACATTTAAAGATAATAGAATGATGGATGAATAATTTAAAGTAGTCGAAAATAGTAATAAAAATTTGATGCTTACATATCAAGATACTAGGATCAAGAACTACAAAAATCACATAAAGAGGCTGTATGGAGGAAGGAGGAAGAGACTCATATTCACTATAAATAACTTATCTGTAAACAACAGAATAGATAATTGAGGGTTTGATGAATAATGAATAATGATTTACAAATAGAGAAAATATGAGAATGATCATTTGATTTCAAGACAGGATGGTGCTTTAAAAAAGCTTTATCAAGTTATCAATTACCAAGTTATTTAAAATTGTTCAAGGTTGATCAATTTAAAACTACATGACAATTTATTGAATTCCATTGACTCACTTGTAATGGAAAGGGAGGCTAAGCTATCATTCACTCCATTGGTGGGTGGAGCGACTATAGTCTTTGATCCTCTTGGTTTCTGGCCAGGAACTTTCACTGTCACATACTGCAAGGATATCTCTTTCCCATGCACATCATCCATGTAATCCTAGAAAAATATCAAGATTAAGAATGTTTATAATGAAGGAAATGAAGGAGAAGGAAGAAAAATGGACGGAGAAAGAAACAAATGAATGGAAAATATGAATATAAAGAAAAGGAAAGAGAATGTTGAATATGGTAATTCGTTTTGCTAAGAACATTCAATCACATATAGCTTCATCACTAATACATAATATACAGTACATTACTTAAACAATACCACATAGAATAAGTTTAATAGAAAAAGTACACAGAACAATAAAAGAAGTATAAAACTTCATTTCATGATCTGTGCCTAAGCAAACCATTTTAAATTTCAAATTCATTATACACGTATAACTTGAAGGTTAGCGTTAGTAGGTTCCTTTCGCTTCTTTATTTCTCTCATCTTAAACATCATAATTAAAATGTATATTTATAACAGTTGAAGAAGAAATAAATTGCAAAATCATGGAGATCAAGTATAACCAAAGAGTACTAGTGTAATTTATTTTCAACTCAAGAGAAAACATTTTTTAGAGAATCAAGGAAGTTATGGGGGAGAAAATGGATTAACAGGAAAATAGCAGGTAGAGGATCTACTCAACACATTTTCTATTAAAATCAAGGGGATAGAGACGTCTGATATTTTCAATTCGAAAAATTAAAAGTTTTGGAGGATCAACGGAAATTAATGAAAATATAGTTGACAATTAATTAAGAGGTAGACGATCTACTCACATGTAAACTAGGATGATAGGTGAGCCTGCCATCATCACATAGCGTGACATACTTTTTCTTCCACTCTTTATTCAAAGCTTTGCTGCTCTTCTTATAGAGATATCCCTGCTTCAGAGGAATCGCTCTGCCGCTTCCCAGTTCAAATCCGTTTCTCAACTTATCATCGCCTTTCTTCGAAGGTGTGAACAGATTCGATCTTCTGCGAGTTTTTCTGTTAACAAAATAAATAAATCAAAGATAAAAAATTAATCAATAAAAAATCAATATACAGAATGAACAAATCAATAATTAAATACTATCAATTATAAACTTCCATAGTTACTTCTCAAAAACCAATTCATTTTACCTTTTAAACCATAGATGATAGACGTTTAAACGTTTCAACTTTCACCACAATTTTGCTTAATCTAGCCTCCAAATACAGTACAAGTATTGAGTCCTCCATTCTTTTCTAAATAATGTATTACAATTTAAATTGATCTGGGCCTATTTCATGGAAATTTAGAGTTCTGAGAAACAAGAAAAAGATGTGGAATAACTCTATAATCATAAGTTTATTGCTTAATACGCTGTTCTGTTAATGTATAGAGTGTGCACACCTTTCTCTTGTTTTATACAGGGTTTCTAATTTTTCATGAAAAGGCCCTTGTTTCCCGAAAACCGTAATCTGATTCACAATGAGTCCAACTGATTAAATTTTTTTGAACGATGACTATCATCAATAATTTCAAGTTCTCGCTTCATCAAATTCCAAAATGAATTTAGAAGTGTAATGGAATACCTTACCTAGTCGTAGTAGGTGTAGAGCTAGGCGTGGGTAAATCCTTAGCATTAGGCGAAGCGTTGGGTATGATAAGATTATCAGAAGGCCCCGTTTGCAGTGGCAGCTTCGATATGTTATTGTTATCCAGAATTTCCATTTTATGCAGCTGATGACTCGATGTTGAAAGATTGTGAGACAGTTGCCTATTCAATCCTAATGATAGTTCCTGTAACAAAAATAACCGGTATAAAGTTGAGACAAATAGCCTTTTACAGAAATGCTCAAGATATAAATAAAGATATGAAGATGGAAGGAAATGAGATATTGCACCTATTCAGTGATAATTAGGAATTTCGTTCAATTAATTATTAAAATAAAGATATCTTCGGTTTCTTTTCAAAGTACCGAATAATATATACTTAAATTTATTTCACAAGCCGACCAATTGAAACATACATTGGAAACCTTATTTGATAGTCCAGTGGATCTATGATACACAGAAAACAAGCGACTAAAAACCTATATGACATATCAAAAACAGAATATATTTTATAGAAATGAAATAAAACTTTATATTCATTGGGAATAAATTTTTGGCTGATTTAATGAGAGAAAAAATCTACTTTCCAAGATCTTTCCACATAATTGTTCATGTTGGAGGCATTTTTTTATAACAAATGATGATTTGGAGATCAACTTGCAGTACATCGTCAGTATTTAAATGAATGCACTAATGATATATTTTCTGTTTATTTGAATAAATACAACAAATGCAACAGGCTCTAATTATGCAAAAAGTATATATTCAAACTAATCCGAAATTGGGGAGAGAATACCAATCCTAATACCAAATCAATTTTAAATTTTAAATTCTAATATGAGCGAATGCCTGTTCAATTGAAGCTGCGGCATCTGAATTGACACTGGATTGCCACATTGCCACGTTCTACGATATTAAATTGGATTAATTGTACGATAATTCATTTATTAGTACAAATTTATCCATTATGATCTCAATATTGTATAATAATTGATGAATTCTCAAACACTTTTGTAAAATTTTAATAAAGAGTATTTTGAGGTAATTAACAATCCAGGTGCCTTAGCAAAATAAATCAACTGCACTGCACTTAATCATAATATTTGAAAATGGATGAATAAATAAATTATTACATCTATAGATAAATAGATCCATAAAGTTTATGGATTTATGATAATTTATAAAATTTATGGATTTAATACATAATGAATGATTGTGGAAATATATTAATCAAAATAAATAAAAATGTATAGCAGGATTCTTTTGAATTGTCAGAAAACAGCTGATTGATGTACGCTCGTTTACTAACGTTAAATCAGCTGTTCTCTGACAAGTTAAAAGAATCCGGCTATACTCTACCAATTATAGCAGAATCCAATTCAACTTGTCAGAAATCAGCTGTTTCAAAGAGCAATATCACAATACTTAACCTATAAAATGCTGAATCTCGCAGATTATTGAAAAGGTCTTTTAAAAAGTTATTCTTTGAAAGGTCTTCTTTGAAAAGGTCTTTTAAAGACTTTAAAGGTTCTTTAGACTTTCAAGCCTTTTGATTATTGTGTCGAAATCACTGTTTAATTATTACTGGATCAGCTGATTTATGACAAGTTAATTGGCTCCTGCTATAGTAACTAGCAAAAGTGTTTGTTTACCTTATGTGATAGTGTGTGCGCATGGCTTGGCGAGTTGGGAGTGGGTAGAACAAGTGGCGGGGAGGGTGTGGGATGTAGGGGTGGGGGGTTGCCCCCCCTCCCACCGGGCGTCGACGGCCGTGAATTGGTCGGCGTTGCCAGACAGGTGGTGGATGCCGAAAGGCGCTGCTGAACTATCTTCTGGCATGCTACAAAAATAAAGCAAAAACAAAAAATAATTTCAATTTGATATCAGATAAAATTGTGAATAAAATGTATGTACATTGTTTGTAATACATTTTAACTGATTGTAATAGATTGTTTCAAATCGCATGTATTATTATTAGAAGGAATACATTAAAATGTATTTAGAAGGGAGAATTTAAATTTGACATTAGGATCTAATGTTTCTAATGTTTTTTTTTTAATAAATGAAGAGATAATTAAAATGATTAAATAATAATTATTAGTTCTATTGAACACATTTCTTTGTTTAGTTGGGAGTAACTATTTTCTTAGATGAGAATTATGATTGTTTCTAATGTTTTTTTTTTTTAATTAAATGAAGAGATAATTAAAATGATTAAAAAATAATTATCAGTTCTATTGAACAAATTTCTTTGTTCAGTTGGGAGTGAACTATTTCTTAGATGAGAATTATTCATTTTATTTTCATAATTCATTTAATTTTCATAATGTGAGAATGAAAATTCGAAGCAAATAATAACAACTGCATCAAGTGTGATTAAAATCAATGTAAAACAAATTCGGAAATCAGAATTATTGTTAATGAGAATAATTAATATTGTTAACAGAATAATTATTAATTCAGAACTATTGCATTAGCATTTGAGGATCAAATAATGAGTAGAGCCTGAGAAACATCTTAAAAAGGATGGGGTGGAGAAAAATAAGTGACACATTGAAATGAAATAATATTAATATTTTAACATTTGTTAGTTGATAACTACTGGAAAAGATTCTTTTGTTTTGAAAAAATTCTATCACTTTGTGTGAATTTTATAAATTATCCATGTAATAAATATAATACTTGTTGAATTAAAAGGAATAAACAATACATTATTATTAAGCTTATGGCTTTTTTGGCGGAGAGACCCTTTCGGGTGTTCCACCTTGCCGAATCATCCAGTTTTCCCTAATGGGATATAAGGAAAACATTATAGGTTAAGTCCAACAATGAATTTTCAACTATACATTCGATACATTCGATAAAGATATTGTTTGATTTTTATGTTTATGGATAGCTACATGATTCATTAATAACTATAGTGAAGAAAATGTCAACTTCCAGTAATCTCCATGATTATAATAAGGTAAAATAATGATAGTTCTGTGTATGATATCAATATGTTATGTTGACAAATAAAATGAATAACTTTTCAATATCAATTACACATATCAACCGTAAAAAATAATAGGAAAAGGGGATGGACCGATGGATAATACCAGCACAACTATGAACCCATACAGAGACGAAAAGTAATTAGAAAATGAAGAACACTTCTTCACTCCAATTCCACTAGACTTTCAATCTATTAAAACTACAGTAACCAGAAACTCGATGGTACTGAATAAATACTGAACGCTTCACTAGCCAGCAGAGGTGGAAGAATATAATCGAATTATTGGAGTTGAATCAAATTTCTGCTTTGATAGCAGCACAGCACGTCACCAACAACACTAGATGAAGGAAGGCAAATTCAATTTTCTGTTTTAATTGACGACTGTGCTACACAAAACACGCGCCACTAAAAGCTTTCCCTGGTGATAGTCGTGTCTCAAATAGAAGCTGCCAAAAACAGTTGACAAACTAAAATCTACAATTTTATTCTGGGTCAAAAAGAATAGCACAGTGAAATTTCATGAAGAAACAAATTGATTGGGTATGAGCTGGTAGAAGATATAAAATAAAGAGATACTAGGGTGGACACAGTTTATAGGATTCATTTTGGCTTCTAATGATACAGAATATTAAAAAGTTCATGGTGCACTCAAGTTACTTAATTTTTTGTGATTATCAGCACTATGAGACTATGGAATAACAGAGGATTGACAGTGTTCAAGATTCATGACGCCATGGCGGGTTTTATTGATACAGAATGTAAAATAGTGCTTGAAGACTATAGTACACTTTGGTACAGTTTTGAGTTACTCGATTACATTGTTTTAAAATAATTAGCACTATCACAATCATAATGGATCATGAATCCAAGAACTTGTAATTTTTCTACCATTCATATTGTACAAAGCTCTCTCATCATCTATCCTGTCTGGCTACAAGCGAACTATCTATTTGAAATAACCTTTTTATCTTATTATTTTTGTTTACTTTGCGTTATTGTGCATTATTTCCATTGAAGTGTCACAAATTTTCCTAAAATGACAACCTCCTTGTGGAAATAGCTCAAAAAATCTACTTTCTAGTGGGAAATCAAGAAAATAATCTCGAATCAGGTTTATTCATGAAGAGCTGATTTACATAGAGTTCAATTACTCAATCACTACTTGGAGTTAATAAACTTTAACTTTAAATATCGGGAACGGTGTGATTGATTGAAGACAATTTTATACCGCATTACCTTTATAGTTTTACTTCTTAGAGTTTCAACACATGAAACAAGTTTTATTTAGTGTTAAAATTTATTTATTTATTCATTTATTCACCTCCTGTTAATGATATTTATATGTAGGTCATTCCACTATGACATCTGAATTGACAATAAATTACCTCATTACAACTTTTATCATATTCAAATTGTATAAGAATTGATTCACTAAGATCAATCAGTTACTATGTCAGTGAAAGAATGTGGAAGAATTTTTATTAATTTTTGTGGAAAATTGTCATGAGGCAAATCAATCCAGGTGCCATTGCAAAATTAACCAACTGTACTAGGAAAACAAACATTCTCCATAAATGTTGATAGTTCTTAATTCATACTTCAAGTTCACACAAGTTCTATGTTTGGAACAGTGAGAATGCTAATATTTTTATTGTCTTTTGTCTAAAACTAAATTGACAATAAATTATGAAAGATGAGATACACTTCCAGTAAAGAAGGATGTAACACTAGGTACAGCAATTAACTAAAAAATAATGTATTCAAACTGTAACCAGTGTATTTCACTCACCATCCTGGAATACTCGTTCAACGTTGAGACCATAGGTGGCACATGTCTCGTAATAGGAACACCGTTTCAAATCAGTGGCCAGCTTCCTGGCTCTGGCGTCATCTATCACTCTCGGATTGTTCTCACTAATTGCGTCTGTTGACAAAGCAAACGTTGACAAAAATCAATCAAAAATAACACACAATACTGTACTTTATTACTAAAATAAGTAAAATAAAAAATGAAGGATATCATTCCCCTCCACCTCCTAGCCTAGCCAAACACAAGTATCCATCCTATGTGGGAATCGTTGGCTAAAGACATGGAAAAAGTTGACAAAAATCAATGGCAAGACACACAACATACTGTACTTAATTAGTAAAATAAGTAAAACGTGGGAATATCATTCCCCCCTCTCCTACCCAAACATAAGGCCTCGGGTACGATACGAGCGGCGAGCGGCGAGCGGTTAGCGGCGAGCGGCAACCTGAGCGGCATGTAAGCGGCGGGGGTGGCTACGATACAAGCGTTACTTTTTAACGCTCACGTTACTTTGAACATACGACACGTATATACAGCCTAGTACAAATACGAAATATAGATATACAAACTATGGATTTATTTGTGAGCGGCGAGCGGCGTTAAAAATGAAATCGGTTTGGAAATGGATTCATGAGCGGCGCTGAGCGGCGCCGCTCATCGCCGCCCGCCGCTCAGACGTATCGTGGCCAGTCTCAACAAATTCACACGCAACTAAATGAGACCCGAAATCAGAGCAGCGCCGCTCTCGCCGCTCACCGCTCGCCGCTCGTATCGTACCCGGAACCTAAGTCTCCAAACTATTTGGGAATCGTTAGCAAAAGACAACAATGTATGATCTTGATCACGAAAACATTATAAGAATAGAATACAGAATAAAATTTAATGGAATAGACAGAATGAAATACAGAGATATGAAAACAGAATGGAAATACAGAATGAAATCAAATCAAATCAAATTTATTTGCCATAAAGATACAAAACAATAATGGACAAAATGCACATATATACACAATTATACACCAATACAAATACACAAATAGAAATTAATACAGAATAATTTTTCTGAATGAATACTAAATTTGTAATTTTAACTGTTTTAGGTAAATGTTTTGTCTAATAAATTCAAATACTGTAGGAAGAGAAAGCAATGATTAACAAGAGATAAGAATTTGTTTTAGTGCACTCAAGTGAACAACTTCAAATCCGAGAAGCTTGATAATGGATTTTTGAAAGTACCTAACAATCCAGATTTAAAGAGAATCTCGTCCTTAGGTAATTATTGATTTCGTCATACAACACATAAACGTCTCATTCTTTTTTCAATTGAAAATTTTGAGTTTTACACTGATTTGAACGCAATTTTGTATGAGAGTTCGAAAAATTCCTATTCCATTAATCAGTTTCATTTTCATATAACTAGGTAAATTCTATAATTAAAATACCAATTACACTCATATACTTTGAATGATTCAAGTGGACAATGCTCGATATCTAAAAAAACATTTATCTTATATTATTTGACATTGATAATGAACTTATCTAAATGGAATAACGATAATAATAATAATAATAATAATTTCGTGTAACCTGGCTGGCTCAGGTCTGGTGTCAGAGTTTTCAGGTCACTCCTGATCAGTTCAGGGTCTCTGACGTGACTTAACGACTGTTTTTAGGCAGCCAGGACCGACGGCTTAGCGTGTCCTCCGAAACACGAGGAGTGGCTCGAGCTAAAATCTCACGGTCTGACCTGGGTTTGAACCCGGGACCTCTAGGTTACAAAGCCAGCACTTAACCCACTCGGATTAAGTGATTAACGATGCTAATGTCATATTTAAAAGGACTGATAAGGTTCTGTCTTGATGAGCTTTTTTTAAACAATTATTCTAATGTAGGCTACTAGAAGGGATACAAGCTACAAGCATTCTTGATACAGAAGAAAAAAACTTTGTTTATTGTTTGAAAGAAAAACAATCCAGTTAAGGAATTGGAAGTTCGAACCGATAAAAACCTATTCAGTTAATTTGCTCTTCATGAATTTTTCCAACTACTGAATTAATCTAATAAAATACAATAATTCAATGTGAATTTTATTTTAAAATGACAATATTTACCTTGTGTTCCTACAAGAATGAGAGGGATCTCCGCTGAATTTCTATAGTGCGCCATTTTGTTGTAATAGTTGTGAATGGCGTTAAAACTGGCCTCGTTCTCCAAACTGAACACAAATATAACAGCATCAACCCATGCAGTAAACTGTAACAAAGAAAAAAAAACAAAAATTAATATACAATTAATATTCCTGACAAATTACAGTATACTGATTAATCAGAAAGTATACAGAGTTTACTAGATATTAATAACGGTTCAACAACCAAAACCGGTATCTCGAAGTTTTTATAAATTTGTGGTTTAGACAACTTCCAATCTTTTTATTCAGTATACTGATCAATAGAAGATACTTACAAATTAAAAGTTCATATCGATATTCAGAGATGCACAAGTAAATGAGTTTCAAGTGGTGAGAGAGTAGATAGATTATACTGAACACAGAATAAAGACAAAAATTGAATTTTAGGGAGGGTTTTATAGATCAGGATGAAATACATTTCAATCTCTGCAAAATAAAGCCTTAAAGATTTTAGTTGGATGAAATGAAGAAACAAGTTTTTCCCATAATTAATTATACAGTATTAATAATAATTAATGTATTATAATATTGTTTCCCCCAGGAAATAATAATTGATATTATTGATACTTATTATTACTTGATATGATTCAATCAAATTATTATAAACACTTGATTTGATTCAATCAATTATACTTTTTTGGCCTTGAAAAATCAGTAGTGGTTTCATCGAGTATAACAGGGCATAAGAGTATTTTACTACCAGAAAGAACCAAAAACCAAAAAGAAATATGGTAGATTTCAATTCCATTGCAGGAAAGCAGTCTAATTATTATTATAAGCAGTCTTATTAATTTGTACTCTATAAAGAGTATGCAATTTTAATCTATCAATAGAATATACAAATATAGAATCAGTAAAATGATCTCTTGACAGTAAAACAACTGGAAATAAATCTCTCATTATCATCCTTTCCGTACGCACAAGCCTAGAGCTTATGTGGGCATCATCCATAAAAAAAATCTATTAAATTATCCTATGAATGAATATTGTGGGAATAAGAAATCCTATAAGAGATTGGGGAGAAGATGAAGATTATGAACAATGAGAATCTGAAAAATGTTGTGAAGCAGAAGAAACATGGGACCTAATGATGGTAAAAACATGGCCTGGTTGTATGGTGAATGTTTCCAAATATGACAAGTTATCACTCCCACTGGAGTCATACCAACTGCCTCGGGCTGAACAAATCTTCCATCCCATATGACCCGGTGGAAAAATAAATCATATTACCATGACATTGGTTAGACATCAGAATCAATGCATACAGGCATTTGCTATAACATAAGTCAGACGCAGGATCCCAGAACTTCCCAATACTTTTTTTTATATACATAGTAGAAAAAACTGAGGGAAATGAAAAGGTTCTCAAGGAAATAGAAAACATATTGAGTTCATGATTCATATTATCACTGCTTGGATTCCAAAGAAAGAATCTCCACTACTAGAACACAATTAGAAAATTTATTGAAAATAATTGCTATTTCACATAGCAAATAATGGCAGAATAAGAATAATTATCAAAAATTCATCATAATGAAGCTTACAAAGGAATGAGGTAAAATTATAAATTCAGTAGTAGAACCTGAAGTCATATGGAAATCATTTTTAGCTAAATGATTTCTTTCTGAAATGGTAGAAATTTTGGAATTAATTCAGGTCCAGTAGAAAGAACCTGGAAAAAAGAGTACTGAACCAAATTTTGCAATCAATAAAAGTTAATTGAGGAAACATTATTTTTGTTTTTACATAAAAACGAAGATTGTTCCTACACAACTACAGAACAAATAATGAATGAGCTATCCTCAACAGCTAATAAAACTGATACAATAAAAAATACAGCAGGCGATAGTTACACAACAGATAAATAAAGTAATCTACATACAAATTAATTCACTTCATTCACCTGTACTACCTCATAATCAGTCAATCTACAAATGATAAAACCCTAGCTAAGAATATTCTTTGAATCTAAAATACAATATAAATACATTTGTGCTATTGTAAAACATTTGATAAATTGTGTTAGCCAAACTCCATATAGCACAAACAATTAACTCATTATTCTCTGAAATTTCAATAACAACCAGATTCCAATCAAATGTGAAACACATCAAGCTTGAATCAATAAAACGAGACGACAGATGCTGAAAATAAGAATCAACGATTTCTTCATAATATTCGTCATGAGTGCAATCACATAATTTGACATGCTGAGCATGAAGTGTTTTATGAAAAGGGGTGGCTACCCTTGTCCGGGCCGAATACTATGACATTGAGGGTAGGCAGACATTGTTTTGAAGTTATTTGGGGTGGGGAGAGGGGGTCCAATCAAACTACAAGCGCTCTCTATTAATTATTGCTAGAGCAGAAAAGTAGAAGAGGGGAACGCGAAGAGAAATGAGAAGAAAACTAGGAAGAAGAAGGAGAAGAAGAAGTAAAGGAAGAACAAGAAGAAGAGAAGAAGAAGAATAAGAAGACGAAGAAAAGCAGAAGAAGAAGAAGAAGAGGAGGAAGAAAAGGAGAAAAAGAACAAGAAAAAAAAGGAAAAGAAAAAGAAGAAGGAAAGAAGGAAGAAGAAGAAAATGAAAAGGAGGAAGAGAAAGAAAGGAGAAGGGGAATTGAAAAAAGAAGCAGAAAAGGAAAAAGAAGAACAAGAAAAGTAGGATGAAGAAAAGAAGAATAAGAAGAAGAAGAAGAAGAAAAAGAGTGAGAAGAAGAAGGAAATAAGAACAGAAAGGTGGTATATATGCAAGAATCAGTAGAAAAGGGATTACCTTTTTTCAAGCCCATAGCGTGGTAATGAAGGGAAGCATTCTTATCGAGAGAGTCATGCCTGATTTTTACTCGTGATTGCAGATCCTGATTTTTTCCGTTGGGAGCTGTCAAAGCACATGTGACGCCTCATGAGCCCACGATTGATTGTTTTTGCTCATAGTAATTTATTAAAAGGGGGATATCGATTTTTCAGAGGACGATGTTGCTTCATACATACGTTACTAATGGCGCGGTTTCACGATACCAGTAGACGTGTAGGTTACTGGCAAGCAGGTTGGTCATATGATCTTCCACTCTATACAAACAAATAGGGCAATGCACACCAGTCAGTGTGCATTGCCCTATTTGTTTGTATAGAGTGGAAGATCATATGACCAACCTGCCTGCCAGTAACCTACACGTCTACTGGTATCGTGAAACCGCGCCATAAGATGAAGAGTGCTGACAAAACTTAAATGTTTTTATGTCAATTCTTCGATATATTAATATAAAATCAAAATATAAACTTCATTCATTTGATAATACAGTATTTCATGTTTTAACAGAAATGATATTATTGAAATCTAAAGTGGAAAAAACTTCTTAGGTAACTGGAAAAATTGATATAATTATTTTCATAGATTTTTCAGGGATCGATGTTTCTTCATAAGCTATTAAGAGAACGAGTGTTCATGGAATGTTATTAGAAATTTCATATTCATTCTCAGATTTTAACATCATTTTAGAATGTTTCTAAAAGTTGATAATATTTCGTGCCTGAACAGTCAACAGTGGAACCAAAGACAATTTAATGTACAGCATATTATTTAATCTACAATTTAATTCTAAGTAGTAGGATTATCTTTGATTGAGCTAAAATAATTGTTACTTATTATTTGTACTAATAAAGACAAAATTTTTGGAAAATATTACAAAATATTTTCATGAAAGAACTGGGATTAAAACAATGATCAACTTCGCTTTCCAATTCTTGAACCCCAACTAAAACTCTTTGTGGTATAAAAAGAACGAATCACCATCCAATACGATAAATAATAATGATTTCATCCGGAACCTGGTAAATACAATGTGAAAACATGACCTTCAAACTGATGCTGAGATTTTTTGTTTTCACGGCCATTATTCTTCAGTCTAATCCTGGCGAACCTCCAACACAATTATGTATTGAACAGCCCTCAACAAAGGGTGAGAATGGATTTTCATTTATCAACCCCATTATTGTTTAATTGCTGTACATTTATCAGCAATAAACAGAATGCATTATTATGTTCAAAATCGAAACGAAACATGACCTCTAGATACTCTGAAGGTCAAATCATTGGATAATCGGGGCACTCTGATCGATACGACTCGTCCAGCCCATTTAACCTACAAAATTATTGATACATGGAACCTTAATATTACACGAAGTAGATGTTGTGTTCACTTCCAATCAGGGTTTAGTGTATTATTCTCATCGAATTGCAAACCTTTGAAAATTCATAGCTAAATAGAATCAATTAATGACACGGATTTCATAGAATTTTTATTTAGCACCTACAAGTCTATTACGAAAATAAAGGATTCAAAGTTTTAAATCATGAATTGTAACCTTGAGCCTTGATAGCTTGACAGCACAAATCACAAATTCTGATAGAAATCGATTTACAACACTACAGAACACGTTGAATTGGGGGTTGAATATTATTTAGCCCTGATAAAAAAATAGTAGGTTTCCGTTCGACAGGTTCAGTTCAAGCTGAATAATAGAATTCAACTGTGGTAAAATCAATACTAGCTATTCTGCAAAGCCTAGAGGAATTCTGAGATGTTTCGTAGAATTAATTTTCAAATCCAAGTTGAATAATTCATTTTATCAATAATTCATTTTTTATTACTTATTTATCATTGAGGTAGGATTTATTAGGCTATGATCAATGTAGAAAATCTATTATTATAAAATTAATAATTCATTTTATTCAACTGGTGCCTTAATAAAATTGGAATTTGCCAAAAATTCATGAATTTTGTTAATGAAAATAAACTTTGGTAAAATCAATAACAGCCAACTGGATTATTGAACGGTATAGTACAAGAGTTTTCAAAAACCAAGTTAAAGAGTTCATTTTATATCCAACTACTGAACTGCATCGATGACAAGTTGTTAATAAGAATAGTAAAGTTCATTCCCCATTACTTATTTATCATTGAGGTAGGATTTATAAGGCTGTGATCAATGTAGAAAATTATCATTATAAAATTTGTAGACATAAATGTATTATGATACACTGCCAGTCAGTGCCTCCCACTTCTTCTCTCCAGCACTGACTGTCCCTACCCTGCCTTCTTATCTTCCACCCCCCTCCCTCATTCTTTCTATCGTAAGATAGCAACCATAGCGGACTGGCAACTACACCTGCCGGTAGCTCCGTTCAGTACATAATATCTCGTTTTAGTTTTTTCAGTTTTTTCTTCCACCAATTCAGTTCTTTTTATTTTTAGTTATCCTTCAAATTTATTATCAGTTATGTTGTATTTATATTTTCTTTTCTATGTATTTATGGTTCTATTAATTAGATCTTTTGCTTTGTTTTTCCCTCCTATTTTGCTTCTGTTTTATTTTCACTAGTCATAAATTTCTTAGTGTCAGTACTGTCATGGGCGGGTATTGGTATTGGTTTGAGATTGGCGGTAGTCGGCACGAAATTCTGTTCTCTTGTGATAAATACTGTGCATAGTATCTGAGTGGATTTTGATATTCAACTTGAAACTCACCTTTGCTGACCGGACACACTATGTCTCCCGGTCGTATTGGCCAAATCAGCCCTCTTCAGGGCTACCAAATAGATAATACACTTATGATTGCTCAACTTAATATAGAGGGCATATCCAAATCAAAAGGAGAGATATGTGCAAAAATGATGAAGGACCACAAGGTTGATGTTATACTTCTTCAGGAGACCCATGTGGACTCGGACATTGAAAATAGGCTGAAGATCCCTGGATATACATTGGTGAACTCTTTGAATCACGATAAATATGGACTGGCTACATTTGTTTCTCCCGAGATGGCCCCTCATTGTAGGATCCTTGATGGAAACAGGCACTCTATAGGTACTATTTATGGAACTTTGAGCATCTACAATGTGTACAAGCCTCCTGTTGAACGCTGGGGAACTCCTGCACTGCCTCCTGCTCCGCATCCTAGTGTTTATGCTGGGGATTTCAATTCACATAGCCCTTTATGGGGATACAGAGCAGAGAATGCAGATGGCGAAGACTTGGTACACTGGACTGAGACAAACGATCTTCACCTTGAGTATGATGCTAAACAGGGCAACACCTTTCACTCTGCGAGATGGGGAACATCTACTTGTCCAGACCTATGTTTTGTGTCATGCAGCAGGCAGGGACAGCCCCTTCCAGTTAGGAGAACAGTTGAGTGTAGATTTCCCAGAAGCCAACACAGTCTCATTCTACTGGAGATCGGAATCAGATTGCCTTCCATCCAGAACCCTGTTCTCCCCAGGTGGAATTTTCGCAAAGCAGACTGGGCAAAGTTCACTGAGGAAGTAGAAAAGACAGTGACAAGAATCCCAGTATGTCCAGATAATTATGTGAGATTCTCAAGATTGCTCTTCACAGCAGCAAA
Organism: Laodelphax striatellus; assembly: GCA_017141395.1. NCBI lineage: Eukaryota > Metazoa > Arthropoda > Insecta > Hemiptera > Delphacidae > Laodelphax > Laodelphax striatellus. The sequence goes on along the minus strand of CM029538.1, from coordinate 13,759,407 downwards.
AAAGTCGATTCCAAGGGGCCATAGAAAAAACTATGTTCCCTGCTGGAGTGCTGAATGTGACAGCCTGCTGGAGGAGTACAAAGCTACACCAAGTGATGAATTAGCAAATAGGCTTATAACGAAGCTTGATGAGGGGAGGCGCAGTCGATGGATGGAGGCAATGGAAAAAATAGACTTTACACATTCCAGTAGGAAGTCATGGAATCTACTTCACAGACTGAGTGGAACAACCAAGGCCATGAGGGGTGCTGAGGTGAGTCCTGATGAGATTGCTGATGTAATTGAAAAACACTCCAGCATAGCAGTTCCCCCTAAGGTGAAGGCTCAGATAAAACGCCTACTGAGGAAAGAAATGTCAAGATGTGAAGAGAAATCATCTTCAGCTGAGCCAGTAAGTGCAGAAGAAGTTAGTGCTGCTATAAGAATGGTGAAACCAAATAAGGCCCCAGGAGTCGATGGAGTCATGCCGGAGTTTATCAGGAATCTGGGTCCAAGAGCAATTATGTGGCTTTCAAAGCTCTTCTCAGGTGTTCTAGAAAAGGCAGAAATTCCTAAATCATGGAAACAATCCAAGGTGATGGCAGTGCTTAAGCCTGGGAAGGACCCAAAGGACCCTAAAAGCTACAGACCTATAGCCCTGTTGTCTGCAACTTACAAACTCTTTGAACGTGTGCTGTTGAGTAGGGTTGGTGAGACATTGGATAAGTGCCTCCCTGTGGAACAGGCTGGCTTCAGGAAAGGTAGAAGCTGTGAAGAGCAAGTCCTGGGTTTGAGCACATACATTGAACATGGGTTCGAGAAAAATATGAAAACAGCGGCGGTGTTTCTGGACCTCAGTGCAGCTTATGATACTGTGTGGAAGAATGGGCTGCTTTTGAAATTGTCAAGGATACTAAGATGCAGAACTTTGGTGAACCTCTTCAGGGCTATGCTCAGTGACCGGACATGCAGGGTATTGCTTAATGGGGAGCAAAGCAGTGTGAGAACGCTACAAAATGGCTTGCCTCAGGGCTCTGTGTTGTCTCCCATATTGTTTAATGTTTATACTGCTGACCTGCCTAATACTCTAGCCCGCAAATATATCTATGCAGATGACATTGGCCTGGTTGCCCAAGAAAATTCATTTGAGAGACTGGAGGATTCCCTGAATCAAGACCTTCAGCATATGGAAGAATATTTCCAGAAATGGTTCTTGAGACCAAACCCAACAAAAACAGTCTCTACAGCTTTTCACCTCAACAACCGCGAAGCCCAGAGAACTTTAAATGTGACTTTTTGTGGCAAAAGAATAGTACACCAAGAAGCTCCACGTTACCTTGGTGTTAGACTAGATAGAGCTCTAACTTACCGCCAACACCTGGAAGGTCTAAAGGATAAACTAAAAACCAGATTAAACATCATTGGTAAGCTGGCTGGTACAACATGGGGCTGTGATATGAAGGCACTACGAACATCTTGCCTGGCCTTGCTATATAGCACTGGTGAATACTGTTCATCTGTCTGGGCTCGCAGTGCACATGTTTGTAAGGTTGACATAGTCCTCAATGAGGCAATGAGGAAGATAAGTGGCACTCTGAGACCCACAGAGACTGAGTGGCTACCCATCTTGTGTAATATTTTGCCACCAGATCTGCGTAGGCTGGAGAGAACTGGCAGAGTTGCTGAGCAGATACGTCTGCAGAGAGATATCCCAGTGTCCAGGGATGTATACAGTCCTCCCCCCAGGCGCCTAAAGTCAAGAAAATATTTAAGGCTAGACGAACTACATGTAGTTGATGCTAGGGAGCTCTGGAGGGAGAGATGGTCACAGGCTGAGGTGAAAAACAAGCATCTTATCACAGACCCTAACATAATCGTCCCCGGTACTCACCTGAAACGGAAAGAATGGTGTTGTTTGAACCGTTTCAGGACTTCAGTTGGTAGGTGCGCTGAGTCAACAACACTATGGGGATTCACCTCGGACTCTCACTGCGAATGCGGCCAAGTCCAAACAATGGACCATCTTGTCTCTAACTGTCCAGTTTACTCTTTTAACGAGGGGTTAAGAGGTGTACATGATGCCGGAGTACAGGCTTGCCAGTGGCTCCGTAATATCTCTGATAGCCTCCAAATATGATCTGGCATATCAAGCGCATATCTCTCAACTATATTTTATATATGTATATTTTTTTTATGTTCAAATGTAAATATTTAGTCATTTTAATTTTAATCTTTCGACAAAGAACTCACTCTTCTGCTTCCATGTTTATTTCTGGACTCAAACTTATGTAATTCGTGGTTTGTTATTTATTTTTGAAATTTTTCTGTGATATGAAAAATCAACTTTTAGGTATGGCCAATGAAGCATATGCATATATATATATATTATGATACACTTATAGATATAAAATTGAATTTACAAATATCTATCTACTATTAATCTCAGGATCAGGAGCCCTGTAAAGTACCAAACACATCTGTCAAATTACCAAGCACAGGTGCAACCCAACAACAAAGCAACCAATTACCAGAACAAACACCTTGCCAATTCACGTTAATTAATGACAACAGCCCACAGTAAAACAAACAGAAATTGCGAACAATTGTGGGAAGAAAGCCGACAATTTTCACGTCGAAAAACATAAAATTCTTTGAGAAACAGACAACGATGATCAACTTCCTCGCCGCAGTAATAAAGAGAGCTTTCACTGTTTCCTAATTTGCATCCGAGTTCCCATCGATGTGAGTTCTGGCTAGAAACCGCTAGTCCGTTTACTTTCACTCATGGCTTGTTTTTTTATCGACTTCCATTCTTCTGCTATCACGATGCAGCGACCTGGCTTACGTGTGCAAGGCCTTAACCTTGAGTCAAGCAGTGAATGGTGGAGTATCAAAAGTAAAAGTACGCTGGAACTGTGTGTATGATCAAGTAGCTCGTGCATGTTAATGTGTGGGAAGGTTAGAATGCATTGATTGTATAATCTAAATAGACATTCTATGTTGGATATTTCAAAGTATGCATTGTTAATATTATAAACACTTAATTGACTTAAAAAGCAAGATACTCACAAATTATGTGTTTATGTACATTTCGCGGTGCTGTGCCGCATCGTCGGAACACGTGTACAAACAGGTGAACTAGACATTGTTAATAGAGATTTGAGCTTGAACTGGCACTATCAAGATTTTTTCAAAAATTGTATCAACAAAATTTTTAAACCTCGATAACGAAAAATTGGAGTATTAACTCTGTCTTGAAACTATTGTAAATAAATGTATGAATTAATAAATAGATATTAATGATAATAGAACTTAACATTTGGATTCAGACGAGAAAAACATACTACAGAAAAGATCCTATTAAGTTTGATGAATATAATGTATTCAGAAAAATATATTTGCATTGCAACTTAAAAAGTATAAAAATTACAAATTAATGTTATAATTATGTTATGTAATAATTAATTGAATTAAGTGTTAATGTAAATAATCAATGTATAATCATTTAAATTTACTATTTTTATTAATAGATTAAATTTAATGATTGACTTCATCTTCATATTGATGAAAAACGTTTCTAGTCAGAAGAAAGAACATACAAACACAATTTTTTCAATTTAATGTTTGGAAGAAAGCTTTCTTTGAGGTAAAATTAGAATTAATAGAAGTAACATTCTATATTCTTTACTCTATCTCTATACTATACCATATTACCATATATATAGATAGAGTATATTCTATACTCTATGGGTGAAATACGAATTAGAAGAAGAGAATTAGAAAATCGAAAGATGAAGTTGAATTTCATGGATTTATTTCCTGCTCAGAATGAACTACAATGAAAAAAGAGCTTTCCAGTCAAGAAGCTTTCATTCAAGACAAGAATTGTACAATGAATAAGTTTCAAGATCGAACGTCAACAAAAGAAGCCCAACCCTTCATTGCATACAATGGATGAACATTACATTCGAGGATTAGCTAATAAATTCAAATGCATGTATTTGTAACGTCTTCTCGTCTTTGGAGAATTTTCAATTTTGAAACGTGGAATTAATCAGCAAATGGGAACGGATGAAACGAGCTGGATGGAGATGAGCCAACTTCCGCCCCGGGTAAATTGAAATTCCACCTCAGTGAAGAGCACGCCCGTCTCAAACTGAAGGTTACGTTAACGATATTATGCTGTATTGCAAACAATAACAGATAAAATCTAGAAAACACAACTGCATTAGTCACTATTACTATTACAGTACCTCGAATTCATCCTATCAATATAACATCTGTAAATATTACATCAATAAGATATTTTTCTATTATTTAAATGATACTGTTAAAACTTAATCTACAAAATTTCAGATAAGAAGATGACTTCTCAATTGTAGAATGTCTCTACATGCAGAAGTTGTTCTTTTTCTTCAGAGGACTTCTCTTTTCAATATTTAAATATTACTGATGAGGTGTTCTCAATAGTCTAAATTACACTTGAGTGAAATTTATGTTGGCTATGATATAAAAATATAAGGCTACAGGTGAAATATTATTTCTATAGTTTGGATTGAACTTGAGTTGAATTGATAGGTAATAATAATTAATCTCCACATTAATCGCCTTCAATTAATCTTTCAGGGGGTTCAAAAAATATTCGATTAAATTGGCCGGAAGAATAAAGTAGATTTTCAAGTTGAAAGATTTGATGCTTGAATAAAGAAAATAATTTATGAATACACTTAGCTAAGAGTAACTTTTACTAAATTTAGTAATACACTTAGCCTATTCGTATTTATTTACAACGAAGTACATTAAGAAATTTTTTGTTACTAAATGAAATTTATAAGAGGGCAGCTTTCAGTAAGATTAAAAAAGAATAGTGAATTGAAGACACTTTCACAATTAATATACAGTGTATCATGAGAGAAAGAAAAGATCAGTGATACCAAGTATTGGGCGAGAGGAAAGGAAGGAAAATAGATATTTTTGATAAGAAGTTACAATGCTAAGTTACTCCTTGAGAATACCATTTTGAATGAAGTTGAAGTGTTTTTAGCAGATTTGTGTTCAAGAATAATGTTAGTGCGCCACATCTAGAAGGATGTGAGTGCGAAAAAATAAAGAATGAGAAAAAGAAGAAGATTCAATTCGAAATCAGTACTTAGATCATGGATAAATCAAGAAACACATGGGTGTGGGTGATAAGTGGTACATAGCGTTAGAAAGAGAGAGAGAAAGAGGAAAGGAGAGAGAACATGTGTAACAAACAGCTAAGTCACTGAATCATAGTTAAAAATAAGACCGAAAGGATCATTTCCTTCAACAAAACTATGAAATCAGCATGGTGAGAGTGCACTCCTATAATACAAATGATCTGGTGATGCCATATTCTAAGCCCGACATAGACAAGACTGAAGTTTTCGTTACTTCTGTTTTCAGTTTTCTTTCCGTATTGATAATAACAAATTCTTTTGCAACATGTTGGAGCCAATTCATTGTGCAGTGTAGTTAAATTTCAGTACAGAATCAGTTGAAATGTTTTGATACCTGTATCTAATAACTTACTACACTAGGATCTATAGTCTAGGAGTCAATATGGCCTTGAAGCAGTGAACTTCAAGATCAATCTACTCTACAATCAACTCAGTGATACGGTACTTACTATGTGAAGTCACGATTTGTTACTTGTGATAACAGATTGATTTTACACCAATTTTTTCAAGTATTATTCACATTTGACATTTGATGGCGTCAGTTTAATGTACAATTTGATTTGATTATTAATTTATAACAGTGAAATAATGTCGAATTCATTAAGAGAATATGAATAATATAAGAACCACTCCGTTTGCCTAACATTCAATATCAGATCACTTGAGAACAGCATCAAAGCAGAGATAAATTTCAGAAAAAAATGTGATTCACGATGAATTCATTTCTCAGTCTTGTAAAGTTTTGATAAGACTTGAGAAGGGTCGAGTGCTTTGAAAGCTGAGATTTATGAATCTCAATAAACTCTTCGACAAACATGACCATAAGTAGCATTATTTGAGTAACATCGTTTCATATGCGGAATGCAGCTAATAAATACATGTACTGGGAATTTATCAAAGAATATTCTCCTACTACTGGATACTCAAAATTACATGTATGGACAACTTGAGATTTTCAACAATTTCTGGTTTTTCCTTCAAGTTAATTGATTTTTCAAGCCATAACCAAACATACAATATTATAAAATCCATGAAATTTATAAAATAGGTGGTCCATTGTGTTTTCAACTGAATGAGAAATTATTTATATAATCATACATTGAAGAATAACAACCAAATTTTACATCATGATACTAAACCTGCTACACACATTTATACCCTACATAAAGGACACCAAAAATCAATAACTCAACACAAAAATTCAAATAATTCGACTGAGCCCTGCAATGAGAACATATTAATCAACAGTGATATTAGAGGGATGAATCATAACAGAATATTTCATTCGTATTATGTCGGGGTTTATTGATTTGCCTATCTTAATGAGAAACAGCAAAATGGGGTTTCAATAACAAAGCCCATACAAGAAGCCGGAGTGAACTGAGCTATTGACTACTGAATATGAGGGACTGTAAACTGAACATAACTATATATGATGACTATATACGCTGGAAATCATTATAAACACGATACGTAGATATAACTATACACATATTGATTATATGAACTGGATATGACTATAAATATGACCATATATACTGACTATAATGCATGACGACATACAAATGAGTCCGGGTATCGCCCTTTCATAGTCACAGCTAGCACCACTCACATTTCAAGTTACACCCTTCCTATTTCGCAGAATAATATCCACCCTTTCGTCTCACAACTATAGGAAGCAGTGGGCAAGTTTCATAATAATGCAAACTCTTACTACAGGGGATAACATCACCTACAAGCAACGAGGGATGAAGCCGAGATGAAATAGTGGGATAGTGGTGAGTGGGAGTGATGACAAAGTATTGAGCAAGAAAGAACTGAGTGGGGATGGAAAGGAAAGTATGGAGGAGGGAGAGAGAAATAAGTAAAGTAAAAGAAGGGAGTAAAATGAAATAGGAAGAGTCAGAGTACCCCGTGATAGAGTTGTGAGTGGGAGTGAAAAAGCATTGAGAAAGGCGAAACAGAGTAGCCTACAAGAAGGAAAGTATGAGGGAGGAAAAGTATGAAAAGCAAGAGGAAAGGAAAAGTGTTACATGGAAGTAAAGGAAAGTTAGAAAGAAAATTAGAGGAAAATGAAAAAAGAAAAAAACTATAGGAAAAAGAACGACTACTAGGAAAAAAGGTTGTATGAGACAATGATGATTTTTACTTTATGAGAAAAACGAAAGAAAAAGGAAATTGAAAAGAAAGACCAGAAATTATGAGAAAAACGTGAGGAAAAGGGAATTAAAAAGAAAGACCAGAAATTATGAGAAAAGAGTAAGGAAAAGGAAATTAAAAAGAAAGACCAAAGCTCAATAATGAAGATATATAACTACAGATAATAGAAAGATAGAGGAACTGAGTTGAAAAACAGCCCGTATGAAAAAAGAAATAAAGTGTTGAAAGGGAGAAAAGAGAGGAAAACATATAAGAGGAAATGCTTGTGGAAAAAATTAAATGATAGGAGAATTGAGAGATAAGAAAGGGGATATGAGATCTAATGGAAAGAGAAGAAATAAAAGAGTGAGAAACAGAGGGAGGTAAAATAACGAGAATCGTTTGAAAAAGAATTGAAGAGAAATATAGAGATTGGGAGGATGAAAGAAGATGAGAAATTAAGAAAATGATTGAAATAAATGAGAAACTAGACAATTAAGAGAAGAAACAAAAAATAGAAAAATTTGATGCGGGAGAAAAATTTATCAGGAAGATTAATAACAAACATTGAAGGGAAGGATGAGTAGAGGAGGCAAGGAGTTGGGGAAGAAAGGATAATGAAAGAAGAAGGAAGAGAACGAGATAAATTGATTGACAAGAAAGAAATACCAACATGAATATAAGGAACAAAATACTGGAAGAGAAAAGAAAGAGATGATTTTTAAAAAGGAATAAACAGCTAACAAATCAAAAAGGAGAAAATTGAGTAAATTCAAGAACGAGTGAAAAAGAGGGAAATACTGAACTAAGAGGAATAGGATTGACGAGAGAAAACGAAATAGGTAAACAGTACAAAGGAAAATTGATCAAGATAGAAGATATGTAGAGCGAGGCTAAAAATCGGCAACTGCATAATTTATTCGCAGTGGGCCTTTCGTCTGTCACGAGTTGCTAGACATGCTATGCACCTCCTTCCTAGTACTGACATTTTTGGGGGGTGGGCAATCAAGGGTTGAGGGGGGTACAAGTGGCATCTCATGCATAAACCAGTACTCACACACTCTCACACTTTCTATCCCTCTCCTACTCTCTTCCTCACACCCTCTCTCACAATCCTTTTCTCACTCACTCACTTTCTATCTCTCGCCCATCCACTCACTCTTTCTCTCTCTCACACACTCTCTATCTCTCACCCATCCACTCACTCTTTCACTCTCTCACACACTCACTATCTCTCACTCTCTCGAAACCGAGAGTAGTCGATAAAGCCCATTAGCCCCTTCACATCTAGCCTCGCCACGAACTGATTTTCGCCGGTGTTTTCTCGTTAATAATTCTCTGTACAAATTCCACATCAAGGTGTGTGACAGAAAGAATAACACCTAGTGACATAGTGGTGGGGGATTACGCTTTCAATCAAGACCTGTCGTTCAAGGAGATGACATACAAATGAAAATACAATCATGTCAATTGTCAATGTACAGTATACTTAAACAGGGAAAATTTCAATAGTTTGATGAGAGACATAGCAATGGGGAGAAACGTAATGATTTAAGAAATAGCAATGGTAAAAATATCAAATAACAGAATTACAATGTTTAGTTTAGTGAAATTGTGTGTATTTCAATACGTCAATTTCTAGAAATAAATGGAATATGATTAAATGGATGGATATTGATGATTTGAAGCAAGAAATAACAGAAGCTCATCAAACTGTTACGCCTGATATGCTACAGTGAGAATGGAAAGAGTTTGAGGGAGGTTTGGGTTGATATTGCTCGAGAGTCTGGAGGGGTCATATTGAACATCTCTGAACTTCTTTGTGAGTGAAAAAAATCTTCTTTAATTACTCTTTGAAATGATGTATAACAGAAGGTTCTATTATATTTCTTTCATTTAATACAAAGTTATAAAGTTGTGGTATTCTTTTTGAATCACTCTGTATTAATCAGAAAAATTTAGGAGTATAAAATGAAATCTATTTTGAGAAAGATGCTATCAGATATTGCGACTCTTTACAGACCAAAACATGACAGCTGGGCTAAAGGTACACAATAAACGTATTTCACGTTGTTGAATAGGTAGCCGAGTCTATCAACCTTGAAAGTGAAGCTTCAAAAAACAAGGTCTAGAGCACACTACTCACATAAACGATTGTAGCACGAAAAGTTCCACAACGCCAAACACGAAAAAGCTTAATCGATACTTCATATTTCGCTGTCAACGCGTCAAAACGCTTTTCTTTGCTGAAAATTGGAAACGCCAAGTTCCAAACAAGACTTCGCCTGATGGCTTTTCTCAATCAACAGTACAATACTGAAAAGAAGCTGATGATACTCTATCATTACAACTGTCAAAGTAAAGAATTAAAGCCCATGACAGTTACTAATAGCCTGTCAACAAGACAGCAGAGATAACCAAAGAAGAAAAACCGTCACCTAGGATTCTTGTTTATTCGCTAAAAAGTGCTATTCAAAAAATAACTGATGACAATTACATAGATAAGGGAAGGAATTGAAACGATAGTCTGCTTTGCTCGAATTAAAATGTCAAGTTCCTTCTCCAAAGCCCAAAGTCACCTTTCATTCAATACCGTGTTGTTCCAATAATTACTATTTTAATTACAGTGCTATTTTTCAAATATGAAAACTCTGATCAGTAATGAATATCGATACTGAAAAGAATGGAATCGAGGTAACAAATAATTACAGTTCTGAAAGAGAATTACAGTTTATGGAGGAAATCTTCGTTCAGTTATCTCAGTAAATATTCAATATTAATGAAATTATAATTCAAGTTTCAATTCATGAAACTTAACAATTCATGAGAATAAAACATCACGAGAAATGTATTTTTCAACTGATATTCAAGATTCTATAGAACTAATTGAGGAAGTTATATGATTGATTTTAGATTTTCTATCTAAAATCAATGGTTATTAACAAAATTCTGCATTATCTGAAATTCTAGTACTTGAACTCGATACTTATTATTACAATGTTTGATAAGTTATCGTGTCACTGAACTTGCGCTCTCTCACTCTCTGTCTTTCTCTCTCTTCTCTTTCACATTTTCATCCTCTTTGTGGTTATTCCACCTGAATTGTCTTTGAGCTCTGTGTTACTCATGTGTGAAATGCAGATACTATCTCTGTTTACGTTTTCCTTTTGATAACCCCATTCTCCAATTCATACGATGAACTCCAATATTTGAGGTGAACAATGGTTCATTCAGTTCATTGATTCTGTTGCCTGTTCTAGACGGCAATCTAGAATGCTCAATGATAACCTCTATAGAAATACTTTATTAAGAAGAAGGTACTAAAATTATCTATTCATTTTGTATGTTACTTCATACTATAGGTGTAGGTGTAGTGTGTAACGTGTCTTTCACACTTGTAAAAGATCTCTTATCTATTGGAGAGCTCTATCATATTGCTACACCAAAGCAAATGTCAGATTGAATATAAATTCAAGTGAAATCAGATATCCATATTTCTAATACAGGATATAGCACACCAGAGTATAATTTTACACGATAATGCAGGATCAAAGCTTTATCAATCAACATGCATTAAATTGATTATAGAAATATCATAGAAACTGTACTAAAAATTGTAGAGTGATTTTATAATTTTTTCAAAATAGAGTCAAAACCCGAATTTGATTTTCTACCTTGTTTTTCACACCAAATTCCATTACAATGATTCTTTCACAGTAATTTTTCAAAACATCAGAGAAGGTAAGACAAGTACGTTGAAAAAAGGTTAATCACTGATCAAGTGATCAGGTAGTAAATAGCCTAAACTTTGAAGAAACTAATATCCAAGTTTGCCGCACAAGAAGCCAAAGACCCAGGAAATGTTTCTAGAACTATTATGGAGTCAATAAATCATCAATGCATTCTACGCCCTCAAAATACCGCATAGCACAGGTATTAACGAAGGTATAGGTATAATGTATACGGTATTAACTTAGTGTATTAAGGAAGGAGCCAGCAGTACATGAATGCATAATCACAAAGCTTGAACGAAATTCTTCAATATGGAAGTTTGGAAGTTAAGGGGCTTGGTATTTGGGCAACATCTGGCACTAATCGCCGCTAAACCATTCATAAATAATTCATGTTCCCAAGAAATTCTCTCCAAAGAAATACGAGAATTATTGACTATTGTGAATGCTCGCCATGGAAGTGAGAATGATGAACTAGGAAGGAAGTGGTGCTGAAGCCAGACGAATAAATTTGGAAATGTATTCATAATAAGACGGAACCCAGAATTGGGTCTTTGAACCAATAACGAAATGAAGAGATGGGACACGAATGAGGGAATTATCAAGTATAATAAGTACAATTATCTTGGATAACAAATTATAATTGATTTTAACAGACTTATTGAATGTTAAATAACTGAATTCTTATTCAGTATAAGTACAATTATCTTGAACAATATCTTGGATAACAAATTATAATTGATTTTAACAGACTTATTGAATGTTAAATAACTGAATTCTTATTCAGTATAATAAGTACAATTATCTTGAACAATATCTTGGATAACAAATTATAATTGATTTTAACAGACTTATTGAATGTTGAATAACTGAATAAGAAGTCTTGATGTTGTCAAAACCACATATTTAATAAAATAACGAGATACTGCCGTTTCGGTTGTTACACCATTATCAATCTCTTGTAGACGCAAGCTAAAGTACAGTGCAGCAGAATTTATACTCGTGACCGAGCACTGTGATTGGCCTATCAAGCGAACGACTGCCATTGGCCTAGATAAGCTCCTCCCACAATGGGCGGTTTCTACAAACATCACAGCAATGGCGGTTCAAACATGGAATCTGAATACGAAGCACAACGTTTCCGTGTTGCTCGTGATCCATACTAAATTATGCATTTCAATCGATGAATGCAGAATTGAGCTGTAACTGAATGCAGGTAGCTATAAATGTCGGATAAATTCGTGTCACAAGACTATAAATTATTCAAGAATTTATAACTTTTGTGACATACTTGGTGAAACAAAGCCGTACAATTCCAAAGTTTTGTTTTGAAACTATTAAATTCCAATATGTGATTGGTTCAAAACACGAAACCACCATATTTCAACTCAATATTTCAAATCAAATCACAATGACAGGCAAATTTTGTCCAAGAGTAATCAAAAAGATCTACGCCAATATTATTATATTGTATTGCATTATATAATATTATAATTATCATTATATTATATTGATGTAAACGCTTATTTAATCTGTAAGAACGTTCATTTTATAGCTATCTGAGTAAAATATCTTATTGAAGAATTAATTTTCATTTTTCATTAACAATTGCCAGATATTTCTGAATTGAAGTTCACTTTTTCAATTTTTATGTTATGGGGATAAAGTCATCAATATAATCATTGATATAGTCATCAAAGCTATTGCTGAATTACAAATTCAAAATTTTCTCTGCCGGCTACACGAAATAAAATTAAACTTTACAGTCATAGAATGACGTCATCCGACGGAACCAACAGTTACCCTATTGAACTAGGTTAAATCACGCCATTTTACGGCGGTTGTATGTGATTAATTTTCGTGCAATCGACTTCAAGTCTCCCATTAAAGATTGAGGTCGAAACAGTGGTCGTTATTTTCCGATGAAATTATTATACTGAATTACTAGTTTTTCATTCCTTACAAAGTTCAACAAACTCAATCAATTGATCCTTAACGAATATTTGAGAAAAATATGGGATTTACATTCCTTGTTGGAATGTGAGACGTACACTACAGATAGTGATACTTTCAACTGGTTTCTTTTGGGTGAGGAAAACTGAGATTGCAAAACTGTCAAAATGTATCGATATCTGTGAGATATCAATATCAAATCCATTGAGAGCAATGTCCGCCCTAGAACTGGATTTGAACACACCGGATGACTAGAGAAATACAACACCAGAGAGAATATCACATTCTTATTATTCAATGCATTTTAAAATAATCCTTGAAGAGGAAGGATTAAAGATCACACCATTGGACACCTACAAAAACTGAATTATCCAAAGGATTAGAGTACTTTATGATGAAATTGTAAGAAAAAACATGAGTATAGAAATCTCACAATAATCATTGAGAAGTAAAGAATTGTGTACATACAAAAGTGAAGACAATGCACCTCCAAAGTTCAGTAATCACTAAACTTTAAACTGTAAGATTTAATGGAAATATGACACAATTAATAAATAAATATGAATATTCTCAAACTAATAGGAATGGTTCAAAATTGCTTCAATCAATAATGATAATATATATATATTATATGTTTATACGAAGGTACCAAGTCTGCATAACCTAAACTGAGAACGAAAATATAAACGATATCTTATACATTAACTAATACCTTGCACTCGACAATTTTTTGTAAAAACATACTTAAATTCATAAACTGATACCAAAAATTTTTCATACCAGACATTTTAAATGTAAAACTAGATTTTTGAAATATTTTCTAATTTTTCCAATTTATTATAATCTCATAATAACTTCAAAGCTGAATAATACAATTTCCACTTACCAAACACTACCAATATCTCACGAGACAAAAATTTGACTCATTCGTATGAATTCGAATTCGTATGAAAATTTAAAAAATATATCAATCAATAACTAAAATACATCCATTTTATATAAAAATAGGTATTATATAAAATAGAGATTACAATACTCTACTAACCACCAAAATCTCCTCCAATGAAGGTAACCGGCTGGAGACTTAGCGCAGCGACAACTTCGGCACCGGCGCCCAACCAACTAAGTTCAAACAAAGTCCAGTGATAAGCACGAAGCAACGCAGACTAAGCACAAAGCACCCACCGACGCCAGACTCTGACTCACTGGAGACGCGTCCTAAACCCTTGCGTCGCGACGATATCAACCCCCCCACCCGGCACAACCCTCTGACACCTCCCGCGCATGCGCACTCACCTCCGCAAGGGTTCGCTGCCTCATGATACACGATGCAGACATCAGCTGGCTCATGAAATCCCTGATGTCAGGGTGATGACGTAACAGCGAGGTGGAGGTAAGTTGCACTTGTAGGGAGAGAATTTATGAGATGCAATTGTGGGGAGAAAATTGAAAGGAATGTTGGGAATAGATTGAGAGAACGTAACGATGAGAGGCCTAGCTTCAGGAAAATTTTCAAGTTTAATATTCATCCATTAAAAGACGACAAAAACCCTTGATAACCAAAAACACCTATATAGGTTACGGACTGGAAAATTTTGTGAAATGTTAACGTCTTGTAACCTGTAATACAGGTCAACATAAAACCATGCGTTTTAATACGCCATGACTTTTAATTTGTGTGTGATTACATACAATATTGGATCACGATCAGATTATTAGTAAAGGGGTTTAAATTAAAGATAATCCCAATTATTGATTTTTTCCATTATTGTTAACTGCAGTTTAAAATTTATTTTATTACTTGTTGCTGAAAGTAATATTGTTAAACTCTATGAATAGAATGAAATTCATTTTATTTTTTCATATTAATTCAGTTATTGAAAAGTGCGAATACCATGTGAAACAAAGTCGTTGATAGTCTTAAATTAAATGGATGCATTTTGATGAATAGATACAGCGGATTCCGGAATGTATGGGAGAGTTCTTTAATATGTTGGTGAGTCGAAGGAGTCCTTGCACTTCACCAAAAGTTTGAAAGGTTCTAATAAACGGGGGAAATAGTACCTTCACGTTGATTTTGATTTCTTTTGTATCCAACTTGAAGCCCATTTTCGGAAACATAGGTCGAAATATTCATTGTTTTATTACATGGAAGCAAAAATCTTCGGATCTGTTGCTTCCTCACATGTTTGTTTGTATAAATAAATAGATTACAGTATCTTGAAAATAAATATGTATGCCTAAGCACAGATACTAATAATATACAGTATATGAGTATAAAAAGATGAGATAAAGTAGAATAATCAACTATATGATAAAACACATCAATGAATGATATGAAGTGAATCATAAGGAAGATGTTCTAATAAAGTTTTAGGGAAGTTCTAATAAAGATGGTGGAAGAGTTTTTTATGAAGCAAAATATTAAAGCAACAGAAGTAACAATAAAACAGCAATACTAAAGCAACGCCAAACTCATCATGTGTAGCACGAGCAGTTCTCTCCGCAATTCTGCAAATAGGAAGGAATGCTCAACCCATCGATCTACATCCCCTCACCCACTCCAAACCACCCCAAAAATAGTACTTGACACGAACCCTTCGCGAAAAGTACAGTTTTTATCGCTGCTAGCATCGGCAGGCCAAGCAAACTTGGTGCTGCAATTTCACCTTCCTTTTCTAAAGAAAGAGGAGCTTTCTATCACCTCGCACCCCCCATCACCCGGAGACGCTTTTCAATCTCCGAGCAATTAATGAAGCTCAACGCTCCGGAAACAATTGGGGGAAAGCCTGACAACCGCAAATAATATTCACCGACAGCTTTACATAGTTCAGCGTCTAAAAAACAAGGTGTAAAGTCAATGCACTTCTCAAATATGTGCTGCCGTTTAATAACATGTCAAATTCAATAGGCAATTTTACTCTCCATATACATATCCTGTATATCGTACCTCAATAAATAAAAATGTACGATTCATCCAAAACTCAATGATCTAAGAAGCTCAACTTGATCATAAAAGGAGAAAAAACTGTTTGACAAGGTACATACATGTGAATTATAATCAACTTGTAATAGGGTTAAAAAAATTACGCATTTTGAACCCTTAGGTTAAGCATTAAAATGTATATTCTAAACTTGAATATAGTTGGGAGTTTGATTTGAAAAAACTGCTTGACAAGGTACATACATGTGAATTATAATCAACTTGTAATAGGGTTAAAATAATTACGCATTTTGAACCCTTAGGTTGAGCATTCAAGTGTATTTTCTAAACTTGAATACTGTTGGGAGTTTGATTTGGACCTTTTGGTTGCTGAACGTTCAAGTTGTGATCAAAGATAAACTCAGATGCAAGGGATAAAGCTGAAGATGATTGGACTGGAAGAGATAATCTTTCAAGTTTTGGTCCACTTTGGAGCCGGTTACAGAGACAACTCCAGATGTTGTCAGATAAACCACAAGCAAACCAAAACCACAGCAGGAAAGGAAATGGTCATCGCTTGTTAAAACTGAGAAACAGAGAGCGAAGAAGATACAACGGAAGAGAGAGAAAGAGGGTGATAAGAAGAAGGAAGGAGGAAGAGGGTACAACAAAGAAGAGGGTGGAGAGGCGGAAAAAGGAAATGGGAGGGGAGGATTTGGTTGGTGTCTATCACCAAGTTTCTCCATACCCCTAGAAACTATCTTTCAACCACTTCCTGACTTGGAGACACTAACCTATTGCTGAAAATAATCGATCGCTTGTCTGACACTTGTACGATTTCCCTGTTTCTTCTTCTCCTACTTCTTCACACACCTTGTTCTCAAGGTAGATGTGGCTCTATTATATTTCTCCTCTTGAGTCTTCTTTTTCCTCGTGGTTAAGTGGTAGAGTGGACATTATTGTCCAAACTTCTCCATGTCAGAAAAAAAGTCATTCTGTTCTATTCTATTGTGTTTCCTCATTCTATCACTGTTTTCTTTTCCACATGTTTTACCAAATCTCTTTTTCGTCTACTTTTTTGTTTTCTTTAGTTTTATATTCATCTTCATCTTTTCTTTTATTCTCATCTCATCTTTATTCTTTTTCTTTTTCTTCTTCTTATCCTTCTTATTGTTGTTCTGCTTCTTCTTCTTCTTCTTCTTCTTCTTTTTCATCATCCCCTCAGCTTTCTACAGATTATTCTTCTTTCAAATTATTTTTTCTCCATCGTCAACTGTCTTCTTCCTCTTCTACATGCTTCATTAAATCTATTTCTCTTCTACTTATTTGTTGTATTCCGCTTCTTCTTCTTCCTCCTCCTTCTCCTCCACCCCACCTCCTTCTTCTCATTACTCTTCCTCGTTTTTACTTTCTTTCTCTTCTTTTTCTTCCTTTCTTCGGCTCTTCATTCCTTCACACTTGAGAGTTATTTTCCATCTTCTTTCATCAACCCTCTTCTCCACTGTCTTCTTGATTTCGATTTATCTATTTTCATTTCCCCCATCATCCAGTACGTTACCTCCTCCCTTTTCTGTCCATTTCCTTCGCATATTCTTTCTCTGTCCACTCATTCTATACCTTAACCTGTAGTGCTATTTTCTGTTTATCACCAAGCATCATCTTTCATTCTCTTCCTCTTCATCCTTGAAGCTTTCTCCTCTTCACTATTTTTTCCAATGATCTTTGTTTCCATCCTCTTCCAGTTATTTATCTTTCCTCCTTCTCTTTTACTTTTCTCCTCATTGGAAAATCAAGAAATTATCATTATTATTACGCTTGTTTCTTATCTTTATCCCAGTACTTTCCCTTTCTCTTTCTCTCCAATTCCAATTGCATTACAGGCTAATTTTTTCTCGGTTGATGCCTAACTTCTTCTTCTTCTTCTTCTTCTTCTTTCATATTTCCCTCCTTTTCATCCTCCTACTCCTACAACTCTCCTCTCTCCCTCTCTCCAGAGGGTTCCAGAGGCAAAATTTAGTCAAGCAGAACGCTATCTACCGGATGGAAACAGAAACCACGAAGATAAGGACAGGAAGTTGAAATGGCTGCTAAACGTGAGATGAATGACAGGTACCAGAACCTACCTAGCTTATGTAATGCTATCAACGAACTTGATCATGCAACAGCTTCTACAAACCTGAGGGTATAAAACCGTATTAAATCCCTGTGAGTGTCACAAATAGTAAATAGAAGAACGCAAGATATGTCCTAGTTAATCTGAATAAAAACCCACAACCACATTTTACCTTCATTTCATCCATCCTCAAATTTATGGAATTTCTTGAATATTGATTGAAAAACATCTAATAAGTAACTTGAACTATCTGTTGTAGCAAATCATTAAATAAATTTGGATTTGAAAATTCAAACCCGTTTCTTCTTGTTATCTAAAGAAACCTAGAAAAAATCCTACTCTATTGCCTTTACAGATTACGGAAAAAATCCTAGTTCGGAAGCATAATGTTATTCGCGAAGAAGGGATAATTATTAATTAATTAATAAATTATTGAAAACATTGAGACTGAAAAGTAAAGCTTTAAAAGGCCTTAATATACGAGGTGTCCGCATTGACGCGACGTCAATTTTATGGTCCTTAGAATAAGGTGGAACTAGCTAATGGTGATATAACGTGGGCTTATGATATAATATTTACAAAACTTTGTCCTATAGGTACTCTGTCCTATTGCAGCTTTTTCGAAAACACACCAGTGTGAACGATAACAAATTGGAATCGCAACAATTCTGCATTGAACGAAACAGCAATTAATCGAAACGATATTAAGCGGCGGAAAACAATTCCCAACAGAATTCACTATTCCACATCAATGCAGTAACCACCCTGAGGGCTGATGATTTCATCAGAGCAGAAAAAAACTGGGGAACAGAACAATGACACCAAAATGAAGCACGACGTACTCACATACACACATAAAATACACACCAACACTAACCAGAATGAGACAAGACTATTGATCTAAAACTGCTGCATAGACAGACGTCTGGTTAGACGTGGAAGTTAGGGCGCAGTAGTAGACAGGCCTGGTGGTTGCTTACAATGAAATCGCAGCAATTTTCTTCATCCGGTGGAAAAAGCTCTTCACACTACAATCTGTTGTCGCTGTTTCAAAGATGAAGAACGCCTACTGAAGTGGGGAGATATTTCAACGCGTGCCTTGCTCAAAACACCCTTTCAACTAGCTACTATATCTGCCTATGTATTTGTAAAAGACCCTTATCCTAGCTTAGCTACCGTATATAACTATACTTAACAATGTAGTTGTTTTATAGTTGAGTTTGTAAAGCTATGTATGTTTGCCTGGTAGCAGATGTCCTCACAAACAGCTGACGATTGAAAGGGTTAGATCTATAATACAACACCTGCTTGATATAGTTTGGAATTGGAAACAATGGTAACAAATCACCACACTTCTCGCACCATTGGCTTTTGACACCTGCTTTTTGATAGACTGACTCCGAATTTGACTCTCGACTTAATTTTGATGAGTCATCTGGATTAGTAGTAATGTACTTGAGGAATGATATTTCAATTTATAAGAAGTAGACCTGTGATTGAGTTTCAATTGTAAAGTTGGATTAGAGTGAAATTGGTGTTGAAGGTGTTTTTAAGTATAATAGACTATCACATCAGATTGCAGTCTATCATATCCTATCAACAAATAAAGGATGATAGTAGCAGTCGAGTACAGATTTCAATATAAAACAGAAATAACAACAATTCTCATCAATTCAGCTGTTCAGAATTTGTGTTAGATTTCAATATAAAACCAGAAATAACAACAATTCTCATCAATTCATCTGTTCAGTTCAAGGTTAGAATTTGTTAGAGTACAGATTTCAATATAAAACCAGAAATAACAACGATTCTCATCAATTCAGCTGTTCAGTTCAAGGATAGAATTTCATGAAAACTTAGTTCGTGTACAAACGCATACAATTCAAAGTTCATTCATCTAAAAATCATTTACAAATGAGTCAAAATTAACAACAGAAAATACAAATACCGACATATGTTGGGGTATAAGTATGTTAATTGTTTGTTTTTCCTTTTTCTAAGATATTATTAAGAAATGCTAGTGTACTATCTTAACTAATAGCTTGAGATTACTATAGAACAACTGCCAAACTCAATCCTGAGGATAGAAAACCCAATTTCCTGAGAAGATTGCAACACTTCTCAGCTTTCCATCCAAACAATTATCCTCAGTTGCATTACGTTATTTGACAAGCATGATTTGACTGTATGATTTATGGGAAATGTCTAGGGTGGAATGGATGGAAATGTGCTACAATGAAAAGCACGGAAGAGATAAGAGTGTAGAAAATATAGAACGACAAGAAAATTACAAAGATATGTTGAGAAAAGTTTATGGCGACAATAAAGCTGAGACGAAGTAATATTGCGAGGTGTCGGAAGAAAGGGTTATAAGAGTTTGGCAGTTATATGCAGCTCCCAGTTGCACCAGATAAATTTATCCCTGGATTGCGAGTGAAGAGGGGGGGAGTAACATGCCCCCCTTTTCACCAGATTAGTATCACGTGCCCCAATGCACCTTCACTCCCCAACCCCCCTCAACAATGTTCGCATCCAATTTTGCACGTTCAACTGCTGCAACTCGGGGAAATTGTCTGACAAAAGTTGGAGGGGGGAGGGTAGAAATTGTCGGGGGTTGGTGGGAGAGGGTGGGGGGTTGTCCCAGATTTGAACTTGGTGTCCCACTTCCCGGGAATCCCTGACCTACCGTGACCTGCACAAGCCCGGACAAGAAACGATCTCGAAAGAAAATACCTGACTACTACTCTGAAGCGTCATTTGCAATCTAGGTACAATGCAAATTGCAAATATGTGTTATTTAAAGAAATAACAAGAATTATTTTATCACTCTTGTTCTATCTATCTATAGACTTATTGATTTCTTATCTCTTAAAGTACCCCTTTAAATACAATGAAAAACCTTTCTGAGAATCGTGTTGAAACACTATGGGTTCTGTATGATCCAATGGAGCTTGCAACCAATAGAAACATTCCCATCAAAAACGAAAGTAGAAATACGAGGGACATTCCATAAATATTGCACAGGTTTGCACTACTGCGGGATAGATGATGCTGCAACAACGAGCAACACATCATTTTGTAGTTCAAATCTTGAGGAATAAGAATGTTTTTTTGTTTCATTTGTAGTGTATCCCATTTTCAAGTTACGCGACTTTAAAATGGAGCCTGTACGTGTCTCAGGTACTGTGAATATTGAAGTACAATGGGCATACATAAAGATTGAAACTTTACGTGGAAAAACCCGACAGAAATCCACAGTGCTTCAAGTGACTTTTGTGGTGAGTTGAAATCATCCCCATGAAATCATAACCCATGTTTCATCAATCGCAACAATTCGATTCAAGAATGTTTGACCTTCAATAATTAATCTTTGTTTCAACAAGGTTGCAATGTCAAAGCGTTTACGCTTCTGTTCACCAGTCAAGTTGTGCGGGACCCATCGCGCCGAAATTTTTCTTTTCTTCAAATCATTTGTCAGAATTCGGTAAACTGATGTTGGTGGAATACCTGTAAGTTCAGAAAGTTCCTCACAAGTCGCACGACGATCTTGTTCAAGAGCATCAGACACACGTTTCACACTTTGTTCATTGGTTGATGTTTTCGGCCTTCCTGGTCTTGGATCATCGTTTATGCTAACACGACCACCACGAAAACGATTGGACCAACGAGAAACTGTACTACGGTCCACTGTTAACTCATCACAAACATCACTTAAAGCACTGTGGATTTCTGTCGGGGTTTTTCCACGTAATGTTTCAATCTTAATGTATGCCCGTTGTTCTTCAATAGTCACAGTACCCGAGACACGTACAGGCTCCATTTCAAAGTCGCGTAACTTGAAAATGGTATACACTGAGAATGAAACAAAAAAACAAACTTCTTCCTCAAGATTTGAACTACAATATGGCGCGTTGCTCATTGTTGCAGCGTCATCCATCTCGCAGTGGTACCAGCCTGTGCAATATTTATGAAATGTCCCTTGTATAATCTCTATAACACATTGCCATTATCACGTTTCTGTCACCTATATTTCAATTGAATAGTTGAATTTTTAAAAAAATAGAAGCACAACTATGAATGCATCATTAATAACCTTTTTCAAATGCATACGACAAAATGTGAAACCTATCCATCTCACCTGCTCTGAAAGTATGGAATAGACGCAAACAAAAAGTGGACTGAATGGACCCACACAAAAAATCAATAACAGTTCACCACTATCCATTATCCAACTCAGCACGTTGGTTAGACAAACCAGCCACATGGTAGCTCCATTGCATCTCTATAACAACAATAAGCTGTCGAGTTATTTTGAGAATGTTTGAGGAATAGAAACGTCACAACGAGAGGAAGTCGGTGCTTATCAATGTCAAAAACATTGATAGCAGTGCTTTGTTGCGGGGGATGACAACGGTTGCGTCACAAATAGACCTGCAATATCCGTTGTAATTCCAAAATTAACCAGAAGCCATCACTGATTTGAAACGACAAAACACTGCTATAAATTTAATTAGCTTTGCAGTAATGCGATGTACAGAGGTGTTCAAGATGTGGAATGGAAGATTAGTTACGTTGGGGATAAATCTTCAATTTTACAATTAAAATCAATTTTGGAAGAGTTTTGTAATTTGATAGATAAGATATTTTATAATAAAATATGAGGAGAGTTTTCCCATAAGTGTCTTCTCAGGAGAGTTTAAAAACAGTAGTTGAAGAGTTTGAAACAAACAGCAGAGAGTTTGAAACAAAGAAGATGTATGCTTTTCATGCTTACATTTATTAAAATTAGGGGTGGAGAATTGAGTTTTGGAATAACCTAGTTAAAGATTAAATTTTCGACTTCTTTAATGATAAATGATATTATATTCTAAAAGAAATATTCTTTAAATTTATTTTATGGAGGTTCTTCTTCTGAAATGTTTTTCTTCTTTCAAATTGCTCAAAGTACTAAGGCATGTATTTCTAAATGTAGTCTTTTTATTCCAACCTATTTCACTTAGGCAAGGTGTTTTTAATATTACAGAATATTGATTTCCTTTCTTCATATTGTGTTGAGTACTTAGTTCTTCACTGGGCTTAATACTCAAAACGTTAATCAGTTTAGATCTATGACAATATGATAATATTTCATGCTCTAAATTTTTAGTTCAAAATTCAATATTTTCCTGAATATTTCGTGTTTTTGTGATGTGTTACTGTTTTATAAACTTTAAGAATTTCATATATCAAAAAATAACTTTTTTCAAAATTAGTGAACATTTTGCAAAGTGAAATAGAACTTCAACCTAATGGAATTAGGTTATACACGGCGAGGTGGAACAACCTTCGGGTCTCCCCACCAACAAAAGCCATACGCTAGATAGATAGATAGTTTAGATCTATGGATTGAAAACTGAGTGAGTGATAATATTCATTTATTTATTTCTTCGACATAGATGAATCAACTTATTCAAGCAATTCCACACATTTCTCTCTTTAAAATCTAACCTTTTCAAAATATTTCATGGAAAAGGTTAAATTTCAAATATTTATTGAAACGTGTGGGGATTACGGAGCATATTTGTTGGCAGACAGACATTTTCATGGAAACAGAATTTTCCTGCTTTTCAACGCCACGTGGAAGCGGGAAAACGTCGAGAAAATCCTCTTCTATTCGCACGATCAAAATTCGCTCTGAATACATTTTCCACGTTCCACCACAACAATATTTGCATGATAAATCCTTTGGAAAATCAACTTTTTGAATGTCGATTCGATAATTATTCATGAATTGAATCGATTTCTATTTTATTTGACGAATGAAAAATTTTGACGAATTTTTCGATTTGACGAATTTCTCTCTGACTAACCTCCACCAACAGCCTACATATTTCTAGAAAATTGATAATTCCATTTTTTCCCTATAATTAACCGCCTACGACAACTATTGAATATAAAATACTTTACTTATTTGAAGATTCAATCAAGCAGAAAATACAATATTAAATAAAGGAAATGAGTGAAACTTCCTGATACTTCTACTTGGGAATTTTTACAGGTGGTCATTTTTTAATTTTTGAATGAAGGTTATTTTAAATTTGTATTTTTATTTTCGGAAGAAGCAAACCAGGCTTTAACATTGTACTATTAAATTTCAGAAGTCTTCTTACACACACACTTGACTTATAATCTCATTTAATAGTTTAGCTACTCATGATAGTGAATTATTTATAATTCAGTATTATACAAATTCCAAGTATTGTACAAACAGGGTCCCGAAAATTAATACCAGGGAAGTCTCAAGAGGAATACATATAACTCGATGGTACAACCTAGCTCTATTATTATAATTTCAAGCAATAGAACACAAATAATCAAAATAAGGAATAATACATCAACAATTTCAGCTCAAAAAAAATTGAAAGACACAGAAACGTAATGCACCCCCATACAATTTCCTATGAAGCTCTCTAGGGTGAAGCTAGGTGAAAAAGAATTTCAAGGGGTGGACAAGATGAATGGCGTGTGGGGTAGAGTTGAGAAAGAGAATGATGGATGAGAGCAAAGCAGAATCCACCTACAAAAAAGAAGGAAACCTTTCGGATTGATTATTCCCCGATTTGACCTTTGGATGAAATTCGAGCGACTTGCCAGTTACTCTGATCGGTCACATTTATCTTGAATGACTCTTCTCTCAACTACAATTTCTGCCTTTTATCATCGTCTCCATTTTTCCTAGTTTCCTTTCTTCCTCCAGCTTTGTATTGCAGCTTCTTTAAACTCCTTCCCTTCCATCCGTTTCTTCTTCATTTTTCTTATTTTCCTTTTTTCTTGCTAATTCTCTCGTCCTTCTCCTTTTTCTTTCTTTTCCCTCCTCATCTCTTATCTTTTCCTCTTCTTATTTCCATTTTCCCACAACATTCCCTTTTTTGGTCCTCCTTCATCTTTCCCTTCTCTCTTCCCTTTCCTTTACTTCCTCATTCCTTCTTCTACCACCTTTATCATTTTTCTCTTCTCCAACTTCATCTACTTATTTTCCCTAACTTTTACCTTCTTCTTCTTCTTCTTCTTCTTCTTCTTCTTCTTCTTTTTCTTCTTCTTCTTTTTCTTTTCTCTTCTTCTTCTTCTATTCCACTCTTTTTTATTCTCCCCTTCCAGCGCCTCCTTCATATTCTATTCCTCTCATTATCTTTTCTCTTTTCGTCTTCTTAATTTCTTTCTTCTATTACTATTCTCTCCTTCAACTTTCTTCTATTTTCCCTATTCTCTATCCTCCACTTTTCCTCCTAATCCTTCCTCATCCTTTTTTCAGATCCTCTCTTCACCTCCTCCTTCTTCATTCTCTCTACTCCTCCTCATACTGTATTCAATCTTACCTCCTCTATTCTTTCTTCTTCCACTTCCTCTCTTGTTCATACTTTCTCGTCTCTTCAAATCCTCTCTTTCACATCTACTTTTCCTCCTTCTCCTTTCTCATCAACCCTCTTCCCTATTCCTTCTTATATTTTCCTCTACCCTTTCTTCTTCTTCTTCTTCTCCAACCTTCCTTCTTCTCCTCTCTTTCTTTTTCATACTATCTACTCCTTCTCCTTCATCTTCTTCTCCTCCTCTCTTTCTTATCTATCTTCTCCTCACTTCTCATCTTCAGCACCTCTCACAGGGGTGGTGAAAAGGTGCAAAAATGTAGCGAAGAGTTCACTTCACCCCCTCCAACACTTCTAACCCAACTTCATCCCCCGTAGGAGGCGTTCCCGAAGACACGTGCAGCACCCCCCCCCCCACCGCTCTTAAAAACGAGAGTCGGTTGTCGGACTGAAATATTAACCACTGAAAGAAATACACCAACGGTATTGCCTAAATAAATTATCAAGCAATAAGTGAGAGCCGCCTTCGGTCGGTAGACATAAGACTCACTGCAACTGGAAAACTCTGCCGGATCTTTTCACGTTTAGAACGAATAAAAGTGTCATAAAACCAACTATCGTTTTCTGTAGATAGGAGATAAGGTTTTTGATTGAGGGGATGGAAAGAACTTTTGCCGCAACTTTGGGTGAGCATTTGATTAGGTTAGTGCTGAAATGGGTTTTTACAAGAATTTTAATTTACATTATTGATTCACTTGGGAAGAGGTACATTAATTATCATTCTTGATTACTGTTTATGATTATGACTGTTACAGTCGATGAACCCGTTAGATTCACATACAGAAACAAACAATACCTATAATTATAACTTGGTTTAATTATTTCTTCCATTCCCTATTGATTTTAATATTCACTGTTGAACTCGGTGATGATAAATACTGAGATCAGTGTCTAAAATGCTGATCTAAGTTCTATCACTTCTATTGGTAGGAGATTTGAGATGAGATATTAGTTCATGAGTTCTAATTTTTAATTTGAATAGTGTTTTCAGTTGAGAGGTTATATAAACTCATTATAATTTCAATTCCATTATTTATTGAAAATGTATTTGAATAATTCTTTGAAACGTGATATTTATATTACAGTATGTGAAACTCATTCTCGTTATTGATTTAACATTGGAAAATTTATCCTTTGAAACATAGCCCACTTGCTTCACTGGAACGACAATTGGAAGAAAAAAAATTGACAACAAATTTTGTGCATATACAGCAAAAACGCCTGGATGAGCTCTCAAGCAGAATGCTTGTGTTTCAAGTGCGTATAAGCGATAGGGAAGCACCACATGTCGAGGAGTCGGAAGCGTGCTGTTTTCAAGAACAAGATTAGGTGAGAAGAAGAGTAGGAGGAGAAGAAAAGCAAGAAGAATTAGCATCACAAGAGGAGAGGAAGAAAAAGGAAGAAGTAGAAGATGAAGGGGGAGACTTGAATGAAGAGGAAGATGGAGAAGAAAGAGTAGAAGTAGAATGAGAGGAAGAGGAAAAAGAAGAGGTGGTAGAGGAAGAAATAGAGGAGGAAGAAAACTAAGAAGAATGGGGGAAGTTGAAAAAGGAGGTGGAGAAGAAGGATGAGAAGCAGAGAAAGAAGAAAAACGAAAAGAATAAGATAGATCTTGCAAAAAGATCTTACTCATCTTCTCTTGCATGAAGAAGAAGAGAAGAACAATGAAAAGGAGGAGTTTGAGGAGGGGGAGGAGAAGGAAAAGAAGAAAAAGAAGAAAGAAGAAGAAGAGATGCCAGTTTCAGTTTCAGCTGCAGGTCTAGGGCTAGAAAAGGGCCACGTGCTCACTCAGTGCTTTGAAACATGTGGCAAAAGGGCTGAAGAAGGGATGAGGAGGTGTTGTGTCTGAGACACTTTCCAGTCAACCTCTCATCACTCCCTCGCAGGGTAACGAACGCATGAGTGCTGTCAGGAGGCTTCTGACTGACATAAGGATGCTCACATTGTGGGCATAGAGAAATGAAGAACAATAATGCGTAGAAAGCAAATAATACTGTGCAAACTTATGAAAAGAGGATAAAAATCATAAGAGAATGGAAAGAAAAAGAGGAAAGAAAGTAGAAGTGATGAAATGGTACGAGGAAGAAAAAGAAAGAATGTAAATGGAGCAAAGAAGTGATAGTAGTGTACAAAAATAAAATACAATATAATGACAGCCTTTATTTTTGCCTAGGAGGGCGAAGTTAGGGCACAGTCGGCCCTCTCTTACACTCAATCCTCTCACCTAAAGAAGGAAGATGGAAAAATGAAGAAAGAAAGTAAAATGGGGTATATGAAATAAGAGAGAAAAGGAATGGGACAGAGCAATAAGGATATAGAACACGGAAAAGAAATAATGTAAATGGAGCAAAGAAGTGATATTAGTGTGCAATTGCATATGGAAGGAGGTAAAAATAAGGGAGAATGAAAGGAAAATGAGGAATATGAAATGGAGAAACATTAATGGGGAGGGAAAGTAAAGATGGAGAAAATGGGAAAGAAAGAATTTGACTACAGAAAACAAGTGAAAATGAAGAGGAAACATTTTGGAAGAAGATGAAAATGAAATATTCAAGGTGGATGGAAAATGTGGAAGAGTGTCGAAAATGAAATGAAGAGGGGAGAACAGAGAGAAAGAAAAAGAGGAAAATGAGAAGGAAACGAAGACGAGAGAGTAAAACGCGAGCCAGAGAGAATGAATGATGAGCCAGGTACCAGGGGTGAGAAGTAGCGAGAGAAAAAGAAAGAGATGGAAAGAAAGTGTGTTCGGAATGCGGAAGGAAGGGAGACAAAAACAAACATCCGAAATTTATTTTCCACCTACCCTTGACATTGACCCTTGGAGAGAGGTCGTTGATGAGAAAACTTTTCCGACGAGGACGAGCGAGAAAGAAAATCATCCCTCTCTTACTTAGTACCGGAGCATGAGTTTCCACTCGAATAACAACACACAAAGTATAGGGCACACAGTTTGTCCATCCACGTGCCAAAGTTGAACAGATGCTTGAAGGTAAGTTGAGAGATGAGAATTTCTGAGTTTCATAAGAAGTTGGTGAAACTTCTGATAAAGGAAGAATTAATTATTACTATGTCATGAATAATAACTACAATCCTCTTAAAAACTTCTAACAACCATGTTTCTTCTCACCAATAACAGAATATCACGTTCATCAGAAATCCTTCTTCAGTTTTCAATAGAATTTCTTGACAAAAAGAATTCATCCTTGTTTTGAAGCAATATCGACAATATTGCAGTTTTATTAGGAAAAGATTTTGAACTGGTATCCTTATTAAGTATTAATATTCATTATACTTATCCTTATTATCCAAGGCTTAATAGGATTAATGGGAGACTAATATTAAAACGATTGATAAATCAATTAATTTTCATAATTCGAGGCCAATTAAAAGAAAGAAAATTTTCAAATACCACAAACCAAACCTGAAATTGATCCTCCCTTTCAACTTAGAAGAGTACGGAACGAAACAAAGGAAGACCTGTACAGTATAAGTGAATGTATGTGACTGTTGCAAGTTACAGACTTGTTTACTTCACTTTCGTGAGCACTCGAGCGATCGAAACTTCACGACAATGGAAACCCTCACCACTTATTGGGAAGCAAGAGAGACTGAAAAAAGAACAAGAACAAGAAGAAGAAGAAGAAGAAGAAGAAGAAGAAGAAGAAGAAGAAGAAGAAGAAGAAGAAGAAGAAGAAGAAGAAGAAGAAGAAGAAGAAGAAGAAGAAGAAGAAGAAGAAGAAGAAGAAGAAGAAGAAGAAGAAGAAGAAGAAGAAGAAGAAGAAGAAGAAGAAGAAGAAGAAGAAGAAGAAGAAGAAGAAGAAGAAGAAGAAGAAGAAGAAGAAGAAGAAGAAGAAGAACAAGAAGAACAAGAAGAAGAAAAAGAAGAAGAAGAAGAAGAGGTGAAAAGGAGGTAGAAGAGGAGAAGCAAGGAAGATCTGGAGTCTCACTTACAAGGCCAACTTGTTACCCAACTTCGACGTATTCTCTGCACTTGCATGCTCTAATTCTATTAACACGACAAATGGCCATTGTGCAGGCACCATCCCCATCTGGTACTTGGGATCCTTTAAGAGACCACACGAGCTTTGTTCACGGTACTGAGCACACATATGCCTACTATCACTAGACAATGCAATTTCGAAGGCTTCCTTCCTTCTAAGTGGTAGCCATTAAGCGGCTGAGTGGTTTGCAAGTTACAAAATTTGCTATCGGAAAAATCATCATAACACGAGCATGTAGGGACACAATAATTAGAAATTAGATTTTTAGAAAAGTTGGATTAATATGAATTACTATTGTGATGAGCAGCGTAGAATGAACTATCGTGTAATAGTATCCGACCATTTATAAAAACAAACTCGAATGCGTGATTTCTTTTTTCTCCCTCAAAAAAGCAAAATCCTCTTTATTAAAATTTAAGGCAACAAAGTCAAGCTTATAATTTATACGTTTTTGAAAAAGTTGCCCTTTTTTGACATACGATATGTTGATTGCCGGTGATCGCAATATACTCAATCTGGGGCTAATTTAATGAAAGTTATAAGTCACGTAATACAGGATAATCTTCTCTATAAAGTTGGCCTTTCTGTTTCATTTACCTTCTTACACGTAAAACGAAATTTAGAAGTAAATTGCGCATATATTTGGAGTTATAAGTGAATTAGAAATCAAAAAATTTTATTGAAAAATAACATAGTACAAAAATTATAATTTACTCATTACATTTCACAATGAGTAAATATTTTGACATTTTTACCATGGATAGGCTACATTATAACCTACCTTTTAAGCGTGAGAGTAACAAAAATGGTCAAAAAACACAACTCTTTAAGAAGCAGATCCTTCAAATAATTTTCTTTTGTAGATATGAACACGACCTAACCTCACTTATTTTGAAATCTTTAAGAAGCAGATCCTTCAAATAATTTTCTTTTATAGTTATGAACATGACCTAACCTCACTTTTTTGTACGGTTTGATTTCACTATGATTATTTCTCTGTAAAATTATTGTTTGAGGAGTAAATTTTAGACTTCCAGTTTCCTATATCATTTGACAAGTGAGTTTTACGAAACAGGCCCCTGGACTACAATACATTTTTCTATCACATCCTCTGTTCCATGTGTGGAATATAAGAGGAACGAACTCTTTCAACTCAAACCACTTCCCCAATACTTTTATCCAATCCAAAAAACTATAGCAGGATTTATTTTTAACTTGTCAGAAAACACCTGATTTAACGTTAGTAAAAGAGCGTATAGCACGATCCATTCAACTTGACATAAATCAGCTGTTTTGGTAATAATTAAACAGTGACTTCGACACAATAATCAAAAGGCTTAAAAGTCTTAAAGACCTTTAAAGTCTTTAAAAGACCTTTTCAATAATCTGCGAGATTCAGCATTTGTAGGTTAAGTATTGTGATATCGCTCTTTGAAATAGCTGATTTCTGACAAGTTGAATTGGATCCTGCTATACATCAATAAGTTGTTTTCTGACAATTTGAAAGAATCCTGCTATACTTTATTTAAAATTGTAATTATTTGTAGTCTTCAGCCATCACTAACCTGGAAGGTGGGTTAAGTGGAAGAGGGGGCTTGTATGCCTCAACTTCGCCCACAGCACTTTTGTAATGTGAAAGTGAAAAATAAAGTCATTTATCTATCTATCTATCTATCTATCTATCTATCTATCATTCATCTATCTATCTATCTATCTATCTATCTATCTATCTATCTATCTATCTATCTATCTATCTATTCATCTATCTATCTATCTATCTATCTATCTATCTATCTATCTATCTATCTATCTATCTATCTATCTATCTATCTATCTATCTATTCATCTATCTATCTATCTATCTATCTATCTATCTATCTATCATCTATCTATCTATCTATTCATCTATCTATCTATCTATCTATCTATTCATCTATCTATCTATCTATCTATCTATCTATCTATCTATCTATCTATCTATCTATCTATCTATCTATCTATCTATCTATCTATCTATCTATCTATCTATCTATCTATCTATCTATCTATCTATCTATCTATCTATCTATCTATCTATCTATCTATCTATCTATCTATCTATCTATCTATCTATCTATCTATCTATCTATCTATCTATCTATCTATCTATCTATCTATCTATCTATCTATCTATCTATCTATCTATCTATCTATCTATCTATCTATCTATCTATCTATCTATCTATCTATCTATCTATCTATCTATCTATCTATCTATCTATCTATCTATCTATCTATCTATCTATCTATCTATCTATCTATCTATCTATCTATCTATCTATCTATCTATCTATCTATCTATCTATCTATCTATCTATCTATCTATCTATCTATCTATCTATCTATCTATCTATCTATCTATCTATCTATCTATCTATCTATCTATCTATCTATCTATCTATCTATCTATCTATCTATCTATCTATCTATCTATCTATCTATCTATCTATCTATCTATCTATCTATCTATCTATCTATCTATCTATCTATCTATCTATCTATCTATCTATCTATCTATCTATCTATCTATCTATCTATCTATCTATCTATCTATCTACCTGCAACTCGGGCGGCCCTCCCTCATCGCGTATCAGCAACAGATGGCTGTGGCCGTCGAGCAGAATCTCCTTTTTGAATCGGCCGCCCTCGGGCGACTCCTCCTGCATGTAGGAGCCGGTCAGGTAGCGGTGCACCAGCGCCGACTTGCCCGACGACAGCGCGCCCACTATTCCCAGCCGCAAGTCGGGCACCGTACGCGACAGCGTCCATTCTTGGCTGTTCACGAACGAGTCTGAAATGGAAGCGAAACGAAAAACATTATTGACGGTTCTGGAAATTGAATACAGGTGGAAAAAGTGGAGAATGCCATCTGAGACTGCAGGAAATTGATAACTTGACAATTTATAGCAGGATGCATTTAATTTGGCGGTTACCAGCTGATTTGGTTATCAGTTAAGACCCCACAGGACCTGGATCAAGAATCACCTTTCAATTCCAACTTTCACCACACTAGCGCTGCCATCGTTCCTTCGTTTATCCATCATATATCATTCGTCTTCATTTGTTTTTCACCCACCACACGGCGCTGTAATCGCAGTTCTCATTCCACCCTCAAATGCTGGGGAAAAAGTGAAAGTTTTTGCCTCTAAACCTATTGCCCTTTTCTTTAAAGTAGTTTCACAGTTTGGGATATTGTCAATGTTACGCAGCTTTGACACAATAATCCAAAGACTTTTAAAAGTCTCAGGGCCGGTTCATGAGCTCGGG
Organism: Laodelphax striatellus; assembly: GCA_017141395.1. Classification (NCBI taxonomy): domain Eukaryota; kingdom Metazoa; phylum Arthropoda; class Insecta; order Hemiptera; family Delphacidae; genus Laodelphax; species Laodelphax striatellus. The sequence continues at coordinate 13,726,658 of CM029538.1, read as the reverse complement.
ATTTAGCCAAGTCCTAGACTAAAACGGGTGGCTATCGTAGCATCGACAAACGTTTGTCTCGACAGGTTAGTGGGTTAGCAGCATAGAGAGCCCTTAGTACATAGTTTCGAGGCTAACGTTTCTCGATGCTACGGTGGCCACCCGTTTTAGTCTAGGATTTAGCTAAATCCCGAGCTCATGAACCGGCCTTTAAAGGCCTTTAAAGTCTTTAAAAGTCCTTTTTAAAGATGACTTTTCAAAGAATACCTTTTTGGTAGTAAAGAATACCTTTTGCAAGTCTTTGCAATAATCTGCGAGATTCAGCATTTGTAGGTTAAGAATTGTGTCAAAGCCGCGGTTCTAGGACCAGACATTCTAGGACTATCATTCAGCAAAGTCGATCACAATAATCTCCCAGTCTATATTTATTATTTCATAAAATGAACCAGCAACTACATTGTCACAAGTAAAAACCAATAATTTCAAAGGGTGACACTTCAAAAACAAAACAGAAGCTGTTTCTATAGAACAGAGCCAGCCGGCTGTCTAGGGAGATCGGGTCATTTACAACAGAACAATCCCCTTTACGAAACAATGCTATGCTACTTTTCTTGGCAAACCTTCCTGATATTATAAGAGTTTTTTGTAACTTTCAGTCTTTGTTCGAGTTTCAGGCCTATTCTGAATAGAAAAACTTCTTGAAGTAGGCGCACAATAAAAGAAAACTCACGTAACTGGTGAAATTTCCACTTTTTTACAACCCCTTTTGTTTTCCACGCAAATTGTGATGACTTTTAAAGCTTCATCCATTTATTATCCAGCTTGTCACCTTTATTATGATTATACTTTTTCTGAATTTCTTAAAGCTCTGCTATCCATTACCTTTTACACTTTACCTTTTCAATTTTTTTTTTACCTTTCAATTCATTACCTTTCAATTTTTGTGGATCCATCTTCTTTTCTGACTTGATCAAATATAAAGACTTAAATAGCTTATTGATAGAGAGAATTCACAAATTATGTGTTGATGGCTATTCGCAGTGCTGTGCTGCATCATCAGAACACGTTTATACATGAACTAGATTTGAGGTTAGAGATTAGAGTTATCTGAGATGGCCTGTTACGAAATGGCCATCAATACATAATTTGTGAGTAAATCAACACCATCAAAACATAATTTGTGAGTAAATTCCCATTCAATAAGTTATTTCAGTGTTTACATTACCTTTCATTGATCATTACCTCCTTTTCAATTGTTAAAGTCTGTATAACTACTTCACTCTAAATATCTATTTACTGAAATATCCCTCTAACTGGGATCTTTCAAATAAGAACACTGGATAAAACACACCCTCATTAAAACTTCCCAAAACAAATCAAAAGTACGAGAACGATGAAAAATAAAACTCAAGTACAAAGTAAAACCAGACCAAGCTGAATATTCTTCAGAAGACGAGCTAACGAAGGTAATAAAACAAAGGAAGAAAATAAATACACAAAACCATTGGATGTCCTTGACTTTGTTCTTCTAGATGAGAAGGCGGCTCAGCATTTTTGAACACTTGAACTTGCTCTTGACCTCTGTGTAATAGGGACAGAAAAAAAGGAGAAAAAGTAAGAAAAGGAACGGTTATAGAGAAAGGTGGGGGGAGAAAACATGGAAAAGAAAGAGAGGAGGAGATGTTGGAAGTAGAATAGAGGGAGAGAGAGAGAGAGAAGATAAAAGTGAGATAAAAAAGGATAAAGTACAGAAAAGTCTGTTGGAAAGGACTGTGATAAAGAATGAGATTAAATAGAACACAGGTGAGAGAGACCAAGACATATTTTTGAAAAAAGATAAAAATGGTACGGGAAAGACGCATGATGAGAGAATAATTACTTTTATAGAGTAGGAGAGAGAGAAATAAAAAAGAGAGACAGAAAAGAAGAACAGCGCATGTGGCTTACCTATAAATAAAAAATAGACCATGAACTTGTAGGTAGATGAAGTGAGTGTTTGAAAAGGCCGATGAATGTAGAGAATGAGAGAGTAAAAGTGAGAGTGGAAAAGAGTGATAAGGAAGTAAGAGAGAGTGAGAGAGAGAAAGAGATAAAACAGGACATCCTCGAAAATGTGGCCCGACCACAGATGAGAACTCACTCGTGACTACTCAACCAAAGTAGGCCCCAAAAATCATAAACATCACAACCATATGGTTGGAAAAATACCCACAGCTTGTTGCCTGTTAACCTGTTGCATGAATCAACTACACACCACGACATTCCAGCAAACAATTGTGGCTACGTTTATGGTAATTTAATTGCTCATATTGTTGTGTACAAGCAAAGAGAACCTGCATCGTTTACAAACACTGTGTTCAGTTGTCACTTGTGCATTTTACGTGGGCACACTGTATTTTACTGGCACCAGGCCGGAATGATTTATTAGCACCAATTGAGACCCTCTGGTTCAAAGAGAGAAAGAAACGTGGAGAGAGAAAGAGAAAAATGAAGAGAGAGAGAGAGGGGGAGAGCAAGCGAGAAAGTGATAAATAGGAGAGTGATAGGAAAGAAGATTAAATACTAGAGTATCAGTTGATACAGGATACCTGTTGTAGGTTGGGTAGTTTATTCATGATTTTAGTCATTCATCTCTGACAGCAAAAACTTTTATTTAATGGGCTGATGTCCAAATATGTTTACCTCATTAAACCTTGTTAGTAGAAATGATCAGTTAGGATAAATTGTTATTGCATAAATCATATTTGAGAACATTGTGAAACGATCAAATTTGTCAAACAAATTGCTTTTGATTCAGGGTTAATAGAAGAAAAGGCGAGGAGTTAGTTTTCACAAAATTTCATTGCTGTCTGTAAGTTACTGGGTGCTGTCATCAACATCCACAATAATAAAATAATGCATTTTCTCTTCTAAAAACCAAGAGGCAATGAAATCCTTTCAAATTTCCACTGCCAACCACAAATACAACAACAGAATTCTATCATGAATACAAAATCTACCACAAAAATCTTACTCAATCAGTTACAAATAGATACGATCCACATGAATCAAAACCTAATGTTGAGGAATAAGTTCTTTCATAACTGAGCAAAGTTCAACTACTAGGACTCAAGAGATAAGTAAATCCCAAGGTACCAAAGATGGTTTAGTTAGGGCTTAGCTGAAGATGTTGTACAGCGGGGATGGGCAGATATTAATTCAAGGCAGGACCCACCTCAGAGGTAGTAGCCATTAGATAAGAAAGAAATATAAAGCCATATTTGAAGTACGCTTCCGGCCAAGCTTACTAAATGCCAACAATGACCCCCCCACACCACTTCCTCAACGAGAGATGCTCTCCTGCATCTTGATTGGAGATCACTCAGAACCTTCTTCACTTCTCTTTGATAAGCTCTCGAATTCACATTGAAATTCATCAATTCCGTCTTCGAAAGATATGCTTCATAAATACGTTGCTACTAGCTACTAGCTATGCAAGATTGGACTTCGAGAAAGTTGAAAATATTGGTGCTTTTACAATCAATCGCAGTTCTTTACATTTGAAAAGGAATTGAAAAAATATATTGGCAATCTTTTCTGAAACGTATCAAGTCTAATCAAAGATAGTATAGCAGGATTCTTTTAACTTGTCAGAAAACAGCTGATTTAACGTTAGTAAACGAGCGTACATCAATCAGCTGTTTATGACAATTTAAAAGAATCCTGCTATATGTACTACAATATAAAGCTATAACACTGATGGTACTGGATTGGAGTTTAAAAAAACATCAACATTATAATATTTAGATTTACTACACAGACGATAGAACAAACACACTTGAAAGGAAATAAACATTTAATCCTTGCGTGATAATTTCACCTCACCTGCTAAAACTATTCAGAGTTAGGAATACAATTCAAATATTAATCATAATTAAAACAATTACGTCTCTCCTAATTTACAGTTTTGTAATTATTCCAACTTCATTACCACACCCATTTCAAGTTCAACTACTGACAACAACGTAATTGGATTTCAAATAATTACTGGTGTTTTAGATAATTTGTTAGTTAGACAACACGAAAGAGTTTCACTTATTTACTATGAATTTTTGTGGCCTCGCATGTCGGAGTCCGAATTATTCATGTTTCAATATTAATGTAATTAATGTTGATTTGAATAATTCAGGTAAATGTGCATTCTTGGGTAGTGAAAATAAGCAAGATCAGTAGTTTCAGTCACCAACTTATTGTACTGTAATTTGAATGATATTTATTTTAATATTTACTCAATCTCAAGTCCAATTTATTGAAATCGATTACCTGTATACTCAAAATTTTCAAAGTAGATTCTATCTCAATCAGTGAGAATGGAAATTATTATTCTAGAGAAGGTCGTGAATTAGTAATTCATTGAAAAATCAGTAATTTTCTCTAATACCATACCTACAGAAGATCTTTCTAAAGAAGAATTGGATAAGAGTAATTGAAGTGATTGTTATAAATACAGTGAATGATTGACCAATCGCAATGTTAAGTAAGATTCTCTTATTTTGCATTAGAATTACATTTTATTTTTATTTGTTAAATGAGAGAATAACGCCGTTTATAATTACCAATTTATAATTATATTCACCAGTATGAAAATGGATTTGATCTGATAAATTCAATCGAATATCAGTATAACTTGAAGAAGCTACACCTGATGATTTTATGATACAGGTTGATAGTAAAGACAAAGTATAAAATCAATAACTAGTAGGAGGATTATCAGTCACCAAAATTCTGAACTCGAAAAAAGCAGTTTTAAAAACAAAACATGTTTCCAGGATTTATAGTTCCTTCAAAAACGGATGCATAAGAAAAAATATTGGAGGAAACAGATTACATATAAGGGAATAGCAACAACGTTTTAATAGTCAGCCTCAAAATTCCACTTGATAACCTAAACAACCGCTTTGAGAGTAGAAGGCCTTCAGCAAAAAAGCCCAAACGTTTCAGGCGGAAATCGCAGGGGGACTATGCTAATGAAAGTGGATTTCATTACAGTAAAGGTTCATCAAATAAGCGTAATAACAACACTGGAAGCCCTTCCTTTGTAATAATTAGACAGAGGAAAAAGTGGAACTTCATAATTAGGCTGGGAATACCGTTCTCCATCTCACTCTCTTCATAGGTACTGTTTGTAAAATTTGCGAAATGGACATCCAAAGAGTAGGCGGATTTATTACTCTTGAAAGAGAGAAATGAAAAGATTGCCATGTTACTTGTGGTGGGTTTATGATAGGCCTATTCTATACATACCAAAGACTGGGCCGGCGGTCATTATGATATCAAAAAACTCCAACTCCTCTAAAATGAGTGAGTAGCCTCATACACATACTGAGATAGTTGTATCACAGAGAACACATCAGAAGCCGTGGCGAAGCGTGGTATACTTATTGGGTCATCGCCGGGTATATTTCCTACAGGAAATAATCAGAAGAAAATTGGGGAAATCAGAAGAGAGATTGCTAGAGAGTATCGCTTCTCTTTCGTTGTACTTAGTCATACAATTTTACTTTGTTCTAATTTTCAATTCTAATTATTGTAAAATTCACACTTGATTCAGAGATATTGTAGAATTTCTCCATACTGTAGTAGGTAAAAGAATAAGAACAATGTTGTCTATTTCAATGTTGAGTATGTTTTCAAATACAGTATATTAATTGTGGAATAGACAACATTGTTCTTATTCTTTTACCTACGAATGATTGTACTTTTCTTTTTCAGAGCAATAAATTATTATCTAATCAATACTGCTGAACACTTGTGAATGTACACTTAATATAACTTACGAGGTGAAAATAGTCCTTACGTTGATATTTATAGCTATTTTACACTGTTTCACCCTCGTCTAATTGATATATTTTGACAAACACAGTCACACATTCGTAAACTCAACACTAACATTTCACTTTCTTAACAGTCTACAGCCTTTAAACTAATACAGCCTTTTTTCCAACAGCTTGAAGCTCAAACAAGCCTGACATTACACGTAACATCCCAATACATTTCACAGGATATTCGAGGCCAACTCTCGACAAAACTGAACATCTTTGTCGTATGTTTTCACAAGAAAAGTCAATACAAGCTCACTCACATCTGGTATGGATGGATCATGTAATGCTGCGGTGTTCTCAAAACATAGAAGGTATGATAGGGATATAGATAAAATACTCTATAGGTATAAAGACAAAGGATACAGTAAGTATGATAGGTAGGGGAAGGGTTGGGGATAGGTCTATTTCTTCCTCTACCCAAGGGTAGACTACACAGCTCATCCGTGTCAGAATATATGTTACGACCCAAGTTCGACATGTTCCGATAAGGTTCCAAGTTCTCAGCTGCATGCATCTACCTGAAGGGTCGATAGGGCTTTCCACATACATGTGCGACCGACGTGTATATTCTGCCCTTAATCAGCCCTTACAACTCCCCGCTCTATTAATAATTCATGATCCAATGCAACATCCAAACAGAATGGACCCGCCTTGCAAAGGGTGTGTTTCAGGTGATCCACTGTCCGCAACAATGCTTTCGAAAATTGCCTAGGTGATAAAATTGTCGTAAACTGTTCAAAAACGGAGGAAAAAGGCGGAGTTGTATCCCAGAATCTAACCCACGACTTCAAAACTGCTCACTAAAGTATCATAAAATCTAGAAAGAATAATATGGAACGAGTATTATACAGAGAGCTTTGATAAAACACAAAAAAACACCCGGAAAAAAGCAGTTCGTTCCAAGAACGTAATTTTTTAATGCCTACAAAATTTTCATAGAACATTTAAATAACATGAGTACATTGAAGGGAGGATAAACTAATTATTTATTCAGCGTATGGCCTTTAATAGTGGGGAGCCCCTAGTAGGGTTGTTCCACTTCACCAACATAACCAATTATCACTTGATAGGGAACATGGAGTGAGTTAAATAATGAATATATTCATGGATAAACTACAAAATATAACTCTCATGTTTGGAAAAACGTGGTTTGGATCAAAATCATTTCAAATATGTATCATATTATATAATATGATCTTGATCCAAACCTCGTTTCGCCGAACATGAGATACATGTTTACTTTTTTAAAAGAGGTCCACCCTCTTTTTAATGCACTCATGTTATAAAAATATTCTATGACAATTTTGTAAGCATTCATGAAATCCCTAATAATCTGAACTAGACATTTTGAATGCCTACATAATTATTATCATTGAAACTTTTGAAAAGTCTATGAATAGAATGATGAGATGGAAAGTTTCCAGTTTTAGGGAGTTTTCTAAATTCTTAAGAGTAGATAAAACACAAAGAATAAAGAGTTATGATTGAGAGATATTCCTGTTGATAAAATATCCCCTCTATTTTAGCACTTCACAATATTTTTATTGCTTTTGAACAGAGGTTTACAGGCTTTCGGTACTAAAAAGGCACTAGAAGCAGTAGTTTTCAAAGGTCTACACGACATGATTTGTAGAGAGATTTGTAATTGGATTTGATGTTCAATATCGAGCTACTTTTCACTCTCAAAACCAATCGGTATCCAATATACTGTTGAAACTTCTCGTTCAATATTCATGACGAGTAAAGTTTAGGAATATTATTTCCAAATGAAGTAGATCATTTCCCCTTTTTTCAAAGAAACAGTACTTCAATTAACGAACTATTAGAACAAGTTATTCCACCAAGTTTGACTCTTAGTTAACAACAAATTCATTTCCAATATTCACAAATTGCAAATACATTATGTATATGATCTAAACAAATGTATGAATATATTAATTCAATTTTTTCAAGGATTAAACTAATGAGTATTTCCGTATACGTTAAATTTTAAAGAGAAACTATTACAACTATCAAGTACAATTTAGGATAGCCTATTATTATTATTACAAGAACCTTGACTAGAAGATATTCTTCAGCACCATGACTATCTCACAAAAAAAATTGTAAGCATGGTAAGTTTCCCGTTATAATACTGGAACTACATCGACTGTAAACTATCTTCATGTAGTAAGGTGTATTCTTACTACAAGCGCATATTTACACATAATCACAATCATGCAGTAGACAAATACCGTCGAAGAGATCCACTTTGAAAACTTGAGACATGAACTCAACACTGTTCAATACATTGCCGTGATCTTTCTGACCAATTTCCTCCATCATTCTTTCTCAGCTCACCATACTTACCTCAAAGCACGTGACTTCTTAGCGGGATCCCTACTTGGAAAGGTCTCACACCAAAATCATCGCTATAATTGGTAGAACTCGTTTTCCGTTGGGCAGGAAGAAAATTCTCCTCTGAACCAAACAACAGTTTGACCGGTGAAGAGGAGAATGGGAGCACGTGCAAGATACCGAATCAAATCACCACAATATTTCCACTTACCGCTCAGACACCCCAAAAATCCCCCTCACCGAAATCCCCCAATTTCCCCCCTCATGTTTTTTATCCCGCTCGCAACCTGGCGTCGTTCTTTTGTTTCGTCAAATTGTGTTTTGCGGTTCTCGAAATAATACACCTTTATTCTTTTCTATTTTTCCCCCGGGTCGTTTCCTCTTTTTCTGTACTCTACCGGGTCCTTTCAATTTCATTTTTTCTATATTTCTCTCTTCCTCTCAGTTTGATCCCTCTTTTTCTAAATACTCTATCGAGTACTTTCAATACCTTTTTCTCTAAATGTTCCTCTTCTTACTCTAACATGGTTCTTCCAACACTTTTCTCTTTCCACGCTCTTTCAATTTTCCTCCTCCTTCTCACTCCCTACTCTACCAAGTTATCCATTTTTTTCTCTCTCTCACCATTTCTTCCAGTTTTCCTTCTCCTCCTCCACCGCCTTCTCATCTCAATCTCTCTTCACTACCACGTTCTCCAAATATTTTTTCTCTCTTTCCCATTTTCTTCAATTCGTCTCAATTCAACTCTTTCTCCAATCTCTCCATTTTCCTCTCTGTTTACTCTGCTCTATCTGAGCCTTTTAATGTTTTCTCTCATTTCTTCACTTTACATTCAATTTTTCCCTTCTCCTATCACTCAAATATAACTTTCTATTCAAGATTTTTTCTTTCTCTTCTATCTCGTTTAATTTTCCCTCCTTCTAATCCTCTTCCTCACTCTATTTTACTCTCCACTCCACTTTCAACTTTCCCTCCTCCTCCACCTCTCTCTCATCTCCTTTCTACTTCTTCTTTCTCCTCCTTCTTCTCCTTTCTCTATTGTCTTCCAACATTTTCTTCTCTCTTTCCCATCTCTTTTCCTCCTCTTTCTCCTCCTCCTTTCTCGCTCGTCTTTTTTCTCCCTCCAACCGCAATACGCTGCCATTACCACGAACGAGCAAAACAGACAGATTTCCTGCACCTTTCACCCAACTTAGCAAATCCGTCCCAACTCTGTTTTCGCTCATCGAATTTCCTACAGTTCGACCGAAATTCCAACTCGTCTTCTTTCTGTCTGCGGTTGACAAAATTGTCCCGCTATTGATGGTGTGTTTTCATTTGACCGGATCTTATTCAGACTCGATTAAAACGTTTTATTCATTTTGTGGCCACACTGGATGGACTACTCACACTCCATCAAGTGCCTCACATACAGTTCTACTGTATAAAGATCCCGTCATGTTTTGAGAGAATTTGTGAAAAGAAGCTCTTTCGTAGAAATTGGGACGAAACTGATATTTTGTCTATTGAATATTGTTCATGACAGTATCTATTCATTACATCATTTTACAATGAACTCAGATAGAAAAACATTAGTATGAGAAATTCATACCAGGTCTTTGGCAATGGTGAACAACCACGAAAATCTCTATGATAATGATTAATAGATTAATATCTTTTCTGTATTATTACCATAATCAATTCACATCACTTGAATTTGATTCAATCATTATGTATGTGCGTGTTACATAAGGCTAGGCGTACACCAGTTAGTCAAGACAAGACAAGACGAGATTAGTCACGTTTAGTCACAGTAATTCACATAGTAGCTTATGAAGCAGTGCACACCGATTCAATGACTAATCGGTGTGTGTTGCTTCATAAGCAACTATGTAAAGAACTGTGACTAAACGTGACTAATCTCGTCTTGTCTTGTCTTGACTAACCGGTGTACGCCTAGCCTAAGAGTTGGTCATACTAAATTATAAAAATATTCAATGAAAACCTTTTGTTTGTCTTTGTCTGTATTTGTCCAAGTATGTCAAAAAACCATTTGTTTGATACAAGATTTCATTCTTCTCCATAAACATTATACAGTACTAAATTCTTTAAATCACTACACTTGTTTCTTAAACATGGCAAAATTTCGTATTGCATCTGATGATTGATTTTAGAGAAAACGTTATTCATGTCTGCAGCACAGTGGTTTTAAAACAATTTGAATACCTCTAAATCAAGCCGACACTGTACGTTCAAAAGATGAAAGTATCTTTACAATATTTATGGAATACAATAAATCCGGAATCAAGTCTGGTTCTATTTTCAGGACAGTTGAGTTGAAAAATCACTGAGATTTTTTCTTCCGGTTTGGCAAGTGTCCTGATGCCAACCAACATCATTTTCTCCCAGACGCTTGGTGCATCCTGTTTTCTTTACAACAAAAAAAAAGATCGAGAAAAACATAGAGGAGAAAAAACACCCAACAAGATGAATAGGTCACAATGGATAAGAGAAAGAGTCAGAAGAGAAAGAGAGAGATGGGAATAGAAAAAGAGAGCGTGAGAGAGAGTTAGAGGAGTGAGTTAAAGAGAGAATGATGGGGAGGTGGCATGACAATATATTTATTCAAGTAGCTAAAGTTGTCACGTGTAGGAGAAACAGTCAAGATTAAGAAGAAGATAAGACACCAGCAACCAGCAGCCTTCTCTAGAATCCTATTGTGCAACGCCGTTTACATGTTTGTGACACTCGGTATGGTTCCACACATAAATCAAATTATCACAAACCATATGCGGCTACGCGTTTTTCTACATGCATGCTAATATTGTGGCACTTGAACGTCACCCACCAACAAATACGCGCACGATTAGCCAAAAATACGCCTCCTACTATACACTTCCAAAAAATAAACTAACACTTTTACAAATATAGGTTGCTACTTCACTGTGTTCCACTTTATAATGCATCGACTAAATTATTATCAGTGAATTCAGTTTGAAAAGTAAAGTAAAAGCGATTCACATTACTTAGAATTATTGAATTTCAGATTTATTTTATTGATCGTTTGAATCATTTTGAAAATACTGATGGATTATTATAATTATTGTGCTTAATGAGAATAAAATCTTGTAGAACTCCAATCAATCTGAAATAATTGGGACAATTATTCGTTTAATTGGTGTTTTACAAAAACTGAAAATTAAGCAGAGAAACTTTATTCACAATATAACATTGAGATACTGTACGTATTGGACTTTACTTACAAAAAAAAGTTATTCCCTTTTGGACATACGTGTTAGTGAGAGTTGTTTTGCTGTCTGGCACATTTTCGTTTTTTTTTTTGTCACTAAAAGCGATTAGGATCGCTATCAGGTATTCAAATTATCAGAGTTAAAACAAAATTTTTGACACCAAGACCATATTGGAAGTGGAATGAAAAACATTACTGTACTTGAATGGTTTTATAGATATGAATATTACGTCATGATATATGGTAGGTTTGGCGTTATCAGTGATTTTCAACAGATTATATTTCAAAATGAAATATTACTAATTATTTACGTCTCTGAAGATGATAAATTCGCCATAAAAACGAATATAATCAATGATATATTAGTCTGTCAATTATTGGAAAGGTGAATATGAATAATTCATGATAATTGACTTATGAATAATTATAATTCGCGTCACTTTCTATAGCCTATTGGTTTTACATGGATATGGGAAGAGTTAAGTTATTCCTTAACATTCTTTAAATGAGGATTTTTTAAATGGAATAATGAATTTTGATGTATTTGAATCGATTTTGTGGTATTTCTCCATGAAGAATAGAAATATTGTCAATCCACTTTTTCAAAATAACCAATTATATGAGGCCAAATCAATATCCAAGTTTTTTTTAAATGAAATTAGGAACTCTGAAGCGTAGTTATTTGACTATTGAAATTTTAAATACAGTATATTAAAACGAGCAATGATAATAGGAAAAGAGATGGAAACCATTATTAAGATACCAAATACAGTATTTCACTGTGACAACTCTCCACAGGAAATCTGTAATTTTCGCCATCACTACTTCATTCAGAAAAATTGCATGCTTTGAGTGCAGATAAGAGAATGTACTTTGATAACACAGTTTTATTACTGCAGTAAATAGCTTCACTGCCGCTATGCCAATAGCTTGTTTCGTGCAATAAGTTTCTTGAATTGAAGTTTCTATAAGTGACTGCAATGAAAGTAGAGTTATTTGCAGACCACGAACAGAAGTTATTACTTCTGACATGCTAGAGATGGTTACAACGTACGATTCGGTGGTAAAACGTATCTCTTTTTTCTTCAATTTTCTTGTTCCTCCTTCTCCTCCTCCTTCACCATCACCTCCTCCTCCTCCTTAACCATCACCTCCTCCTCCACTTCTTCTTCTAATCCTTTTCTTCCTATTATTCTTCTTCGACTCCTATTTCTCCTCTTTAAGTATCCCTTTTCCACAAAATAGTTCCCACGAGTCATTCTATTGCTGCTTTTAGAAGGAGAGTTTTTCCATGGGAATCACGCTATGGAGTTCAAACCTCAGAGGAAATAAAGAACACATCAGAAGAAGGAAAATATGAAAAGGAGAGAGGTGAGGAGAAAATAAGGATGAAGAGAGAATATGATGAACAAGACTCAAAAACCAATACAAAAAGAATTTTAGTACTTAATATTTAATTACTCCTCGCCATAGTTAAAAAAGAGAGTTAGTGAGGAGACTAGAGTGTCTCTATGAGTACGTAATATAATAATGAAGATTCAGATAAAAGTATTCATCATCAAAAATACTAGAAATGGCTTAATCATCATCTAATAGTGAATAAAAATGGATGGTATGAAAAAAAGATTGAAGATCACATATCAAAACTACGGATACAAAAAATAATATTTTTGAGAATCTCAAGAATTTTAAGAATAACAAGTCTTGTGAGACAAAGAGAATGTAAAAGATAGCAAAAAAGACAACAGGAAGTGAAAAGAGGTGAAAATAATCACCATGGAAAACACTATAAAGTAATAGAAAAATTGAAAGAAGAAGTTGAGCAAACAGAAAAGAGAGTAAAGGAGAAATCTATGAGAACGAATATAAGAAGAAAGAGTCTCATTGGAAAGAGAGAAAGGGTAGATATAGTAATAAAGAGGCATTAGGTTTGAAAACAGAATGAAAATACATAGTAGAAAATACAAAACCAGGAACAGAGTTGAACAAAAATAGTGAAGAGAGTGTGAAGAAGAGAAAGAATGGAAGAAAAGGGAAAGGAAAAAACCAACAGAGAAAATGAAAAAAGAGGAAGTGGCATAAGAAAAGAGAAAATGGGAACATAAAGTGAAGAAAAAGAGTAACAGTTACATAGAGTAAAGCGAACGCAGAGTAAAACAAAAAAAGGACAGTTAGGCCATACCAGCTATTTGTCGAATTTTATCGTTATTGTAGGGTGGAAGGGACAGCAATATACAGCTCTGCAGTCCAGACCCCGGAATAAATAGTTGACTATCGAAAGGATCTGTTATTAGACTGCAGACCCAACTCACAATGCACGACATGAATAATACGAAAAAAGTTTCAACTCTAGAACTCTGGATTCCATTCGATTTCCAGGCCTGGATGCGCCGAACAATAATCTTTTATCTGTGCATCTAACCATTATAATGAAATTTCAGTGCTGAAACTAGCGGCCAAAATGTTTATTAGGCATTGCACGAATGCACAAGTATATTATTCTGTTCCAAGTGCTCGCTTATTGAAACCAAAGACAATGTTAATATCTATGGTGAGTAATGAAATATTCATTTTCTTTGCTAAAACGTTTCTGAACGAAAAAATAACTACTTTACTGCTTGAATATCATAAGATGACCCCAGAAGTATGAAGGGGAGAGGAGAAATATTGCAGAATCAGCAATTATTATCCTACAATTATTAAGTTATCTGTTGAATATGCAAGCTCCGCTCAAAGCAGCGAATTTTTATTTAGCAGCTCATTTTTTCAAGGATTTCCATTCCAGATACGATCAGTACTTATGATTACACTTTTGTACAAAACATAGTTAGACAAGTCACTAATACAAGCCATTACACTATATTATTACTTGAGCAGCATATGAGCTGTGAGTGACAATAATACACTAATCAATATATCTTTAAAGAATGTTGTCTTCCCTACCGAAAAATCATGAGCAGTTATCATTTAAAGCCTAGGCACGTCCTATAAATTGGAAGCAGAAGTCTCTTCAAACCCCGTACACGAACAAGAAAGATCGGGACCTCATTGAGAAAAAATTATGATTTTTCGGAGCCGCACTTCTTGGCTGCAATGTAGGTTGGAATGTGGGGTGCATCCATCATGTATCAGATCAGACGATCAGACCAAATGAGAATCGGAATTCAGCTTATTAATTTATCTTTTTTCAAATATCAGTCTAAGAATCTCGAGGGGTAAAATTACAAAATGATAAATATTATCAACTCAATAACTGTTAAAATAGAAGACTGCTACTTCATCGAAATAGGATTTGATGAAGAGGGGAAAAGACCATACTGATGAATTTATTAATCAAACTACATTTCAACAATTCGTGGAAGCAAAGCTCAGAGGGAAATCTCATTACTGTAGCATGAGCATGCTTTCAGAACTAGCAGATGATTTCATCATTAGGAAGGCAATGAATGAGAGAGAATACAAATTTGAAATGAAAGAGTGATAAAGATGAAGAGGAAGAGAGAAGAGAGAGGAGTGATGTGACTCAAAAGAGCATCGTGCCAGAAAATGAGAATTATTGCTGTTGAGCTCTCAATTTCGAAGTTTCAGCTCCACTTGATGAGCTGGGATTTCTCCCAGAAATTATTACAACACAGGAATGGCGATGGTTTGACCCCCTTCTCAAACAGACTTTCTATTACTCCATTACTTCATAGAGATTACATTAAGGAATGTGAAAAGAATTAAGGCTTCTATCAATACAATTATATAATAATTCTAAAAATCAAGTGATAACTGGGATGGAAACTACGGTTGTTGGAAAGGTGGAAATACGTTGTAAAAACACATATACACAATTTTTGTGATACAGAAATTAAAGTACTCAGGCCACCTGTAAAATATTCAAAAATGAATATTATATACTCAAAATTGGTCACCAATTCAATCAGGAAAAATATTTTCTTCAAAATTCAAGACTATTCAGTGGAGATTAAAAACAACTTTACTTCACCTTACAATTCAGATACACGCTTGACGATTAGTAGGCTACACTATCTTTTTATATTTACTAAATTCTTGCACCTGAACAAAAAGACAATACAGATCATAACCATTTTCTTCTTCGAAATAACATAACGCTACACAAATCGTAGGTAATATTCGGTTATGAATATCGTACCAATTCGATAAGGCAGTTGAATATTTCGATGATAGAAATTATAGCGGAACAGTGGACATGCTTGAGTAAGAAACAACAAAGAACATTAAGACGTAAACATGAACATTGCAAAGATTTTTGTCCCGTATTGCGTCAGTACTATGAATTTGCAACGGTAAATTTGAATTCATTTTCAACGTCGTATCATTTTAAGGTTAGATTGTCATTGTACCGGTTCATTCTATAGTTACTGTTCCATTAATAGTAATGTTGTTGAAGCTGATGTGATGCCATCAGATCAATGTCGGATAGGAAATAACGTGTTCAACGAGAAAAGTTTACAAATCTCTCATAGCGCATTTACACTTTACCAGTGTAATTCCAATAATTATATTAAGTAGCACCAGTGGAACTTCGACCCCAACTGAAAGTTGGCAGGAAAATTACTCCAGAACTAGTAGTTTGGCAGATATGAGTGTAATTAGAATTTGGTACCTTAGAATAATTTTTTTCGAATTGACCAAAATAGAATGGTATGCTATTCTGCTGTTTTACAATTAATTCAGCCTATATTATACAAGTTTTTACTTATACTTCTGATTGAAACTTGGCTCAAGAGAGTTATAAACATGATTAACGATTAAGGCTTTGATTAATCATCAAATTTAGGTGGGATTCGGACCTCTGAGTAAATAATCAAGAAATCAGAAATCAGATGCTGAAGAAAGCATGGGTATGAGCTGCATTCTCTACTACAACAACCTTGTCCTAGATACAGTGGTGGAGAAAAGTTATAATTGCATACCAAAATGAACAGTAACTACGTCGATCTCGCATCCTATACAGGTAATTGCAGATGAATTAGTAAAGAGAATCCTTGATTTACTTCCGCCTGTTAACAGCAAACTTTAGATAGAAACAACACAATCCCCCAGGATTGAAAACGAAAATCAACTTCGGCCCAACTTCACAAGCTGCGAGCTCTTACTAAGTCACTCAGCTTTTCACCAGGTAGAACTGGAAACTTTTCAACTTTTCTTGTTAACCCAACTGTATTATTCCATCTTGCAACTTCAGTCATATCTTTAGCAGACGAGAATTGTTCCCTGTACAAATTATTCTGTCCGTAGAATGTTATTCAGCATTAAGAATGAGCGAGGATTATTGACTTTATTCAGACTTGCAAACAATGAAAGCAATAACTGAAGTTATGTATTCCTGCGCGAAGTTTCGAGTAAATGTTTGACTTTCATTTCCTCGATTTGAAGACAGGTAGCTCTGAAATATTTACGAACTATTTATCTGTGGGAAGGTTTCACCTAAAAGCTTTTCGTGCTAATAAATATTCTTCTTAAGTTGTTTATTCTTTCCAGAGCTAAACTTTCAAGAAATGAAATTCTGAAAATTTGAAAGTAATAACTCAAATTTTATAAAAATAATTATTGTAAGATATTGATTGAGCAAAGTGATCTTCAAATGATACTTCAAATAATCAGAGAAATGGAAAAGGATCTGCCACAGATCAACTAGAACAATGAAGGACGTGTAAGTGATAACATTTTGAGTTAGTCTCCTCCTTAGTCTCCTCATTACAAGAAATCCATGAGAGAAATAAATGTAAAGCTCATTTTCAACGTGATCTATTAGTAGTTGCGATATTATATTTTTACTTTTTTTTTGTGAAAAAGGGGCTTACTATTCAAACAAATCTTCAATTGATAAATTTCACGATTTTCCAAGTTCAAATTCTGGAGTTGAATTATTAAATTATTTGTAATGACGATTAATCTAGAAAAAGATATCATACGATGATATTTACTGTATTTACCATTTACTGTAAATGGTAAATATTCCTAGAAAATGGTGATATAATTACACAGACAAAATACTGTAACCTTAATTTCAAGGTACAATACAAAAACAAGGGATACGAAGATGGAAGGAAATGAGATATTGCAACTATACAGTTGCTGTTAAATCATAATAATTAATTCTTTAAATATTATATGGCATTAATTAGGAATTTCGTTCAATTAATTACAAGGGATACAGAATTCTTCTCCTTTATTCCTGCATTTTCTAAACCACCTCTGACAATGTCTCACCACTACTAAGCATCTGCTTATAAAACTAGCTAATATTGAAGGAGCATTAAATTATATGAAGACTGAATTCATGAGATATTGAGATAGTGGCTGTGTATAGTTTCACTCCGAACTCTTATAAACCGAATTATGAAGAAGCCACATCCTGACCTACTTCCGACAGCAGTCATTAGAAAATGAAAAGAAGAACGGAAGATGGAGCGAGAGGAGAGATGGGAAACAGATGATTTGGGAAAAGAAGGATAGAAGATAGACTGAGACGGAAGAGTAGGAGAAAGAGGGATATTAGCGAATACGACAGGTGGCAGTGAGGCGAAAAGCAATAATTGGATAGTCGTTGTTCCCTATCTTCATCCTCCAATCTGCATCTGCCTCTTTTCCGCTCATTTCAACGAACAAAGACGCAGAATTTAGCAGTCAACAAGATGAGAGCACATGCAATGGAGGAAGGAGAGGAAGGAGGAGGCGGAGGAGAATGAGAAGAATGAGAAGGAGAGGAAGGAGGAGGCGGAGAAGAATGAGAAGGAGAAGGAGGGAAGAAGAAGATGAAGGAGGAGAAGATGTAGAAAATAGGCGAGAAGTAGAAAAAGGAGAAGAAGGAGAAGAAGAAGAAGAAGAAGAAGAAGAAGAAGAAGAAGAAGAAGAAGAAGAAGAGGAGGAGGAGGAGGAGGAGGAGGAGGAGGAGGAGGAGGAGGAGGAGGAGGAGGAGGAGGAGGAGGAGGAGGAGGAGGAGGGAGGGAGGAGGAAGAGGAGGAGGGTGAGGAGAAGGAGGAGTAGGAGGAGGAGGAGGAAATGGAGAAAGGAGGAAGGAGGAGAATGAGAAGAAGAAGAAGGAGGAGAAGAAGAAGAGGAAGGAGGGGAAGAAGAAAAAGGAGAAGCAGAAAAAGGAGAAGATGAAGGAGGAGAAGATGGAGAAAAAAGAACGAGAAGAAGAAAAAGGAAGAGGAGGAGGAGGAGGAGAAGATGAAGAAGAAGAAGAAGAAGAAGAAGAGGAAGAAGAAGAAGAAGAAGAAGAAGATGATGATGATGAGAAGAAGACGAAGGAGAAGATGAAGAAGACGAAGGAGAAGATGAAGAAGACTTGAGAAAGAAGAAGAAGATTTGAGAAAGAAGAAGAAGACTTGAGGAAGAGGAAGATAGCATGAAAGGAGAAGATTAAGACAAAAAAGAAGGAGGAGAATAAGAAGAAGAAGATAAGGAGCAGCAGAAGAAGAGAGCGAAGATGATCCTTGAGTTGGAAAATTGGTGTATTACGCTTTTGTAATCATACTGTGAGAAAGCCTGTCTCAAATTACGCGAATTATCATTATTTCGTAACATCTTGAATTTGAAACTGAACAGAATTAGATCTTTCAAAATATTCCATTCAAACTAAGGTCGTTACCTAAAAATCGTTGTTCTCATGCCTTGAGGTTATGATCAATTCGTTTTCATGTCGAAACATAAATATTAGACTTCTAAACTGACTGAAATTGAGAAACAATCAAAATTGAACAAAGAAAGGTAATACCAAACTCTGCGAGAAGCAGAGTTGTTATGTTCTTGAATCTTGAATATCTAGCCTGGTAGATATTCCAGAACAAATATTAGAAAATGACTTTTATAAATGTATAGAACAGTCTAGATAATAGGAAAACCATTTTTTACCTGTTTCAGCATGAAGACGTTTCGTATATTTCAAGAATTTTCTCTACCGAATTTCTAGAAGAATATTTGTTATGGATCAAAACTCACCTGAAACAGACAAAAAAACATAATAAATTATTTTGGAACAATTTCATAAATGATAAAATGTCATGAAATTCTTGATCTCCCATGATTATCGAATATGAAGTCAGTAAGATCACAGAGAACAGACTAGAGAGTATCGCTTCTCTACGGTAAGATATAATTAATTAAATCTGGAAACTGATGGAACTTTTCAAACCGTTTCGTACAAATACTTCATCATAAAATTATTTCTATATTTATTTTATTGTTATTGAATAACTCAAAAAGATTCAATCATCATCTAAAACTTTATCTAAACTAAACCAGTGAGATATCGATGAATCTACAAACTAATGAGCTTTAAGATCATTCTAAATGCTTTCGTGAAATATTCTTCATTATTCATTTGAATAAAATTATCTTTCAGTTAACTATAACCATAAACAAGAGAGATGAAGATGATAAGCAAGAGTTTAACCTAGTCTGTGCTATAACCCTTATCAATAAAGTTTTCACCAAGAATAAATGTAAGCCTGAACCTGTTTTTCAATAATCCTTTTTCTTTCAAAGAATATGAAATTGCAGAGTTCACAAATTGATATTAATTCATAGAAAACTTCATAACATGAACGAACAACTTTCTTTCACAACAGCAACAGACTCACTGGCGACTTCAAAACAAAAATAATCACGCTATCAAACCGGATTTCGAACAATTTAAGCTATACAAAGCAACGGATTCACTCCCTACTTCAACCCAAAGATTAATAAGCTATCAAACCTACCGACAGTCATAGAAAAGTTCTCTAAAACACTAAAGTAGAATTGTTAGTATTTATAGTGAAGTTTTACTACTTTCAACTATTATAATGTGAACCATAAAACACCAATTCATGTTCTTCGTATCAAATTACGTACAAAAACTACGCTTTTCCCCTTTTGCAGCAATTTTATATGCCAGTAGGCCCAAGTAAAACAGTGAACTTTCCTTTCACAAGCGCATGGGCTGATGATGACATTTGGAAAGGTCACATACTTTATAGCGAGGGGAGAAATTACGGCATGGATATTATTTAGTATCCTACAGAGAGTCAGAAAACAAGGGTAGGATACAAACAGTAAATAAAATCTGGAAAGTTGATCAACTATTAAAAATCTTCAGATAGAGAATAGCGAATTGATTTCAATAGAATTAACTAGCAAAATATTGTTTTCGGATTGATTATGATTTATAATCTCATTTAGAAAATCAAGTCTCTAAATTCTTCTTGTTTTTCATTCCAGTTCATCTTTCATCGTTCATATTTCATCTATTCATTGTACAGTTTCATCTTTCGAGCTTCAAAAATTGAATTGAATTGAATTCACACATGGGCCACATAGTACATTGAGTTCATTTTGCTGAGCTGCTTCGTAATTTCATCCTTATGTAATAAAAATTTACATTATTATTTCATTCAATGAATCACCTCATTACATCTTTTTACAATCATAAAAGTGCATAAGAATTCATCCACTATGATCATAATAATATTGTATATTGTATGAAATCTCATACACTTTAAATATGGTAAAAAGTTGTATATGTACTGCCGAAGCAAGTAGCTGTAATGAGTTGCAATGGCTATAATAATTCATTTCCAGTCAAGGAGCTTCAATTTGAAATATTTGAAGCAAAGTGAACGAACAATGCAAATAGTTACAAAATTGTATCATGATAACGTACATTAGTAAAGCTTTACTAAAATAACAGCTTTTTTCAACATGTGGTTATAATTGATGGTTTCACAGCGAAAAAATTAATTCTCCATTTATCCATTTAGAACGCAGATACCTTCTGAATTTCGGTGCGATAGATTTGTGCTACATCAACAAACTCAATTTCGATCGATCAACAATTTTTAGATGAGAAAAATAAAATTTTTAGATACGAATATTCCAGGTGCATAATCTCATTTTACAATCGCCAGTTCAGATCAAAGGTCATCAGAAAAAATAGAAAGTGTAGAGAAAATGCTTACAAGATGCATTCTCTAAATTTCAAAAGTAGTTTGTAAATTGACGAACTACGTTAATTGGAACCTTTTTCATGAAAAATATAAACATTAGAAAAAAGATTGAACATCAAGAAATGAATACACTTTACCAAGGTGTCACATACATGATTAGCACGGTCTACTATGGAATAAAGCCGTATTTAGATTTTTCATCAAATAATTCAAAGTTGTGTTGGATGTCGACTAGGTAAGGTGCCCACACACTAGACATGAACTGTTATAACGCAACAAATCATGGATGTTAAGTGTGTGAGTACCTTATCAAGTAAGGTATCTGATTCAACGGGTTTCTTGAATTAATTTGATGGGAAATTGATCGTTTACATACGGCTCCAGTAAATACCAAGTATTTCCTGTATAAGAGAACTTCAAGGGGCCGATTGCACAAAAGTGGATTAAAATTAATCTTTGATCACTCAAACAAACTAAAATTGTTGGTAGGAGATTAAGCTCAACAACCTTTTTCCAAATAGACTTATATTTTATGTACTGTTTTTATGAACTTCAAAAGCCGGTTGCGCAAATGTGGATTGAAGTAACCCTCGATATTTACTCGTAAGAATTACTTTGATGGTTAAAAATAAGCTTGGTAGACTTTTGTGCAATCGGTACCTAGATTTTTATGAAACAAGCTACACAATTACATAGTATTCGTACACCAAAGACTGAGAATAAATAAGATTTCAAGAATTTTGCAGGTTTTGGAGGACTACACTCACCCGACTTCCTTTTCTCCTGTATAACCAACGACTTGGACCTCCTGACCCGGAGCGACCTCCTCTTCAGACAGCGAAGGAAGCTCTCCGAGGTAGAGGGAGGTTTGCGTTCACCAGGAGTCGTGGGTACAACCCACTTGGTGCTAAGCATTTCTCAAGTATTGTTTCCAACAATTTTTTATTCACTCAAACTAATCACCACACACTATATCACTATTGATGATTCAGAGTGGAATGTTCAAATCCAGATGCAGATATAAGTAGTATCAAATCCATATGTTGAGGTTGCATGGTAGTCCATTATCTATTGAAATTTGAGTGTTACAAGACTGGTTTTGTGACAAATGCTGATATTAAAAATTGAGGCATGTGAAAAATAACAATGCAATATTTATTGTCGATTCCAATTATTAGACCATGAAATATCATAATCATTATAAGACCTGTTCTTATAGACCTTGTAGTTGATTGAAAGCTCATTGTCTGGAATATTTTTAAGGTACAGTACTGCGACGTTCAATTCAGAAGAAAATATGTAATGAAAGTGAGAAAAAAATGGAAAATTTCAGAAGATAATTAATTTTTTTAAATGAAAGAAATTTCTTCGGCTAATAAACAAACGCTTTCCAAAGCAGCTTCAAAAACACAAAGTTTTGCTAACATTCTTCAGAGATAGAGCTTATAAACAGACTGACTGGCCGGGATCGTCTGAAAGTGTTGACAACAAAGTTTCAAGCACCTTATCACTATTGAAATAACAAGGAAATGTCAGAGTTTTGTGGGTTTCAGTTCACTGAACTATATGTCTGGTTAATATCTATATCCTGTTTGTAAATATCACACCTCTAAACGCATTGAGTGCGAGTAAATTCTATTCTGATCGGATTCTAGATAAAGTAAATAAACCAAAACGATAAAAAACTTCGGCAGATCTCGAAAATATGAATATGAGAAAATTTTAATTTTGGAGATAAATACACAAAAATAAAATAACGTTGAAACGTATTGTGTATTTCAGAAATTACTACGGAAATGATAAAAAAGGTTTGAGAATAGCTGTTCATTTTGGAAATTGGAATAAGAATTAGTTATTAATCTTTCTTTACAGAAATCCAAAACATGTTAAGATAAGAGGAGGAGGTTATGAAAAAATACCGAAGAAAATAGTGCAACATAGAAAAAGCATGAAAAAGATATGTTTCAGATATGATAAGTTAATAATGAGGTAATAAAAGAGAATCATAATAGAATTATAAAATCTAATAAAAATAATCTAATACAAATTATTACGGTTGATATGAATGGAGGAATTACTATTATACGCTGCACAAATTATTTTGTATAATGTAAAATCATGAAATGAAGTACAAAGGTTAAGGCACTATTCTGTAGAATTTAGGGTAACTTAGTAAGGGTTTCGAGGGGAGGCTGCTTTTTGTCAAAGAGGGTGACCAGGTTGAGAAATGGTTGAATGGGGTTAAAGTGAACTTGATAAAATGGGTCTAAAACCGATGAAGAGGTTAGCATGATGATGAAGTGTCTTGAAGTGTAGTTATCAGGAATCTCAAGACTACAACCAGTTAAAATGCTACGTTTTATCACAGAGAACAGACTTATTAAGTCTTAAGACTCTTTAAGAGAGTGTTGCTTCTCTATGGTTTTATAATATATTGTAGATATTCCACTTGGAATAAATTCTAAATTAAATTTCAGGACGAATCAAATAATATTTGCTAAGAACACAAATTGATTAAATTTAATTGTGACACACCTTGCTAACATATGAGATCATATTCACAGTACAAGAGATCTATTATGAGAGTTTACAACAAAATTTAACATTCTGGTATTGGATTATTCAGTCTTTTGTCTAGACTCATCAGAGGGGTCATTCAGTAACCTACTTATTACGAATAACACGCGATTCCAGAAAATATTGATAGAAACTCTAATGAATAATTGATAAAACGACGAAGAGACAGTGTGAAAAGTTCAGGAACCTTGCATCACTAAACTATTATCTCAAGAAAAAGGGATCGATTGACAGAAATGTATAGTTAACGATGGAATTATCCTTCAATTATTCATAGGTTGCACTATCTTCACTAGATGTTAATCAACACTGGTGACATAGTTGAGTTATCAGGAGGGTACCTGAAGTTATTGAGTTGATTATTTATTGGTATATTTAAATTCAGACTATCTCTTGTATGGAATTACCAACGATTTCTCACTGAAGAATATTCCTGAATCTACCTTTTGCTTTTTGCTTTCTAGTACAGTATTTGACATTTGCCTGCCCTGGCTCACAATTAAAATGTTTGTTCTAAAAGAATCAATTACAAATTATATTTTTAATTTAATTGGAATAGTGTGTTCATTGTTATAATCTAAATCAGTATTCTAATACAGTATATGTAGTATAATACATCTCTATATTTCAATAATGTAGGTAACAATGTAAAACTATAAAAAAAAAACTCTAGAAGGTATGCAGCAAATGACACAAAACCAATCTTCTATCAGTATAGTAGTCTAGTTAAATTCTCATAAAACTGGAAAAAACTCACGACTACTTTACCACAAAATATCAGCAGCTTATGGTACAAAACCCAAATTCGAACCCAAAATAATAATCCAACTCAGGTACAATAGTAGAGACTAATCACTTCTATTTGTTTAATATGCGCACAAAACACCTTCAACTTTGATTCACGAAGTTTTTAACTTCTTGCAACATAATTCTATATTACAAATTCAACACATTCCACGAAGTTTTCTAGTTTATGCAACGCATTTCTGTACTAACATTAAATTTTCATTAACGAAGTGTTCATCTTTTTACAACGTATTTCTGTATTACACAATTCAATTTTCATTCAAGAACTTTTCACAACGAATTTCTGTACTATGAATTAACTTTTTACGTCGATCAAAACAAAACCACGCGAGCTTGACGGCCGGCTAGTCGTAAACAGCAACAACTCACTCTCAACTTCTAAACCGACGACCGCTTGACTCAAGAGAGCAACCAAAACTAACCTGTAAAGTCAGTCGGTGTCTTCAGCTGGCCGTATCAATAGCTCCCCTCCCCACACAGTACTACTCTACTAGATCTACTCTCCCCACTACCGAAGCGAACTATAAGAGAGAGAGAGAGGAAGTAATCGAACTAACAGAGAGGAAGTGATGGAAAAAGAAGGGAGTGTGAGAGAGAAAGGGACAGGGGAGAGAGAATGAAATGAGAGAGGGTCAGAAAGTGAGGAATATGATTGACGAAAGGGAGCTAGTATGAATGGGCAGTTCTACAGTAGTAGAACGTACTAAATACTACAAAATGTATTAATAATAATACTATTCACTCGTACGAATAGCAATACTAATAATGTACTAATAGTAGTACAAGGTACTGTACAAGTACTTTATAAGCATCAAGTGATGAGAAATGTTTTTGTGAGGGTGATGCCCACATGAGCTCTAGGCTTGTGCGTGGGTAATGGGAGGGTGATGATGAGAGATGACGACCAAATTTTAGGCAGTAATATAATACTACTACCACTGTAGCTACTGTAGTAATACTATAGCTACTATAACTTACTAATACTACTAACATCCTATAAAAATTATTATTCTATAATGTTTTTTTATTTAATTTTTTATAGCACTAATACCAAATACTATTATACTAGTGCTATCATTATAGGTGACTCCACTCCAAATTTCCAACTAGATTTTACTTTCATTTATTTATTGAACCTTTCTAATCTTCCAACTCTTTCTCACTCAAATTCTGTCTCATTTTCTTGTAGTTTCTCTCTCCAAACATCGGCATTCCATCCCTTCCTCTCTCTTCTCTTACAATTTTTCTTTCCACACGTCTCTTTCTCACACGCTCTTTACTGCTCTTTCTATGTTCTCTCTCTTAGCAATATATGTCTCACACCATCTCACTCTTTTTTATTTCTCTTGGTAACTTTATCTCCATTGATCTTGTACACATTATCAATGAAATAACATCCGATATTTTCACCAATAATCGAACTTCCATTCCTTTCTGATAGTATCAAGATATTTTTCCAATAAACTGGATTGTATTGCCACGAACTTTCCCACTTATATTCAATTCTGTTGTAGCGGAATTACTGCGACAAATTCTCTGTACTGCAGTCTTCAACAAATCCGTTTTCTGCAACAATCTTCTACTGGAACATGCTGGGATAATTCTTCAAGAAACGCGTTCGGTTAGAATGAATGGAGCGATGTTTCAAAATATGACAATTGGAGATAAAACATTCAATCTCGAGGCACCAATTGATATTCAATCACTAATCAATCATCACGAAAACCAAAAAAATGAGTTGAAAAGCTTGGAAGTGAATTTTTTGTTTGAAATCAGTGTCCAGTTATCTAACAGGAATGTAAACAGACAATAAAAATCAAATAAAGCAATAAATGAAGGTGGATTTTGATTGAATTGATACATTTTCCTAGATACTTTCTCCGAATAACCTAATAAAATAATCTCTCCCTGGAAGTATTCCATTTTCCACATTGAACCCTCCTTGAACTGCATGATAGCTTTTTATCAGTAGCAGCCAGATATTTCTACCTTCATCCCTTTCAAAAGCAGAGAGAACAAAGAACTATATTCAAATCGATTCACGGATCGGAAAATAAGAGGAAAGAGAAAACTGAAAAGGTATTTCCACTCCGGAAAAGCTTTTATATTGGTTCACTTCGCGTCTGAATCGAACAACTCGACCATGAATGTATGAATAATGGAAAATGGAGTTTCAAATATTATCTGGCTCTCGGAAAGATTCTATGAAATGAATTCTTCATCATATTTCACCGTAATAAACTAACATATCTGGCACTCAAAGGATTTTCAAAATATATTTTTAATCATATTTCAAAAGAATACATCTCACTTTTTGTTACATTACTGATGATAGCAAATCAAATTTGAAATACACAGAATTGACAAAGAGTTGTAAAATAGGATTTTCACAAAGGAATTTTGATTACACAGAGACCAATTTCCAAAATTTAATTTAATCGTCGAAAATATTCAATTTAATCGTCGAAAATATTCAATGTAATCGTTTGAATACCAGAATGAATATCGATATCAGTGTGAATACCACCTGCAAATTTAACATGTTATTGTCAAACAAAATTATTTTGCTGATCTTGTATGAAATGTGAACTCTGTGAGACCGGGAATAGTTATCGGCAAGACAAAAATATAGTGGCGAAGCGTGGTATACTTATTTGTACGCTTCGCCACGGCAAAAATACCATCTAGAACACTAAAAATACGGAAAGAACGCTTTTAAAGCGGAATTAGCGTTTGCAAGCAATAAAAATATTTAATCGAATCCCATCCAATAGAATAATCTTGAATTGAACAGCTGATTTGGTGAGGTATCGAAACTCACTAGACACACATACCATGGTTTTCTGTTTTATAACTGTCCATATCTAGTTTGTGAATATCTTTGTAAGACAACAGTTCAATTCAAGGTTTCACTAATCAACTACACGATTGCCAGTCAACTTACCTAAGGATACTGTAATTTATAAGGACGAATGCTATTAATTTATAATATAATACCTTCATGTATCTTATGATACAATGTTTGTGAGTTGAAAAGCCTTTCCACACCTAAACTGTCAGAAGTGTTAGCAATAGTTGACTGGAATATGCCAATTTCAAAGTGAAAACGCAGTATTAAAAGAATGGATTTATTGTAAAGGAACAGATGTCTCAATAGTCCTACAATTCTGCTCATATTCCATCCCAGTAAATAAACGACATATCACCATATCCTTCGGATAGAAATGAGTCACTGCCAACCCATAGAGAAAGGAGACAAGAGGACCAAAAAGGTCATTAGCATATTAAGAGTATAGGGTGGGGAAGGGCCTGGACCTGGACCCACTGTGGCTCAAACTAGAGACAGAAGTTGATTCAACTAGTCACATTAACGGTGTCGTGCTTTTCAACTAGAGTATTCAAGTATTTTTATTCGTTGATTCAACTAGCTAAAAAACTGACCGTTTATAAAAGTAATTTTTTCTTTTATTAATCACTCTTCCTCTTTTTCTTCTCATTTATTCTTTTCATTTATCACGTCTTATTTCACTCATTTTTTCTTCTAATTAACCTTCCTTCTTCTCCTTCTCTGCATATTCTATTCATGTCTCCTTCTACTACTTGGTTCTTTCTGGTGATCCTTGTTCCTCTTCTTCTTCTCCTACTTTCTATTAATTCATCATTTATTTTTGTTTCTTCCTCGTCTTCATCTTCTCCTCTTTCTTTTTGTCGCTTCTTCTTCTCCCACTTCCTGATGACTCCTTGCTTTTCTGTTGTTTCCTTTTTTCTTCTCATTTTTCACCAGTTTCTATTGATTCTGTATTTCTGTTGCGTCTTCTTATACTCATTCTTCTCAATTTTCCTCTCGGTTTCTTTGAATCATTCTAATTTTTCTTCTGCTGCTTTGTCTTTCTCTGTCTTTTACTCGTTCATCTTACTTTGTTCCAAGTCGCCTGCTCCTACTTCTTTCTTTACTATATTCTTCTTTTGTTATACTCATACCATCTTCTTCGTCATATTTTTTTCATCACCATCTTCATTTTCTTCTTCATTTCATTCTGTTATTGCTTCTTTTCCTGAGTCTTCTTCTTCTTCTCTCACTTTCTAATGACTCCTTATTTCTTCTATTACTTCTTCTTCTTCATCGTCATCTCCTTCTTTTTCTTCTTCTTCTTCTCTTTCCCGAGTTTTCTCTTATCAATTTTTTATATACGTATTCAATTTACTTCTAATAAATTCTACGTCTTCTTACCGTCACCTTCTACTCAAGTCAACGTTCAAACTTTTTAACTAGCACACAAAAACCGTTCATAACGTTGTTGCTAAAACTGCAACGCCCCATCTCCAAAACTGCAACCAATAATATAAATCAGCATTTCCCTCCCCAGTTATAGGCTAATCCTATTATCGGGATGTGATGAATAGGTGGCACTAACTTATCGCCAAACAATGTTATCCACTTATAGGACTCAGCGGCACGCCGCTCCAATAATATAATCATAAACTGGGCATCACTTAGGTTGTATTAGTCATCACTCATTGCCATAATCTTGAAAGCCCACGGAATACTATCTCCTAACTCAAATTTTATCGGAAATCAATGAGAGATAAGTAGCCTACACTCAAAAGGGTACTTGAGTGAACAATACACAATATCGATAAAAATTTATGAATGAGGGAACTGTCGTGAATGATTGCGTTTTTTATTCAAGGGGATGAGATTTGAAAGAGTGAATTCACTTCCTGATTCAAAAACTATAGAATAGACAAGAAACGAATAAAAATACTTAAAAATCGACTGATAATGTTTCCAGCAATCATGATCAGTGCAACTAAAATACTATTGAGACAATAAAATATGGAGTAGGTCCTAAAACTAATTGAAATTGTAATACAAAGAGTTTTTTCTTTCCTCAAAAATTATTTATCTTGATACAGAACATGTCATCTAAAATTAAACAATGTTGTTCTTAAATACCAGTACCATCATAGTTCTTCATGGGACTTGAGTTAGTTAGATGAAACAGAGAATATAAATTCATGTAATTGGGTTAAGTGCTAATAAATACTAAACATAACAGTAACTTCAATAGCCAATTTCCTCTGCAAAAAATATAAGCCCAACTGTGAGACTAAACAAAAATTTGAAAATATAAGATTACACTATCATTCAAGTGTTACCAAAATTACTATTAGGAAAATATGAAGGTTAATAATACCGATACAGTTGGATAATACTTAAAGAAGGTATTAAATTAGAGTAAAACTAAAGGTTATGTTCTTAGTAGGAAAAATAGCAGCTACAAGCTAGATTATAGCTAGCTTACAGGTGCCGTTTACAAGGAATTATAGTAATGTTACAGAGCACATAAAGATGGTAGTAAATGGTGAGTACCGTAATTTAAAATTGACGGAGGTCTAATTAAAATGTGGTTTAATGGTGAAGCAGTTTGGCTCCTCCTACGTTCTTCAGTTGACTAGAAATTATAGCCTTCCTTGTTTATTCGAAGGTATGAGAACTGTCCCGAAGGTAACTTAAAAGTCTGAAAATTTCCAATGACATGGAATTTCAAGTAATGGATTGACAGTGGAACTCAAGAAATAGATAACATCAACTGGAGAGAAGAAAATCAAGATTTACAGAAAATTGTTGTGTATTTCTCAAAAGTATTTGTGAAAAGATGGTGTAGAAAGCTGATGTTCGTGATTTTCTTAAGGTTTACAACATTGATTAATCAGACATAAACAACAAGATCGTGAAGTTTTCAACGAAATCTGTAAGACTTCAATAGCATTACATTGGTCACGAATGTTGTTACTGGGAGATCGTGTGAACTAGATCGTCACTAGAAAAAATATACTTCCTAAGCTAGCAGAAAAAATCGAGTTATAAAATAATTACTGTTATTATTAGTGAGATAGGACCCAACTTGAAAAATTTCAAGAGTTATTATTATCCAATTTACTCCTACAAGGAGTATAGAATTTTACTTTGGAATAGTCTATGAAATAGTATCAAATGAAAAGGACTCAAATAACCTCAATTTATCTAGAGCACAGTTTGGAAAAGATTTACCAAGGGTTTGAAAGAAATCTCTCAAGATTAGTATCACACTTACAATACTTTAATGTTCCATGTAGCCTGAAAGAGTCGAATTGTCGAAAATTATTGAAAATAAATTATTGGAACCTTTGTACCGAATGAAAAAATCATACAAGGGTCAATCTAAAATCATTCTTGGAGCGGGTTCACACCAACGGTTTTTGGGCCTGTGGACGGTTGCGGTTAACAGCGGTTTCATTTATGTGAGAGAGAAACAAGATTATGCCAATTGTTTTTTGTCTCTCTCCCAAACATGGAACCACTGCTAACCGCTATTAAACGCAACCGCCCAAAAACCGTTCCTGTGATCCCACTCTTGCTATCGATAAATTTTCTCATGCATGTATAATTTTCTCGAATGGACTTGAAATTCATACGGCTTTTTACGAATTTCCCTGAAGGTTACAAATTTTCTCGCAATCACTCGATTAATTTAAGTTAACATCTGATCCCAAGTAAGGTTTCGAAAACTTGATCAGCGATTACAACTTGTTTTAAACCTTCGATTAGCAGTCAATCAGTAAACCACTGATGCCTGTTTCATGAAAGTTTAGAAGTCCTGTAATACTAAAAATAAAGTAGACATCTTCCCTCATCATTGACCCTCATTACCAACGCACAAGCCTAGAGCTTATGTGGGCATCACTCTCACAAAAATATATAAATATTTACGAATACAGAGTGATTGAATATATTAATGTATTTCTCAATTGAACTGAACACTTCAACATTCCTAACATCGAGAAAACCTAGTAGTGTAACGTGTACCTACGTGTAACACTCATAGTGTAAAAATACAGTCATTATTAAAGTAGTGTAAATTATTCTAGTAGTGTAAAGTGTACCTATGTGTAACACTCATATGCCCAGTTTTGAACCCGGTTTTTGAATCAATTTTTTTTTTTTGCATCTGAAAACACATGGTTATTGATTCAATAGTGCTATTGGATCCATAAACTGTCAATTGAGCGACTAAAAAACCGGGCAATAGTGTAAAAATACTGTCATTATTAAACTTGTACGCCAGTAGGAGTTGCAGCATTGGGGAAACAATGATTTTAATTAATTTAGAATACTGCAACTACAATAGCTACCACGATTTGTTATCTCCTGGACTACATAGTGTTATTAATTTAGGGCTGAATAATGCTGTAACTCAGCATGCTATAACACTACAATAATTCAAACTTTACACAGACAACAACTCTCAACATACATCACGTTGCACAAATAATGAGTAATAACATGAAGTGTTTGCGAATTCACGCACCCTTCTCGAATCAACATTATGTTTGGTTACTGTTGACCCAAGTTGTAAACCGATACTTCATGCACTGGTAGTACTAACCCATGTAATGTCGGGCTGAGTGCAGTGTAATGCAATACTTGGCCAGCACCACTCAACATGCAGTCTACCTTCGAACAATGGGTGACGCATCTTCAGACCAGTGAGAGAATGGAAGAGAGTACGCCCTTGTGCAAATAATATGATGCGGTTCAACTCTTGGATCCACACCGTACCGCTTCCTGAGCATAGACATACACTTCTCTCATGTTCGCTCTCACTCTCACTCCTCCGAAAGTATTCTGTTTCCTCCAAACAACTCTCATACTTTATATACTAAAGTAACTTCAAACTAAGCTACTTAGAACTATAGCCTATACTTTAAACTATATACTAAAGTTACTTTTATATACTAGAATAAGAGAGTACTAGAGTAAGTGTAGAGTAAGAGTATAGAGTAAGTGTAGTACTCACTCTATGCTTACACTTACTTACTTCCTCTACTTCAAAAGTATATCGCTTTCCTTTCAGAACTACTCTCTTACTTTTTGTACTCACTCTACCCTTACTATTACTTTCATACTCCCTCTTCTTCAAAAACTGTATCTGTCTCCTTCGCAAGCAACTCTCTTAGGTTAGGCGTACACCGGTTAGTCAAGACAAGACAAGACGAGATTAGTCACGTTTAGTCACAGTACTTCACATAGTTGCTTATGAAGCAACACACACCGATTAGTCATTGCATCAGTGTATGCTGCTTCATAAGCAACTATGTGAATTACTGTGACTAAACGTGACTAATCTTGTCTTGTCTTGTCTTGACTAACCGGTGTACGCCTAGCCTAACTCATACCTATCACTCACTATCTTTCCTTTAAAAGTCTCTCTGTCTCCTTTGCAAGTCTCTGTCTCTTACTCATCCTCTCACTATCTTTCCTTAACACACTAACACACTAACTATCTTTCTAACACACTATCTTTCCTTTGAAAGTCTCTCTGTCTCCTTCACAAGTTACTCCCTATCCTTGAAAAGTCTATTTCAGTGTCTTTTCTTCATCTTCAACACCCTATTACTCGCACTGTGTGCACAAAAATGAGCTACTATGGATTACCGACTATGAACTGCTATTGATATGATGAATATAAGAGATATAAAAATATGTAGGTGACATTAAATGTTCTATTTACTTCACCACCTATAATGGTCTTTAGCCCATAAGCTTACAAGCTTATAAATGGGGTGAAGATGATAAATTTTCCAGAACCATCCAGATGACAGCAAAATTTGAACAGAATTTCATTTTTAATTTATTTATTTATTCAGCAATGATCTTTTTAGAGATGATGATAGAGAACAGTGATCGTTGGATCATCTTTAGCCAATGTGGAAGGTAAAATTTGAGTTCTGTTTAGACAAAATATTTTGAAATATTTCAAGAAATGTTAGAGATGATCTAGTAAAAATTGGAAGTAGAATCAACGTGGTAACTGACACAACCAGAATTGGTAACAAAATACCAGTAAAATCTTTCACCGAATATTGAAATAAACGTCAAGATGGCAGCGAACAGTTTCTCTTACAGATTATAAGGAGTAATAAGTTTCTTCGATGATGAATGTCCCAGCAACAGACTATGAATATGATATAAGAATAGAAGATTCTGTTTGCTCCAAACAACTCTCTTACTTTATATATATATATTCACTCTATACTTACACTAACTTACTTCCTAACTTCCTAACTTACTTCAAAAGTATATCTCTTTCCTTTCAAAGCTATCAACTATGATCTAGTTACAAGTGGTGTAATACTACAATTGGTTAGACAATAAATTAACATATTAATAGCCCTTGCTGATGTGAATAATCCAACTTTCAGAGGTACATCGACCTTCCATCTCAATGAAATCCGGGAAAGGTACACACTGAAAAAGCAAAAATGTTCCAAAATAACTACAATACTTTCTATTGAAAAATAAGAAACACTTGCACTATTCTGGGTGCCAATTAATTTCTGAAATTGAATCCAGCTGAACTTCTCTATTCAACACAGCCTCAGTACAACAAAGCATCCCGCTTTGAGCAAGTGAAATAACTCAATAAAAGTGAGGGTTTTGAACTGACGACCTTTCCTGGCGAGTTCACAGAGCTGTGACGTCAGAGGTTACAGATGAATAGAGACTATTTTGAATGAAATGCAGATCGGGATAGAAAGGGAAAAGGCGAGCAATGAAAACTGTATATTTACATACACAAACCATTCGGCTACCCAGTGAAAGAGAACGCTTTCTGGTATCTTTCTATTCTCGGAGCTGGCTTTTGCAAAATACACTTAAATGGTGAAAGGGTTGAATGCTGTGTTTTGTGAACTGTTTTGAATTCTAGAATAATGAACTACGATTACATTGCTACTGTGTTGTAAGATAGATCTTAGTTGCTAGATTGAAAGGTTGTTAGTTGAAACCTATCTATAGATAGGTTATGAGAAACTGTAAGTTTTGATGCAGTAAGATCTGATGTAGTACCTAATATACGGAATGTTTTCTAGTTAGGCTACAGTAATCGCATTCTATTTCCCATCGAAAATAAAATGACGATTTGAAGAAAGATAAGGATTGAGAACAGAATGGTTGTTAGTTGATCATTACTGAAATAGAAATTTCTATGAATATTATGACCGTGATCACTTCCTTGTTGTTTGATGAACAATATTTTAAGAAAATTAAAAGTGTCTGGAGAAAAATATCCAACTTCATCCAATACTTTAATTTTTGTAGCGTAAGCCATAATAATACATAGTTTATTAATAATAGATTGATCACAACTATTTTGAGGGAAACTGAAGAATGAACCCTTTTATACACAAGAGTATTAATTTATTCACTCGGTCACCATTCAAGTTAATATTCAAGATTTATAAGTTTTTCGTCAAAGAGAATTATTTAAATTTGAATATAGTTTTAGGGTGAATTTCAATCATGATTCCAAAAATTCAGCTTGAAAAGAAAAAGTAATATATTTACTAAATATACTTTCTAGTGATGATGTAATACAGTATTCTAGCTGTTTCCACAATAACATGAGAATTAGATTGAGTTGAATTAAGAATCAGTTTTCATTGATAAGCTCAACAGTTTAGATTGTTAAGTTTGAAGTTTAATAGTTCCAAGTTTTCAAGTTTACTGTAAACATTATTAAGTTTTTCAACATTCGGTTGAAGTTGTCATTTATAAGAGCTTTTTCATTCATATTC
Source organism: Laodelphax striatellus (assembly GCA_017141395.1). Lineage (NCBI taxonomy): Eukaryota > Metazoa > Arthropoda > Insecta > Hemiptera > Delphacidae > Laodelphax > Laodelphax striatellus. Next base: position 13,691,286 of record CM029538.1, on the reverse strand, counting down.
AGAATGAATTTGAAATGAATTCTCCAACATGAATTGGGGTACTTCCTTCAAATTTAAGTTAGGTAATATAATTTGAGAAAGTGCCACCCCCAAAGATTATAACCTGAAACCGCCCATTAATCCTCAATGGGAAAAAGCCCCGATACTTCCCCGATTCAGTACACACGAAACCTACATGCAGCCGACAATGAGTTATGCAAATGTGTAGAGGCGCCACAACCTTTTATGTCGAGCCGATGGGGGTCTCCAACGTAATGATGATTGTCATGATCACGCCCAGGCCCAGCCACTCTATTATCTACTGTGTCGTGGCTGTGTGGGTAGTAACAGAGAACTTGAAACATATACAATACGTAGTGAAAAGAGAAATTAATGAGAGAATGATGAAAGTAATAGAGCAAGTGGATACTCGAGTGATGAAGAAGAAATGAAGTGATGAAGAAAAAGGGAAAGAGAAAGAGAGAGATGGAGGAGTGAGAAGAGGAGATGGAGTGACAAAGAGAGAATGAGTAGGGAGAGAAAAAATGATGATAGGGAAATTAAATTTAAAAAAATGTATATTTTATTTATGTGGGTATTAGAATATTTCTGCTTAGATTTTGGTTGACGATAGTGTTATAAACATAAGTAGTTATTCTATAAATACAGTACTCCAAATAATAATTATTCAAAAAGATCAGTTTCGATGAAGAATCGGAAAGTAGAGGATACGGAGAAGAGGGATAATGAAATGAGAGGGATTAGGAGAAGATGAGGAGAAGGAGGAGAAAGAAGAAGAAGGTAAATGAGGAGAGGGAGAAAGGAAAGGAGAATTTGATGAAAAATTTGAAGAACAATAAGAGGAAAAATGAAAATATAGAAAAAATGGATGAATAGTACGATGAAAAGGAAACATGAAAAAGGAGAAACATGGGATGGAAAAAAGGTACGAAAGAAGAACTGAAAGAGGATCAAGGAGAGAAGAAAAGGCAGAGAAGACAAGGAGGAGAAGAATGTATCGGGAAAGAGGAAATGAGGATGAAAAGAAGAAATTTGAAGAAGACGAACATAAAATATACGAGAAGGCGAAAACTTGGAAGATGGAGGCCAAGAAGATAAAAAAGAAAACTAAAAAGAAAATGAAGGGCAGTAAAAAGAAAAATTAAGAGAGAAATACGAGGAAAATAAACAGAAGGTTGAGGAGGGGGAGAAGGAGGAGAAAAAGAAGAGGAAAAGTGGATATGCAGAAAAATGATAAGAACTAGGAAGAAGAGGAAGAAAAAATAGAAGAAAGCAAAAAAGATGAAGAACGAAAACGAAGCCAAGAAGACGAAAAATGGGAGAATATGAAGAGGAGTAGGAAAGGAGAGCGAGAGAAAAATATTGAAAACAGAAAAGGATAGATGAGAAGTAGTAGAAGTGAGAGTAGTGAAAGAGTGCCCATGCAAGTGCAGACCAAGAGAAATTGAGAGCTAGGAAACAGGTAGAGAGGCATATCCATCTACTTTAGAAGTTGCCAGTAATTGCAATGGATGAATCACCCTCCACAACTTGTAGTTCACTATCACGCGACTTGTTAGTTCTTATTGTCCCCTAAACCCGCTGCCCCCAACCCTCCTAGGGGGGAAAAACCCCCTTAATAAACCCCACCGCGACATTTTGGCGCCAGACCCACCCTTCCCCCTCGCCAGCTGATTACGATGATGCCGTCGCCTGGGCTTTACTCTGTGGAGGGAATTTCCCCATGCTTAGTGCGTTTTATGTGTGCACTAAAATATTCTTGACTGCTCGTAAAACGTAGGGATTGATTTCATGCTTTGAGGGGATTTGTAGATGAATTGTTGTGGATTCCGAGGAAATATTCCTCTTGTATCGAATTTACAGGACATAAAATCTGTATATTTATATTGGGTAAGGGAGTGTAAAACAATCGACTAACCAAATACTTTTGTCTGTTTTATGAAATGCTCATGTCAAATTCTTTCCTTATCTGTTGTAGAACGTTGAGATCGTGTGGATCTCATTTCGCCTACAGATAGTAATTCGCCTACAAGTATAGTACGTGTGGTTCCATAATTGTAGGCGAATCTACAATAGGGATTATACAAAGGAATTAGAAAAATATAAATGGAAAGAAATTATGTTTAGAGAATGAATAAATTCTTTAATAAATAATATAGAAATGATCTATCTTTTATGATAGTAAACGGTATGTTGATATCATAATTTCAAAACGCTAGAACAGCGTAATCTAGTATTGACATTGACTAAGAAAATGGCTGCCACAGTTTATTAGGAGGGAGTGGCTTGAAACGGAGACCTCTGATAGGCTGAACGGTTGGAGCACTCTGATTGGCCGGATAGAGTGACGTGGCGAATCCACGAGCACCAATGGAAGTAGCTTATGATTGGAATTCAAAATGGACAATAAAGCGAACAACGTGAGAACTTCATACATTTGAGACAAATACACAGCACTGAATAAAATTAATAGGTCTCTTCATTATTACATACTTATGAATATTAAATGTGATTTTCAAAGAATATTGCTAAGACAATGAGATCCCTCGTCTCTCAGATTTATAAACAACATTTTCTTTCCAATTTCATTCAACTGCAGCACAAATACAACATTTGTTAACTGGACGTTGACAGGACTACTCAGACTCTATTATTCCGACGGAAAACAATATCCGATTGTCTTTAGGACGCAACAATACGCTAGAAATATTCCAATTTCCTTCATTTTCCAGAAAGCTTCTGGCTGACTGTCTTTCCAATGACAACGACGTAATCATTCATTCTTCTGTTGTCTTCCCCTACACAATCCAATGAGAGCAAAATAAGATTGTCTCATCTTTTCACCACTAGAGAATAATATTTACTTCGCTACGACAAATAATAGAGTGCGAGATTTATTCAGTGTTCAATGCGAGGAAAATAGTAGATATGCTGATAAGCTACAAAATATTGTACCTATTGTTATTAAGAGCTGTGAATTTATCGGATGTTGATAAAAGCTACTGCTACAATGCTTTGGCAAATACAGGTGAATAAAGGTAGTGGATAATGTATTATTATCACATGTAAAACGTAGGATAGTACAAATTTAGATATCATAAACTTGAATTTTTATTAGAAACACTAATCTGAACAATTTTTTTCAAATTTGCGAAGCATGTGATAGATTTTTAATGACAATTAGAGAAATAAATATGCGGATGATCATTGTCTATGATATATGGTTTCATTGGTTATGTAATAACCAATCTCTTGTGTCCTTGGGTGCGAATTTCTCAAATATTGTTCTATTTTATTTATATTTTTTTGTTATTTTTTTATGGAGTATACTCAAATATGAATATTTATCTACAAACAAGCTGTCCCGGCGAACTTCGTATCGCACTCTTATTTTATTTTCATTTTATTTTTATTTTATTTTATTTTATTTTTATTTTATTTTATTTTATTTTTATTTTATTTTCATTTTATTTTATTTTTATTCTATTTTTATTTTATTTTATTTTTATCTTATTTTATTTTTATTTTATTTTATTTTTATTTTATTTTTATTTTATTTGTATTTTATTTTATTTTTATTTTTTAATTTTTTTAATTCTTTTTTTTTTTTATTTCCGTTCTTCAATTTTATTATTTGAAACGATAGAACATGATGTATTATACGAACGATAACTCATTCTTAATAATTGATGATTCTAGCGTAAAAAATAATTAGAGCAGAAAACCTAGTACAAAAAAATGGTTCGAGCGGAATTGAACCCCAATCTCTAGGTCGCTAGGCCGAAACGCTGTCCACTGAGCCACGGAGACTTGAGATAAGTTTGCAATTTTTTCTGGTCTTGAATCACGATCATCTTTGCGTTCTTCGGTAGCCGGCAATTTCAAAACGTACGTTTGTGTAATGTTTGATAGGTTAGGTCATTAATGTACTAATTATTTATTAATTATAAAGGGATTTTCTTATATTTTAATACATATTATGTTAACCAGTGCTGTAACAATTCAAACTAATCCAAAATCATCTAAATCGGTTCAGCCGTTCTAGAGTTATAAGCGAGCGTACAGACACCAACTCTCTTTCATTAATATAGAAGAAGATAGATTACCTCCATGACATGAATTATTACTTTTTTATAACCTCTCATTTCAAAAAATGAAAAATTATTGAAACAAAGCAAAGAAAGAAGAGACTATTCTAAGAAATGTAATTAAAATTACAGCAAAAGAAAAGTTAAGATAAATCCAAAAGAATTATTTGAAAATCAGTTGGATCTGAATTTTTCACTATGAAAATTACCTGATTGGTATATTTTATATTTCTACCAATATTTTTCTATGGAAACAACTCTATACAAATTTCCTTAATCAAATTTCAAATTCAAATGTATCAAAACAAAAAATGAAATTTGTTACAAAACAAAATCAAATTGTTTTCAAATGTTATATGTTTATATCCAGTATAGAAGATTCTGAATGAGAACACTTCTATAAACTGAAATAAAATCTTGAATGAGGATGTTTTCCTATCCTCAAGGAATGCAGCTACTTCTTTCATCTCGTTAGTTCCAAATTTATCCGTTAGTAGCGCTGTCAACGACCTTGCCTCGTTACAAAATATCCGACCAGTGAAATTGCCAACACAAATCGGTAATGGGCTCCCAGACTCCCATTGCTACAATCACGGCTGAAAAGAGAAGGTAGATTTTCCTCTTAGTTTCCCAACAGTTAACTACTATCAACCCTCTCACTCGATCTCTCAGTGAACTCTCAGTGCAACTCCAACTAGTCTACCACAGTACACGCATTCCTGGGCAAATTGGTCGGAACAGTTCATGAAACGTGAACCTCATGAATCAATGGCTTGCTCTCGAAAGATTTCGGAATGCTTCGTTTGAAAGAAATAGTTTCTGGTTAGAAAACAGGGAGGAAAAACAGGGGCCAGTTTCATAAACATTTACAGTGCTGTAATAATAATAATAATTCCGTGTAACCTGGCTGGCTCAGTGCTGTAAAACGAGAAGAAGACGGGTATACATTAGACATGAATAGGACGATGTACTAGGCAATACAATCATAAGTCTACTGTGGGCCCGCCTTTTTTCTTCATAGCAGTACTCTAACCTTAGCAGGGAGCGGCATTGTCATTTTTATCAGACTTGAAATAATTTTGGAAGATATGAAAGGAATTATTTTGGAAGAAATACAAGAGGTTTTATTCCGACAAAAAGGTGAATGGTTTTACATGGATAATGAATAGGTTTGCAGATGTTGCAAATAACCTTCGCTGTGAACAGCATTGTCATTTTAATCAGACTTGAAATAACTTTGGAAGAATTAAAAGAGATTATTTTGGAAGAAATGAAAGGGATTTTATTCCGACAGGAAGTTGAATGGTATTACATAGTTTCACAAAAGCATGCCGCTAAAAAATGATAAAAATTAATAAAAGTTGAGTAAGAGCATTACCATTGAACAAGAACACAGTTGAACGACCTTAGAGTCGTAGAAGCATGGAGAAGGTTGCTGAAAAGCGAATGTCTTATTATTCCAGTCTTATTTAATACCGAGAAAGTAACAACAAAAAGATTGCAGCATCCGTGAGATATTGTGCAGAAAAAACGTGCTAAAAAGTAATAATTTCTCAAGTATTCATCGGCGTGAAAAACAGTCGGTTTTATTCGATGAGAACTCTAATATTTTTCTTGGAGGATGAAAAACTTCTACTCGAAGATAAGGAATGAAAGAGGGAGGGAATGAGGATAGAAAAAAGAGTAAAAGAGAAGAGAGAAGAGTGATAGTGAGAGAGTGAGTGAGATAAAGAGTGAGACCTCTTCTTCAGCTCAGCAAAAAAGCACTACATTTGATGAAGAAGTCTGAGTAAAAACTGAGATTGCCAAAAGATCTTGCAAGTAGGCTTCTCCAACCCCTCACAAATTCTCTTATTCTGTGCTACATTTTCTTCCACTTATATTCTTTCTCTTTCTTTCTCATGCTGGTACAGGATCTTTTCCATTTTCTTTATATGTGTCTTCAAACTGAGATTGCCTCTTATTGAAACTTCTAGGGATATGCAGGTTTAAAACCCAGAAACATCTTGATAAAACTCACTTGGTTCAATCATCTGCTTCTCGTCTTTCAAGGATGTAAAAGAAAAAAGTATCATAAAATATATTCCACGGAAATGTAGCTCTATTGGAAAGGTACGTGGAACTATCAAACAAAAACGAGTCATGTTAATGCATAAACATTCACAGTAATCATTCCAATACTCTGTATTTATAATATTTGTGATTTTATTCATATTCAAAGTACATTTCAAAACTATTTTATATTGTAAAAAATCATTAGTTTCAACTTCAAATTGGAAAACACAGAATATTCGAGAATAAAGCTTCACAACAATAATTAATTACTTGAAAGTTTATTTATTTCATATTATTTTGAAATATCAATATTGTAAATATTGTAGTATTGGTCAATGGAATAAATAACTGGAAAAGTATGATGATTAATTGAAAAGTGATGATTAGTTGATTTGTATTCATTATTTTTATCTATTTTTATTTCTTATCATTTGATCAAAATTATGTTCGTTATTTTTTTATGATGATTTTCTTCCGCATGAATAGATTTTCTTATTGCAGATCCTGCTTTGCAATCAAATTCTTAGCTATTCCTAATCTTCAGCTACTGTAATTCCAATTCACAAGAGGAAACCTAGAAATCACTCTTCTTATTCCATGCCTATTATATTGGATAATTTGAATTCAATTCAATTTCAAGCCGTATTCAACTACTGTATAAGTTATACTTGTAATTCACAGTTGTATCATAGAGAAGAGATAGGAATCTAATCTTTTATCTATGGTTGTATTCAACGAATTTCAGGTTTCAAACTCAATACTAACCTAAATACAATTCACAATTCATGCTCCTTTCCATCTGGGACACTTGATCATAAACCCGATTCGAAAATGTTGAATTCGCAGATCTAAATCCTGCTGTCGTTTTGATGAGTCATAATTATGTTTATCTAGGCTTTAATACAGTAGAAAGCTGTTCCGAATTGCATTTATGAAGTTAGAATTGCAGTTCATTACGGTGTAATTGCAGTAGAAAACTCACCGCTACACTGGGTAATCAAACTCAGTTCGAAACTACAAGCAAGCTCATCTTGGATATAATTTTATCACGATTTCTGTTTAATGTTCTCACTGAGTTTATTATCTCGCCGTTATAAATCTGCCAGCAGTCTCACTTCTCTTACATTCCTAGAAACGGCTTCATCCAGGATGTAGAATTATTGCAAGAAATAAGATGGCAAGAGCTGATTCCAGAAATTTGTTCAAGTGCCATTGATTAGAATGAGATGTGAACTTTCTATCTCCTCATTTATTTGGAAAGATGAACAAATTTTATGATTCCAAGGATCAAGGTCATAGCACAAGGACAGGATATGCATAACTTCATCTACTAGATTTGATAACATTATTAAGAGGCAAAATGTGGCATAGAAATAGAATAAACGGAATGGTTTAGAAAGGAAATGCTGAAAAATTCTATCTTAATGTATAATATTTTAAGAAAATTCTGAAGATTTATGGAACACGCTAATATAGATAGGAATCAATTATAAATTAAATAACTGTGTTTGTTGGTGATGGTTTCAGGTAATGGTTAACTAATTAAACTATTAAACTTGAACTAAAACTTTTAAACTTAATAGTTTGTAAGTAATGGTTTCAGGAAAATCATTGGATTCATGATAATGAATTGGAGAAAATTAAAGAATTGTCAACGAAATGGAGGAATTAAATTCAACAACAAATTGAACGAGGAAGATGGTAATGTCTGATTGATTACATAAATTTGACTGGATTAAATGAAAAAGAAATGTTCGTCTAGGTAAATAGAAAAAGAGAAAGTAGCTTCGACTTTTTATTTAGTCTTGGAATCAGTGATCATCAACCCAAATATTATCCTCCAAATTGATCAAATTACGGTGTAATGTTTTCTCAAGTAGAGGTATTGAAAAGAGTAGATTAGAGTATGTTGTAGACTACTTTGTAGAAAGTAGAGTTAAAAGTGGAGTACATTAGTAGAAAATGTATTTTTTCATAGTATAATGTCTTTTGTCTTTTGTCTATGTAAAATGTATTATTTCATAGTAAATATCTTTTTTCTGTATTAGTAGAAAATGTCTTTTTTCATAGTACAGATAAAAATGGAAATTTTTTGGAAACAGTCATAGAACAAAAATCTATTAACAACACTTTATTCAACAACACAAATCTATCAACAACTTTCCACTGAAAAAAGAGGAAAATTACTTGGAAAAAGAAAAATTACACAAATAACATCATATTTGAAATTTAATCAAAGTTTTATAAGAAGCATTAGTTTCATTCCACATCCTATGAAATAATACCCCACAGCAGTGTAGCTCTTAGAGGAAAAGCAATCCCACAATTAACACAGCACAGTATCTAATCGCGCAGATTGCGAGATGAAGCCAATGTACGGCTTATGGCGAACAGACAGAACACTCCATTTTCCTTTTCATTAGGCAAGTTGATGGAGTTGCTGGAGCAATTTGCTAGAGTTGCGTTGTATTGCAGCACCACACACCCCTGATGTGTAGAGGCTGAGTACACAACAGCATGAGGGATGTACTCCTTTGCCATAGCCTTTAGTGGGGAACCTCCTGCAACACCAACCTGATAACAACATTCAGCTCGTACCTCCAAATAACACCCAGAACTTTACAACATCGAGAACATTACAATATCGAGAACCTTACAACAAAGAGAGCCTCACAACACAGAGAATATTACAACCTCGACAGTCGACACCCTTTAAATATTAAAAACGTTATAAGACATAAGACAACATATTATAGATTTGACATTTAAATTGAATTCTCTGTTTGGTCGCATTCCATTTCTCTGTTGTCGCATACAGACAAAAAACAAATTTTCCACAGAAAGATAATATTAAATTCATTTAGATATAATTGAACTTCTATTATTTATTAACATAAACCGTTTTAATTCAAAACCTGTGATAAACTAGAGGATTAAATTACTAATATTTGTTTTTGAATGGAGATAACCAGTATAGCACCCCCAAAGTAGGTTCAAGTCAAGTCTGACATTTTTCTACTGCCATCAAGGCTAATAAACCTTAATAGAATGAAAATAAATACATAAATATGAGGGGGAAACCCCGGCGTAGGGTGAAAAACCACACGAGATTTTTCCGGACCCTCAAAAATTATGTACTTTTACCCCATGCAGCTATGGAAGCATATCCAAGAAGACTATTCCAAGATACAACGTGACTGCGCTATCAACTTTAATGTGATGTCTTAATCTGAGACTGGCGAATAATTCCAACGGTACATTTGGCAAGACTGCTTACAAAGCGCGGGAAATCGCAACTCGAATTTGAGAGAGAGAAAGAGAGTGAGTGAGAGGGAGAGGAGAGAGAACGAAAGGATAGAGAAAGGAATAAAAGGATAGTCTCATTATAAGAATGAGTAAAGGACGGAACAATGAGGCAGGACTAAAACAGAGATAAGGAATAAGGGAGACAGAAATAGAGGATCAAGTATCAAATGAGAATAAGAAGAGAGAATATAGGAAGGAACGAGGAATAAGAATGAAATTAAAGGGTCGAGAGAGATAGAAGGAAATTATATTACGATTGCGGTTTGGAGGCTGGAGTCCTTTCCAACAGTAACTGCAGTGTATTACGCCGTTAAAACCAATCTTCAATAAGATAAAGTAAGAAATAAGATAAAGCAAATTGAGATAAAGACGCAAATGCAAAGTTTAATATCACGTTGCACCGCACGTGTTATATGTTACCTGACCTATTATTGTACTAAGGGTGGGTGGGTTCGCATATAATTTGGTGTAATTTAAATGTAATCAAGAGGAACTAAGGAATAGTTTCCTAGTTTCCATATTATTACACTGTGCGAGTGAGAATGCAGAAAACTATAGAGGCACTATGTATGCGAAAATATAGATGTAGGTTGGACTATGGTGAAAATTCTGAACTGTAATGAGGAGTGTTGGGGATATTAATGAAAATAGTTTCAGCTGTATACCAAGAGAGGATTGAATAAGTTTCAGACACCTCTTGCTGCGAAAAAAAATGAAATTACGGTGGAATCTAGAGATATCCTATTGGATCAAGAAATTATCAACTAGAGATATCTATAATTTCAGTAATTTGATAGTTTAAAACTAGCACGTTGAAAACAAATGGAATGAAGGTAGTAAGTATTAAAAAATACTTGTATGGCTTGTTAATGGAGGAGGATATTTATTATTACCTTATTTTTATTCCAACTTGAAAATAAATAGATCAATCTAGATCTAGAGAGGCTGATTCAGCTGATTGTTGATGTGTCGATATAGTTACCAATGGAAAGAGAATTTTTGAGGAGTTTGAGGAGACATCTGAATAGTTTGGACGGTATTTACCTATCCAATTTCAAGTAGAATTGAAAAAAATTAGTTTATGAGATGAACTTTCCTAAAGTACCAATGTATAACTATACAACTTTGCAAGAAAAAAATTAAACTTGTATCGAATTTTCCAGCAATTCTTTCATTTTCCTCACAAACAAATCAATTTATTTCAACATTATGTATTCATATAATGCTATGACCTTCATTACTCTAACTGATTTTGTAACTGCAAAACATTGTCAAACTTTTTCACTCGAAAAAGGTACCAAGTACACTTCCATCATTCACCATTAATTTTTCCAGAGCGGAATTTTTCGAAAACAAACCAACGCAATCTATGACTACTAGGGACAATTGCAAGACAGAAAAATCACGTACGCAGTAAATATTCGCCATTAATTTTCCCGGAGCAGAATGTTTTCAAAAAAACTAACACCAACGATTTGGCGCAGACGGCAAGCATCAAACATTGATAACAGAATTTGCATAGCATTCGGTAGTCACAGTCAAGCACTCGCTAAGAAACCGTCTGGCTGCATAGTAATGAAGTGAAGTGTAAAATTTTGCATGGTGATCCAATTAAGGGTAGGAGAAGGCGAAGTACAGCTAAGAGATTTCAATTCGCTTCACATTTCTCTCTGCACATCAAACAACTTCATACCTTTTAAAACATATAACTGTAATACAGTATTCATTGAAATATAGATATGAATTGTGTAATATTCAGTATAGTGCACATGGTGTCTGAACCACACAACTGCACTCATTGAAATACAGAAATGGAACTGAATACTTACTACAGTATACTCAGTTACTCACAAACAGTTACTATATACTCTGAAGTGAATCCTTCACACATCAAACAACTTCATACTGTCTAAATCATTCAACTGTATTCATTGAATTGAATACTATGTAAACTGCATGTAAACTGAATTGATAGGAAACTGCATATTATGCATGACTACAAGGCTGTATAAAAACGACACAGTATTCTGAATAACTCAGCTACAGTACAACTACGTTCTATGATTGAAGCGCAGTTGGATGCGACAAGATGCTAAAATGATCCTGAAAATGAATGAATAAATAGAGAGAGCGATGTGGCAAAGTTGTTTTATTTGTTTTGAATACATGTTTTCAGTTAAGAGAGATATATCATGCATTGGCAGACATGGAAAGTAGGACACTAGAAATGAGGACAGGAATTTAATTAATGAAATGCAGAAGCGAAGTTGTACATGTTCTCAGTTAGCGAGAGAAACCATCCCTTGGGGAGAATGAATAGGCTGCTAGAAGTAAGGAATAGGAATGAAACATAGCAGGAGTGAGAATAAAACTTCATTTCGTCATAAAATCATTTACGATCAACTAATTGGGATGAAAAATACATGAAAAAACACATTTATATTTAAATTTAAAAACATTGTCCAAGTAAAGATTATTCTGCAACAACTTTGACGTCATAAACGATTTCCACTTGAAACTGCAAAGTTATTTTCTTTGAATTTCCCTTCACTACCAATGGGTAACAATACTGAGAATTCAATTTTCACTAATAAAATCATTCTTGAATACAAACATCGACAATGTTTATTGAGCCCCGTGGAAAAACGCCCCAATTGTTATCCAGAATCCAGCTCAATTACACCGTCCTCAACCTTATCAGCTCACTTCATTTGCATAGAAAAGCCGTCCGTATTTGTGTTAGAAGCGTGCAGACAGATCAAACAAAGTCTACGGCAGCTAATTAATGTTTGAGCGTCGAGCACCGTTGCAGACAAATTCAACTCGACATTATTTGTTTTGTAACGATCGCCGTAATTTAGGTCACAAGGAAAGCGCGCGGCGTTCATCTTCATTACTATACAGAAACTCAAGTTGAACAGGGGGATGGAAAAGTGAAAGGTCATGGAAATTATTACAAGTACTAGAAAATTATTGTTGGGGATCATAACTGTAGAAGAGATACTAATTGGAGCAGAATAATTTTTCCCTCTTGAGATTAGAGGGAGGTATGAGGGAGGCTTATGCTAAGGTATCACAGAAAAAATAAGGTTTATTCGTTATAAATAATGAATAAACCTTTCATTATACCCCAGCATTCAGATTATTGTTAAATTATAAAAAAAAAATAGAAGATTGGAATATTAAGATTAGTTGTTCCTTCCTTAATTTGTTGATTTTTTAATTCCTTCAAAATTCAACCTCTAATGAATGGAAATGTCATATTTGAACCTCGAGCAACTTTTTATTCAATAAAATGAAATAGCCTCAAATTGAGCTGCTGGCTTAGACCTGATAACACACTAGACATGCATATCACAAGGAAGCAGTGAAATGTATGTCTAGTTTGTAATCAGATTAGAAAGCAGTAGTTCAATTTGAGTCTCTTTCATTTCATTGACGTGGTTGGTATAATGGTATGTACAAATGGCTGAAAGTTTGCTAAAGTCACCAGACAAACATAATAAGCTTCGTGCCATCATTTTATAGAATGGAAATTTACATTTTAATCTTATTCTATTTAAGAGTTGTGAAAATATATGACAAAAAACTTAACATTTTAGACTACATTATTGATCGAAGTCCAAAAGAGAAACATTTTTAGAATGAGCCTGATGTATCTCTCACAAATTTGTGATATTTGTGTTATAGTTTCTTGGTTCTATTGAGTTGATTCTGAATGGATCTGATCGAAAAGTAATCTTGGAAATGAATAAAATAATCAGTTATGTTATGGGAAGACCAGTGTTGAGGAGCAGCCTACCCAGCGCCGTATACTACTGACCTAGACAGCCAGCCAATCAGATGCCACGATAATGAACTTGACCGAGTAGGGTGACCGTGAGACAAAAAAAGACTGTGACGTCACAAGAAGTCACTGACCGACAATATCACTGTATGAAAACTGCATGAAGTCGAATTTCATCAGTAGATATCATCTACAAGTAGCGAGTGATTATGAAACTGCGTAAAGAAAAAATCATGATTATTGGTTTCTAACAATTCAAGATTTCACAAAATTCATTCATCGTAGTTTAACTTGTTGACAGACTACTGAACAAAACACAGCCTAGATCTGCATTGTTGATAGTCTAATTAGACTCTAATCATTTGCAATTTATAGAGCCCACAAATGTTGGGGATGATATAGGAGAAGGTACATCAATGCCAAACTTTAATAGTACAGAATATTCAATTTTTCTTATAGTAAGGAACGTTCATGAATGTGGCCCAAATTGTTTTTAAATTTGATAGCTATCTCAAAGTAATAATATTGAAATTCTATTCAGAATATGGCTGGAAATGGCTTAAAACAATTCTATAAGACACGGCTAGTAACAGAATAATGAAAATTATTATGATTTTTAATTATTCAATCTCCTTTTTCAAGCCACAGCATCTAATAATTTGTTAAATCCGGAAAATCAAATCAAATAATCTTTTATTGACCAGAACAAAATATCAACTTACAAATTAATAAGAAAATACAAAAAAATACCCGTTGTCATACTCAATTCATGGACTATTGAATTGGAAGAAAATCCATTTCACTTCACTAAAAAACCAAAGCGAATGTATTAATTTCACAGATAAGCACAATATTATGAAGTACTTCTCAAGTACAAGTAGTCTGTTATCTAAGGAGCTTGACATTTGAACCCGGGTTCAAGGTTGACATGCTTAACATTGTGGGGTTCACATCGGGGGAGGACAGGTGGTTCCAAAAGGGGTTATTAGTGACTTAGTTGATATGGGGTGTCGAGGGGTCTTTAGGGAGGGGGGGGTGTCGAGATTAATCAGTGGACATGATTGGACAGGTATTGTGTGACATACCTGTATACCTGTATTATATGGCATACATGTATAGTGTATACCTATGATCACTGTATAATTAAGATGTCAGAATGACAGGTTGATAACTACAGCTAGAGCTGACACGTTTGACAGTTTGGTAGCACAAGCTACAACACAGCTATTATGCTATTTACTGCTAAAAACAGTCTTTAATAATCTACTTTGTGATAAAAAAGCAATTTGATATTCCTAGATGAATCTGAACTTACATTTAAAACGGTACCATAATTTTCACTATAAATCCGCTTTTTGTGAATCAATTACGTACGAATGATATTTTACTTTACATTAAAATCGATATTTCATGTTATTCTATAGATTAGATCACTTTAATTTCATTAGGCGATGAAAATATTGATTCAAATATTGATTCTTCCCACATTGTAATGTATCTTGCCAATAAATGAATAAAATATCTTAAAACCCTGAAATTGCTGTAGATCTTAAGCTGAGGCCGCACTGTAGGGTGGTTACCTGAATTGTAGATGGTTCATGTATAGCTCGTACATAATCCATAATAATAGAACAGAACATGTAGAAAATAATCACAGTCTTCTTGATAAACCGTGTCAACCGTTCACCAACCACCATCCACCTACTACCCACTTGCAGTGTGGCCCACAGTAGAATACGTTGAAAACTCAATATAAAAAAGAAAATTCTGTAGCACTTAAATCAGAAAAATATTTTGTGTTGAATACATTCCGAATAGCACCGAATAAACGTAGAATACGTTGAAAACTCAATATAAAAATAAAATTCTGTAGCACTTAAATCAGAAAAATATTTTGTGTTGAATACATTCTAAAATAGCACTAATCCAATAATGTAGTGAAGTAAGTAAAACGGATGAACAAAATAGAAACTCTCTATCAGAAACCTATTCATAAAAACTTTCTATTTATTTTATCCATATATAACTATTCTATCAGAAATTGAAAAATAATATATGATTATTATACAAGATGTACATCAGTACATGAGTAGAAGATAGAATAAATACTATAGGAGAGAGCAAGAATTCCTCTCTCTCGAGCAGATTTTCAGGAAACGAATTTCAGACGTTACTCATGCACAAGTAGGTAAGCCTACCATACCAGGACTACCTGGCAACAAGATTGTCTCTCAGCGAGTAATTTATGTTCCCATGTTCCCCAAGGATACGAATAGAGGGAGAAGGAGAGATAGGAAGAGCAGAGGAAAGCAAATTCTGAGCCTGCCTACCGGCTGTTGGAATAATACGGGCTTAGGCCTAGTTTCCCCTGGTAGAGCATCAGCATCACATCAGTGTGTTACACACATTCAATTTGCATCGTCTGCCTCATTTTACACGCATTTAGCTGTGCAAATGCAATACGAGAGCCGGGCTACCCGGAGATGTATTCGCAAATACGGGGGAAATTGATGTTTTATTCTAGGTCAAACGATTTTTTTATCGATGAAGAATTTTTTTATTCATTCCTCATAAAATACTATGCAAAAAACGAATAATTAAAACCTGTCACAGTTTTCACGAGAAAACTTTGAAAGTAACTGGTAATTCAGGAAGTAATTCACAAAGAGAGATTTAGGAACATAACTTGTTAGAAGAAACTTCATGATAGATTGTAGAGAACTTCATATCTTACCCAAGTTTTCTTAGATTTTTTATTAATTAAAGGTTAATAAAACAAAAGAAGATTGAACAAAATTATGAATAACACTCTGTGGCATGCTGCATAAGAAATCATTGATAAACAATGTTGTCAAATGGCAATGATACCTGAGTTTCGACCAATATGCTAGTTTTTTTTTTCCAATTTTCTTGTATTCACGAAAGTATTACACCATTTAAACCACCTCAGAATTAACAAGGAATTATTTAAAGTTGGAGTGAAACTTCAAAACTGTCTGAATTTCTCTACTGTGGAAAATTCGAGTTCAAAACTGAATAAGCAGAATTTAGAGGCACCAACATTTTTTTCAATTTTTAGAAAACCAGTGTATTCAGAGAATTTCAAAAAAGGTTCATCTCCAAACCGCTTTTCAAAGATTTAACTTTCCATGTTTTACCCAGAACCACTCAAAGAATCAATGATACATGTACGTACAAGTGATAAGGTAAGTGAAATTTTCCAGTTTTCTGACCAGTCACCCCTGCGCACTCTATCGAGCACAATATGAAGCACCAACGCAACAGAGATACAGCAAGCGCAGCCTAGCAGAGAAAACATGAACTATAGCAACACTTCTCGATTCAAACAGTACATTGGTCTGTCCAGTCATATTGTTGCAGCCAGTGAAATGAGTACTTCAGTTTCTTATCACAAGTACATTATTATCAATTTCATCTCTCACAATCACTATTTCAATTTGAATACTTTTTTTTGGAATTATGTCGTACGGTAATCATAAAGAATTGAGATGTGGAGCTAAAAGTTTGACAATTTAAAAGAAAAATGATCACTGTTACTGGAATTCTTTCGCTGGTTATGATATGCTCACTCAAATCCTGAACTTGTGCATAGGAGGATGATAAGAGTTTTAGATGAAGTTCCGAGCCACTGGTAAATTAGAGAACAACGAATCTCATTGGCGAACTTGTATAAAAAAAACCTTATAACTTATACCCCCTATTCAAGTCTTCAAGACCTGATCAAAAATACTTTTGAGCTTGTGATGAAAGATTGTCTATCCTTAGACCAATTTATAATCAGATTGCACCTAAAACCTATTAAAAACTTTTTATAATACACACTTTCAATGCAGCTCTAGAGTCTAGAAGATCAGCTAATTGGGGTTTAAAAAATGGGTCTAAATATTGGACACTATTTTAACGTCGAGCAGACAAGATAATCAGAAATGTAGCTTTTCATATTTTACCACTACTGTGTTGAAAACACACAGGAATGAACACAACGATAACAAAAGAACATAAAGCTTGAAAATAAGTGCAAGCATATAAAACAGAATTCAAATTTCAGTGTGCTGAGTTAATACGGACTATAATTCTTGGTGTTCGTTTGCTGGCGCGTTGACATAAACCCGCAGATAAGATTGTGCGTAAAACAAGCCGAAATACTGGCGAGGGGGGCTGACACAACTTATGCGGGCTTACAGTAGGCTACTTTCTGTGGGTCTAAATCCTCTCACATGTGTCTGAAATAATTTACTCGGAAGAAATAAATTCGAGAGAGATTTCAACGCAAGGATGCAAGGTTAAGAGCAGCACTGTAGATTTTATGCGTTTGCCCGGGACATCACGTAATCGGAATAAAAGTGAGGCAGCAGGAGGGAAGCAGGGAAAGGATAGAAAGGGATGGATAAATAGGAGGGATAGAATAGTCAAGAGAGAAAGACTGAGTCAATGAAAGAACAAGAGAAAGAAGAGAGGCGATTGCTGATAGATAGTGCATAAGGGAGAAAAAGAAGGAACAAAAAATATCAGGAAAACAGATCACAATTCAAGCAGAAGAAGGGAGAGGAAGATATAATTTAGACCTAGGTATAGTGTTTGGTGGAGAAAGAGCAAACGATAAAAATGGCGAAACGCCATGGAAAAATGAAGATAAATGTGGGTAGTGTGGAGTGAAAAAAGAAGGGATGAGAGGACAAAAAATGAGATTATAGAATATGGAGAAAATATAAAAGAAATACATGAAGAATGTTAAACATTAAAAACATGTTGGACCTACTTAACCTGTAGCTCCGTTCATCATATTTCTAGAATCATTGGGTAACATTGAATAAGAACATTGGATAATTCGGCGGAACGGATCACCCGAGAGGGTCTCTACGCCAAAAAGAAGCTATATAATAAGTTATAAGCAAAATAATAATTACTGAGAAAATGAGAAGAATCAAACGAGGAAACTGGTCGAGGAGTAGGAGTGTAGAAGGAGAAAGGGTGAATCTTCTTGACAAAGAAGATAAAATGGAAAAATTACAAGTAGATGAAAGAAGAAAAAGACTGAACAATCAATAGAATAATGAAAATGATCGAAGTCGAAATATAATTGGGAGAAAAAGAAGAATAATTCAAAAGAAGAGCCGTAATATGTGACAAAGAGCAAAAACGTTGTGGAAATAGAACAAGAAGTCAAGGAGCACAAGACTAGAGAAGATTAGAATCGAAAAAAAACAATTGAAAGATGAGAAGAAAGAAGAGAAATAGATTAAAAGAAAAGCGAAAGGAAGAAGAAAAAAGTGATTAAAAGTAGAAAGTTGGAAGGGCGAATGAAATACATTCAGAGAGCAAAAAAAGAAGGGCAAAGTGACATCAAGAGAAAAGAGAAAAAAGGGACAGCACAAAACCACAGAAAAACAAAAGTGATACAGCAGAAAAGAGAGACAGAGCAGAAAAGGAGGGAGTGTGCAGAAAAAGGAGAAAGAAACTGAAAGACAGAAGAAAACTAAATCCTCCAAGACAAGTGGGGAAGATTGATAGCGAATCCACCCTTCGACAACGTGGATGCCTCTTTCCCCTTTCCCCCAATCCTCATCATCAATCCCTCATCTACCCTTATCCGCAGCTAGCCGAGGAACCGCTCAAAATCCAAGTACAGGATCTCTTCTAAGACATAGTGAAATGTAGACGGATTCAGAGCCCTTTGTTTGACAACCAAGACAGTGTTTTTTGAAAAGAGGGAGTTCACTTACAGTTAAGCTCAACCTCGAGCCCACCCCTACAACGCGCTCCAAACTTGGTCGATTGTTTCAATTTCTAAAGATTAAACTTATGGTGAAAATGCCACAAAACTCAAGGGATTTGCTTGCTTCTAGAGGAAGGTTCTGAGTTGAGAGTCTTGATAAATAATATGCAAATCGAAGTAAAACAATTTATTTCTGCTAATAATCAGTTATTGAGTTCATATAATTATAGGATAGTCCAAGAACGGTTGCACATAATATAGTAGACTACTAATGATAAAAAACGTTGTTCATTAGAGATCAATCACACACCATTGTGTAAGGCTAGACGTACACCGGTTAGTCAAGACAAGACAAGACGACATTATTCACGTTTAGTCACAGTAATTCACAAAGCTGCTTATGTAGCGACATATACCGATGCAATGACTAATCGGTGTGTGTTGCTTCATAAGCAGCTTTGTGAATTACTGTGACTAAACGTGACTAATGTTGTCTTGTCTTGACTTGACTAACCGGTGTACGCCTAGCCTAACTGAGAGCTTATACTGTAATTTCAAAACTTCAAGCATATTCCAAAATTCCAAACACGTTTTCTTTCCCATCCATACTAACATCGAGGCAGTAACTTTTCCCATTCAAAAAGGTAGTACTTCTCATAAAATACACTCTATTAATAGAGCTTGCATGTCGTGAAACATGACTATGAAACTGCCCCGAATTTCAACTTCCAAACCAAACTACTAAAACAACTTGTCACGTAGGTGCACAACTAGAATAACAAACCAACTATCATATTAGTAGAGAACAAAACTTTACAGCTCTTCATTCCCTAGTCTAGAATTAATCATCTTGCATCAACCTTGAACAAAATTTCCTCCACGATAATAAGGTATTTATTCTACCTCTAGACTGCGACAGTCAGATGAGAGTGCAGCTCACTGACAGCGAATGTAGTAAAAGTTCTCAATACAGTGTTCTATTTTATGATCACGAAAAATTAGTTTTCTATCGTCATGCAAACTAGCATGAGAATGCAGCTAGGTAAATTTTGGACTACCATCACAATTTAGGAAGCAATAACGACCTTATTATCATTATTAAGTACATAATATTATTATTTACAATATATTTAAAACGCTCAGTGAGAACGTTTGTAGAAGTTATACTAATATAAAGAGGTTATAGATGTAATACTAAAATAGTGCATTCTAATCACATTAGTCTCTAATAGTAAAAATAGAACTTGAAAATATTTAATTTGATGAAATTATCAAGGAAAGAATGGGGTGAAAGAGATTGAAGGATTACAATGTTACAAATCATTTGTAACCCTACTGAATGGAAGGGTTTGTAATGATTACAAAATTGAAAGAAACATTATAAATTACCTCAGTTACCAGCAATTTGATACAATGAAAATTGCGGGTGGATGTGTCATTGAATACTGGAAATGTTGAGTTCTTACCTGTAACAAACAGAAAATAGAACACATGAATAAATAAGGCAATTTCCTCAACTCATATAGTTGAGCAATAAAATATTATTTGACTGTTCAAGGACGATTTTCAATTTCCGAACCATTTAGTGGTCATTCAATTTCAAAAAATTGGAATAATTTGTAACATGATATTTAAGGATGGAAATTTCCGAGCCGTTTCAATTTTATTAAAATTTTAATTAATTTTATGAAATTATAATTTTTCAAATTTCACTCGGGTCTCCCCACTATTAAAAGCCATACGCTAAATAAATCCGAGCCGTTCCCTTTTTAAGACGATCCCTACAAAAAAAAAAAACAATGGTTACACCCAGTAAGGAATAAATAACCCACTTACATTACTTTCCCACCCTCTAAATAGAGAGAATGCTCAACCCTTAGTCGCTTATTCCCCGCGCGGTGCGAACAGAAATTCGCGTAAGCAAATTTATGCAAAACAACAACGTAGACCGGATTTCGAAAGCATGCATACAAATCTGGCCAACATAGACTGCTTACTACAGACTCCGCAGCAGGGGAAGATCTCTTCAAGCCGCAGAAACTGAATCAGCGATTAATTAATTCACGAGCGCTGTCTAGGTTCCGTTCACTTCATTTCCGTTGGATTGGACCTCCAACGCCGAGATGGTCTTGGTGTTCATCTGTGCACGTGTTCAGAATTCAACACAGTTTGTGCTGCAGACGGTCCCCCCCCCCCTGGCTACAAAACCTATCATGTTACTCGAAATAGAGTAGAGAATTGACTGAAGTTTCAAGAAAATATCAGCGTTGGCTAATTTTCTACACTTACTCAATTCTGAAACCAGAGGAATGTTGTTTCATAAAGTTTAGAAGTCAAGAATTTTACGAAAAATATAGGCAAAATGGCGAACTTACACTAAACAGACAAATCACCTGTAGTTGTAGTAATTACAAGTAAAATTTACATGGTAAAACTTTTCAAGTTTTATTCAATATTTTTTGAGGATTTTTTCAATATTGTTTGTTGTTGATTCGGCTTTTCTATCAATCTTTCAAGATTTAAAATAGATATTCTTAGCTTAGCCAAGTCCTGGACTAAAACGGGTGACATCGACAAACGTTTGTCTCGACAGGTTAGTGAGTTAGCAGCATAGAGAGCCCTTATATTACATTGTGTCGAGGTTAACGTTTGTCGATGACATCACTCTTAGCTTTTTCCAGTGTAAATTCTATAAATGTGTCAAACACACAAAATTCTTAAATGTGTATGAATATGTTGTCCAAGTTTTATGGAGCAGGCCCTACCGCGTTCAATTCTTCAATTTTGAACTGGAATCATAAGAGAAACAGCCGAAATAAATCATGAAATGATGCTATTATCCGATTGGCTATCATCGCGAAATGGCTGCCGTTATATGGAATATGATAGAAAATGGCGGCAGTTAACAATGAGCAGCCAATCACAGGCAAGCTGTAGTTCAGCCAATCAGAAGCGTCGATTGGTTCCTCGAATGCTGGTCGACGTTTGTACAACCAACTGATAAATTAAATTAACTATTAGAATATTCATTCAACTACTAAAAATTGGAATAAATTATTCAACTATTACATAAATCCTGAAAAAATAAGTTTTGGATCCTTCATCAATCTAGACACGTTCACGCACCGATGACTAAACGCCAATGATGAATTGCGGAGGAATTTTATGCGTGGAAAGCTCATGAATAGCTTTGTTGATCGCAGCATCGCACCTTTCTGAAGTCATTCAACGAAAAGCCCATTGTATGCAAATTAGATAGCAATTAATCTGGGCATTCCATTCCAATGCAGCAAGGGGGATCTTCGTCATACAATAGAAGCATCATTGCTGGGAGGGGCTGGTTTTAATTTCCATCATATTTTATCATTAGCAAGGAGTTAACTCATCTAAAGGATTCAAAGTGAAGAATGAAATGAGATTAAAGAATTGAAGATTCAAGTGAATAATTACAATGATAACTGCAGAGTGATTAAAATAAGGAGGAATGTACTTTTTTGATAATTTTCCAAATAAGTGAAATATCCCATTTTTTAATGAAAATTTTGACCAATGTTTACTTTGATTATTGAAAAATTATATGGAAGATTGAGCTCGATCATCCCCAATCATGCATTAAAATTAATCTGCGATTACTAGTAAAAATTGATATGGTTAATATTGTAGATCAAGCCCATAATACCTTTTTGCAATTGTGATAAAATATTGTTTATTTCTTCAGTTTTTACACCTTGAAGTTTTCTACTTAAATTCAAATTTATTAAAACAACAAAAGGAATAAATAATAAAGCATAATCAATTTATTCTCAAAAGTATATTATTAGAGTAAAGATTATTTGAGTTATTATTAGAGTAAAGATTATTTGAGTTTGAGTTTATGTTATAGGATTATTTGAGTTATTATTAGAGTTTATGTTATAGGATTATTTGAGTTATTATTAGAGTAAAGATTATTTGAGTTTGAGTATAATGTTATAGGATACACTGACTGAGAAAATTTCAATGCATTGTAAATAATACATTGAAATGCAGAACACCTTGTTGATCATTGTATTTTTACTTCTTTACTATAATAAAAGAAACAAATTTGTACCTTTTAAATGCAATTTGTTTGATTATTATAGTAATGGAAATTGATATCAATCATTAGATATCAACCTTAAAGGTATTCTGACCTTTACCTGGTCAGAAAGGTTTGACAAGGACTCCTAAAACATCTTGTTAAAAATTGGACGAGATGTACAGTACTCGATGAGATTACTGGATGAAAAATCCGATAGTACACAAAAGCCTTTATCCCAAACAACACTTGACGCCTCTCGACCTACAACTACTCCATCCAGATTGAGATCAAGTGAATGATCATCTTTCAGGGATTAAGAGGTTAGTAACCCAGCCATGATCCAACATCCCGTGTCCCACTTGACCGCCCCACCCCGCCCCCACAAGGTCATCCAGCTAGCTGCCAAAGCAAGATTACAATCTCGACAAATTCCTTACTGAATCCTGTACTTTACTCAGAGGATGCAATTTTCTCGTGATGTATTAACAAGTTGTTTTTCAAAGGATGTATTAACTATACCTTGTACCACGTGTAGTTACCCCTTTCAATTATATACTACACTTGTTTAGTACCGCCCCCTCTAGTGTTTGACTGTAATTACCAGTTAACCAACAGGAATAATAGCACGGTGTTTTATGTGAAACCGCCTTACAAAACCAGCATACGTTACATTTAATTCGCTATATATCATTCCACAGTTTTTGTGCTAAAACTATATAAACCAGCTTCATATACAGTACTAAGATATAATTCCACTTTACTACTTGTTTGTGTGGGATTTTAAGTTACATTTTCCCACATAGAACTCTGAAAGTCCATTGTTTGGGCGTTATTACCACAAACAACTAGCATAACCTGATCTACTTAGTCAATGTAAATTATGTTACGTTATTCTTTCACTTCGACGATAACTAGAACATGTTACATGATAAATAAGCGGCAGGATTATGTCTTATTTACACTCAAAAGCGAAGTACAAATTAGCATACAAATATTACTTTTATAGTATACATTGCAATCACTCTATAAAGACTTTTTATGGAGTCACTGTACATTCAGAGGGAATAGAAGTCAAATAATTCTAAACTTCTGGATATTACTCTCTACTATACTTTCTGTAAATTTAGTTTACTTTCTTCTATACTTTCAGGCTACATTAGTGACATTTTATAGGAACTTGCAATAATTTTCAGTCCAAATTATTATCAATTATAAACAATTATTATCATTATGAATAATTCAAGATCATTTTTGGGCAATCGGCCCTTTATGTTTTGCACTCAAAGTGATTGTAATATTACATCAACTTATGAGAGAAATTTTCACGTGTTTTCTGTAGCCACTTCTGCATATAGCCTAATATTGAACCATACTTAGGATTAAGAACAGCCATCAACTTGGAAGAAGATAGTGCATCTCTGATACTCCAACTGCTGAAATTAAATAACTATTGGAAAAAATCTGAATATAGAATAGACAATGAATACAATTTTTTACGATAAAATACCTGAAAGTATACCCCTTGAATACCCTATATACCTGAATACCCCCAAAAAACACTCTTGTTATTATTTAATTATCCAGATTTTCATGAACATATAATTCCTAAGAATATTACGCCTATAATTATTAATTCATTTCATTTGACGCTTGACATTAGATAGATAGATATTATTTCTTTGCCATCATACTCTTCGGCCATCAGCAACGTCAAGAAATAATATCTCTCAACTATCTATCTATGCCAAGCGTCAAATTAAATGAATACAACTGTATTTCCCAAAATGAATTCTGAATACATCTATATGATTTTAATCACAAATACTACTGCAAAACTATACAGTTGGTCCACTATAATGATCGATAAGTTTAAGATTGAAGCACACAACTGTATTTACTTATTTATGCTACGGTAAACATATTCATCTTTTGTCACAAATGACAAAAATGTTCTTAAAATGCGAAAATTAATCATAGTTTGAAAATAATTATCAGCAAAATAAAAATTATGAGCTTTTGAAATTGTTTTATAAGGTAAAAATCAATATGTAATTGAAAACAAACGAAAGATTGAAGCTCATTGAATGATACCACAAAATAACCACAACTGTGTAACATAATACTCTGCTTAGACGTTCAAATACATGAGATGAAGTGCAAAAAAAAACCAACAATAAAGATACTGGCAAGGAAATGAATCTCGCCCACAGCCTATGGCTTTTTACGGCAATGCCCACTGGATCTCATCGCCTACTTACGGTGGCACTGTACCACTATAAAACATATACACATATATTTTAACTAGAAAATAATACGCATTTAGAGAATATCTATACATCGGAGAGTTCAGATATATTTACTTGAAAAAAAATATCGGCCAGTGTATGTATAGAGGCGGCAGTTGTCAATTATACCTGTCCTGATGATAGCCAGACACACAGAAGATGGCGCCTATTTTATTCATTTATTTTTTGTCTACCGTCGTGACTCATTCATTGAAGTCATGCAAGGACAGAACAGAGTAGGTTCTCATGACTTCATTCAAGAATAGAGAATCAGAGGAAACTGTTGCTTGTTTCATTCAGAGAAAAAGTTGTCTTGAATGAAGGTATGAAGTAATTCATTCTCATGAATGTAATGTAATTTGTTATTCTATGAATGTATTATTTCTTGATAAATTTAATACAAATCTAAGGGCCGGTTCATGAGCTCGGGATTTATCATAGTCCTAGACTAAAACGGGTGGCTACCGTAGCATCGACAAATGTTTGTGTCGACAGGTTCGTGGGTGAGCAGCATAGAGCCCTTAGTACTTAGTCTCGGGCTTAATCCCGAGATCATGAAACCGCCCAATGTAAATAGTGTTGATTAATCCATGAATAATATAATAATTATAATTCATTGCTGTTAGAATTGTATTACTTATCTTTTTTTCCTCATTGATATCATATGTGATGAAAAAGTCTTCTTTTAAGGCCAGTTGCACGAAAACCCAATTGAATTCAACCGCCGTAAAATGAAGAAATTTAATCGACTTCCTATTTGTTCATTGTATTATTGGTAGGCCTACCGTTAGATGACATCATTTTACGGTGGTTGAATCCAATTGGATTTTCGTGCAACTGGTCTTTATAATTCATATAAGTAGGAAAAAAGTAGTGTGATCAAAAGGATTAGGATGGTTAACTTTGAAAATTGATGAATTTTCTTTTTCTTCGTAGTTATTTGAGTCGAATTCAAGAGAATTTACGGTACTACTTTACAAAATACTTTCGTAGGCCTTATTATTATTTCAACGTGTAATTATTCTCAATTTCTCCAGTTTCATGATGAAATCATTTTTTCAAAACACTGAAATTATCCCATTCATCCTCAGATAATAATATTATAATAGGAAAACGATAAAGCAATATTCTCGAAAATATCAATACATATTTGCAAAAATAGGCTGACCTCCATTCTCAAGGATATTGGTTGTAAGCATGGACTTACTAACTGTCCCTTATCACGCAAACTTGCCGTAAAAGCAATCACAACACTATAAGATTTTTGCAGGGAGTGATAAGTCAATAAGTTGATGGATAGGAGGCACACATTATATTAGCCTTGCTACCTTCTTTGGATAGTAGTTTGGTACTTGATAATATTAGTAGTCCCTCTATGTCATGGAAGGCCTACTTACAAATAGTAGGCTATCTCAGGCACTTCTTTTCTACAATTCTCTCTCTTACTCTATCTCTCATGAACTCTCACGCCCTCTTTCTCTCTCTCACCCACTTAAATATTCCGGAGTCTTCTCCTACAATTGCCGTGCTTTGCATTTAGGACCAGTTAACGGGTAGACTGGTTCCAAAAAGAGGCCCATGCTTTAATAGTTTAATCAATGTGTCTTGACATTGTCAACTGACTCACCAAATCCTTCCTAAATATTTCCTTTCCTATTTTATGGAAGTAGAATAATCCATTGCAAACCTCCATGAAATATT
Source organism: Laodelphax striatellus (assembly GCA_017141395.1). Lineage (NCBI taxonomy): Eukaryota > Metazoa > Arthropoda > Insecta > Hemiptera > Delphacidae > Laodelphax > Laodelphax striatellus. Next base: position 13,664,267 of record CM029538.1, on the reverse strand, counting down.
CCACTTTACAGGGGCGGGGCATGGAATTATGACACCCTGGGCGGTACTCTGACTTCACCAAAAACTACAAACAGTCAGCAACCCAATGTTGCCAGATGACTTGTTTTTGGCTGTTTTTCGGGTAATCTAACCTATCAGCCAAAGTCATCTGGCAACGCTGGGTTGCTGACTGAAATCAGATAGCAGTTGCTTAGTGGGCGCAGGGGCTAAGAGTGGAGCAGACTGGATGGTTTTTTTTTCAAAATCTGGCTCTAATTTCGGAGGAGTATAAATTAATTGTTGAAACAGTGTTAATATGGAACAATTTCCAAATTTCAACTAATATTCATATACACAATACACTGCACTGATAATTGAACGTTTTAGAAGTCTCTTTCTTGTACTTACTTCACTCAACTCATGCCCGGTTTCTCAGTCGTTCAATAAATAGTTTACCGGACGACTAGAAGACCTGGCATTATTTTTGAAGTCTTATCAGTTCAACAGACAGATAATAATTTGACACTTTATGAGATCGGACTACATAAGCTCTCATATTGTACTGCTACACTGTTACTTATATAATTTTAATTGTGAATTATTATAGACTTATTATATTTTGAAATACAATTACAATTTATTGTTTTAAATACATTGTATGTAAATTAATGAAGAAAGCTGCTTCTATGTCATTTGAAAATCGTCAATTGAAGTTAAATATAATTAATTATAAGCCATTGAAGAAACAAAAATAAAGAGACTTTTGTACTTTGACTACGATAAAACTATTCATTCAAGTATTGCACTAGTAATACGTTTTTTGAAATTAACCATTTAGCCTCTTTAAAGCATCTCATTTAACAGTAATAATGCATGAAATCGTTTTCATTTTTTAATTTTATTCGCATGAAAAAGACATTAAAATAGTCCAGGCTAGACCTGAGGAGGTTTTACGATAGTTGCCTAATGATTTAAAACTTCGGAAGACTTTCACTAGCTTGTCTGCCATTGGCCTATTTCAACATCAGTAAATGGCGAGTAAGAGTGAATGCAAATTCCTGTTTGCAAAAGTGACAGAAGTTTGGCCACCGCAGATGCAGGCGCTACAATTTTGGCAGATGACTCACTTTAGTGTTACTCTTTTACAACTCGGCAAAACTAAAATAACCGCACAGAGAAGAAGAGTGAATAACCGAGCCTCGCAGGATGAGGACAGTATAAAAATAAAAGAGAAAATAAGAGACGAAAAGAAAGAATGTAAAACGAAACATAATTACTGTAGGACAAGGAGAGAAGAAGGGATATAAAACATAAAAAGTATCACTGAAAGACAAGAACCACAAAAAAGAAGAAGAGATGAAAAGGGTGAAGCTGAAAAATGATAACAGAAAGAAGAAAGTAGCAGTATTGAAAAAAGACGCATCCATGTGTGAGCACTTGCGTTTAGCAGACAAAAAGATTCTCCCTCGTTTCACAGACCCGTACTAATTGGATTTTTTTCAAGTTATGTCATAAATTTTCACACTACACGATGTGGAAAGACGTCCATAAAGGCATCGAATTGCAGCTGTAGTTACATGCGTCACTAAGAAATTAGAATTTTTATCAGTGTTATGAAGGAGTGACTATGAAAATACTCAAATAATGGAATGCAAAACATATCTAATTTTATTCATGGGTTTTGTAAAATTTAAATTTTATTTTGTTTCTTTGTTCATTATTCTGAAATGAGTCACATTATTATCGTCTGATATAGGCGGTATGGAGAATGAAATGGTACATCAACATTTCAATTCAAGAAACACATGGAGTCGAAACGTAAACTTGAAAAACATTAACTATTCATCCACAATTTAATCTTTTCTGTAAGTGTTCAACTTAATTGGATTTTCATATAAATGATCAAATTACATCTAATTTTCCCAAAGCAGGAAGGATTATACCACAAGTATAAATAGACTACAAATTCAATAATGTTGAAAAATATAAATAAATTTATCTAGAATACCTTCCTATGAGAATTAATTAATGTCATCAGTACGATGACTTACCATCAATGAATCTATGGCACGCTTCATCATTCATTTCAAAATATTTGCATCTTATTTCAACTTCCACCATCCCTACCTTGACTTTATCTATCCCACATTCAACAAGCACTCAGAATATTATTATCATCTGAAAACGAATTATCTAAAACCAAGAACTATCGTTATATACAACAATTTCTAAAACAAAAATTTTCAATGGTTTTCTAATTCATCCGTCTGTCAAATTCACAGTTGGAGATAACAACAAAAATTAAAAAAGACTCATGAAACGCTGCATGAGTGAAAACTGCTACTCAAATGAGTTCAGTTCCATTCAAAAGACATCCTACACCACAGAAATCCAATCACAATCCAACAAATCCTAATGCAAACCCTCTCCACGATTCAATCAAATGAACAACCACACAACTTCCAACCCCCACACAAACACAGCGTCCTAATACGTTTCCACATTGTTGCAGTAGTCAACAGTTGAATGAAAGGTCCCCGAACTTTGGCCATTAGTAGATTGCAGTCGCCTGTTTCATGTTATCGCATGCCACTACTCAACAGTTCCACGCCCATTACAACAATGTTAAGCAGGGGTTTACACGGTCGATACAGGTAGCATCAATTTACCGTTTCACGAGTGAATCGCGTACAGTGGCATCCCATCAAGTCAAAAACAGGATGTGTTGCGTGAACGACTTCGAAAACGCCCCGAAACTAAATTTGGCATCTTGACCTACAAGGTGTAGGCTACAAGTAAATGAGACATGGTAATCGTCGATTGTTCCCTGAGTGTAATGTAGGTTAAAAGTGATAATCCTTTTATCGCATTGGAGTAGAGCTCACGTAAAACCAAGACTTGTCAGTCCATAGCCAAGACAATAGAAAAGAAAAAAAGAAGAAGAAAACAAGGGGGATAATTTGAAATGAAAAGGGAACGGGAAAGACAGATTAGTAAGGAAGGAATTAAAAGGGTGTGGAGGAGAAGTAGAAAAAAGAAAGAGGATTGGTAGAAAGAACAAAATGAGGAGGAGGAGGAGGAGGAGGAGGAGGAGGAGGAGAAGGGAGGAGGTTCTCTTCAAGGACAGATTATTAAGGAAGAAAAAAGAAATTAGAAAGCAAAATAGAAATGAAGACTAAAAAATGATTGAATATTGATTTTAATTATTCCAGATTTTGTTGTGCTCTTGAAGATTGTATTGAGTTTGAACTACAGTGCTGTGCTTGGAAACTACAGCAAACTGGTTAATTTCGGATTGATAAATTATTTTATTGGAGAGAATTTGAACATAATCAAGATGAATACATAATAAATCCATGATTTCTTAGTCAATTTTTTAATAGTAGAGTAGAAGTAACAAAAATGTAACACTTATATCATATTATTATAATATTCTGGATTCTATACTTCAACTTGTAGCGAGATATAAGTCTTATGAAAATTCTCAAATAGAGGAGTCTCTAAGCGTCTCCACATTGATTAAAAAATCATGATTAACCTGCAGAAAAATGAATAGAATCCACATTCTAACTTATATCGATCGATAAGTCTATCTTTTGACTTCGACTATTGATGTATCCCCTACCATTATTCTAAGACATCACCCAATTATTATTCCTTAAAAATAATATCATTGGGATATTACAATAACATTACAAAGTAAAATTTAATTTAAATAAGTATATGTTAGTGTGTAAGTTAGTATGCTAATATTCTACAATCAACAGACTCCACAGTATGCTTAGATACTTCACCATGAATAATACAACTCCACAATATGAATGAACAACATATTCCACACATAACTGCACCACAAATTGACACCCTAATAGCAACTCCCTAAACACCGGATTACCGCCATAATCGAGAGCTATTTAGTGTACAATGCCACACAAAGAGCACACCAACTGCCACACAGTACATTAAATCCGATGCAGCAAACATCACACAGGGGGAATGGAAGCACAGGCGAAGGGAAAACGTTCAAGATGTCAGGAAACAGGCAACATAGGGGAGAGGAAGGGTGATAAAGGAACAGGAAGGGAAGGGAAACACACTAACAGGATAAAGGAAGGAGAAGGAAAAGGATGAGTAGATAAGGATTGATATTGAGAGAGGGTGACAGAAGGAAGGGGTGGGGATAAATAGAAAAAGGACAGAAAGAGGAAAGGGAAGCAGAATGGTGAATGTGATCTAATGTTTTGTTTATTGAAAAATATTTCAGCTGACAGAGGAAGAGGGAGAAGGAGAAAGCATAAGATAAACGAACATTATAGGGAGGTAAAAAATAATAAACAAATAGGGAAGAGTAAAATGATGGGAGACGAACGTTACATAAAAGCAAGGCTAAGGAGAAAAGTATGAACAAAGAAGAGTGGAAAAGTATAGAAAAAGGGAAGGGGCGCTAGAGGGTGTAGAATTGAGGTTGATGGTAGAAGAGGAGAATTCTCAAATTAAAGAGTGAAGATAAATATGAGAAGAAAATCACAAGGTCAAGAGAATGGTTAAGGTGACAAGAAAAATACACGCGAATAGAAGAGGGGAAAAAATGAAGAGCAGAATAAGATTGATTGACAAAGATAAAGAGATAACAATAGAAGAAAGACAGAATGATAAGAGAGAAGAAAACAGGGCAAGTCAGAGAGAGAAGAAGTGAAAAGTATAAGAATGGAACAGGAGGTTGGATAGCAAGAAGAGAAGATAGTGAATAAGATGAGATAGAAAGAAATATGAAATAAAAATGAAATTTTTTATTCAAATATGAATAATACTAGGAAGGAAAAGGGATGGACAGAAATGTATAGGTATTGAAAGTGACAGATACATTTAATTACTTTAAATTCACATTTAATTACACATTTAATCCACTCTGAATCGAGATTATCCATTCATTTGGATTAAAGAAAGAAGAACGATGGAGAGGTAGAGAAACGGGAAGTGTAACTAGAGGAACATGAGGATGTACAGAAAAAGATAGATATGGGCAGGGAATCACATATATGTAAAATTCATGAATAATAATTATGTTAATTAATTAATTTATTATTTCAAGTACTTTTGAAATGTCATTAGTCTTATAAGCTTTATACATTTTTGAATTTCATTTTCTGTGTAAACATACTGTTTTTTTGTTTTTGTATTGACTGACTTATGAAAGAAGAACAAATTTATTTATTATTTATTGATTATAGAAAGAGAAGAAAGACAGAAAAAATAAGAAAATATGATAATAAAAGGCTACAAACGATGAGAGGGAAACAAGGAAGCCGATAAGATGCACAGAAAGAGATAGAGATGGGAAAAGGGTGTAACAAGGGAACAAAATAATAAACAGAAAAGGAAAGATATGGAAAACATTGACTACTGTACTAACCTTCCAGGAGAAGGGGGAAAGGAAAGAGAATACAGGAAGTAAGAAACGAGAGAAACTTGTCGAGGGGTGTTTGGAAGTACAGTAAAAGAGAACCTGTCGTCACAGTTCCACAACAGTTCTCAACACAATTTCAAACCCTTCTGGGTGCAGATAGGGGCTTGAAACAGATACCCCACACCTCCACATACGCACACACACACACACACACGTGCTACTCATGTTGTTGAGTGCCGCAATCCCAGAAGCACCCATTCGCCCAGACATCACCCCCGACCATGTCAATTAAGTTGTACCGCTTCCATTCTGGTCCGTACACTTCTATATAACCTCAGCGGCCACTCTTCAACTCTCTACTGTTATATGCTGCAGTAAGCTTTGCCACATCACACGTGGCCAGCTGGACTTGAGGCGTGTGGTGCGCTTTGTCTAATTAGAGCTACCTACCTAGGCAATGACCACCATTTGTGTCGTCATTGTTACATTCCGCTAAAATGAGTCCAGAACCGTTACTACTCTACTAGAGGACATTTTCTTTATTTTTCCTGACGTGGAAAAATTTGGACATTAATGACGACACAACCACGGGGTTATAGTATAGGTGTTACCGTACATATTGTCAGATTCGGGTTGTGTGTGATCACGTACGCACTGGAATTTTTATAAATTTTACTGGAATCATCAGCCGGGTGCCACAGTCGGTAGAAAAATATTTTCACAAGTGCTGGTGCTAAAAATTCGATAGAGATGAACTCAATTGATCTACGCTCATCCGGACAAATCAGGATATTATTTTGCAATTAGGATATTTGCATAAATTTCCTGATTAGTTCGGATGAGGGCAGAATAAAATATAATTAAAAGAGATTGATTAACTGAATTCTGCCGACAATGGTCGGTGAATATACTATAAATAACTTGAACAATTTCCGCCGACAAAGGTCGGGGAATATTATAAGTCATAGATCACTATAAGAGTGATTGAAAATGAATTTAGAAAATTGAATTTTTAATAAAGTTCTTGAATAAACTGATTGATTTAATTTTGAATAAAATAGCAAATTTAAATTCTCAGAGATAACAGCTGACTGATAACAAGTGGATGCCGGCTGGCTGGCATTCAACTGAATAATCTTTCTATGAAGTAAACAATCGTCATTAAATAGAAAATGTATAAGGAATACAGAGAATAAACTGGGTTTGTTACATATTCAAAACACTTTGATTTGAAATAATTTTGATTGATTTACTTCAAAAATACAATATCAAAGGAAGAAAAATTTACTCGAGATATGTCCAAATTCAGGTCATGTCCTGATAGGAATAGTAACATAGAAATAGAAATAGTTGAATAGATTTCAACTACTGGTATGAAAGTTGTACAGAAAAGTGTATAAATTCCATGAGAGAAAATGACAGCCAGGCTATTATCCAATATTTTACCAATATTGATAAACTACGAAAAATTTACTTCTTGGAATACGACAGTCCTTGAGATAATTTTTCTAGACGAATTCTCAAAAATGTGGTGTCACTCACTGGTGGTATAGATTTCAATTATACGGCTGCATTCTAAAGAGTGTTTGATAAACCTGAAAGATTTTCTGATAAAGAGACTGAACAGAGTATTCCAAAGTTCAAAATTGTGTAATGATTGAATAAAAATATAAAAAACAGTTAACCTAAAGATTGCAATTACTTTTGGATCTATAAAATAATGAGAATTGAGAGCCTGAAAACATTTATTATTTGGTGATTGTATCAAATTGTACGTATGTTATTTTGATGATGTGTTATTGTATATACAGCCCCAGTCTCCATTTTGTAACTGGAATCAATTTTCGAATAAAAATGGAGATATACTGTAGTTTGCATCTGTAATACAGTCTACTCTGAGCCTATCACTTACAGGATTCAACAAAATATTTCACAAAATATCACTTACAATTTATATTCTCATGATACACAATCAATTCATCTAAAAAATGAACTCAAACAACCATTTCTGCAAGCCGCAGGCATTCTATTAATACAAATCCCAAACCACTTTCAAGTGCGCCACGAAAATCCAATACTCCACCTGTCAATAGCATTCGTTGAAATCCGAGCAATTCCATCTTTCAACAAACATTCTTTCCCCGAATCACTGCGCTAAAAAATATAATAAATTGATAGCCTTTTTCTGTTCACAACTGGCGAGGTGAACTCAACTGTATTTTTCGTTTGCAATATACATGACAAACAACTTATATATTTATATATGACACACAACTGTGCCACAAACTCTGGGAATCAATAAGCGACGCCCCAAGTCCCTCCTCCCAACATAAACCCCCTGAACCTCAAATAAATTCCCCCACCCTAAAACCTCCCTTGTACCTCAAATAAACTCCCCTCTACCTAGCTACCAACAATATTCCACGCTGTCTGCACCCGACTTTAGTCCAGTTTCAATGCGAGCATATAAATTTTGTATGAAAGTCGAATTCAATTTCAATCAACACAAATTGGAATGCAGTGTTGCATTGTAAACTAATTTGAAATTCTTGTCATTTGCGAACAACGCTAGGGTTCGAACTGATTCAGTAATGAAACATATTTGATTGTGTTCAAACATGAGTTCACCATTGAATTGGAAAATATTTTTCTTACCGAAAGCTCACGTTTAATAATAAATTAACAGCTTCAAGCTATTGTAAAAACAAGTTTTCAATGCAGTATGCAATGCAGTCTATGCCTCGTCATCCAATGGCCGTTTTCGTTCGAACGTCCGAAAAGCTAACATTGAATCAAATGGCCGGCTGATCAGACGTCGGACGTTTCGGACGAAAACGGTTTCAGTGGACGACTAGGCTTATGCAGTTCTATTCTATAATTATTCTGTTTCGCCTTAAATTAAATGAATTATAAAATTCAGTGAAATGGTTTATGCTTATGCAGTTTTGTTTGATAGTTCTTACCATGAGCTTGAAGTTGAATATTCAACTTTAAATTAAATTATTAAACATTTAATTTATTCAACCTTTTTTTGATAGTTCTTACCATGAGCTTAAAGTTGATTATTCAATATTGAAGTAAAGTCAGTGACAATATTATTCCATATTAGTTTGAGTACGAAATTTTGTAAGTAATCAATGTTAAATTCGAATCTAAATCTACAATATGAATTAATGGAATTCACCAACATTGGTAGAATTTGACAACTAGAAAAAAATATTTTCAATAAAATTGGATACCTTATAGGTAGAGCCCGGATGTTCAGGCATTTATGATACTTGAAATAGGCAGGCAAAAAGGCACTAAAAAACACAAAAATAGGCACTTTAAAATCGAAAAAAGGCATAATGTATTTTGTATATTTATGTGAAAAAATAATACAAGAAAATTGAAAAACTTATATTCTACTGGTTGAACATGATTAATATGTTATCCTTCAAGTTTTTTTTACTCTAAATTTGGTTTTATTTCTGAAAGAATATTTTCCAGTATGAAAGAAGACCTTTCTTCATCAACTGTTGTTACTGTTGCATATATCTGAAGCACACTATTGTTGTATTTGAAGTGAAGCTAGATTCAATAAAAGGGGTAACTTTTAAATGATAAAATATTGAACATTAGCTTTATTCTCGCAAAACTTCGGTTTGACAAAATCAATTATGTTAATTCATGGATTGAAATAAACATTATTTATTCATTTTTAAGGTTCTCGTAGCCTATAGCACACTCATGCTTTCTCTGTTTATAAATAGACAACTGCTGACTACAAAAAGCTTCATTTTATGGGCTCAAGGATATTTGCAGCCTGCATTAGGGAATACGCAAATGTAATATTATAATTATCTTCTCTAGAGATCATAGACTTTTTCTCATGTTCAAATTCTTATATGTACGCTGGATTTTCTTCTTCCAGTAATCTAATACTTTTCTAAATATTATTAAAAATTGAAAAAATGCTAATTATATAGGCAAAACATATAAAATAGGATGAAATAAGCTATTTATATTGAAATAGGCAATAACACCCAAAAAAAGCAGAATAGGCAAAATTAAGGCATTTTGCCTAACATCCGGTCTCTACTTATAGGTTACTCACAGATTCACAAATTACAGGATGACAGTTTGGAGTAACATACCTGTAAGCAAACAAGAAAACCTATTTAGAAAAACAAAACAATAAAGATTGCTATAATCTGTACACAGACAACACTATGAAAAACGAAAAAGAATAGAGTTGAACAATAAACTTCAAATTGTGATAACCTGCACTCAAAATACAGTATAAAAAATTAATACATAGCTCAACGATGATTAATAAATCTTGACACCAACAAAACAACGATTATTGGAGGCAATAAAAGTCCTAACAATGTATTATTACTACCAACAGTTTGTTTATCACGTCAACAAGCAGCCTAAATAACAGTAAATGTTAGTGGGTTAATGTGGAGCTCCTAACATTTAATGTCTTGCACTCCATTGTAAGCGTCTTCACCCCTTCTTGGCTATACGATACTGTAAAGTCTGGAAACAGCCATAGCAGAGAAGATTTTGTAGAGAAGCATTTTCTTTACATTCGGGGAGAGAGAAAAGACAGGAAAAGATAAGACACGAGCTGAGGTGTAATTGGTTCACTCCTGACTGAGGAGATTCAATTAAGTTCCATTGATACTTATTATTCTCAACGTTTAACAATTGATTTAAAGGAAAATACAAACCTGGATTCTAAATCCACAAAGGTATTTGTTAGAGAAACGTATTTTGAATTGTTAGAGTATTTTCGAATTGCGCGTCCAGTGAAGTGTGACAGTATTTGGAAATTTAATGATTGTTTTTGAAAGAGAATGGATATTTAACATTCTCACCTACACAAATGACATGCACTTCTTATATGAATGTCAATATTGTATGAAGTGATGTTTGAGAACAGATACATTTTATGAATATGAATATTAGCAGAACAAGTAACCCTGAATTATATGAAATTCCTAGTTCAATAGAATGAATGAAACCAAATTGAGTTAAAAAACAATCGCTTTAACGAAAAAAACAGAGCATATGAGACTGGCGTAGCCCATAAGTAAGTGAACTTCAATGTTAGATTTCATGGAGTCAAAGGTCCTCTCTTGCTTGAAAACCTTTTTACAAATAAGGAACGAGATGAAAAAGTGATGAGAAAAGAGAGAGAAATGGAAGGGGTAAGGATAGGAAGAGCGAAAGGGACTCACCAAGAGAAGAGGAAGAGAAATAAAGGGGAAGAGAAAGAGAGGGAGTGAGGAATAAGAAGGGAGAGACTGAGGAAAAAAGAGTATAACCTTTTGCAAGAAAGGTGTGAGAGAGATTGTGATAAAAAGATATAAATAAAAAGATCGAAATAGTAAGAGAAAGAGAGAGTGGGGAATAGTAAGACAGAGAGTGAGAAAAAGAAATAGATGAACAGAGATAGTCAGATTGGAGAAAAGAGAACAACGCAAGAGAACGAGAGAGAAGAGATTTGGAAGAGCAAAAACAGTAACAGAGTGAGCCATCCATATCAACGTGTCATGGATGTCAGAGAGAAGCGCCTACACAGAGCAAAGAGTAGAGACATACGCTGTCATATCAGCATACACGTTTTATGCAAATCGAAATTCTGTGTTTTTGCACGGCTTCCCTCAGAAGAGCGAAATTTTCAGAACGGTGACACTCACCGAGTCAAAGTGTCACAGCTTTTGCTTGTGAAATCTGATTCACGATTTCGGATGGGCTTTACAACTCGTGATTTTCCATTTGTCACTACAGAATGCTCGCTACAAATGGACTCTCGTGTTATGTAGTAGCCTACAGCATCTATAACTGTAGTCGGTACAGTATTTGAAAGGAAAGCTACAACTTGACTTGATAGCAGAAAATGGAGCTTTTGAATTACTGTGTATTCATACTTGGATTTACAATTACAAGAATAGTAACAAAAGGTGTAATCGTATGTATGAATGGACTGTGAAATACTCTTTCTAAGTAGTAGAATATTGATAGCAGAAATCGTAATCGTGAACATAAATGAAATGTGTAGTAGTTTTCAAATTCGATAAGCTTCTCGGAAGATTAGAAGTATTATAGAAGAGTTATATGGTGATAATAAGTTAGTAATACCTCTTCCCTTTGAAATCAACCCAAGAATGAATGGAACTAGATTCCAAGATAGATAGTATTTCTCTATCTGATAATATGTCTATCCATAAACACAGCTAATTTTGAACAAAACATCTATTGGAAAGATGATTTAAATGAGATTGAAATCAAATACTATTAGGAAATATCAATAATAATTAGGAACAGTAATCAGAGACTAAAACAAAAATTCTTGACACTATAAATAATTACAGTATCAAGTATATTGCAGTCTGTTGAAAATCAATATTTATCTAGGCATATAATTAGAAGTTAGATGATGAAAACTTCTCACCTTTCTTATTGGATAAAAAAATTACAAATATTCGAAAAAAGTCTTGAAATGTGCCTAGCAAAGCTTGAAATGTATAATTCAATGGATAATGGATTCCATTTTAAACCAAGAACATCACTTCTCTTAATTTTTTCTTTCGAAATTTTCGTAATATTGTAGCGTATTCTCTTGTTTTCTTTCTTAATTGTAATATTCTTATGCTTATAATTTTCTCCTGGCTATCCTCTTTCCACAATTTCCTCCCAAAAATCCCTTTTCAAACTCTCACCTGAGAGAATCTCTCTCTTTCTCTCGACACCTTTCGCCAAAAATTCACGGCTACCTTGTTAGCACCGGTGACAACAATAATTCACAGTTGACAGCGGCGACCAATCACGGCTCACTGAATAATAATTAATCTCTGTCGAATTATCGATTGAACGGCTTCAGTGGAGCAGTAAGCCGAGAGGTGCTTAGCTTCATTGTTTCCGCTTCAACGGTCAGTGTTCACCCGAAACCACGAAAATCCCTGTATAGAAACATATAACTTTACCGTATCACTTTTTAGGATACCGTTCACGGTGTATTATGGCAACATTTGTCGGTAGTTAATAACGTCCTGTAAAGTTTTCCGGTAACCGGACCACGTCTAATACACCCTTTGCTCTACATGACCCCAGACTGGCCAAAGCCGTGAGGTAAAGTAATACGCTTCCAATAACCCCTTGAATATTCCCCTTGATTATCTGTGGTGAAATGCCCTCTCAGCACAATGATCCTATTTTCCCTCCATGCTTCCTAGCAATATGGGTCAAGATGGAAACTTGGACAAAATATCAACGGTTATTATTTTCAAATGTATTGTTAATGTCATATTTCATCTACTAATTCAAAAACGTATTTCTTAACAGTCGAGAATATCTGTAGATTTATTAGGAAAAAGTTTCTTTCAAATTTGAAAAACCTCTGATACATCTTCAAAAGTACCTGAGTACGAAAATTCCTTAAAATTATTAAAACTACTGAATTGAATCTTCAACATTTACATGGTACACTTATAAATTTGCAGAATACTAATAATAAGATGAAACCAATGCCCACATTGCCCACACCCCCTCTCTGAGCGGAGTTCGGTCCCCAGATATTTATAATTTCATCGATTGTGTTTGATATAGAAATCCTGTAGGAAGATTGACAATTATAATTATTTGAATACCATGGGAGAATGTATAATAACTCTCAAAATTCTGCAGTGTTGTGTCAAATAAATAGTTGTTTGACAACTTCGCAGTCTATTTTAATTAAGGTCCTTTTCAAGTACTTGACTCTCAAAATTAAATTGAAAATTAATTCATGAGTAGATAAAATGTATGTCTACAAGGGTACCTCAAGGTTTATAGAAGTTTCATTTACCTCAATTCCTTCTACTACTAGGTCTACTACTAAAAACAGTTACTTTAGAATACAACTACTTAAAAATACCTCAAGTTTTAAAGAAGTTTTATTTTCCTCGATTCCTTCTAATACGTTAGGTTTCATCTTATCATTGAATCATTAGAATTCAACAGGGTGATTAATAATATATTTAACTACATTATAGAAATATTATGAAATACTGTATTAGAAATATTTTAGCACATTTTTGTAACATTGAGTACAACAACCCACCAGAATTAAAGTAGAATATAAATTCCAACATTTTTACACCTAAATTCAGCAAATGAATAGAGATTTGACTAGTTCTCAAACCAAAAACAATGCTATTCCAGCATTGAGAACAAGCTCCGTATGAATAAAATAGAAACGGAGTCGAGCCCATCGCATTCAATTGCAAAGGATGACTGCCGTAAAGTGAATGAAAAGTCGGCGAGCTTAGAGAAAAGTTAGTTGGAGTGCTTTTGCAGGGGCGCCGCCGCCGCTGCCAAATAAATGTAACTCAATTTCAAGTAGCAGAGTGTACCAAGCTGCTTCCGAAGAGGAACCCCGCTAACCACAAGTTGGTAAGCATGGTGAGAGAAAGAAATGAGGGAAGTGAAAAAGTAGATACAAAGAAGAGAAGAGAAGAGAGTGAAGAAAAAGATAAGATGGAAAAGAAAAAGAGAAGGGAGTAACAATAAAGGAGGGGAGAGAGAATGTGAAAAGGAGAGAAGAAAGTAAAACGGAAAAGAGAAGGAAAAGTAGATACAAAGAAGAGAAGAGAGTATGGAAAAAGATAAGATCGAAAAGAAAAAGAGAAGGGAGTAACAATAAAGGAGGGGAGAGAGAAGGTAAGAAGGAGAGAAGAAAGTGAATGAGAAGAAGAGAAGGAAATAGAAAGAGAATATGGAGAAGATTAGAGAGAAAGGAGAAGAAAGAAAAAAGAAGAAAGAGAAGAGAGAGATAGGAGAGGAGAGAGTAGATAGAGAGGAGTGAAAGGAGAGGAGAAAGTAGATTGAAGAGACGAGTGCAGAGATTCAAGAATAACAATGTGGAGAAGAATGAAAAGGAAAATTGGATAGAAAGATGGAGAGGAAGAAGATGGAATGAGAATGAGGGAGAAGATTAAAAGGAATTATTAAAAGAATAGTGCATGGGAAAGTGAAGCTAGAATGGGGAGGGTGGTAGAAGAAACAGGGAAGAGACGATAGAAGCATGAAGATAAAGAATGATCAAGAATTTAAAGAATATAGGAGAATGAAAAGGTGAAAATAATCATGAGAAAATGAAGAGGAAAAAATAAGAGGAAAAAAAAACATAAGAAAATGGAATAAATGGAAGAAAATAGCTTTCAAATTTCTAAGTAGAAAGGTTTTTAATATGTAAGAAGAGAAAGTAAAATAAATGAGAGGAAAAGCTTTTAAATTTTTAAGAAGAAAGGTTCAATACACGTAGGCCTATACTATGAAACGTGAAGTATAAAAACCGTTATCAAAATAACAATGAAGCAGACGCAGAGAAAAGAAAGAATACGATACGCAATATCTTAGTATGAAGAAAAAGTGCGAGGAAAAGAGATGAGGAGAATGGATAGAGAAAAGGAGAAAGGAGAGAAACAAAGAATGAGAGCGAGAAATTTGAGACGTTGAGAGGGGTTGAAAAAATCGAGAGAAAAGCAGGGAGGAGAAATTGCCTTCAAATATCTTGAAATGGAAACCAAGTTAGAAGAAGGCAATGAGATCTTAACATCTGCTGGAGAATGTCCAGATTCCTGGAAAAAGAAAGCACAGGTGGAAACGAAAAATTACGAATTAAATGGAAGAAAGCGGAAGGTAGAAGATTACAGGACAGGAAATGAAATGAAATAAAGTAACAAGAAAGAGGAGAGAAACCAAGATCTTGAAGAACCGCTACAGAAAATTCAGAGACTCTTGAAATGATTTCTCTCCACTCAAGTTGCTCAAGTATGTCGTAAAACGAATGTTTCCACGTTATTATTTATTCAGGGTGCACGAACGTATCCACTAGTAAGGGATTGGGCTGTGGAAAAGACCGCTGCCTAGTACACTGTACACATTCATTATGAAAGAAAGATTCTGGAAAATAAATTTTCTTTGAGATGAGAAGGAAAATAATTCTAAAATGAAATTCTTAAAATAAAATTATGCATTGTAAAATAATTGAAGTTTTTTAGTTTCGATAATAGTTGACAGCTTGTAAGATCGGAATCCCCAATTAATTCACATTTCAGAAAATGGGTAGCTCAAATATGAAGGGTAGAATGGAGTGAACTCATATATGAAGAGTAGTAGCTCAGCTTCAAATAATATTCTTATCAAAACCAGTCCAAAGCAATATTTTGCAATTTTACATAATTTACAATTAAAAGATAGCAGTATAACCCAACAGTATAATAAAGCTCTTCTATGCAAGAGAAAGGCTACAGACAGACCACCTTAATGCATCTTTTCCTGCTATACAAAGAACATATTTGAACGATATCTGCTCAGTAGCCTACACTACATTACAAAGATGTAAGACATAGTGGATTGCTATAAAATAAATGCGGCAAATGAAAAATAGTAATCGTACAACGTGGCTAGCCTGAATTATTGCATATTACGTACATGAATTCAAAGATTTCTGCTCGTTGTAGCAGTGTACATGTAGTAGATGCTAAGATATTGATTAAGCCTCAACAAAACAATCCGTATTTGAGTATTACGAGTACTTCAAGCGCAATCAATGAAAAGAGAAAGTAAAACACGATGGTGAAATCAATTCAGGTCATTTCCATTGCCGAATAATGAACGTGAGACGTGAGTGAGCAAGCATGAGACCCGAAATTGCATGCATATTGCATACCCCATCACACACTCACTCTCTTCCACTCACTCTCTCTCTCACTCACTTGCGTCTTTCAAGACCCAGCATACAATTTTGAAAATAATATATATATCTCTCGTTCTCTCCTTTTACCATCTCTTTCCAGTCACGGTTTTTCATGAGAGAATATTCCTCATTAGGCTAAAAGTGTACGGCGAACAACAACATTAAAGAATCAAAGAAAATTGCTAATGGGTTTGCTGGAATATACGGCGAGTACAGTACGAAGCTAGGTAGGTAACTTGTGTACAGAGTCCATTACGAAATTTATGCAGTTTATAGTGTATAGTGGAAAAAATAACGACCGTTATTAGATTAGTGCCCACTGTTCACATTTACGGCTTCTAGCCTCTTACATAAGCGTCGGCCCTGGTTATTTTGCCACAATTTAAATGCACCTGTAGACGAGAGTAGTGTGAGAGGGAGTTGGGAGTTTAATAAAAAGTTTCCTCGTTTTGTTCAAAGTCGCTTACATTTACTATATTTATACTACTAGACTTAACCCAAAGTATATATGTATAGTAAACTGTAACCGCTTTGACGGTTATTCGATAACGCCGCGGCCATTTCCTAATCAGGCCTGGTGAAAATAGTAAACACAGTAATTACTGTAATAATAATCGGTAACGACATAATTTGTGAAACATTCTAGGATAATACCTTCGCCTGATTGGCGGGGAAGATATCGTGCAAAAGCGGTAAGAATCTAGAAATTGCTTTAATGGGTCTGAAACGATTTCTACTATAAGACCTACCAGTCTTGGGTCGCATTTTGAGAGGAATAAGGCTTTAACCAAGTTGTTCTAAAGTGAAATTATTGGAATGGTATATTCATAGGTATGGGAAGGATAGTCCAAAAAGAATGTATCAGTCCTAATAACATTTTTGATAAGGTAACAGTGAAAAAATAAGACTAAAGTTCTACGATGCAAAATTGAGTTGAGAATTTGAAATTTCCTTTTTTCCTTTTTTTCATTGAGAATTTTTTTTCATAAGCATATTGATACATCGTGATATTTTTCAGATTGAGTCCAAATCTACTGAGCACTAAAGAGCTTTTTCTTACATACAATAAAATAGGTTAAAAGGTATAAAAGGCTACATTGTGAAAATCTTCAAATATGACTGTAAAAACTATTAAAAAATACTGTAGGTCGAAAATAATGTCATCCAGTTGCATAAAAAGGTAGGCTAACTGAATTTAAACACAATTAGATAACGTCATCAACCGGAATCAATGCAAAAAGATCCTCATTGAGCTCTGTGACGTTAAATACAGCGGTTAAATTCAAATATCGGCACAGGAATGGAAATTATAAAGGGAAAAATAAATGAAATTAAACAATTTTTCAAAGTACAGCCATCAGTCTTATGCACTGATTCATCATTGCACTATAAAAAAAGTAATCTGAGCTTTCGAAATATTATGAATAATCGAGTTTGAATGCATATCATTTGAAAAATCGCACATGTGGTAAAATTTTGCTTCATATAGTAGTAGTAGTAATAATAGTAGTAATAATACTTCATTATTTTCATTAAAAAATATTTTACCACTATTATTATTTCTATAATAAATTATGCTTCATATAGAAATAATAATATGGGTTGATAACTATTTTTAGGTCAGCTGTTTAGATGAACTCTTGACGATTTTTTTTTCAAATAAATAAAAACAGATCACATGGCTAACTTCATGCCTCAAATTTTAAAATAACAATACAATATGGAATATTTTCAAAATTTCAAATTCCTTTTAATTTTCTTTAGATAAATAATTTATCTAATTTAATTATTATATGATAATAATAATTTAATTATTAAAATCAGAAAAAAGGGGAATAGGAGCAGCTTAATATGTGTTTCGATATTTTTCTCAATTCTAGTAATGGAACCGCTGGTTTTACCAACAACATCAATAACCGACGGAAAATTGTTTCTTCCTGTCAGCTGATTCTCTGTCACTGTCTCAGCAGCTGAAATAATAATCTTGTCTCACTCACACACTCACTCGCTCTCACTCTTTCTTATCATTTACAGCCGACGGAAATTTCTTTCTTCTGTCAGCTGATTCTTAAAGGATCAATTTCTCCTTTTTTAGGTCCTTTAGCGAGTTATCCCAGGGATGAGACCCGGCGCAAACTAATTTTTGTATCACAAACTTCCTATATTCCAAATTTCGTCAAAATCGTTAGAGCCGTTTTCGAGATCCGTTGGACATACAAACATATAAACATATAAACATACAGAAATTGCTCACTTAATATAATAGGATTTGATTTTCATCAAACTGGTCTAGTAAGTGCAATGCTAACTATTGGCACGGATAATACATACTAGCTATTACTTGGTACCAATTAATTTCTAATAATAATTTGATCGAAACCTAGCTATGTAGTATACATTCATCACCTAGTATACAGAACCAATACCAGTGTGATGGAATTTGAATAAGAGAGTATGCTCTTGTAATTTTTTTTTAGTAATTTAGGTCAGGAAAAGGTTGATGATTAAAACTAAATAGCAATCTATCGTTGAATAAAAAATGAAAAAATGGTATTAATAACATGGATTTTTTCATGGACACAATGCATTTTTTCAAAAGTGAAGAAATAACAAACTTTGTAATTGATTTCACGGACATCAATGCGCTTCCAAGTCATGGGAGAAGTACGGCAATAAAATACTAGTTTTTCCAGTTCTAGTAGGTGAGCTAGGTACAAAAACATTGCATAATCGGAAAATTTCTATAAATAGACAATAATAACGGCAGCAAGCAGCCACAGAAATATTTGAACAGAAAATGCAAAACTAATCGTCTACCTTGAAGAACTAGCAACAAATTGTGGAAATATCTGACAGTTATAGATTACAGTGATTTCGAAATTTTCCATAGATAAGAGTAAATGTGGAAAAAATGAATTAGAGAATTGGTTGGCTAGCTCTAAAATTTTATGCTTGAGATTGATAAGCTTGTCAACGTAAGTGAATATAGGAAAAGTAGATTGGATGATTAGTTCCATCACTTTATAATTTTGATTTATTGCATGGAGAGTGGAAAAAATTAATTGAAAATAATCTAACATTTTATGGTTGAGATATTGTGATGAGTTCAGTAGGAAAGACAAAAGAGAATATCAGCAAAAAAATAACAAATACCGGAACTATGGCGCTATAGGCGCGGCAAACAAATGATGCAAATAAGACAATAATAATAATAACTCTCATCCTGTCTTCTATCAACTGACAACGCCTACTTTCACTTGAATGTGATCAATTACAATAAGCTGCCTGAAAAAAAGAATGGATGGGTTCTTTGGATAAGTGATGTTAACTAAAAATGTTGTATTCAAAATTCTATATGAACGTGGATTTTGTATAATTTCAAGGAATCAATCAATAATAATTCCATTCACGCTATCCCATTCCATTTTCACATGGCCTAGAATTCAAAAAGTTTCACAAAAAGTATAATTGACAAAACAGATTGTACCTATCCGCACGTATCCAAGTGAACTTTTTCAGTAAACAAATGAAACAAAGCTTACAGAAACATTTCGAGAAAATGCAATCGTATTTAAGCACTTTTGACAACATAAATTTGATAAGCCAATACTCAGTAATTTAAATGCCAGAAGAAAATGAGACAACAAACAGGAAGATAATAACAAAATCCTTGAAAGAACATCATCAATCCAGTGCTATAAACCTATTGTAAACAAGACTTGGAACTTATCTTCATCGGGGAAACCCAATTAAATAGGGGGTTCTAAAATTCATATTAATTTAAAAGGGGGATTACTGAAGCCATTGAGAACACAATAACACTATGATACAATACTATTCCAAACAAGTAACACATAAGAAAAATCAGGAAGAAGATTGCGAAAAAAAAGTTGAGGTCTGGTTAGTTGCAGACGTGTGTAGTTTCGGCTCCGTAGAAAAGGGTAATTTCGAGAGGGATTTCCTTTGCTAACCGTGGCGGAAATTGTAGTGACGGACGCAGTTTACTGATAGCTTTACCGTGGTACTTTAGTTCAGTGGCAGTGATAGGTGTACGCTTGTAAATCGGCAAATTATTTGCAAATCGGTACTTTGCTCTATACAGCCCCCAGCTCTGGGTGAAACTTTTTCAGACCTCTACACCCCAGGTAGAAGCGAGGAGGACAGCAGCCTACCCACGGAGACAATGCCCAGAGTGAAAACAAAGGACTAGGTGAGGGTCACTAACTTCTCGCTCACATTCACTGTCACTCCCTCTCTCTCTAAGTAGCAACAGACAGTGGATAGGCGCATTCCATTTCATTCTCCGAGTCTCTTTCAACGAATTCAAAAACATCCTACTTTCTCTCGCTCTTTCTCTACGGAACAACGGACGGCAGACAGGTGCATCCCAATTCCTTCCGCAGAACATTTCGCCACCCTCTCTAGGGAGCACATTTTTTGCCTATCTAACTACTTCTAGATACACAAAATAAAATAAAATAGGCACAACCTCTTGCGTACCAAATACTCAAAGTGATATTTCATGTAATATTTTACTCATAATATTTCAATCCATTAATATTAAATATTAAATTTTAATTTATATAGAATATTTTATAATTATAATATTTATTATTTATAATATTTCTCTTGTGTAACATAATATTTTACTCATATAACACTTCAACCCAACTTTTATTTACCACTGTATATGATTTATAAGTTCTCAAATAATTTTTTGAATTAATTAAAATCAATCACGATCACTTTGAATTTTTGATATTTGAATTATCTTGGCTCTTACATTATATTATTACATTATTACATATTATTATATTATTACATTATTAGCTCTTACATTATTATTATTAAGCTCCCTAAGCTAGATGTTTTATATGTGTTAAAACTCATAATTATGTGTTATAAGTTCAAAAAAAATATTTTTTGAATTAATGAAGATCACTTTGAAATCTTGTATTTGAATTCTCTTGGAATCAGCTCTCACATTATATTAAGGCTGACAAGTTAGATGTTCAATATTTACTTGCTGAATGTATATCAGTATTAATCAGCTCACAAAAAATTACATATAATATATTCATTACTCTGTTATCCATTATATATCCTCTAGTATTTAATTATACATTTACTCATCCTTTAGAACAGAAAATACATATCCGCTGTGAGAACCTAATATTAAATACGCAACTAGTCATCACCACTAATCATCACAGGCTATTATCTGTAATTTTATTTATTTATATCAATTTCATTAATTGTTATTAATTCCATAATTGGTTAATATTTAAGGCATTACTTGTGCCTATTAATTGTTTCACCAATACAGCTTATTATAGTATATACAGCTGATTGCTTCAATAACTGACAAATTAATATCATCTATACTTAGCCCTAGACAATTACCTATTTTACATCAGTGCCCCCTAAAATGACAGACCAGCTGGGAGAATACATTGGACAATTTTTGAAACTGGTGACACACCATAAAAAACTCCCCAAAGATGTTAAGGAAATTGCTTCAAAACTTCAAGTTGCATACATAACTCTGACAAACGAGTTAAAGGCCGCCACCAATTGTATCACCACATGTGACAAGGGGACACAATCCTCCCTGGACACACCATCCCAGCTACAACCTACACATGAACCGCAGCCACAGGTCAACACATGTGAGAAATGGACACAGTCTTCTCAGGATGTTGAGCGACCATCATCACCAACATATGCAGCAATCACAGCAGGCAGCAGTAAAACCCCAAGGAGTCAGAGAAGGAAGAAAGGGCACCAACAGCCGCCAGAGAGACAACATCAGGCTCCTCCCTCCAGGAAATGGGTTCAGCAGAGAAAATTGACCCCACAACAAGGCCGAGTACACGTCTATGAGGTAGAAGAGGTTGGGAAAACGTACACTGAGACAGTTTTGACCCTGAAAGAGAAAGTGCCTCAGGCAAAGGACATAGAGATCCTCTCCATGAGGAAAACCACAAGTGGAAAGGTTGAAATCCGAGCCAGAGATAACAAGAAGAAGCTTGAGGATGGAATAAAAAACATCCCAGAGCTGGTGTTCAAGGAGAAGGTCCGGCATTCTTTTGTGCACATCAAGGGACTTACTTTTGATGCAGAGATAGATGAGATCAGAGATGCTATCTCAGCAGTAGTTGACTGCAATACTCAGGAGGTGAAAGTAACAAGCTTGCGCCCTGCCTTTGGAGAAACTCAGAAAGCAACACTGAAAATGCCAGAAGCTACTGCAAGGAAGCTACTACAAATCACTGATAGGGTTCGCATTGGCTGGACTTGGTGCAGAATAGCAGAGAGAATTCAACAGAAGAGGTGCTACAAATGCTGGCAGGAGGGGCACTTTGCTAATCAGTGTACCGGTGAGGATTGGCGTTCAAACTGCTTCAAATGCGGCGAGGTTGGGCATATGGCAGCCTCCTGCACTAATGAGAGCAGATGTCTTGGTTGCGGAGAGCTGGGACACCGGACAACAGGCTGCACAGCAACAGCATGAGGGTACTTCAGCTAAATACAAATAGGAGTGGAGCTTCACATGACCTTCTCATGGCACTTGCAGTTCAGAGAAACACAGACTTCTTACTGGTGTCAGAACCCAACAGAGCTTCAGTCTTGTCCCCCACATGGTTCACTGATACCAACTGCAATGCAGCTATTCTTCAACTCAGTAGCACCATGATGGTCCTTGATGTGCACAAAGGTGCTGGATGGGTTTGCCTGGAATTCAGCAACCTCTTAGTGATTAGTGTGTACATCTCTCCAAATATTCCAATACCTGCCTTTTCAGATATACTGAACAATATTGACATACTGATTCGTGGGTCCCAGAAGAACATCCTGATTGGAGGTGATCTCAACGCAAAAAGCCCACGATGGGGTTGTATACAAGAGGATGTGCGTGGCAGTCTTCTGCTTGAGATGATGGAGGCCTGTAATTTGGAATGCCTCAACATGGGAGACACACCAACATTTGAGCGTGGACTTTCAACATCTATATTGGACGTCACATTCGCTACAGCAGGACTCCAACAACAGCTAAAACAGTGGTGTGTTCTGAATGAGGAGGTGCACAGTGACCATGCCTGCATACTGATCGAGATCGGTGACATCCTTCATCAAAGTCAACACCAGTCACACAGGAAGGTCGACCTATCCCAACTGAAGACCACAGTGGAGCGTTATATGAATGAAATTACAGATGCCACAGATGCCACTCAACTCACTGAACTCCTGGCTACAGCATCACAGGAGTGCATGCATCAGTCACGCCCAGGTCGACGTCCAGTTTACTGGTGGACTCCAGCCATTGCCAACCTCCGACAGGAGGGTCTCTACATACACAGGAGATTACAGAGACTTCGAGCAAGAGGCAGGATTGAGGAGTGCCAAGCATTACTAGGACCATACCGCTCTGCTAAGAAGACACTCCGACAAGCAATCAAAGACTCCAAAAGGTCACACTGGATTGACCTGTGCAACTCAGCAGAGGATGACCTATGGGGCACTGCTTTCAAGATTGTGAGGAGAAAGTGGGGAAATAAACTCCCCTCAGTCCCAATGAACCTTCTTGTGGAAGCAGTTTCTGAACTATTTCCAATGCATCCACCTCTCGAGCTAGTGCCAAGAATAACACAGGCACCAGCTCCTGCTCCCTACACAGTGGAGGAGATCAAAGAAGCAGCAGGAAGGATGGCCCCAGGCCGCAGTGGAGGCCAGACGACTCCACCAGAAGCCATCATCTTTGCTGCAAGGACTCATCCAGAGAAGATCCAGAAAATCATGAACCATGCACTGCAAACCAGGGACTTTCCAGACAGCTGGAAACAAGCAAAATTGATTCTTCTGGACAAAGGTAAAGCAGCAGGGGTTGTAGGACCTTCCTCTTCCGGCCTCTCTGTCTACTCAATGTGGTTGGCAAGTTTCAGAGCAGCTACTGGTATCCAGACTGAGGCTGAACTGGAAGACCATCATATATTGTCTGATCGACAATATGGCTTCCGCAAGGGACGCTCTACAACTGATGCCATACAGCATGTGATGAGTATCGTAGATGCAGCTGCAGCCGGCACACATTCTACCAGAAGGATACCAGCTGTTCTCACCCTGGATATCAAGAATGCTTTCAACAGTGCTTCATGGCAACTGATCCTTCAGCGTCTCCAAGAAGCAGGTATCAGTCCATACCTGCAGGACATGATACGGGAATATTTTCATCACCGGACACTGCTTGCTTCTTCCCCAGAAGGCAGTCTCAAGACCGAAATATCCAGTGGGGTCCCCCAAGGATCTGTTCCAGGGCCAACCCTCTGGAACATTTTATATGATGGAGTACTCCGCATACCACTGAATGATGGAGCAGTAATAATTGGTTATGCTGATGACATCGCCCTGGTAGTTGCAGCAAAAACCGAGAATGATCTTGTACATGTGGTAAATGACTCCATTTTGAAAATAATCAACTGGCTGCAGGATAACAAGCTAGAGCTGGCAGCTCATAAGACTGAGGCCATTGTCATGGCTGGCCGTCGGAAACTACAGCCAATTGTTTTCCAGGCTGGCAATACAGCAGTACACCCAAAAGATAGATTGAAATATCTTGGAGTATGGCTGGACAGACGTCGCTGTTTTGCCACCCATGTTGCAGAGATTGCTGTCAAAGCCGAGAAAACTGCCTCTGCACTGCAAAGACTGATGGCCAACACGTATGGACCACGACAAGGCAAAAGGCGGATACTGGCATCAGTGGTGTCATCAGTCATACTTTATGCGGCACCAACATGGCAGAGGATCCAGTCCAACAAGCGAGCCATGATGAAGCTTGAGAGGATCCAGCGACGGATGGCACTTCGTGTATGTAGTGCATACAGAACAGCAGGAAGTGAAGCTGCATATGTCATCTCCAGCATCCCCCCTATTGACCTTCAAATTACTGAACGCTGCCAGAGACATAGAGGGGACGACAAACACACATGTCGCCAGGCACTGCTGAACAGCTGGAGTGAGAGATGGTCTACGAGACAAGGCTGGACAGCACGACTCATCCCTGACCTTGAATCATGGATTGGCAGACCACATGGTGACACGAACTACTGGCTAACCCAGTTTCTCACAGGACATGGAATTTTTGCATCCTACCTCCAACGTATTGGGAAGTTGGAGGTTGACACTTGTTGGTACTGCGATGATGTAGATGATGCCAAACACACTTTCTTCCACTGCAGAAAATGGGCTCTGCAACGCGAAGCTTGCTGGAGGGAAGTAGGCCATCATACACCGGACACCATCATCAAAGCCATGATAGACTCCAAATCAGCATGGCATGCTGTAGAAGTCATGGTGACATGTGTTCTATCATGCAAAGCCAATGATGAGCGACAGCGGCAGCACCAACAACTTACCTGAGATTCCTGACTAGTGACTGACTGACTGACTTACTGACCACTGTAGTTTAAAATAAGGTAGACTAGAGTATAACATATAGAAACATATGTAAAGTGGTGGTGACACACTTTGTGACAAGGCAGTGGAAGTGCAATTAGCATGAAGATCCATTTCCAGGAGGGGAACTGAGAATGCGAAAGCTTATGGTCCAGTTCCCCTGCTGTTGATGAAGGAGGGTTTTAGGTTTTAGTGGGTCGGGGGCACAGCTTCACTGTGCCTACCATTCTCCTTCAGAGGATGTGCCACCCCCACATACCCACACAGTGCGGATCCTGTGTGGTATCTGTGCACAGATTTCCTTTCCCTCACAAAAAAAAACAAAAAAAAAAAAAAAAAAAAAAAAAAGGAAGAAGATTGCAATCCTCAAAATTGTCAAGTCACAGGCCTTAATGTGATAATCAATATTACAGATTTACATGAATGGATGAATGAATAAATGAATGAATAAATAAATAAATGAATAAACAAATAAATATTAAATAAATAAATACAAAAAAATAAAGTTTTCAATAGAGGTACAACTCAGAAACAGCAATACTGTATTTTTGTTCACTTCAAGTGGTTTTTTATTGGTGCAATTCCAATATTAATGGTGGCTTGACAAGTTTTTACTGGGCACAGAGCAGACTATTACTCTGATACACATTCTGATCATAAACCTACTTCCAACTGGACTAATATTCACCGGCCCAACACACAAAGTAACCTGTGAACAGGGGGGCGCCATCAATTGCACAGTAAACACATCCTTGATGGTTGCAATTTGTGGAGAAGCAATTTGTCGTCGCCTGACATTGGCAGTAGTCCCCAATCGACTGCACCCAGATCAATTGCAATTCCTCAACCAGTTCTTGCTCTCTGAATCAATTCCAATCGAGTGAATGAGTCTTTCCTCTCCACTTCACTCCACCGAAGTTCAAAGTGTGCTGAACCGAGCAAATGAACTTGAAACGTTACGATCGAATAGTGAATGAACTTGAATGCAACACGACACGAGCAGAGTAGCTACTAAAATCAGTTCAACTGTTACCACTTCGCCACCAAAGTTCCCCAGTAAAGCCATGTACTCAACTGTCATTAAACTGCGTCATGAAATTGGTGCAATGGAACTAATTTTTGGTAAATAATTGAGTGCAAAATTGAGTTTATGACTCCAATGGGTTGTAGGAGTAAATTAAAAGTAACATAAGAGTGTATTAGTGAGCTCATACCACTGACTTCCGGCGCTAAAAACACAAATATAGATCACCTTTGGTTTAACAATCTCAGGCAGTTCCACATGAATTTGTAATCAAATGTAAGGAATTTTCCACATGATTAAGAATGGGAATGATATTTGATAAGAAATATTACAAGAAGATGAAAATGAAGAACAAAGATAATAAAAGTAGGAAAATGATGAGAAATAGTATGATGAAAAAAGAGGGAGAACATTTTACAGTGGAAGACAACTGTGAAGGGATAATAATCAAACAGAAAAAAATGCGTAACTGAGAAGAAGAGTAAAAGTATAGTGATAAAACTAAGAGAATAGTTCCCCTAATAGTTGAGTTGTACTCTGCTTGGAGTGGTTGATATCTGCCTCATAAAAATGGTGTAATGTAACCAATTTTTGGTAATTAATGAGGTACAAAATTGAGACCAAGACTGTAATTGCTTGCAAGAGAGTAACAAGAGTAACGAAGGGTGAGTAGAAGAGAGAAACACGGAGTTGCAAGAGTAAGAATTTACTGTCTACAAGCACCCTTTTAATGCTACCAATTACACTGACGATTAGCTGAGTAAATCTTTCGTTTACAATTAGCAGTGTTTAATGGTGCTTGATGCTCCTGGTACACAGATTGAGAATTGGAATGATGTTTGATAAGAAATATTACAAGAAGATGAAAATGAAGAACAAAGATAATAAAAGTATGAGAATGATGAGAAATAGTAGGCCTATGATGAAAAGAGAGAGAACATTTTACAGTGGAAGAAATCTGTGAAGGGATAATAATCAAACAGAAAAAAATGCGTAACTGAGAAGAAGAGAAAAATTTAGAAGCAAAAAGAAATATAACAAGTAAAGGAATTGGAAAAGATAAGGGAATGGAGAAGAAAGAAGGATGAAGACAGACAATAAAAAAACGTCAATAAAAAAGAAGTGAAAGAAGATTACTGAAGAGAAGGGGAGGATTAGTGAAATGTGTTACTGCAAAATGGAAAGATCTAACATTTACCATAGTTGACATTATTATAATCATTCAATACAGTTTACATAAAACATAGTTCATTCAGGGTGGGTTTATGAGCTCGGGATTTACTAGTCCACCTACTTTATCTTTTAGACTCAAGATGATCTGTTCTTGAACTCATAAACCCAACTCTTAAACCTCGGGTTTTTTCTACGATAATACTGGTCTTTTACGCCTGGGACTTGCTAATCTCGAGCTCATAAACCCGATTTTTAACACTCGGCGCAAAATCCTGTTTTTAGCCTCAAAATAGAGATAAACCCGCGCTCATAAACCGGCTCTTACTCTCTAATGAATTTAGTGTATCTGTAGAATATACTATAATTATATCTACAATCTTATCTGTAATTCTTCATGTATGCAATTTTAATTTAACATTCAACTCGTTCCTTAATTTAGAGGTATTGAGAGTAGAAAATCGACTACAGTTATTAAATTTTCGTTCAGTTCTCCATCATTGGAGAGTGTGCGTACATTAGCCCTTTGAAGAGCACAAGATTAGTGACGTCACGCTCGTATTCGTGTCTGAAATTGTGGCTGTTCATTTATCCCGAGTGGTTCGAAACAAAAGGTTAACGGTAAAATGAACGCTTGGCCTAGTATCGCGGCCTAATCCTCAATCGCATCCCTCGACGGAACATTACAAGAAACCTCGCCGCGTCTGCCGATTGGTTCAACACGTAAAACGATCAAGAGTTCATTTCAAATCGCGTGCCTCGCTGTACTATACCTTTTTATCATGCTATACTGTACCTCTAAAGGCCATCATACTCGACCTCTATACATGCTGTACCATGCCTTACTACTCACTACTATTAATCAAGCTATATTTTACTGTTTGGCAGACCTGATTACTCATAGTGATGACACGTTTGTTGTGAGCTTGTAATATCAAGTGGGACATCGAAATGAATTGGTTATCAAGTAATTACTTAAAAGGAAATATTTCTAGATTGATTAAATGATGAGATATAAATAAAGAAAATAAATATCGATGTCGTGGGAAGATTATTTCCAAAAACCAGGAGTTGCTTAAACAACAAACCTCAAACTAGGTTACCATCATCTTTTGTTCATGTTTTTTGCTACAAATAATAGAGAATTCTTTCATTCATTCTAAGGCTCTACTCACACTTGGAAACTCAAATCGCGGAAACTGAGCAACTCGGATAACAAACATGTGTTTTCAAATGATGACATTCAGACAGTACGGTTGCAGGATCGTCTGAGCGTCATCATTTGAAAACACATGTTTGTTATCCGAGTCGCTCAGTTTCCGTGATTTGAGTTTCCAAGTGTGAGTAGAGCCTTAAAATGGACGAATAAAAGAATTCTCTATTAATAGCAGTAAAAACATGAAGAGAAACTATGATGGAAACCTAGTTTGAGGTTTGCTGTTGAAGCAACTCCTGGTTTTTGGAAATAATCTTCCCACGATATCGATATTTATTTTCATTATTAATTTGCACTCTATATCTTCTTTATGTCCATTAGTTGTTATTATTGTTGCAACTATGTATTGTCTATGAATCATAGAACATGGTTTTTAGTATGTTAGTTCATTATAGCTTGTTATTAGTTTGTTAATGGTGACATGACTATTCAGTGTTTTTGTCGAATCAGTGTCGTGTGCTGTATAAGTTATCAGCTTCTTTACAAGTTGAAAAAAGACACCAATAGTGAATTGAACAGGATTTGATTCACAGTGACAGGTGTAAGTAGTGAAGTCGGATTCGAAATTGGGATTGGAATAATTGAAGGACTAGATTTCTGAATAATTATGACATGTAGGAGGCTCCTGGCATGAGTTAACCTTGGTATGAGAAACACACAACACACCCATGCAGTGTCATCCTGTCTGTCACCTTTTGTAGTGGTAATTTTAGTCAATCATGTCACTCAATTCTACTATTCAACAGCTTCACGCACCGAATTGAGCCTATTGTACACGTTCCCAAATCGCTGAATATGTTTCGAAACCTCGTGCACTTTCAATCAATTTGAGTATCAAGAAGCTGAAGTATGAGTATGCTTCATATATAAGTATGCTCAGTATACTTCATAAGTACTCAACTTCTAGTATGTGTAAACTAGAAGGTGAGTATTGATCAATATGAGATTATTCAATGAGAGGACACGAGAAGTTGAATTTCGACCAATAGCAAATCATCCAATGAGAGGACGAGAAGCTTTGACCAATGAACATTAACAGAAAAGTACATAAAATCAATGTATATTTTTAAATAAAAATATGTTTCTATAGATTATGTTTATAAATGTTTCTATTGGCCAAAGATTAAATAAAATGAAAAACAGTTTGGCTTGTTACTGCATAATGTGTATTGTTGCTCAACTCAAGCTCAAGAAGATACTCTAAAATAGAAGAGAACAGAAGAGAACAATATACTGTACAGTAATTATGTATTTATTTGATAATAATGGGAAAAGGTGACAGTATTTTTTCAAAGATATCGATTTGAAGAACAAATTACTGGATTGAAATCTATCCAGGAAGAAGGCACAGTCTAGTGATTTAGTTTGAACAAAGAATTGATTCAAATCGAACATGGATGGATATAGATAATAGAAAAAAGAACACGATCTTCCACTCACAGCTCTGTGTAAGGAAATGTAGGAAAAACGCTCTCTATCACTCCACATATGAATGGATTAATTATGCTAATAGTCAGGTTTACTGATATTCCAATCACACTAATCCTAAATTCTAAAATGACAGAATAGTATAATGAATTTAAAATTAATATATGAAACCCTTAATTTATTTTAGAAATTAAATGGACTAAATTTTATCTACCAATTGAATGAGCAAAATAGGAGAATAGTTAACTATAACATTCAAATTGCAATTAAAAAGTACATATTTGTTTCTCTTATTGAACCTGGAAGTGTAGGTTAAACAATTGGTTAAACATTTTTCATAAATTTTCACTCATCAAAGTTACATCTAACAATAAATAAATTGTGTTTCTGATTCAATTAAAATTTTACAACTATATCAAACCTGGAAGTACAGTATTTCCTAATAACTAATACAGTAACAATAGTTATTTTTTACGGAGAAAATTGTTTGTTTTTCATCCTTGGTTAAACGTTTGTTATCAATGCTATCTTTTGAAATCTACCTATTTTATAAATACTTTGCTTTTTAATAATTCTTTCATAGGTCTATTTAATATTTAATATTATAATATTTTATTTGGCAAGCTACTGGCCATGTACTGACGAAACGAATTCCGTGGTTGAAAAAGGTGAAAGTCCCCTTTCCGATTGAGTCATTATGTCACTGGTCTATCACATCTTTTCATCCGGGATTTATCGATCATTTTTTGTTGATGAGCTATCCATGTCCATGGCTGCTCTGCTAGCACACTATGCTCAGCTCATCCATCCATCATACACCTGTGTAATCAGTTCCACCTACCCGTTCTAGAGTCGTGCTTTTGTGTTCGTTCGGCTTCCGTCTTTTTTTCTAGTTCATCTATCCACCGTCCTACGCATCGTCGTTCATCTCCTATCACATTCTCATCATAGAATTTTTTCCTCACCACTTTTTTCTTCTAGTCTTCCTTTTTCTACTTATTTTACTCCTCTGCATACTATATTTTATTCTCTTTTAGAGTCCTCTTTTATCTTCTATTTATTCGTCATCATCTTCTCGTTTGTCGTTTTCTACTGCAACTTCTCATCCTTCTAATTTCCCTTTCTTCTCCTCTTCATCATCCTTCTCCATCACCCTACCTCTGCTATTTTTCTATTCTAATTTCTATTTTTATCATTCTTGTTCTTATTCTAATTCTCAGCTTTTATTTCTATTTATTCTTCCTCTTTTTTTTCTTCTCCTTCTCCCCTTCTTCTTCTTCTTCCTCTTCTTTTTCTCCATAGCCTGCCTTTTCTTAAAACTATACTCGATTATCACCACCAGATATCCTCAGGCGGCTGGGATGGTGGTCGCCCTTACCCCCCCCCCCCCAATCTACAACCTTCCAATCTCGGCATCCATTCTTCCGGGTAAATAAAACGAACAAAAGACTTCTTTGTCATCCTGACTGTCAGTCAATCTGGTTCCGCCTGCTCTGATCTGTTCAGAGAACTTCTCCAGAAAACGATAACTGGAAGAATATATAGAGAACTCATAAACCACATAAATACTGTCAGGCATCAGCACTAACAAGCACTGAATAAACCTCAACCACAAATTCAATCCTAGTGTTACATGTCTTCAAAGCGTTGAAAGTTGGAATAAAATAAGAAGGCGGTACTTTAGATAATTCAACTGGAATTCGCAATCAGCGCCTGAACTGCAGCTCGGCTAATAGTAATAACAACTCGAGACAGACACAGCCAATTTCATTACCTTGTTTAACTACTATACATAACTACACCTACCTAATATACTGTTCTAAACTAAAAAACTACTATACCTCAACACCATTGCATTGCATTACGGTACACTTGTCAACACCATTACCTAATAAATTTATGCTTCATGTAATGAAATTTATTAAATACGTGATTGCATATCATATCTCAACGGTTCAGTTTTCAGTACATATTCGTGAATATGTTTATGTTCCAAGTAATGAAATTTATGAAATATGTGATAGCATATCATATCTCAACGGTTAGTACATATTCGTGAATTTGTTTATGAAATGCATGAATTATGTTACTTCATGTCATAACTCAGCAATTCATACTTACATAAAACTAGAGGATGAGGTTAATTTGACAGCTGGTTGAAACGTCAACTTGGACATTAATAACATCTTAAATCAGTTATGAATTCCATGAATTAATATGCTACCTCATAAACTTTATTTTTCAGAGTATACATTGAGGAAGAGGGCGAGGGAAACTGAACTGAAAGCTGGTTACTTCTAGGATGCGAATAAAATCTTCACTTTGTTTAAGACTGAACTGATAAAACCATTAAATTATGGCGCTGTACTTTATATAAAATACCTCAACAATGTTTGTGCTTGACAGAATAAGAATATAAAGGCTTGAGTGGATTGGAAAGCTTCTTCTTACAGAATATTGATAAAATATAAAGATTTATGGAGTATAGTCATTTAAATGACGCAACAGAACATAATATATTATCATTTTTGTAAATTTCTCACATCATGAGGAGTCCCGTTAAGTTAACTATCTTTATGCATGAAATACGTATATTACCATATTCCTGTCACCTTGAAATTGTACTGCATTTCTCTTGGAGAGTAGACAAAATACAAGCCTTGAAAATTTATAAGCTGCTGTACATGAATTACATGATTTACTAATACTATACTCACATGAAAATCAACTCTGCATACAGAATTGCAAGACATTAATAAATTGATAAAGATTCATTAACATTGAATCAAAAACATGATCGAGTGAAAATATGAAAACAGGACAGTTTTCAAGTACCTGACTGCTGAAACGTGAAATTATGAAATCATGCACGTGAACGACCTTGAATGATCAATATCATAAATTATTATGCCTAGTTATCCCACATTCCATAAACATGTTCAAATTAATCTACAATAATGTACGTTATAATAATTATAATTCAGTAAACTTTCAGATTAGATGACTATACACTGATTAAAACTGCATTAGGATTGAGACCCGCTTGGCATTAGTGGTGGCAGAGCGAGTCTCAATCGTAAAGACGTTTCTCAATCAGAGTATAGTTTCGATTTATATCAAGTAATATCAGGTATATAATTCAGAGTTTCTGCAGTAACATTAAGATTGGATTTATATTTTTCTTATTGGATTATATTAAATGTAAATTTATTAGAACAAAATAAAAATTAATTTATACTAAAACGTAAGTTATTGTTTTAAGCAAAACTGATTTGAGTCTCAATTCCGAGTATGAATAGGCAAGTACAGAGAGGAAGCAGAAATAGAATACTATAAAAATAGAATAAAATAGAATATAATATAGATAATACAAAATAATACTATAAGATAATTATGAGATAATAATATAAAATAGAATACGCCAAGGCGTATGCTTTCTCTATGCTTGTAGCTTGCTGACGTAAAATGAACTTGAATTATAATTTTATTCACAAATTAGGACCTATTTCTGAAAAGATATCTGACATACGAGAAACGGAGATAATTCTGCAATCGAAATTCCATTTGGAATAGGAACAATAAA
This sequence comes from Laodelphax striatellus, assembly GCA_017141395.1. NCBI lineage: Eukaryota > Metazoa > Arthropoda > Insecta > Hemiptera > Delphacidae > Laodelphax > Laodelphax striatellus. The sequence continues at coordinate 13,630,272 of CM029538.1, read as the reverse complement.
CATTCCTTCAAAATAGGAACAATAAAACAGGAATTCACAAGAAAATTATTCATATTTTCGGGAGGAAAGGAACTCCCTAATTTGGTTCCTAATTGAAAACGTTTAAAGTTCACTGGGCGTAGCATGACCTCTCGTAACATCCAGCGGAGTATGAGTTCCAATACAGACAAGAAAAACGAATTCAGACACTCCAAAACTAATTTTGAAACCACTCGCCACAATACCACTTTAACCACCAAATGAAATTGAGGAAATGTTATTGCATGTAGAAATGTGGTCAAATCTGTAATACGTGGTGGACCAGTGGTCAGTATCTATTAACGGACTTCAAATGGAGTTGAATGGAGCAATTTGATTTGGATTATCTTGCTAACCGATTCCATTAGGCCAACAGGTAATAAAATATTACAGATTGTTGTATATTATACAGATTATATCCACGGAATAATGTTATAGCAATATCACAAACTACTATAAGGAAAATTGTATTTCAACTTTATTAACATCCTCCAAGGTACCTGGTGGTATCACCACCAGATATCCTCAGGCGGCTGGGATGGTGGTCGCCCTTACCCCCCCCCCCCCAATCTACAACCTTCCAATCTCGGCATCCATTCTTCCGGGTAAATAAAACGAACAAAAGACTTCTTTGTCATCCTGACTGTCAGTCAATCTGGTTCCGCCTGCTCTGATCTGTTGTAAATTACACCGTCAACGATGTAGGTGCTTTACTAGATTACAGGTCTATGATACATGGATAAATTGCTATGTTCTCCCCCGACATTTTATAACCATTACAACAAATAAATTATCCATCTCCACCAACAAATAAAATTAAGAACTCCACCAACAGCTTTCTCAACAATATTGTCTCCAATTTATTATAAAATTTTCAACTTCTCCAGAAAACGATAACTGGAAGAATAAATAGAGAACTCATGAACGACATAAATACCGTCAGGCATTACTAACAAGCACTGAATAAACCTCAACCACAAATTCAATCCTAGTGTTACATGTCTTCAAAGCGTTGAAAGTTGGAATAAAATATGAAGGCGTTTAAGGTACTTTAGATAATTCAACTGGAACTCACAATCAGCGCCTGAACTGCAGCTCGGCTAATAAGTAATAACAACTCGAGAGAGACACAGCCAGTTTCATTACCTTGTTTAACTACTATACATAACTACACCTACTAATATACTGTTCTAAACTAGAAAACTACTATACCTCAACACCATTGCATTACGGTAACTGGTCAACACCATTACCTAATAAATTTATGCTTCATGTAATGAAATTTATGAAATATGTGATTGCATATCATATCTCAACGGTTAGTACATATTCGTGAATTTGTTTATGTTCCAAGTAATGAAATTTATGAAATATGTGATTGCATATCATATCTCAACGGTTAGTACATATTCGTGAATTTGTTTATGCTCAAAGTAATGAAATGTATGAATTATGTTACTTCATATCATAACTCGGCAGTTCATACTTACATAAAACTAGGGGATGAGGTTAATTTGAGAGCTGGTTGAAACTTCAACTTGGACATTAATAACATCTTAAATCAGTTTGTACTTAAAGTAATGAATTCCATGGATTAATATGCTACCTCATATACTTTATTTTTCACAGTATACATTGAGGAAGAGGGCGAGGGAGACTGAACTGAAAGCTGGTTACTTCTAGGATGTGAATAAAATCTTCAATTTGTTTATTAAGACTGAACTGATAAAACCATAAAATTATGGCGCTGTACTTTATATAAAATACCTCAACAATGTTTGTGCTTGACAGAATAAGAATATAAAGGCTTGAGTAGATTGGAAAGCTTCTTCTTACAGAATATTGATAAAATATAAAGATTTATGGAGTATAGTCATTTAAATGACGCAACAGAACATAATATATTATCATTTTTGTAAATTTCTCACATCATGAGGAGTCTTGTTAAGTTAACTATCTTTATGCATGAAATACGTATATTACCATATTCCTGTCACCTTGAAATTGTACTGCATTTCTCTTGGAGAGTAGACAAAATACAAGCCTTGAAAATTTATAAGCTGCTGTACATGAATTACATGATTTACTAATACGATACTTACATAATCAACTCTGCATACAGTATTGCTAGATATTAATATGATTAAAGAAGATTTATTAACTCTGAAGCAAAAACATGATAGAGTAAAAATATGAAAACATGAGAGTTGAAGTACCTGACTGCTGAAACGTGAAATTATGAAATCATGCACGCGAACGACCTTGAATGATCAATATAATAAATTATTATGCCTAGTTATCCCACATTCCATAAACATGTTCAAATTAATCTACAATAATGTACGTTATAATAATTATAATTCAGTAAACTTGCAGATTAGATGACTATAGACTGATTAAAACTGCATTAGGATTGAGACCCACCCGCTTGGCATTAGTGGAGGCAGAGCGGGTCTCAATCGTAAAGACGTTTTAATCAGAATGTAGTTTCGATTTATATCAAGTAATATCAGGTATATAATTCAGAGTTTCTGCAGTAACATTAAGATTGGATTTATATTTTTCTTATTGGATTATATTAAATGTAAATTTATTACAACAAAATAAAAATTAATTTATATTAAAACGTAAGTTATTGTTTTAAGCAAAACTGATTTGAGTCTCAATTCCGAGTATGAATAGGCAAGTACAGAGAGGAAGCAGAAATAGAATACTATAAAAATAGAATAAAATAGAATATAATATAGATAACATAAAATAATACTATAAGATAATAATATAAAATAGAATACGCCAAGGCGTATGCTTTCTCTATGCTTGTACCTTGCTGACGTGAACTGATCGTAAATGATCATTTTATTCACAAATTAGGACCTACTTCTGAAAAGAGATCTGACATAGGAGAAACGGAGATAATTCTGCAATAGAAATTCCATTCGAAATAGGAACAATAAACATTCCTTCGAAATAGGAACAATAAAAAAGGAATTCACAAGAAAATTATTCATATTTTCGGGAGGAAAGGAACTCCCTAATTTGGTTCCTAATTGAAAACGTTTAAAGTTCACTGGGCGTAGCATGACCTCTCGTAACATCTAGCGGAGTATGAGTTCCAATACAGACAAGAAAAACGAATTCAGACAATCTCCAAAACTAATTTTGAAACCACTCGCCACAAGACCACTATAACCACCAAAGGAAATTGAGGGAATGTTATTGCATGTAGAAATGTGGTCAAATCTGTAATACGTGGTGAACTAGTGGTCAGTGTCAATTAACGGACTTCAGATAGAGTCGAATGGAGCAATTTGATTTGGATTATCTTGCTAACCGATTCCATTAGGCCAACAGGTAATAAAATATTACAGATTGTTGTATATTATACAGATTATATCCACGGAATAATGTTATAGCAATATCACAAACTACTATAAGGAAAATTGTATTTCAACTTTATTAACATCCTCCAAGGTACCTGTTATAAGGCAAAGTGGAATATTATAGAAATTTCATAAACATTCGCATTCTTCAGATATTTAGAATTTTGTTTGAATTGAACCAGTTTGAGAAAGCTCAAGTGTTAAGTGAGTCTTGAACACATCAAATCAACACATCAGAAAAAGGTACTCCTGATGAAAATTTGTAGATTTTTACAGGATCCATTGAACTGTATGCTGAAAGCGTTTGCTGTTTGTGCTGTTTGAATGTTTTTCTAAACAACTGCCCAATTGAATGAATACAAAAATAGACTAAATAGATTCATCTCCACCTCCTCTTTACTCTACCTCCTCTTTCCTCCACTTCATCTACTTTTCTTCTATTTCCTCATCTACTTTTCTTCTTTTCCTTCTTCTTCTTATTCTTCTTCTTATTCTCTTCAAACATCTTTCTGCTCCTCCTCTTTCTTATTCTTCTTCTCCTCCATCTTCTTCTTCTCTATCTCCTTCTTTTTCCTCTTCTTCTTGGATGAGTTTATCGAGGATGGTATGGACCCAGTTCATGGACCCAGTAAAGTATTTGTAAGACGGAAGCAGCAAACTGGCATAAAACATCAACAGGAGGCCACTATCTTCTAATTGGAAACACGCCTTGTAATTGTTTCGGGAGAGCCATAACGTGTGTTATTACAGTTCCTTCACCTCTGCCTGCCCAACAACAACAATTAGCCAAACTAGCTGCGTGAAAAGCAGAGGACGAGAGAGAAACAGAGAAGAAGATAAAAAGAGAAACTTGATAATGAGAAGGAGACGAGTTCTCGAGAAATTTAAAAGAAAGTCGAAGAGAACGATGAATGGGAAGGAGAAGATGAGAATAGAGTTGAAAAATAGAAAAAATGACAGTCTTTGAATGCGGAGAAGGAATATAAGAAAATGAAAAGGAAGTAGAATGAGGAGATGGAGAATAGGGAGGAGGGAGTCAACGAGAAGAATGAGAACATGAAGAAGAGCAGGAAAGGAACTCTGGAAGCTTGAAAGAGAAGACTGCAGAAGAAGCTTAAGCTGCAGGAGAAGGAAGAGGAGGAGAAGGAGAATTAGTAGGAGGAGAAGAATGAGGAGGAGTAGGTGGAAGAGGGGAAAGAAGAAGGTGGAGGAGGAGAAAGAGAAGGATTAGGAGCTGGAATAGGAGGAGGAGTAGAAGAGGAGGAGGAGAAGGAGGAGGAGGGATGTAGAAGAAGAAGGATGGTGAGAGGGTGAAGAAGGAGGAGGAGGAGGAGTGGAGGATGAGGGGATGTGGAAGGAGGAGGAGGAGAAGGAGGATGAGAGGAAGTACGATAAGGATGGGGAGAAGGAGGAGGAGAAGAAAATGGAGAAAAACGAAAAAAAAAACGCTAAAAAAATATGGAAAAAAGAAAAGTTCCAAGAATGTTTAAAGAAGGAAAAGCAATAGGGTGACATCGGAGAAGTAGAGAAAAAAGAAGAAAAGGCGAGGAAGAACAAGGTAATAGAAGAAATGGAAGAAGTATGAGAAGAGGAAAAGGAGGAGGTAGAAGAAGAAAATGGAGGAGAATGGGAAAAGATAAAAAGGACACGGAAGTAGAGGAAGAAAACAACTGAAGAAGAAGGTGGAGTGAAATGTAAAAGAAGCACAACTGAAAGGAGGATAAACATAAGAAGAAAAATAGGATGAGAATAAGAGGAAAAGTAAATGAAGCTAAGACAAAATGAAGAAGAGACCAAGAGAGAGGTAAAAGAAGAAATTTAGAAGGCAGTTATTCTCAGGACAGCTACAGCACGACATACGGTATTTATCAATTCGGCATGCACGAATCACCTTCATTCGTAGCATTCATCTGCGCGTCTCTATTGCGCATGCGTATGCCTCTCTATAGTGAGTGAATGATGGTACCGGTCCATGTTCCGCACCGCTCCAACACAATACTATTACTCTTGTATTATTGGTTTGAGACGATATACCGACCAAAGAGAGGATTGAAAGACGAAAAAATGTAGCAGGAAGTAAAGAGGGAAAGGAAGAAGAGAAAAAGAGAAAGAGCAAAAGTTGTCGAAACAGAGAGAACAAGAAGAGTAGAAAACTGTAATAGATAAATCACTGTTTTAGAAGTGTTGCAGAATTTTTTTATTGTGAAATGATAACGCAATATGTTGACTATTTCTGTGTATGTGTAACAACTGCTCATAGTAGAAATAACTGCTCATGGCATCATCTTCAGTTGTATCAAAGACAATTTAACTACTTAATATTGTTAATATTGTCAAAATTAACTACTTTATAGTTAATATTGTCTTTGGTTGTATGTATAAAAGTGTGGAAAATTGTCTGACTGACATGTAAAGAAGATCCGGAAAGAGATTAAAATGAAAGAATAGAAATCATAATGGATTGAATTGATTGTCTGTGAATTGTTTTATATAAAAAAAATTAATAGATAAATACTGATAGCTTGGAAGTACTATAACATCACTAACAATACATTACATAACAATACTAACATTAGAGAAGTAGAGAAGGAAAGACATACTACAAAACAAATGAAAGAGGAAGAAAGGGAGAGAAACAAATAACGAGTGAGTGGAAAAGAAGTGGACAAGAGAAGAAGTCTAATCATAACGTGAAAAAGAAGAACTGGAAGGAAAAATTGGAGAAGGTAGAAGAAGAAAACGGAAGAGAATGACGAGAGGGAGAGAGACTGAAGATGAAAGCATGAGAGAGAGAAATATGGAGTGGGAGATGAACTGTGAGCATAAGAGAAAAAAGAAGAGTGAGAAAATAAGTAGTAAAAGAGAGGTGTGAAGCAGATTGAAAGTTACGCATAGATTAAAAAGTAGATAGGATGAAGTACAGGGTTGATAGGATTAGAAATAAGACCAGGAATAATGCTTTATGGAATATGATCCGAGTGATTTAGATAAAGACTACCGAAAAAAGGCTATGAATAAGCGATATTGGAGAAGGTAAATTGATTAGAGAGAAACAGCGGATAGGAGAGAGAAAAAGAAAAGAGTTAAATATTGATAAGTGACAGATGAGAACGTTCAGATGGATGGAGAAACAGAATAAAGTGAAGAAGAGAGGGAGAAGCTGTGAAGAGGAGAATGGAATAAAACTAAGAGAAAAGAAGAGAGATGAGTTGATCAGTGAGAGATAACTACAATTTCAAGAGGCCGCTGATTAGAGAGATTCATCGTCAGTATCTTTGTATTCATAACCAGCTCTGCACGTTATCATCCACTTATGCTTACAAACTCCTTCTAGGATAGGATGTTCAGTATAACTTTGGTCTATATGGAATTTTGGCTGGTAATAGCAGTTTGTAGGCAGTATTCAACAGTACTTTCCAATTACACAAAGACTTGAAAATATTTCATAACCACATATTAAATCGTTCAGACTAATAAATGACTCCAATATTTTTGATTCATTAGTGATGAATTTTATCTAATAAAATTGAATAGGGAAGATTTAAATCTTGTTCAATATTCTGAAAGATTCCTCAAAGACTTGGATTATATTTCCAATACAATTTAAAAGACTTGTAAAATATTGATCAATCTTTGACAAGGCTTCCAAAGAACACTAGTATTTCTAAGCAATGTTGAATACTAGTGTTTTTTGAAAGCCTTGTCAAAGATTGATAAAAAAAATTCATTAGTATTTTAAATTCCATTATAAATATTATCCAAGTCGTTGAGAAATCTTTTCGAATATTGAACAAGATATGCTTAAATTGCTTTCAGTCCCTGATCTTGTCCAAGATATGACAAGACTCTTTTAACTCTTTTAAATTATTGTCAAATATTAAACAAGATTCAAAGTACTGTTATTTTAATGGATAAAAATTTGTTCTAGACTTCGTCATAATTCATTTCTCATATTAGAATTTCAACTATTATTTCACATAATAGACGTACAAATTCAGAACACAAAGTGGATAGATCACTATACAGTGAGGTGACCTAGTTCAGCAGGGAATGTAGAGATGGGACACATGTAGGACCAAAAAGAATTTGGGGGAGACCTACCGTCTACGTCACAAGAATGACGTCAATAGACTGAAAAAGGACTCCTCACGTACTGCTTGAATGTGCGTTATAAGATCTGAGAACGAAGAATGGGACCTTCTGAGGGAATAACGTCAGTGCCTATCGGGAAAAATAGTCCTCACTTTTCAAATCGAAGAACGGTTATCATCCTCTAATAATGGTTAGATCTACAAATATCTATATTGTACGTAATAGATAGCCTACATAGAATGATGATGTACATACAACAACAGTACAGTATGTACGAGGTAGTATTTTTCATTCGTCTTTTCCAGAGAACTCAAACTTTCTTTTTACTTTATCTACTTCTAAACTGAAGATCGTGACTCTTGGGCGAAATCGTTAATACGGAACATTAGACCTGACAATGAAAATCTTGAAATATTATAAAATCTTGACTTCTTTAACAAGAGTGCGGACCGGCCCGGACCTGACGGAATGACTGATGTATCTTAATGAGTTTATTCACACAAAAGTGTCCGAATACATCGAAATGATTCATCAGTCAAACATTTTCATCCCGTCCAATCTGGGGCCGGATCGCAATAATGTGAAATAAGTGATTGACAACCTAGATTGAATATTTATTTGTAGAAATCTGGTTAAAGTTGTGGAACTCCATAATGAAATAAAACACTAGAGGGTATTGTCAATTCCACTGTTTTACAATGAGGGACAATACCCTCTAGATTGAATATTATGACGAACATTTTATTAAAACGAAAATATTCATTGAGAGAATATCAGCTAATGAATATTAAATAATTACCATACAGGTAATCTACCTTGGGCTTCATAAATGTTTCATTTTCACTTTTTGTTAAAGTGATGTGAATATTGATATTTATAATGTATAAATAAATGCTTGAACTTGAGAGCGCTCGCAGTACTACGAAATACTACAAAAATATACTCTTATAGAGCTTATTCAAGTGTAATAATGTACTATAGTGCGATTCACGTCAAGAAGTCAGCATTGCTGAGATGGAAGTTTGCTATCCTTGTTCAGCACAAGGCAGTTGCTGATGTCTCTATCCTATTCGCACTGTGCATAGTTGCCGCACTGTGCATTGTTGTCGCACATAGTCCCAACAAACACGTTTGGTGCAGTTTTCTCTTTCTCTCTCAATGAAACTTGGCATCAATGCTCCTCATATAAACAATGCTGACTTCTTGACGTGAATCGGACTAGAGATGAATTTTTCTGTGAATAATTATAACTATTTTATTCTTGGGAGTCTATGAGAGAAACATTGTAGACCTGCTCTCTGGAGGGTTCCGAACCAACACCTATAGCCTTATGGATAAAAAAGCTAACGCACGACAAAAAATCACTACCAACGAGACAGTATCTGAAAATGCAGTCTAAACGCAAGAAGCCAACTTGGGAAGTTGAACGTAGGCTACCTCCTACCTTGTAGGCCTTTAGCAATGCAGTAAACGGATGTTATTATTAACGAAGAACCGGATGCCAAGCCCACTGTGCAATAGTTGTCGATGATTATTACTACACTAGAGTACTCAGTGACAGTGCAGTTACAACTGCAACAAAAACACTGGCAGTGCTCATTGGCACGATTCAAGATAACAAGGGAATTGCCAGCTAATGAAGAGATGTTATCACTTGAGATTGGACAACATAAATGGACATGTAGTGTAGTAACACCAGTACTTATTGGGAAACTATTACAAGTTTATCCACCAGTTTGTTACAACTGGAGTTCAAATTTATCAACACAATAACCGTATATCATTGAACTAAACTTTATTAGTAGATAACAATTTTATACTGGCAATTATGTTCATTCAATGTTTTTGTATACTTTTTCACCAACCAATTAATTCATTCGAAAAATAAAAACATAGAAGAACCATGCAAAGAATTCGTTTAAAAGTACAACCGATATACAAGGTGGAAATTATAGTGTTTGTAAATACAGTAAATACATAAAATACTGCATCACAACCCAATAGCAAACATAATTTGATTACAGCATGACAAATTCAAAAAGATTGAGCAACTAGTAAAACATAATTCGATTGAAGCATGACTAATAAAAAAAAGGTTGAGCTAGCAGAATTAAAACAATTACAAAAATAATAAATTACAACAAAACTAATTGAAAAAAAGGATTCAGCCAGCAATGTTATGGGAATTATGAATGATGAAGACCTGTGAAGCGATTGGTGGAACGCAGGCCCACCTATAAAAGAAGGGTTACCATTTCCCCCACTTCCCTTAGGGGAAAATAAAAGACTAGTGTGAAGCGAGATTGGAATTGGTCTCAGGGCAGCGATTCATGACAGAGCGGGGCGACAAATGGAAAGGGTAGCAATGAATTATGCAAAAATGGGGATAACCGAACGGGGAACGGAAATGGGGACGAAAAGAGAAAAGCCTCTTGAGAAAATGCATCCGAATGGCATGGAAAAGCGGCGAATATAGCGTTTATAGCTTTCCGCTATTGAAAGAAAAACAGCTTTTATTTTCGTTGGCTACAATATAATGGGAATCCTATTGGTTGAAGTGGGCTAAAAGGTTGTGCAGATTATGAAGAGAATGTTCGGGGGATGAGTTTAAGAGCTTGAAATAGAAGTTCCTAATACCAACCATCGAATAAATTTGAATAAAGAAAAATATATTGCGTGAAATACAGATAATAACTATTCATTTTCTCTTGACAAAAGCAAATCTTATTCAAGACTGGCTACTCAGAATAGACGTTTTGAAAATACTGGATTTCAATAAACGAGTTATTTCATGTTCATACACTTATTTTGTGAATTCTTTCATGAAACAAATTGTACAAGGAATCAATATCTATGGATTTGAATTTCATTTACACTGTACACAATTATGATTATATCAATATTGAGAGTTGAGACACAATAGTTATACGTATTAGAACATTTTAGTAATGGAATTGATAATAAAATAAAACTATTGGTTCCAGTTTCCAATGAATTTTAATTTGAAACAAATTTCTTGTCAATTCTGATAATAAAACGCCATTGAAATCTCGATAAGTAATTCTGATGGTTTATTCTGAATGAAATCAAGTTGGGCAATTCATGTGTTGGCTAAGTTAGAAGATAATTAATAATTGTCCAATCGCACAAATGCCAATTAAATTCAACTTCGTGGAATGACGTTATTTGAAGAAGCTCAATAGGTGTTTCATTGCAATGGTCCTATCAAGAAATGACGCCATTTTACAGCTGTTAAATTTGATAGGCGTTCGTGCAATCGGCCTAATGATTACTTAAAATTTAAAAAATAATAAGTATCTACAAAGGAGATAGAAAATTCTGTAGTAACTCACGTGACAATACATTTACAGATTCATTGCTGGAATTGATCAATAATAATTGAAATCTTACCTGAAACAAAAACATTAAGAAAATTAAATACAGTCTATTATTATTACTCTATATACATTCTAAATCTATAATTCATCGAATTACACAAAGCAAGAAGGGTTAAATCAAATTAAAAGGTCAAAAATTAATGATTCAGTCAATTTGAAAAGAATTGGAGTAAAAGGAAAACTATTCTTCCTCTGAATCATCATGAGGATATTGAGTTCACTTATAATTGACTTATGCTGTTCAGTGTGGGAGTAATTTAGTCTCAGTCAAAGATGAAAGGTCACTCCAGTCTCACTTCTGGCAATTTCCTAATGTAATTGTTTCCTTCCAGTGGTAATCGAGAATCCAATTGAATTAATTACTCATATTTAACTATATTATGACAATTCTAGAAAGAATACGATTAAGAACTTCTGTGCTGAGAAAATATAAAGATTTCAATTGAATGATTACTTTTGCATTTAGTCTAGAAATGATGTATTCCAGTGAAGCACATGCTGGTCCAATTTCTTTAAAGACGAATTTTTTAAAAGGCAATTTCTTTAAAAAGTAGAATTGACAAAATCTGTGTTTTTCATTTTAAATTATTATGAACGGTTCTACAATCTCAATAGTGACTCTTTAGAATTTTTCTTTAAAGGCGTTTGTAATCCAATTCATAAAGCTAAAAAACTTTTCCAATATTCAACAATTAAAAACGTTTTGTAAAATCCAAGATATTATTGTCATTAGGATTAGGAAGACATTGAATTTAAAGCAAATTGGATATGTTTTAATCCTATCTAATTCCTTTTCCTTAATGCTGGGCTGGGATGCGGCATAACAAACGCTTTATATCAATACATATTATGAAAACTATGATACAATATAAAGATGAATAGTTTAGCGGGAATAAAGCGATAGTGGGTCATGTAGGATTTTGGAACAAGTATGAAATCAATTCAAATCTTGTGCAATATTTGTTGAAATTTTAAAAGACTTGTCAAACATCAAAGTTCTACAAAATTTAAAACTGTTTTACGTTATTGATCTTTTTTTCATTGAAAATCTGATTGTTTACAAAAGCCTCGAGAGATTTACAAGTATAATCAAAGTTAAATCTGGATTCACCAACACCTTCGAAAGCCCCACAACTGCATTATTATGCAATAGTATAGAGTGGTACTTAGTGAGAGCTACGTCAAGGGTGCAAATGAAGGGGTAGTTCTGGGTGGGGGCTTTGTTAGAGGGGTGGTGGGGGTTCAAAGGCGCCGCTGTGACGTCACAAGGCGCCGACAGTCCTGGCTCCTATCGTGCGACCAGAGTAATTCGTCAACAACTCTGTAATTTGCAAAATTGATCGAACAAAATATTCGTCAACAACGCTATAATTTGAAAAATTGGTCACAAAAATCGGTACGAGCGATTCGTTTTGGAGTTCTTCCATTAGAGTTGCCAGTCTAAAGAAAGTGAAATTTATTTCTGCAATACGAGGCATGAACAATGTACATATAATACAGTATAATAATTTTTAGTTCAAGAACAATATTAACTATTCAAACCCTGTGTTCCAAGAATTTATGGTAGATACTGTTCTACTAGACATGATTATATCGTAGTCCATTTTATTAGTAGGCCTAGTTGAGCTGTTCAAATCACTCATTTGTTTATTTGAAATTTTTCAGCATCAACAAAAGTGCTTGAAGTGTGATTAGATATTTATGGAATAGACTATAGTTACGAAAAAATCGCAAATTTTAAAATACAAAGCTGATAGAGATACAAAGCTGATTTTAGAGATACAAAGCTGATAGGTGTGGTAAATAAGTTGGTCATGTTTTTTCGATGATTATTAGTTGTAGGCTGTAGCACATATAAAGAAAAATTATTTATTGACACATTTGGAGCGTGGCAAGTGGGAGTTACGGCTTTTTTTCTGATTGGCTAGAATTATCAGTTTTCACTTAGAATGGAGATCAATAATGGACTAGAGAGCAATGACTTTTTTCCTTGAAGATTTTTAGTAGGCTAGGAATAAGTTATATTTTCCATAAATTTTTCGTTAGCTCAGTAGATAGGTAGTAGATAGGTAGTATGGGTTCATCTCATAAAAATCAGTTGAACATTAATAATCAATTAAATTCAATTTAAAAGCTATAGATTCTTTCTTCAATATTCTTCAATCACTGCTGTATTACTGAGGGTGCCAAGTACAGCCGAAGGATACAAAGAAACTTTTCAAGATGCTACCATGAAGCATTACAATTATTGTTCTGCAGTGAAAGCAGGAAACCAACATTAAATGTCTTGTTTACATTCAAAGTACACAAGTTTCACTACAGAAGCTGTTTTACAGTGTGGAGCTGTTGACATTCACGTCTTCCAGATGACTCATAGAAAGTTGTTGAGAGATACACATCTTGTCCATCCGACACTCTTCAGCTGCTTCTCAAGGGGTTGGCTTTGGCTTTTCAAACAAAGTTGCTTCTGTTTTATGACTTCGTGCTCTTCTAATAAGAGCTGGATGATACTGGAGAATTTTCATATTTCATTAGTACCAGCAAAAATATGCGATTAGTTGTAGTCTCAGCTGCATTCATATTCTTCTGTAGGACTCAACTGTATCAAGTGTGAGAAATGTAAAACATACACATTTTAAATTGAATTTAAAAAATTACTGTATATAGTCGCTGTAATCGGTTGTTTGAACGAATGCAAACATAGAATAGCTGTTTCTGGAACGAGTATTGTTAACATACATGAGAGCATATCACTAAAATGGGAGTAGATAATCAAATTATAATATCTATGAATCTATTATACAGTAAAGCCTGTCTAATACGGAACGCGACCGGACTGAAAAAACTTTTCCGTTTTAGCAGGTTTCCGGCTTACAAAGGTACTTTTACCTTTATACAAAATTCCTTGGGACCACAAAAACCATTCCGTCTCAACAGGTTTCCGTCTTACACAGGGTCCGCCTTGGACAGGTTTCACTGTAATATCTAATTTAATACTGAACTTGTGAATCTGAAAACCATTTGGGATCTGATAATATATTGAAAGGAAGGTGTTCCACCTTGAAATATCAAATAACGTACTCATTTAAATTCATTAACGTACTCATTTTCGTCTACACAACACACGACTTGGATAGGAGGTGCAATATCCTTAATCCATCATAGTAATATCATAATAATGACACCCCTAAAATGAATCATCCATTGTTTTCACAGATTTATTTCAGTAAGTAAAATTATTAAAAAAAAGATTATTATGCCTTAGTTAACATAATTATGCTCGAATTAAAATAGAAGAGTACATTAAATATTAAATTATAGAAGATCTAGCTCAGGCTTTGGATAATTTATTAAAACTTGAATATTTTAAGGATTCTTGTACTGTAATTATGTGATTTATAGTTCTCTACTTATTTTTTGTGACCATTCCATCATCGACAACAATTGTCGAAAGGATTTTCTGTTTTTAGTGAATGTCGAAGTAATCTGTTTCAGTGAAGCTAATAGATTAGCAATTGAAAAATCTAACCAACACAATTATTCAATGATACATTAGTGAAGTAAAAATAATAGTACCTACTCATTCAGCTACTGTTTCAGAACATTTTGGTCAAGTTAATTTCGTGGTGGTTGATTAATGCCCACATGATTTTATTGTCGACAGTAACAGAGCTCCTCAGAACAAGAATTTATCTTCGGTCTACGGTCTCGGCTGGCGAATTAACTTCCTCCAGTAATTGACTTTATTACCACTCTACTTTTCTAATGCAATTTGCTGCCTACCGTAAAATAAAGAAGCTCGCTCAGCACACCGGCAAATTGGCTGTATTCTGGTCATTTGATAGTCCCGTCACACATTCACTTCATTATTAATAGCATGAGAGTTGAAAGATGAACGTTTTGGTTTTCAAAGACGGACCGTGGATGTACGAGAACTATCTCAAGAATGGAGTTTTGTGGAAATTACACAATTATGTTCTCTTTCTGCCAGTTGCACAAAAAGCAAATTGTTCGCTCTTCAATGCTTTAATTCTTCGTTCTTCTTAGTAGGTTGAAAAAGAAACTCAAAACAGTCTGCAATTTTGAAATTGTATTGTGACTTAAGCCTCAAAAATTAATAATACAGAATATCATACAATAGCCTCATATACAGTAGCTTCCTACTATTATTATTATTAGCGCATGGCTTTGGTCGATGGGGAGACCCGAAGGTAGATCCACCTTGCCGTGTATAACCAAATTTCCACTTAGGTTGAAGATCAATGTCACTTTTCAGAATATTCAAAAATTTGAATATTTCATAAAAGATCCTTGGATCTTAATATAATGCACTAGAGAATATTACCTAAATATTGGGGAATATTAGAGACGATACCCTTTATATTAGAAAATATTGTCGAATATTTGGAACAATCAATCAATTATCATAAATACTATAGGTACAGGTGAGGAAGGAACAGTAATAAGAAATGAAGTTTACTGACACTGCAATGTATTGTGGTGACTGATCCTTCTGTCAAGATGTCCTATGTACTTTACCTGGTTAAACCCTTCAAATCCGTACTGTCGTTTCCCCTGACAATATTGCTCCAAGCCTATTGGACGAGGCTAATCTTTCAGCTTCACAATGGCCCTCTTAGCACTCCAATATAACCTTCAACTATCAGACATGCCTACTATTCTTCATCTCTTCCTCCTCATCCTTATCCTCCTCCCAGTCCTCCTCCTCCTCCTTTTCCTCCCCTTTCTCCTCTCTTTCCTTCTCCTTTATCCTTCATCTCTGTTCCCTATCTGCAGCTTGCTCTCTACACGTGCGTCAAGTCTTAAGGTGAGTGATATTGATTTTCCCCAGTAGATAGCGCAAAGTAGCTACAGTAATGCTTGATTCTGCATGGCAGTCACGTGGAGATTTAACAACTTTAACCACTAATTCATCAGGGTTTGCATCTAGATTACCCGAGTTTAAAGTTGGTTTAGCATCAGATGTTACCTGCAGTAACAGAAGAGATCCTACTTTAGGCCTATGTCTCTTGAATATCGTTGTTTCTAGATGCTACATGATAGTGAGGAATCTAATATAGGTCATTAAAAATTACATAGTTATTTTGTTACTGATTGGATGAATAAATAAAATTATTATCTTACTAACTTGTCATAGCTACTTGCTTTGATATTGTATTTTTTTCAAAAACATATCAACTGGTTTTGCTTTTTATTGTGCTGTAAAATGGTGGTGTTATTAGCAGATACACAACTTGAATTAAAACTGTGTGTTTAAATTATTAGAAGAACAGATTTGATCAAAACTCTGTCTCGAGGTATAGCTGCAAATTATTATAATTTTTAAATAAGGTGATGAGTACTGATCAGTGCAAAAGTGATAATTGAAGATCGATTGACACTCTTTTTGTACGAGTGACCTCTTCTTGGATAGCACCAATAACTTTGAGTTTTATGCTCCCAAAATTCCTTCCTGGTGATACGGAAACCACTTAAAATGTAGATTTATTTTTTAATCCTTCAATCATCAGACATGTCTACTGATCTTCATTACTTCCTCTTTTTTTTTAACCTACAATCAGCATCCCTCCCATCACACAAGCACAAGTCTGGAACTTATGAAAGTGTGTGTACATGGAAATATTATTTGCTACTCATTAAAAAATTTATAAATGAATAAAAAATTATAAAGAATCAAGTCTAAATTGAGAAAATGAATTTCCTCGAGCCTTAATTAAACCTTTAAACAAAGAAATATCTCGAGCCTAACCTAATCCAGCGTTTAGCATTGTTCTGATTTTCACGCCGTCAACAAACAATCTTCCTTAATTTTCGGATTCTATCAGTCGATTTTCTCCAGAAAAGAGCATCAAAACACCAACAAAAAACAGCTGATAAAAAGCAGTTCCTATCTCGCCCCATTACGGCCTCCTAGCTTCAACCAATTTGGACGTTTTTGTTCTTTTGGAATGAGGCCGTTTTCAATTAAACATCCAAGATCTTCTTCTTCTCCTTCATTTTCTGTGTGTTTTTCTTCTTCCCCGAGCCTCCAGGCAAAAGCGGAGGCCTACATTGTGTACAGCACCATGAAACAATGCCTAGACATGAACGAACTGTTTTCCTCCACAGATCTTGTTTGAGAAACTGGCCAAGAAGGAAAATTTATACAAGTAATGACAATGACAGACAATACTATGCTTTGGATCAGTCATATTCGAGAATAATGGAATTTCAATGCTGTTCACAATCAATCACCTAAATTGTCTTTAATCTCATTCCTTAACGATTCAACTGTTAAAAATAAAAGCTATGTGTCGGTTACACAAGATTAATTCGGATAAGAATTCTTATAAGAAACATGAGAGATTTGGCATTGATAATTATTAGAAATTAAGCTTAACAGACCTTTGTGCAGCTGGCACAAAGCGAGACCATGGGTGGAGTGATTAAAAACTAGCTATCGCTACCACTCCAGCATTTTGGAGTTATAACTCCGTTTGGTGTGATTAAAAACAGGAGTAGTCACTACCCTGTAGTTGTAACTCGATTTTTCCGGAAAAGGAGTTATAACTCCACTTTTGATGTGATTAAAACTTAGATAGCACTACTTTCTTGTAGTTATAACTCCACAATTTTAGAGTGTGCCCATCTACGCACTCCACTTTTGTCAGCTTGTCTTCAACTGGCTGCTATCCGAAAACTATTTAACCTATGTTTACTTTCAAAACATCATTATGTTCAAAAAATATTGATTATCATTCTGTGTGAGTATCAAAATTCTAAAATTTATATTACAGAAATTTTGAAGTATCAAATCCTAGCCTTGGAATGGATACAGACAGGGTTCTCTACGCCCTTTCCTCATTTGAAATTTGAGATTAATTTTCTAATTTTTACTTAATAAGACTCAACATGTAAATTCTTGATGTAAATTTATCTCCTTAAAAATTGTTTTATAGGACAATGGAAAAACACAACTACTGCAAAAAATATAAAAACAAGTCTTTAATTGCATCTGGAAAAATAAAAAATAAATGAACTTTGTAGTTTATTGTTTCAAACGTTATTTTTTAAGATGAAAATACGAGAATGGGTCTCAATGTTAAAAACTTCCAGATATGCCAGAGTACCTTGAAATTTGAATATCACATAAATTATTTTTATTAAATATCAAAGTTTGTAAAATTCTTTCCTCATTAATGAATTCATACTGCTATTTTAAAATTGAAAAATCACAATATTTTGAAGTACGTACATACATACATAAGAAATAAATAAATCAAATACTGTATAAACATCAATTTAAATGAATAAATTAAACAAAATAAATCAAATACTGTGTACAAAACAATTTAAATAAATCAAATAAAACAAAACATATCATGAAATTAGGTACTCAGGCGTACCCTCTGTGTATTTTGCATTTAAATACATACAAGTATTATTCAAATCTTTCTTATTATATCAATTTCTTTTATTGGTTTAGCTTGGTAAAGCTTGTTTTCGATCACCACCGACGACTGGCTTGGCTGGCCGATTGGCGTCATAGAGTCGCAACACTCGCGACTGAGAGTATAGAGCGAATCATAAGAGAAAGAGAATTAATCACACAGAGCGACAGAGAGGAGCCAGAGTGATAGCCTTGAATTTGGAGTTGTATCTATGGTGGGTGATGTGATTAAAAAGTGGAGTTATAACTACCCATAGCTATAACTCCGAATTTTCCGGACCGGTGTAGTTACAACTCCGAAGTGGTAGCGTTTGTTTAATCACTCCGATTTGAGCAAACGCTATCACTACACAGAAGTCACTACTGAGTAGTCACTACGTTTTAATCACTCCACCCAATAAGTCTAAAAAAATGAATATCCATATTTTGAATAGGCTATTATATTCAAAAAATGAATATAAAAATACATCTACTTCTAAATAGACCTTACATGATTAATTTTGTTCATCTGTAACACATTTTTTTTAAACGAAATAATGAAAGTGGAACATATTTGAAGGCAATAATAATTGAATTCTGACACTTGCTGATTTACATCTTTCACAATCAATAGGCCCACAAAAATTGTTTAGAAATTTGAGAAGGAATTTATAAAAATGACATTTGGGAGAATAGTATATTCCTTGTAAACTGGAATTTTAGGCATTTTTAGATTAATTCGATTGATAGACAATGATAATTCAGAAGATTAAAAAAATTCACCACAGCAAAAAAAATAAGAGCAAGAAGGAAGGAAACAAAGTCCCAGTTACACAAAGATCTGTTGAGATTTTTCTTCAATTAACAATGTTAATGATTCCTATGAGTAATCAAAGATTACCTTGGATCCACTTTTGTGCCCAAAATAATCAAAGTCAAGAAACATGCCGAGAGGGGGAAAAGGCATTTGATAGCGGGTGGAGGAGTCAAGGACTTTCTTTCTGTGGAGAAGCTAAACCCGTTGAGAAAAAGCGGGAAGAATTGGAGAAAGATGACGATGAAGACAATGAAGCTGCTGCTGTTAAAACAAAAAAAAAGTAAATCTGAAAAAGGTAGGAATTACTGCGATAACTGAGTCATGCAGCCACCAGTAAAGGTAGAGAAAAAGAAGAAAATATAGGAGGAAGAAGTAGAGAAAAGGCAAAAGGCAGAAGAAGAAAAAATAAGAAGAGGATGATGATGATGATGATGATGATGATGATGATGATGAAAAGAAGAAGAAGAAAAAGAATAGGAAAAAGAAGAAGAAGAAGAAGAGTCCAGGAACGAAGGTCGTACGTAACGGACTTTGAACTAAACTTGGACATCATTCCTGTCTGCTATGGCTCTGCTATCCGGTTTGTCCGCTCACTTACTATGCCAGGCCATTCTCATAGGTGTTCCTTTCATCCTTCTAACCCGGTTTTCGTTCTTGTGGTTCATTCTCCATTTCAAATGTTCCCCAGTTTTTTTTTCTTCTTTTCAGCATTCATTCACTTTTAGAGGTACGCACGATAATCAACGAGTTTTGCATACAATACAAATTCAAATCACCTGAGAGTTGCGTGGATTGATTGTCTTATTTTCTGAAACGTTTAGGGTTTGACCTAATTTCTTTCTAAAACCAGTTCCGTCTAATTCTCCACATTTCGCTGCACAAAATGAAATCATACATTACGATTCAAATAACGTGACTCCCAATAAAGTATTTGCTGCCTTATGAAGCTTTCCATAGTTATAACAACCAGCCCAAAGATTAGCTGAATGATCGGTGGTGAGGGTAGGGGGTAAGATATCAGTGCCATGTATTTTCAAATTTCCAGATCATCAAACTTTCAGTTTAGATTTTCTAGGTATATCAGCTAAGATTTGTCTTTATGATATAGAAGAAGGGGTTCGGGGGTCCATGAGATTCTTTATAAGAAGATACTTTACAACATTTAGATCACCTTGAGATGTTTTTAGGTGTTCGAGATATTACAGAGAAGTAGAAACTTTCTCAACTTCTATATTCAATCGATCTACGCCTTAAAAAGCTCATTCGCGTTGAAAATAAATTATATAACTATAATGACCCCCCTCTGGGTACATCCCAGAGCACTTGGTCGAATAATGAGAAAAAAAGTATTCCACTAAAGAAAAATTTAGCAATTTTAAAACTGTTCTCTTTATCCTTCTCATATACTTTATTTTACATTTCACCAATATCGCAGACTGATTAGATATAAGTAACATTATCAGAATGTACTTGTTCAAACGATCCGAAAAGTCTGAATCCTTTGAAGCCGGCGAAACAAACTCACAGCAGGCCCTAAATTCAACTACAGTACAGCAGAAAGCAATGGGAGGAGTAGGGAACATTGAATGAGAAAGGGGAAAGAGAGGTTTGTAATTAAATTTTAAGGGGACTTCATCGGAACTTCTGTTTCGTTTCAATGTAGCGTGGCGAAGCCAGCCTCTCTCATCTCCGGAGTTCCCCTGCAGTAGAGTTCATCATTAGTTTCGATCTTTGTCTGATGGTCAAATGAATGTTCAGGAGACGAAGATGAAGTGGAAAGAGAGAGCCAGAGAGGAAGAAAGACAAAGAAGAACAAAAATATGAAAAGAACAAGAAGAGAAAAAAGAAAAAGAGAAGCAGGAAGAAGAAAGAAAACGAATAAAAGAATGAAAAGAGCAAGAAGAGGAATGAATAGGAAGAAACAGAAGAAGAAAAGGAGGAGAAGTAGAAGAAGGAAGAGGAGGAGGAGGAGGAGGAGGAGGAGGTGGATGAGGAGGAGGACTAAGGGGTGGAGAAGAAGAAAAGAAGAAGAAGCAGATGGAGGAGGAGGAGCAGGAGGAGGAGGAGAAGAATAAGGAAAAGGAAGAGAATAAGGAGAAGAAGGAAAGAAGAAGGAGGAGTAGGGGAGGAGGAGGAGGAGGAGGAGGGGAGGAGGAGAGGAAGAAACCTGAGCAAGAAAAAGAAAACAAAGAAGTATAACAAGAAGAAAATGAAGAGAAGAACAAGAAGAATAGGAAAAAGTGAAAGAATAATAAGAAGTAGTAAAAGAAAAGAAAAAAAAAAGAGGTACAAAAAACAAAAAAGAAGGAGAAAAGATATGAGGAATGAAGGGAGAAGATAAGAAGAAATAAAGTAAGTGTGCGTAACTCAAGAGTGAATAGTCGAGACATATAGGGTCTTCAACTTTAAATTATAGCCTAACTGAGAAATAATGTTGTACAGTACAAAAAAGGAAGTAAGCTCACTTAAAAAGAGCTTATCTTTTCTTCAATACTGTACCAAATAAAACAGTAATGGCAACATAATGTGTAGTAGAAATAATTCTTATGTGATGGAAGTATTCTATGAGAATGATCTATAACAATCAATCATATTCCAGTTCCTAACACTCAAAACATACACTAAATACACCTGTAATACACTAATGAAACTATACCATTACATAGAGAAAGTGTACGCTTACGCTTGGCGTATGATTTCTCTATGACTATACTGAACCCTAAAAAAAGTATGTTACTAGATTCTACGATAACTGCATAGTTATTGGATTTGTTTACAATATTCTTCCTACTGTATTGAATAATTTATCTCTTGTATTTATCTATCTTTTCCAACGTATTAATGTAGGTTCCGTTTATGTCTTGTCCTAGTCCTTATAATAAATATGCTCTCTTTTTCTAGTGATCAAACTCGACTAAATGAATCGTATTGCATTATGAAATACATCAGATAAAGTTCAATATAGCAGGATCCTTTCAACTTGTCAGAAATCAGCTGTTTCAAAGAGCAATATCACAATACTTAACCTACAAATGCTGAATCTCGCAGATTATTGAAAAGGTCTTTCAAAAATTTATTCTTTGAAAGGTATTCTTTAAAAAGGTATTTTAAAGACTTTAAAGGTCTTTAAGACTTTTAAGCCTTTTGATTATTGTGCCGAAATCACTGTTTAATTATTACCGAACAGCTGATTTCTGACAAGTTAAATGGATCGTGCTATACTACTCTTTATTATTTTTTTATCGTATGGCTTTTTATCGGTGAGGAGACCTTTACGGGTAGGTTCCACCCGTAGACGATACGGATAGATACGGAAGATAAGGAGGAATACGATTAGATGGAAGATGGAGGAATACGATTAGATGGAAGATGGAGGAATACGATAAATTTGAAGAGGAAGGAATACGATAAATTCGAAGAGGAAGGAATACGATAAAATGGAAGATGGAAGAATACGATAAAAAGGAAGAGTAATGTGAAAAATATAAGCCCGTGGAGGATTTGCATTGCAACGGGTAGGGAGACCAGATAATGCGACGAATCGAATAGGCTCGGTTGGGGATTCGCGCTCTGGGACCTTCCGGAGGCAAGGCCCAACTAGATATTCACTCGGTTTTCATTGAGGCCTCTATGGAACCGAATTTCAGGCACTGCGCATGAATAAACACGCACTAGAGCGAGAAGGTAGGTGGCAAAGAGAGAGAGAGAGTGGGTGAAAGAGTAAGTGAGGAAATTCACGAGACTTTGTGGGATGGTTACAAAGAAAAATCCCTCTTCTTTGGCAAACTCGCATGGAAAATTGGTAGGCTATACGAGTTAGAAAAATATTACGCACTCTATTAACATAGCGGCCAGAAAATGGGGTTGATAATTTATAGGTTTTTAGTTCAAAGATGACAAAATCTGCAATGCGGTAAAAGCCTATGAAACTGCATCAATGGAAATCACATATAACAGGATTCTTTTAAACTGTCAGAAAACAGCTGATTGATGTACGCTCGTTTACTAACGTTAAATCAGCTATTTTATGACAAGTTAAAAGAATCCTGCTATGGATTTACTGCGTATAATATTCTTATCAAATGAAAAATTGACATAAAGGATCCATTTTAGGTATAGTAAACATGATTAAGAAATTACCAAGATGTCAAAAGTATAGAAGTTCATGTACCAGTATCTAGTATATTATTACATGATTCAAATTTCATGATCAATATAGTTTTCCTCGTCAATCTAGTATTTACAGGATCCTATGATAGATAGTTTTGATAATAGGCAGAAAAAATTATTCGTAGAATATCTTCTAACTTTCAACTTCCATGAATTCTGATGATTCTTTCTCTCGTTTTCATTTATTATGGAGAGATACCACAACATTAATAATCCTGGAGAACAAATAATAGAGAATATCTCAACAGAAAACACTATATCTAAACACTATATACAGTACATTCAATCTAAATTAGTGAGGAAGCAAAACATTTAGGTGCATTGATAGAAGAAATCATGAGTAAATCTAACATATTCTAACTTTCATGAAATTTGATAATCATTCCCTTGGCTTTCCCCTCTTGATTAAGACGTAAATATTGAGGTAATGTACAATTTATCTGGAATAAACACAACCAATTCTTAAGACGTAAATGAATAGAAAGTACAAATTGTAAGTACAATAATATACATAATAATGATATAATAATATATATATGTATAATGTATATTGGTAGAAGAAATTATTATTAGAAAGCATTTCAACTCTCATGATCCTTCCTCTGGCTCTTCCCTATTGAATAAGACGTAAATTTTAAGGAAATAAACAATTTCT
Organism: Laodelphax striatellus; assembly: GCA_017141395.1. Classification (NCBI taxonomy): domain Eukaryota; kingdom Metazoa; phylum Arthropoda; class Insecta; order Hemiptera; family Delphacidae; genus Laodelphax; species Laodelphax striatellus. Next base: position 13,606,313 of record CM029538.1, on the reverse strand, counting down.
CCGGAATATGCTGCACGTAGTATCACAAAAGATGATTTATCAGCCAGAACCGAGGAGCTTTTCGCAACGACTCAAAGCAAAACAAGAAGCTGAATTCAGCTTTTCTCTGCCTCTGCCATGAATAATACAGGTACAGAGATAGGCCACTGGCAGCGAGCTGCTTCAAAGTATGACAAAGTAAAACTGTCACGTACATCCCTGGTCTGGCTCTGGTATCGCCACTGCTCGAGTTAGAAGAGTAGAACGGAGGAAGGTATTGGGGAGGAGGAGGACGAGAAGAAAGAGAAGAAGGAGGAGAACAAGCAGGAGGAAGAAAAGAATAAGGAGAAGCAGGAGGAGGGGAAGGAGAAAGAGGAGGAGAAGAACAAGAATTACAAGTAGAAAGAGGAGGAGGAGAAGGAGGAGGACAGGAGGAGGAGGAGGAGGAGGAGGAGGAGGAGGAGGAAGAGGAGGAAGAGGAGGAGGAGGAGGAGGAGGAGGAGGAGGAGGAAGTGGAGGAGGAAGAGGAGGAGGAAGAGGAGGAGGAAGAGGAGGAGGAGGAGGAGGAGGAGGAAGTGGAGGAGGAGGAAGAGGAGGAGGAGGAGGAGGAGGAGGAGGAGGAGGAGGAGGAAGTGGAGGAGGAGGAGGAAAGAGAGTTACGTACGAAAAAAGAAAATAAGGAAAACGTTAAAGAAGTAGGAATTAGATATGAAAATAGGATAATCGGAAGATGAAGAGGAACACGAGGCTAGAAGAAGCAATAGAAGACGAAGACAAATAAGAAGAAAACAACGAAGGAGAAGGAAAAAAGAAGAAGAAGAAAAAGATAGAGGAGCCGAGACGAGAAGATATTGTCCAGCAGTTGCCTAAACTGTGACTTTATCTTGATGGGTAAAAGTGGATAGAATCCATCAGCTTCCTATCTTGTATAAACTAGTACCCTCGAAGTACATTATACTTGCTGTATATAATACTAGGAACCCTTTCTCCTTGTCATAAGTCATTTCACGATAAGCACACGTACACTACTCGGCTATCCGTCTGTCTCTTTTCAATCGGCTCTTATCATCACACCGTTCTATTCGATTTGAAATAGAGTTCCGCTCCAGTTTACCCTACCTTCACTTCCAACTCCGTTCTCTATCTATTACTTGTCATTTTTTTCCACCAAACCTTCACTTTACCGATATTGGCGTTATTGGATCAGGTCGACCACATACAAGTGATACTTTCAGTTTATTTGAGATGACTGTTCCAGACATCAAAAATACTGTGGAAGATTTAGCTCTTACAAAACCTGCAGTACAATATTTTCGAATTCAATCAAATGAATTATTTTTTTAATGAATCATGATAATACCATTAAAATAATTATACTGTAAATTGTTTCTAAACTTGTGATTTTGATTGAATTAATCATCCAAGAAAATAAAAAAATGTGTTTATTATTTTCGTGTGAATTGAAATAATTTTAAGGAATCAAACAACTATTGAGATATTGAATTGATAGACATCTTGCTTAGGCACCATGAAAATAGAAAAACATTAGTTATGAATTTATCACGTATGAGGATTATTTGAAGATTAGGAAGATACCAACATTTGTTATGAATTCATCACATACAGTATTAAAATTATTTGAAGATTAGAAAGGTACTAACAGACTTAGTAAGAGAACAGACTTACTAGAGAGTATTGCTTCTCTATGGTACTAATATAAGAATTTCACAAATATTTCCATGAAAACCAGTCTATGTTAATACATGCATGTATAAATTTATGTTTGGTGCAAATATGTTTGATGTAGATTGATTGAATGATTGGGTAAATGCAATTGGTTGTAATATTATTGAGAATAAGGATTTCAAAAATTAACTAAGAATAAGCATCATGTTCATCTACACTTCTACAGAGTAGATGAATGAAAAAGGATTAATTTTTTAACCCATTGTACTCAAGGAGTATTCATTCATCCACAATCAACTCAATGGAAATTCAGTATCGTCCACATAAAATACTACGTAATACTGTATAGCGAAAGTAACTAAAATAATTTTTTTTAATCGGGATAATCTAGTCATGTGAAATTCATGCAATTCAATTCAATTATTAATTCATTTTAATCAAATTTGTGCATTGAATCTGTAGAGTCAAGAATATCAACTTGGAATAGGAACAAGCATCAAGCAGATAAGAATTAACGGATACATTTATAGCATAGACAATAGAGGAACTATAGAATATCCATCGTTATTCTGTGCATATAGTTTTCTATCCGAACAACAATGTTAGAATAGTGATGAACAGTTTCAAATTAGCAATGTCTGACAAATTCGCTATGCTGAATTCGTAGCAGAAATGTTGGGATATATAGATAATCGATTTGTTATACCACCATTCGCCACACATGATGCGAATACAACTGTTGTTAGAATATCGGTAAACATGAGTAGAGAAACTATAAAATTAGAGTACATGCACCTAAAAATATAGTAATTATTGTATACTATACAGAGTATGCTGTACAATGGATATTCTATTACTCCCTTATTACTCTTACTCCCTTATTCTATTACTCAGTACACGTACAGGTACGTGAAAATACACGTGCTATATTATACGTACACGTACAATATAGGTGAAAAGAGATTTCACTCTCTTGAAAACATTACGTTTTCTATGATAAAAACTGAACGATATCGAAAAAAATCATCCAAATCAGTTTAGAAGAAGCTTGACACAAATATGTAAATCGAGTTGTGCCTCGTACACAATTGAAATCATCATATCAAAACAACCCACTCCTTATGTCACATCACCTTGTATGATTGAAGTAACAGTATCAGAAATACAAGTAACAATCGAGCACAGAAAAATATTTTCGGCAGAGACCTACAGTACTTCAAACTCAAGTAGGTTGCCTAATTCCTGATAATAAAACATTGGCTCATTATAAAACATTTTCAAGAGGTCAAGGTTGTTAAAAACAGAATATGAATGAACAGAGATGCAAGGATGTGTTAAACATGTTATTCAAGTTCAATCAATGCTGTTTAAATCAATGGTCAATGAAATTTATGCTAAATTTACAACTAAATTGTGATTAGATCCATGATTCGGAAGTTAACAACGGCAACGACTAATAGTCAATTTGAAGAATAATAATCAAAGCGTAGGTTTCTGTAGAGGTGAAACAAGAATGTAAATTTATAATAAACTTTCCTGAAAACAATGTTCAAGGTTAACGCTGAATGCAGTTGCTTTGAAAACAGACAAACAATATTCTCATTCATTGACAAAATGGTCATCAAAATTTACAATATTCACCAAAAACGTGTTGATTGAATTTACAGTTCAAATTATGAATTTAGTCCAATCCGACCATTATTGCAATTTTATATTGTACAATAGAGATAGTAGACTATCGGCCGGCTATACGAAAGTGTATTGGATTTTCGTGTAACTGGCCGTATCTCAAATTTGCACAAAAAAGTATGTTGAGCTTGACCTCATAGTAGCTTGATCTCATATAGTCCTAAACAATGTTAGTTTTTTTTTTTTGTAAATCAAGATTAACTTTAATCTAATTTTTTCAACTTTAATCTACTTAATCTGTTCAATGTAAAACAAAATAGTCATTTTGATAAAACTACAAAACTGTTGTACATTTACGTTTTACCTCGTTAGTAGTGAGCATTTTCCATAGAACACCGGGGAGTGAAAGTCTTTACTTGTCATTTCAATTAAAAAAGCTACCAACTTTCTATTCATCAATGTTGATCAGACAAATCAATAAGGCTAAATGTTAACTACCGTACAGGTACCTGCATCACCACAAATGTCAATCAACGGTGAAACTACATCACTCAGACAAATTCAACTGGTATAGTCAGTTTTAAACTGAAACCAACATGATTTCTATGTTGTCTTTCTCATTACACAGCTTTTGCTGTTCCACACAACAGTGGTGAACCTCTGTCCTGGCTTAATTCTATTTTGAACAATTCAAAAAAATTGCATAATACCTAAAATCAGTGGTTCATTAGAAAAGTTAACAATCATATTTTTAATTTATTAAAGTCATAACTCTTGCAACGAATTATCGCACCTCAAAACCACAACTATACATTACAAGTAGCACTTATTTTATTTTCGGCGATTATGATACAATCTTCCTACGACAGAAATTTGGCACTAGGAAACAATAATAGTCTGCTAGTCAACAAGACGTCAATTAAGAGAGAAGTGAGTATTTGAAGGTTAAAAAATAGCTGTAAACAAGACGGAACGTGGGATACAATAATAACCGTGACATTAGATCATCTGAATACTGGTTTAGGAGGAAACCAAGAGATGGAGGAAGATGTAACACAAGGAACAATATAATGGCAAATTTCACTTTTAAATGGATAAAAACCTTTATGGCTGAATTTCACGATTCCAATAGACGTTCAGGTTACTGGAGGAAGGTGGATCATATGATCATCAAATCTATACAAACAAATAGTCCAATGCACACCAGTCAGTGTGATTTGGACTACTCACGATTCCAGTAGACGTTCAGGTTACTGGAGGTAGGTGGATCATATGATCGTCAACTCTATACAAACAAATAGTCCAATGCACACCAGTCAGTGTGATTTGGACAACTTGTTTGTATAGAGTTGACGATCATATGATCCACCTGCCTCCAGTAACCTGAACGTCTACTGGAATAGTGAAATCCAGCCATTACAGAGATGACCTTTTTTGAATTGTGCCAAAATCAAAAGATGTTACACAAATACAAGAAGTGATGGAGAAATACAAGAGGTGATAGAATGTATGGTAGAAGAACCATAGAGGAATTCATATTCAAACAAATATAACCTCAAATCACATAACTGAATAAATCAAACATTTATTTCAATCAATACTTGACTCAATCCTCTCTGAAAATAATACAACTTTGTAAATAGGATAAAGAATCACATTTGGTATAAGAATGAATTTATTTCAATCAATACTTGACTCAATTCTCTCTGAAAATAATACAACTTTGTAAAGAAGATAATAAATCACATTTGGTATAAGAATGAATTGAAGGAATCCCCTTTGATTTGTGAAGAGAATCTGATATTCTTGAGAGTCTGATATTTTAGTCTATAATTTTAGGTTGATGGTTCAAAATCAAGAGTTATGTACTCGTATTATAATCGAGAGGAGGATTGAGTCACGAGGAAATAAACCTGCTGCATCGTCAATCACTGCCTTCAATATAATTTGATTGACTGATCAAGGCTGATTGGTTGGGGAGAATGTTTGTTCCAACGTTTCAGGAAGAAAAATATCTATGAGTACGAGACGATCAAGAGAAGGAATGAAGAAGAGATGGGAGGAGAGGAAGAAAGGCAGGAAAAAAAAGAATGAGAAGAGAAATAAATGAAAAGGTACGAAGAATGAGAAAACGTAGGATACGGAGGAGGAGGGAAAGGAGAAGTAGGAAGAGGAGATGAAGCAGAAGAAGAATAACAATTAGAAAAATGAGAAAATATGAGGAAGAAGAGGGAGGAGAATGAGAATGAAGAGATGAAAATGGAGGAGGAGGAAAGAAAAAGGAGAAGGAGTGTAAGAAGAATAAGAAAAAGAGGATAAATGAATAGAAGAATGAGGAGGAGAGGGAGACGGAGAATGAGAAAAAGAGGTGAAAGAAGAAGAAGAAGAAAGAGGTGGAAGAAGAAGAAGAAGAAGAAGAAGAAGAAGAAGAAGAAGAAGAAGAAGAAGAAGAAGAAGAAGAAGAGAAAGAAGAGGAGGAGGAGGAAGAGGAGGAGGAGGAAGAGGAGGAGGAGGAGGAGGAGGAGGAGGAGGAGGAGGAGGAGGAGGAGAAGGAGGAGGATGAAGAGAAGGAAGAGGAAAAATTAGGAAGAACAAGGAGAAAGTGATGAGGAAGACGTAGAAGAAAAACAAAAACAAAGATGAAGATGAAGAAGTTAATAAGCAGATAAGAGGAAAATTAATGATAAATCATAAAAGACAAGAGGTTCATAAGACAGGAAATTGAATATGATTGATAAAGTACGGGCAAAACAAGAATAAGTGAAGAAGTTGAATGAAAATATGAACGCTGGAACAGGCGAGAGAAACTTGCCGAAAAGGGAAATAGAAAATCCTTTGTTCTTTGGACGAATGCCAGCCAAAGACCAACTCATCACTGCAACCAGAAAGGTGGGAGGCCGTGAATTGCTACAGAATCGCTTTAGGTTGTATTCCTGTATCGACCCACCTCCCATATTATGCTTTTCAGCATATTACTGGCCGCTCAGGCTACTGTACAGACTAAACGATACATTCACTAATTTGATAGATTGAACCTATTCCCCATGAGGCACTAATTCATATTCCCGGTCAAGCTCGGGCCAATTATTCATCAGAGACCTATTAGCCGATCTAATAATGAAAATTAATCATTGGACTAATGATAATGAAGCCGAATGAAGATTGTATTGAATCGTTCATAGATAGATTATGAGCTCTATCTGCTATTAATTTTGTAGCCGAATTAGCATAACAAACACCACCAGATTTAAGAAGTTGATAGAATTTTCGCTTGATTATGAAGGGAATGTGCTTAAATTTAAATTTCAATTTTATTCCTGGGTTTTAGAAGATATAAAATGTAAGAATGAATAATGAAATATTTATAGGCACGACATAATACATAATAACATTATAGAATGTGTTGAAAAAGGATTCGAGAGTCAGACATAAAACATAGAGAACCAAGTATTTAGGTAAATTTTTTTACCTTTAAATAGCTTTTCTCTCTGGCGAGAGACGGGGCAGCGTACATGATGCGATCAGTATGGCAACAGAAAACGTACAGTTCTTACCAGAATGTATTGTAGAAGAACCATAGTAGGAATTCATATTCTATGAAATATCACCTTGTTGATTATGAATCTTGTTATTTGGAAGTTAGTTTATTTTTGAGAGTTGAAATGTAGAGTTGATATAATTGAGTTGAAATAGAAAGGTCATGTAAAGAGAAAAGAAATAATTGAGAATCATGGAATAATTGATTTAATTTTAATATTGAAGTGAAGTGCTTCAATTGTCATCTGGTAAAGATAATAATAGAAATGTTATACAGAATGCCTACTTACGATACAAACTAATAGAATCACCAGGAAAGAATTACAGTATCAATTTACCTGAAACAAACAGTTAAAACAATAATCATTATCAAATCTTACATTTTTATGATAAAAATGTTGATGTTTCAAGATAACTCTTTGTAGCCTATCAGTTAATGGTCTTTACTTGATAAATATTACACAATCTTGAAAAAAATGGTGATTAGTAGATTATTTGTTCTAGAAAATAAACAAGTCATCAATGGCTACTTGCTCAATAAACGGGAAATTAGAAACATATTTAGCAAGATGACCTTGGATTATTCAGATATTGTTACAGAACTGGAATAAATGTCCAAAACAATGTTTTTGAAATAGGTCTGAATTAACAGAATATTCTAGTAATTCCATATAAATCCAACTCAAGGCCAAGGATAGCTATTATAATAAATTCTTCAAGGAAACACGTATTGATCATGAATTGGAATCTGGCAATTGACAGTAGATTGAAATTCATAACGAAACGTCTCTTGAAATTCAGAGGAATTTCTATTCAACACTGAAGGATAGGAAGGATGGCTTTTATAAGAGATTCCTGTAGGATAATACTAATAGCTAATTATTCAAAATCAAATCAAATATCTTTATTGCCATAAAACAAACAATTATTAATACTAATACTATTATCTAGTACTAATACTAATTATTACTCCTATTATTTTCTATGATTTATCAAGCCAAATTATAATGAATTTCCATTTTATAAATGATTTTTCAAATTGGGTAAAGATCTACTAGGCATATCTCTTTACTTAGCTATGAAGTCTCTTCAACAAATTCATTTCTTAGTTTTAGAAGAAGTAGATTACACTTAAAATGATGTTAGAAACCTCATAGGTTACCCTGAAATTAGCTTGTAACAAATATTTCAGTTTCTAACAAAAACAAAGAAAAATAAAAAGATAAAATGGATGAAAGACGAGAAAAGTTGCGGAAAGGAGCCACGTAACAATCTAAATGAAAAATGAAGGAAGACTGGACACCACATATTATAAATGGGGGATATTTTCCTGTGTATTCTCACACGGGCGAAATGTATGACTAGCTATTTATTTCCCGCGCTTTATTCGCCGCCATTTTGGATGTTGGGATGCTCGTCGTTGAAATGTGGGATAGAGCACGTCATTACGAACCACCCTGTACTTTTCACGTCTATTCTACAGAAGCCTACTCACATACGTCTACAAGTATACTCAAATCCCACATGTACTGTACACAACATTATACACTTTAGTCGTGGTATTCTTTTTCTTGCTGTTCTTTATATATTGAAGTATTTTCTTTTAATACTGGAGTTTCACTTTTACTGCTACTGAGTCACTTTTTTCTGCTATATTCTTCTGTTTCACCATTCATTCTCTTCGCCTTTTTCTACTTAGCATTCTCTACTTTTTTTAATCTCCTGATTGTTTTTGTTCTTTTCGTATGGGCCTATTTGTTTTCTTTTACTTTATTTACTGTATATTCTACTATTGCCTTCTTATCCAACACTTTCTGTTTCTCTCCTCTTTCTCTTCTCTCTCTCTTTCCACTTTCTCTGTTCTCTCTCACTCTCTCTCATCTAATAACATTTTCAACACAGTTTCTCCTCGTCACAAAATTCAAAACATAATCATTTACAATATATTCTCTTTTTCTGATAACTATGACTATTCTCTTGCCTTCTTTCTATCCAATTCAGTTTTCTTCTCCCAAATACTTTATTTATTTCTCTGCTCCTCATTCTCTTCTATTTCTCTTCATCTACTTTCTTCTATCGACTTCTTTGAGGATTCTTATTTCCATATCTCCTTCTTTATTATTTCCATTCCGCTTCTCGCTCCCATGTTCTTCGTTTTCTTGTTTTCTTTCATCTATCTTATCTTAACCATTACACCTTCCTTATTCAAATAAATACTCCTTATTCTGCCATTCTCTAAATCCTCTCAAAGGTTCATTTCAACTTTTCCTTCATTTTCTTCCTCTTCCTCATCCTCATCTTTATCCTCTTTTCCTTTTTATTCTTCTTCGTCTTCTTCTTCTTCTTATTTACCTCGATTCTCCAAATCCTCACAAAGTTATTTCATCTTGTTCTTCACTCACCTTCCTCACTTCTTCTCCTTCTTCTTCTTTCTCCTCCTCCTCCACCTTCCTTTCCTTCCTCTAACTCTTTTTTCAAAATTCGTTCCCATCTCTTTCTCTGCTCCCTGCATCACTTTCTCTTATCCCCTGCTATCGTTCCAAATAATACCGCTGCAGAAAGGTAAAAGAGCACATTAGGGGGGAGGCCCATACAGTCTTCACTGAAGGGAAATGGTAGCTTTTCCACAGCCTGCGAACCGAGTGGAAACTGAAGCTGAGAATAGCGAACGAGAAGACTGAGCCATGAAAAATTCAATGCGTCGTCTACTGAAAAATTCCTTTCTTCGTTCGACCAAAACGGATTTCTGGCTTGGCATCCATTTCCGCAATAGGAGAGCACTTCGTTAAGAAGCGATCTCTCCTTTCTCGATCCAACCAACATTCTTCAATCAGCGGAAAATTTCCTAGTATACTGTTATCAGCAAGTATTCAAATATTATGAGAAATCAGAGAATGACTTGGTATAGTATAAGCATAGACTAACCAAATATAAGGATTTGGATTACCTCTAGTATAAGGGGAAAATTAATAGAAAAAACTAATTTAATTATTGAATGTTAGGAATCATGCGTTCTTCTATTTCAGAAATACTATATTTTCTCAAATTGAAAAACGTGCGATCTATGTGTGGAAATAGAATGAATATAAGTTTCTAATTGGAAAACGCAAATCTGATATACTGTACGTATTTTCAAGTTGACTTTTTTTTCAAGCTTCTTTCAAACTTTCTTCGATTGTGAATTTTAATTTTTCAACTCAATTCTCAAATTTACATACTTTATGGATTAAAGATTAAATTACTAGAAGTATCCAATTGGATCAATTCAAACATCCCAAATCTTCCACAGCAATCTTTCACGTACATGAAAGAATGAACAGAAGATGGTATTGTATTGCATTACCAATGATTACTTCATTTTCTCAGACAACCCGAATAGGAGTAAAAAGTGAAAGTAAAAGCCTCAACAATGAATTCAAGAATGACTACAACAACAATGTAACACATATCAAGTTTTCACTTGGAATAGCAGCTACAGACGTGTTTAATTGCATTCTAAATTTTCTTCGACATTTACAACAGGTTTTGTCAATTCAATAAAATCTTTCTCTCATCAATGACATCCCACTCCCTTTCCCAACACTCACTATTTCTCTCTCTATCTCTCTCTAATACTTATATTGTTTAAAATTATTAGCTTATACAATTCATTCATAAAATTAATGGAATAACATTACTTATACATATTTTGTGATCTAGAACCTAAGCAGTTTTACTTTGTTATCTTTATGAATAAAGTAATCACATCTCTTTCATTTTCCATCTCCTGAATTGAACAATAAAAACCCTATATGTACCTGCTACCAACTACAAGTTACCTCCTAAATAAACTGCTTAGAATAATCAAGTCACTGAGGGTCGATTATTCTGTTCAGCACACTATTTCCCCTTGTAGTTTACTATTCAACACACCAAACAAATAACACAGCTATGCATCTGATTAACATGTATTCAACAGCACTACAATAAGACAATACCCTACGTGAGCTTCAAACTTGTGTATCAGTCCTTTAATAAATTTGAAAACGATAAGCTCAACTTCAATGATTTTGGAGCTCGTGTGGGATTGAATTTATGATGTACAAAACAAGTTAATATTTATTTAGTTAGTGTTATTGGTTGTTTAGGAGTTAGGCCTATAACATTGGTTGATAGTAAGAGTTTTCGAGCCATATTGTAGGGTATTCGTCGTTTCGCAGGGGCATTTTCAGCAACAATGAGGAAATAGGCCTAACAAAATTCACGAGTTGAATTGATAAGCTCATACAACAAAAACAAACTGAGTTGATGCAAATTAATGAAAAGGAGTTATGAATTTGGTTGGAGTTAGTGTTGAAGGATATGCTTTTGACAAATGTGGAGTAAACTGTTATTTCATGAATGGAGTTCATAATTCATGGAGTTTGGAGGAGTTTCTGAAACAACAATTTCATGTAGGAACTGCAGTTGAAGCTCACACCGCGATTCCGTTTTCATACTTCCACTCATTCTCCCGAAACTCCTTTAATGAACAATTAATTTAATGAACTTTTAATTCAATGAACAATCGTGATATTATTTTAATTATTGAAAAGGTAATTGTTTATTGAAAAAGTATTTATTTCAATAAATACTGTCATAGATAACAGATTAGAATACTACTATCTCTTCTCTATGATAATGTTTATTTAATAAACAGTATGTATTCGAAACCATCAATGACAGTAATAGCCCAATAACATTGTCATCAAAAGCAGGGTCCAACTTGCATGAAATGGGGTGGAAGGTTTCTTTTTTTATATAGTTTTATATGCTACTCCTGGGATATTAAATCCAATTTTTCAACCTCGGCAACTTTCGAATCACCGCCGAAAACCGTAAAAACTGACAAAATTTTGCACTTTGGACAATTTTGACCCTAAAACGTCTCTTTTCCATGAAGAACAGTACTTTCATTTTTAATTTATTCAGAACAATAATAAAGATATAGAATGCATACAATGCTTTGAAAAATCTTAAAGTACTGTATCAATATTTCGACTGCAATCCTGTCTCTACTGTTTTCTCATTGTCTCCAGAATTCGATTCGTAACCAAATTATTGAAATGTCATCATCACACGAGCCAAGACGATAGATAGCAGGTCACCGGCGGTAAGGAGGTGACCTTGATAATAAACACTATTCAAGCCAGGTGACGCCCCTCCCCCCCAGTCAACACTTGGACCGATGAAGGTCATTCGTGTTTACCGAAATACATAACTGACTGAACCGGCAGTCGAAAGAACTTGGGCCTATTCTACAAGTTCGAAAATTTTTGAGGTCATTAATAAGGTGTTGAAGATATAATTATGTTACCTTTCCAGGAATAAAAAAATATTATTACACTCGTAGTTTTTATTTAATGGCAATTTTGTCGATTTTTACTCTATTACTCTACAGATAAGCTAAGCTCCATTACACTTCGATGAGACTCATGTTATTTATTTTTATTGCTGTGCTGAGATGATTTGCTAAGTAATGTTACATCAAGAATTTTATACTTTCATTACAGTATACAGTATTTCCTGAGTATTACAGGTTTGATACTACTTATTGATGGTATACTGAGATGATGAACTATGTCAATGTCTTATCATGAATTTCATTCATCATTAGCTTCATCTATTACTATCATACAAATAAATGTTTTTTAAATCAGATCATAATCAACAGACACAATAAAGCATAACTTACAGTAAACACTAGTATTGAGTATTATAAGTGTTAAAACAGTATCAAATGTGTTCACTGAATCAATAACACCACACTATAATGAAACTAACTAAAAAAATTACAGTGGGATAATGGATATATCCATTATATTTGAGATAGGCCTATTGTATATTCTACCAGCCTAGATTGTGTAATTATTATTTAGCTGCAAAATATTTTTCCAAGTGAGAGATGTATCAGATATTTTATAGACAAGAATTGGTGAATAGGAAGTTATTACAATTGAATAGATGTAACTTTCTATCATAAGATACTCAAGATGAGTATTTGCTATTTGATAATAATAATTCCGTGTAACCTGGCTGGCTCAGTTCTGGTGTCAGAGTTTTCAGGTCACTCCTGATCAGTTCAGGGTCTCTGACGTGACTTAACGACTGTTTTTTAGGCAGCCGGGACCGACGGCTTAGCGTGTCCTCCAAAACACGAGGAGTGGCTCAAGCTAAAATCTCACGGTCTGACCTGGGTTTGAACCCGGGACCTGCTATTTGATGATGATAGTGTTGTGTTGGGCTAACTCAAGTGATGGGCTGTGGATAGGGCTGAGAAAAGAGATAAGGTAGATAAAAATTTTAGTAATTGGTTTTAGCATGGAAAAATAGTAGGTATTGTAAGGGAAACGATAATTTCATAGCTAAATAATTTGATAGCAAAATGTTATAGGAAGTGAAGACAATAACAAAGCAATCTTTATTCATTGCACTGGTGGAGTAAAGAGTAAATGTAACTGTGCAAATATTTTCAACAATTTCTCTAAATACAACACAAATTTCTTATAACGGCATAAGACATTGTAATTGATTGTTTGAACCAAATCAATGTGTAATGGTTTAAATTTTAAATTTCAATTAACTCACTAAATAATGTATTGGGGCAAAATATTCATACGACATGACATCAGATTAAGAAAGATCACCAAGCAATACAATCACCAAACAGGATTATGATGAGTAACGAGTAAATATTCACAATGAGAAAATTAATAAATAAGATAATCAACACACTTGATGACAATGAACCCATCAATTTGAAAATTAGGCTATCAATGTAGATAAGAGGCAATGTAAGTATGGAATACAAAGTATGATGTCTGTTATAGCACATGATTCTATGACACTTCAATATCAGTATTGTAATATTTGTAGAAAATAAAGTGATGTTAAGGTGAACAAAATCAAAACTATTTTTTTTAAGAGGTAATTCAAAGTTACACAGGTTCGCAGCAAACCACTCATCTAACTTATTTTCAAAAACTAGTTCAATGTTTAAATAATCAATTGAGAATGTTTGAAATTAATATTGTAATATCACTAAAGAAGAATATGCAAGAGAAACCGTTTCATACCGAAATTAAAAATTATTACTGCAATGTGCTGTAATATACAGAACTTAACCTCAATTTGAATAATGTTTTGTTCAATACCAAAATACCAACCTTCAATGCAGACGACATGATCCCTTATCTGCTGGGCAACCAAGGTGTCAGGAACAAGCTCAATAAGATCATAAATAGCATAAATCGATGGATGAACACTTTCAAACCTCTGGATTTCCTGCCGAATTGCAATGGAGTTGTTCATGTACGACTGATAATTTGGCCGCGAATTCATTTTAAACAATTTCAACACTTACTACCCGATAGAAAATCATATTCAACATACACTCACGTTTTGTCCTAATTATTGGGGGACAACATCATGTGGAGATGGAGCATTTGAATACGAACTTGAGCATGATAGGTATCTTGGAAAGTAACACACTGCATTCATTTACCTGTTTACCTTAAACTGATAACTAATCACACAGACACAGTTCACAATCACAAATTGATAAACGAGCCGTTAATTTGGCAATTTGCACGACAAGAACCTTATCATTTGACACTTCCATATCCACAAAGTAAACAGAACCTCACTTCTTTCAAACCGATTCAACGACAAATCCCACACTGCCAGCCAGCCAGGCCGTGGTTTGCTTGTGCTGGAACGCCATTACATTCCATGCAAGTTCCCACCTGCAAAAGCTAAACAATTGAACAGCTAGCGCTATCTAGCAGGTTTACAAAATACTAACATTGGCGCGCCCAATTCAAACTGCATAACTTCTTGATCAATCAATCAATCATGAGATTGTTAGATTACACACAATTTCACATTCATTTTATAAAAGCCTAGAAATAAATTTTGAACAATCGTTTGAGAAATTCATGGGTAATTCTTCAACTGAGAATTAAAATAGGTTTTGTTAAATTTGATTGATTGGACAATTTCACCTTGTTTGTCACTGGAATTTACGAGAAACTCAACATATTCGCATATACCATATCTTATATTTTTCTTATTCTATTGAAATAATCAATTTACATTTAGATTTTTTCAAACCCATAGATTTGGAATAAAACAATAAACTGTACCCAAGTATTGTAATACAAATAAGTTAGGGTATCATCCATCGTCTGTCCACAACGCTTCAGGCTATACCAATAATTCCAGTTATCAATTCAAAATATTATTTTGTCCAAAAACTTACTATATTTACAGAACCATGCTAAAGCGCATGAAAGAGAGTTTCAAATAAGTTTTAACAGTACCGGTTATGTAATTACTATAGTGTACTTAATATATTGTGAAGGTAGCTCAATGTAGATATGAGGCAAAATAAGAAATATTTTACAACAGTTTCAACTTTGAAAATACTTTTAATAAAGTATTAATCAATAATTCCAGGTAAAGGTCATGCTCAATAAATTTAATCCATTAAACTTTGTTTAGTAGAGGATGTGTAAATTCTCCTCAATGTTTTAACAATCAAGTGAATTATAATTTGGTTTTAAAGGCGGGAAGAGTCTCTTTCCTCGAGAATGCTGAGAACTTCTTGATGCATTTCTCTACGCTTATGAAGACTTGTGGGTACGGTTGTGAATGTAAAATCAAAATGACTGAACATTGGCCATGAAGTTTTCCAAACTCTTATCACATTTGGCAGCTTTGATATCATATACTCAGCGTCCTGTAAAACAAATTGCATAAAAAACTTACTAAGAACAATAAAATCTTTCAGAATGAGTTACAATCGATAAGAAGGTGAAATAATTTGTGAGAAGTAAGCTAAATTAATTCTGAATAAAAATAACAATAATGGAGTTCACATCTTTTTTGCTTATGTCTTACCTTCTACAGAGATTTGCAATAAATAGATTTAGAAGTTCTGTAATTTATTAAGGAAGAGCAATCGCCACTTGTAGTTGACTGTTCTCTACATGGGGGTTTTTAAAATAATTCACAACAGTTAATAATGAATTGTCAACATTTATTGTTTAACGTATTTGTTGTCCAACTGTAGAAAGCTGAGATTTTCATGACCTTTTTTCTAAATAATATCTACTAAGTGATTAATAAACAATTCATCAGCAAAAACAAATAGATAATATTTGAAATGAGTTGAAGGTTTGTACATGATATTCAAGCAATACTGTAATAATATTGATATTGGAACAACTTAAAAAACATTTTTTTGAATCATAAAACAATTTTTTACCATTGAAGATAGATAAGGGACGCTGATAAAATCTTTATTTTGTAAAGAAATTTCTAGTATTCCCATCTTGAGCGTAACTTTTCTTATTCTAATGATAATATTTTCCAACGTATAACCATAGAGAAAGCATTACACAATGCGCTATGCTTTCTCTATGGTATAAAGCAGACTGTCTTTAGGTCTTGTATGAAGGAAAATAAAACAGCTTCTACAACTAAGATACATTATTAACAATCGATTCTTAAGATATTAACAAAATGCTTTCATTATAAATGTACCGTACATTCTTTGAAATGTAATTGATAAATTCAAAGTATATGTTATATGAATATAGATTATCAAAGAATAAAAGGTGATAAATTGAATTATAGAGAGTACAATTTATGTACCGTACCTGTTCAGAAATGAGTTCGTCACCAGCTGTGTAGAAAACAGCCACAGGAGCTCTAATCCTGTCCAAGGGATATTCTGGAGGTGGACTTTCACCCCAAACTTTCATGTTTTTCTCTGTATTTCTATAATCGAACGGCCTGAAACTGGCTTGAAATCAAAATCAAATTAATTACCTCAAGTAGAAGAAAAGTCATCAATGATTTAATACAGATTCTATTATATACACACTAAATTGACTTAGAAATTATGTGTTGATGTACATTTCGCGGTGCTGTGAACTAGCTAGTTCACCTGTACACGTGTTCCGACGATGCGGCACAGCACTGCGAAATGTACATCAACACATAATTTGTGAGTACTATCTCACGTTCTAAGTCAATTTAGTGTCTATATTTTGATCACGTGAGAAAAGGATGGATCCACAACAACCCAAATTCTATTATTATCAAATAGCAAGTACTTGTGTGGAATATCTTATACTGTACATAATAGTTGTTATTGTATTCCATTTCAATCAATTGCTACTGTTTATTTTGTTTATCACAATCACAAGAAAATCTTATTCTGAGATTAAACTAAACTACATCTCAATATAATAGTCTTTGCAATCTTTAATTGAATTAATCTTCTAATGAACTAAAATCTAAAAAATGAATAAGAAATAGTGCATGCCACTAAAGTTTTCTTCTGATATTAATAGAATGGTCGAATAATACAATCATTTAATTGACTTTTTCAATGGTAGTTAGGATACGGATCCAATAAGTCTATTCATTTCCAGATACTGATGAATGTAAAGATGATGATGTAATATTATGTACTCATTAAAAAAAATATGACGAAACCATTAAATTAGAAAATACCTACAATTACCCATACATCTCAAGCAGTGTGTCAATAACATATAGTTTCCATGATTGTATTTACAATAAAAATTACGAATTTTCAATCTAGTTCGCTTCCCCACTTCAGTTTAGTTTGTTCCATTAATTTACATGGAGGTTGTAATCTATTATACTAAAAACACTTTTGGTGCATTCCTTTCTACTGTGCTTCCACCACCGCGAGATTTGATTTGAAATCTAGAGAAAACTCACACTGATATAAGTCTGTTGCAATGGTATTGTATTTCCAAACGATACAGTATTGGACATATTGAACAAGCAAGCGGCGTTTTGCGCTGTACGGGGTAAACTTGTTTCTATTTTATATTACAATTTTTCAACACATTATTATCTCATATTATTGACTGTTTGATAGAATATGTGACTGATATATATTATACTGTTATATTGAATTAATTACCTGATCCAATATTCTGTATGAAGTGGTTACCAGTGTTAATTGAGATACCAGCAGGTTGAGAAGCATCTTTTATCAAATATCGTCCCATCTGTAAATAAATTCAATTAAAAAAAGTATTGAGCTACAATTTTTACAATAATAATCTACACTATTCATAATAAAATAATGTTCCTAGCAACATTTCCCTGTTTCTTGAACTTCATCACCATATTAAAAACCAAACAATTGTCTCTCATATTATAATATACAAACTCAAAGCCAATCAATTTATTGAAACTTATGAGCAAACAGCTACTTACAGGAACAAAATTGTATTAAACTTATAGTAGCCTATAAATTTTTTAATGTAGTTACACTTAAATACCAAACTAGCAGTAACAATGGAAAAATCTAAAAAATTAAATGCGATTGATAAGAGTAAGGAAGATATTCTACTAATGATACTGTGAAATACAAATACGGAGCTGAAATGAAATCTTACCCGAATAATAAACTCGCAAGTTAGAGCAAAATTGATGAGTACATCCCAACAAAGCACTTGGTTGTTGGATCTGCCTTTCAAATCCTCTCTTGGAAGAAATTCCATTTTTTCTTCTGTAATAAGCCGTCCCTGAAATACAAAAATGTAATTAAACCTCAAATAAATATCTAGAGACTCTAGATAAAATTTGAACCCATTAATTCATTTGGCAAACTTCCTTCAAGAGTAACGACATTAAAAATCACTCTTCTTCAACATTAAAAATAGTTCCTCTAAACTTTAGTGGTAAAACTTTCTAATTTTTCTTTATTAGTGTAAATTTCAAAATTTCCTGTTTCTCTGTGACACTCTATAGATCGGTAAACTAAAACTCACATATTCGGACATCATGAGATTGTATAGCAGGGAGTTGTTATGCATGGCGAAGTGCCATTTGGTCATGCGTCCAATGGGCGACAGACTGATCATGGTACGTATGCGTCGGTTATAGCGCGGTAGCATCGAGCCCATCACAAAGAACACGGTACTGCCCATTGAATGTCCAATGTAGTGCAGCTGACGACGTCCCGTCCTAGTCAGGATATAGTCGATCATGGCTGGTAGGTCTTTCGTACCCATTTCGTGCCAACTAAAACAAAAATTCAATAAAAATCTAATCAATTTATTATATTCAATGATATACTTATTGAAATAGGTAGGCCTACTGGCGAGTGAAATAATAAGTAAAAATTGGGAGTGTAACCATTGCAATTTGTAGCGGCTCTGAAATTCAGATTTTATTGAATTTCTTCAACATTAAAAGTGAGGTATTAACATTTTTACGTGTTTAAAATAGGCATAAATTATGCTGTGTTGCACTAACCGGAAAAAAAACTTTAATCCTGGAACAGCCATACACACAGTATAGCCGAGTATTATCCTATAAAACTCTATATTATTTATATACTCTATATTATCCTATATCCGAGTATCATAATATCATAATGTTTAATTCTAGCATTCCTGCTACATTATAATTTATAAATACACTATAAAGGAAATGACTATATTCTATACAGTTAGAATACCTGTAATTTGATAAACTTTGGAACAAGAGAAGTTCTCATACAATTCAGATATACAGAGTGATCATAAAGCCTCTTCGCATTAGATTTGTGATGACGTACTGTGTTCTCGTTATTGAATCATTTGCCAGGTAACTCCCCTTCATGTGGATTCATCCAACATTCTTTTATGTATTTATCTTAGTCAGTTCCAGATCCACAGTCCACAGTGTATACGATAGTGCAGTTACATTTTTACCGTGCACTTGAGTGGTTCCTTGTATATTTCACTGAAGGAGGTACTTTTTGATCACTCTGTATAATGAGCAGGAATTAGTATTTAACTAGTGAATTAGCTACTATAATGAGTCAATTTCGAATATATTTTTCAATTATTAATAGTGATCCTTTGTTTCTTAAAAATTGTGACGAGACAGTTATAGTTGATATAGTTACTCTGTATTCTGGCGTTGTTTTATAAATAAATAAAGATATTTATTTATTCACTTCAACTGTAATATTTAGTACAGGACCGTATTAGTAACTATAACAAGTACGGATTTATTTAAGAAATCAAAAGCGATTAAATTCATGAATTCATGAGCCTCCTCTGACCTGAAATCCCAAAATTTAGATCCACTGGGATTGAGTAGAATGTGGTTTCTGCTGTAAGCATTGCCTCTGGCGTTTCCTAGCCACACATCCCACCCCTCTCTCGCCAAAACAAAAGCTGAAATTCACAAACATGATCTCATTAATGATTGATATCATTGAAAATATCATAAAAAATTATTGAAAACGTGATTAAAAAATCGATAAACGAGAATAATAAATAAGATTATCAAGGACAATGAATTGGATAAACAAAAGACAAATGGAACAAACAATTATTAAGAATCAACACAGAAAATATTTAAGACTTGAGAATTGAATAATAACTTGAGAGGTGTAGCCGACTAGCTGAATTCTTTCAAAGTAGAATATCAATATACTTCTATAAACTGTAGCAGCCAATATATGAGCTGTTTATTCAGTAGAATAAAACGTTTTTGATAACAGCTTTACCTTTATTTATTAATATATTTTTGATAAATTTATCGTACACTCATGCACACATGTATAGTTTGACAATAAACAAATCTATCATCAGAGAGAAATAATCTCTTGTAGCTTTAGGATTTTTATAAGTTATTACACTCCATATACACCTACATAAAGCGATAACAAAGTCATTATCTCACACTTCTAAACAATGCTCATTCAATTCATCCTGAAAAATAATTGTTATAAGAGTATGAATTGAAATTTAGAATTATAAATTTATTTATGAAATATTACTAAAAGATGAGCATGAAGAACTTGAATTCTGTCGATTTGAAAGTTTGATAAATATTCAGAAGCTATAACGGTAGTTCCTTCTAAATGATATTGAATGCTTGTTATGATATGATAGTATATTATACGGTACTAAAGTAGCTTCGATCCAAATGGCTTGGCTTGTCAATAAGGTATAGTTCAGTGCTTCAGTCAGAAGTATCACGTCCATCTACACTCTTCACTCTCAAAATTTGAATATATTTAATGATGTTGAAAATCCTCTTGTTCCTACTGTTGAATACTTGAATTTGATGTATTAATATCAAATGCCATCTAAATTAACTCACCAAGACCATCGCTATCGACTAGAAAGCCATCCGAAGAAAGAAATATGCCATGCTGAACCAGAACAGGGAGTCTTCTCCGTGGTTCACTCGAGTCCCTGTCTTCAGCTTCATTACTATCATCATTCCCCATTATTCTCGAAGCTATGCCAGTCAGAAAACTAGTAACTCTACCTGTGAATTTGAAATCAAATATAAAAAATAGTGTAAAGGAGTGAAAATAGACAGTAACTTAGGGTAGAAAATAAAAATAGAAAGTAGAAATAATTAATAGAATAATTATTCATATATTAACTTATTTCAAATCGAGTGTGCAGTAAACCCTACTATGAAGAAACCTTAATTATTACTATTGATTCAATAATCAGTCATTAATAATTTTTTAAGGGAATATATAATTATGCTGTCAGCAACACTGAAAACTCTTACAAAATCATAAGTAGTAATAGTGATATTTTTTCAACGCTTTCCAAGCAGAAATAACAATTTATAATATATAGATCATTATGCAATGTTCAATCAATACTGAAAGCAATTAGGTACTGTATTGAAGATTCAAAGATTAAAAAGATACCAATGATTGATTGACGGATAAGGCTTAAAATATAACTGTGTGTTTCACAGGTATCTTAGATAGATAATAATAATATCAACTTTGAAAATAATATAGACTTGAAGTAAAGTAACTATTTAATTCAAATTGAATGAGAATAATGAAGTTAACAAGCGGATGATATTCAAAGTTTCAATCTCGAAATACAAATTTAAGAAACTCAATGTTGTTTTTCATTACGAAATACTTGTAGAAAATTCTGTTAAATGCATTCCAATTATGTCCAATAATGTTTGTCTAATTTAAAAATTATTATTGTAATAAATATTGCACATGAACTCATTCCCCACACTCAGACTTCTGTCTTTGTGGGGAATATTCACTGTATATTGATTATTTTATATTGTACTTGTGTTTAAATTCTTGTGATTAAAATTTTATTTGAATTTGTAAGTAATAGCATTAATATTATTTACAGTGGAATACAAGTCGTTAATTTAACAGAATTCAAGAAACTATTTTTATTTCAATTAAGTAGTAGGCTACCATTTGTACAAGATACAATACCTACTAGAAGATCAATGGTCTCAACCTCTCACATGACTGATCCTTGGAATAGGATAATTGAATGAACTTTAACAGTAGCCACTATATGTTTATAACGTTAAGTACGGTCAACTCAAATAGAGACGAATAGAGTATGGTATACATTTCTAGTACGGTATCTTCAGAGGCGAAAGATCAGAAAGCGGTTGTTTTAGCCAAAAAATATCTTTTCATATTTTCACCTATTGGTCCATCACTGCTGCTGCCGCCTTGAGATCCATCGCTTGGAGATTTCTGAGGCGGTATCCGGAAAACAGTGAGTATGTACCCGTCTTCCGTCACCACTTTGTGCTCTTCCCCCCTCCAACCTGCATCGCTTATCCTCTCCATCTATTAGTAAGAGTAAGCGGAGTAATTATTGAAATAAGAAAAAATTAAATTAACAAATCATGAAACTCGACGACAACACTAAGAGCAAGAACTGATAAATTATTCTACTTTGTATGTGATTTGGACTTCTCCCAACTACTGCAGGATTACAACTCATGGACTGCCTACTTCCATACAAAATGTCTGAATTAAATCAAAGACGATAGGAAACTATAAGTATTCTAATTGTAATTATTCTAAGTATTCTAGTTGTCTTTGATTAAATCCAACTCGATAAACGTTACCGGTAAGTTTACTACACAAATAAAAAGTCTGATGAATGAAAGTTTGACTACAAGAGTTTGAATGGGAAATGAGTTTACAATATCCAATGAATTACGGTAATAATAAATTATAATCTGTTGTGAATAAAGTACCGTATTACAGATGCTGTGGATTGTTATTATGAAATAAGAAACTTATCAA
The DNA here is from genome assembly GCA_017141395.1 of Laodelphax striatellus. Lineage (NCBI taxonomy): Eukaryota > Metazoa > Arthropoda > Insecta > Hemiptera > Delphacidae > Laodelphax > Laodelphax striatellus. The sequence continues at coordinate 13,583,359 of CM029538.1, read as the reverse complement.
GTCTTATTATTTTGAGATGGAGTGCAACTTGATCCTTTCTCTAACTCACTAAACTAACTCATACTACAAAAAGAAATTACAACGAAGTAAAAACATACGGTAATTTTAATCCACAGTGGGTTACTGAGAACCACCATAGTGTTTTCTATATAAGTTTCAAAACTTTATCATTTTTTTAGATACTATTTAGTTGTAGGCCTACTATAAACTTTCCGAGTTAAAGAACTTGAAAAAGATAAGATTTCTTTTCATCTAACAATTATTGAGTTCTCTCGTTTCAACTCAATGGAAAAATGTTTTCAAGACTCATCTAAAATAAACCTGCTCTCTCCAGAAAATGCAAAACTGCCAACAAAGGAAGAGAGTTAGCAATCTCAAAAATGTTTAGTATTATATGTGATAATTATTTAAAATAAAATATATGATTTAAAATTGTATAGAGAGGACCTCTCATGATCAAATTATACAGAGAAAATTAAAATTGATGGCTCTGCATCTCTTTTCTAGAAAATACACTACCGGTACCTGATATTTGATGAAAAAACTGTTTTTGAATGATGAAATAAAATTAGAGAAATCATTGATCTCATGTCAATCTCCGACTCAAAATAGTAAAAGAAAATAATATATTCATAGAAAATGATAGAATTTAATATTAAATTAATAAAAGATGTTCAACATATTATTTGACAATCCTACCAATTAATGGTAGATTTTACGGCATATTTTTAGGAATCCAATCAAATGAATGGAACAGATCAACAGATGTGTAACTCTACCAATAAATAGAATAAATTATTGAAAATTTCAATTGCACTAATGAATAAGTTTGCAACCCTATTCTAATGAATAAATCACTAACCAACCGATGTCTTGAAGGTTCTCTCCTGGCATATCACGGCTGTTATCATTGTGAAGAATATAATAGTAGGCAGAGACGTTCTCTCACTCCTCAAGTTCATTTTCAGGTAGCAGCAAAGTAGAAACTCACTCCTAGGTCTCAGCATACATAATGCACAGATATTCGGTCATCAGGAACTCGAAAAAGGTTTATTGATGAAATGGTCAATCATTACACAAAAACAACTTAATTTTCTTGACAAATTATTGTAAAAAGCCATGTGAAGAACTAGGCCTATGATTTGTAGAAAATGGTTTCATTCACTTGTAAAAAATGTCATCAAGTCTAATAGTTGGTAATATCCATAAGCGATGTAACACCAATGCCATTCAGCAACTAATTTATTTCGAATTGAGCTTTGACTCAATTTGAATTATTTTATCAGGTATGAGATCAAAAGGTCATAACATCATAAGAGCTGAAACACATTTGTAGCAAATTTCAATGTGTTGATTGTCCACGCACTCTTGAAAACCTTCATAATTTTTTCAGGAAAATGTATTTCCTATTTTGTGATTATGATGACTCTGGTAGAATCAGTTTGATCTCAGTGTAGATCTAAATGTGATGAACAGGAAATTTCCTAGGTCATTGAAACGAATATAAATTATTCTTTTACATTGTCTATCATGATTTTTACGTAATAATAATGTAATGTAATGAACGGGCTTTTAATCAAGATATATGTTCAAATTCTTTTCTATTTTCCATTGCTTTTCTTGACATTGAAATTTGAATCATGGAATCCAACAAACTTTAATTTTCGATAATGTTATTATCCTCTTTTATAACAAGTGACTGGCAATATCGAATTTCAGTTTCTGTTCAAACTCATCCTGTTTACACTTTTCACAATATTAAACGACATAATTATTTTGAAACATTGATTTTAAAATTAATTACGATGAGATCCTATAGCAGAACAAGTTATGAAAAATCACCTTTTCTTGATTTGTCTCTAGATTTTCTATCAAAGGTTCAACACAAAATTTAACACTGTACGGTACCGTAACCGTATTTAAAAAATATTTCAAAATCAGAGGAAAAACATAGATCTACAGTACGGTAGACCTTTATTTATTCTTCAATAATTATTTGTAAGATATTATCAAGCAAGTTCATTCATAAAACGTTCAGGAAACATCACAGAATAAAAAAATGTGTTCCAAGTATTAAATGAATCTTGTGGTTTTCATCGACTCCTTAAAACAAAACTTAACTACCACTTAATTCCATAATTCCTAGCAGATCCATCAAGAGCTCTCTCAAGCAGTTCACTTCGATAAAATTTGTGGAACAAATTACCTATCTTTTATTATGAGTGTTCAATAAAGTAGAATTGACAATTTCGACAAGTTTTATCAGTTCACATTGAATAAATTATTTTTCAATAATTGATAACACAAACTGTATTATAGTAATTTTTTGTAAATATAGTATCATTTTGTGAAAAAACTAAGTTACCGACCGTGACCATTGACCGTCATTGACTGATCTGATGGTCGAGTACTCAACTTAGTCAAACTTGACTTTCTTGGTCAATGACCGTCGCTAGTCCTCTCCGTAATCAGTTACTAGTTATTTCACATTCTCTTTCCCCAGTTCCTGTTCTTTGCGAACAGGAACCGGTCCCGTCCACATGGGTGAGATATCTCCATTTGCTGAATTACCGTACGTTTGACGTCAGACTCTACGTCATCAAGACATCTCAGCCAAGTTTTGCTGACCTATATCCTGAGACGGACAGTTATTGCAGCGTCACTAGTAAGATACGAATAAGTCAGTTCATAAAAATAAAAATTCCCTGGTATAAAAAAACGATTGACATCACCATGCACACTATTATTATTATAACTTGAGAATCACATTGAACCCTTCCTTAAACTTCAATGGTTGAAATTACAATCAGAACAGCTGAAGAGTCTTGGAATTATTTGAATTTGACTTAGTATGTTGACTTTGAATGTTTACAATTCACATAGATTGCTAGCAGATCCATCAAAAGCTCTCTCAAATATCACGCATCTCAAGTACCGGTACAAGTACGCTAATTCACTTTGAAACGATCTCTTTTTCAGAATTTATAACACTCTGCTATAAAGTAACTGTTCTATAGTATTTTTTTTTTACTGTAACGGTAGGCCATATGTCATTTTGTTTCTATGACCACTTGACAAAACTACAATTATTCATGAAAAATTAAACGAACAACTTAGGTTCATAAACCTTTTAATATACCTTCAAAGTACAGCCCACCTTCAAATAAATTCTATTTATAAAATTGCTACGGTTGAAAATGTAAGGGCAATATTATACGAGGCGGCAATTTTTCTGCGCAAGTCTCAGTGACATGACTGTGATTGGTTCGGCGTCATTGACGCATGCGCAGAAAAGTGACGTCACTTTATATGCTGCTCATCTCGTAATATGGCTTTATCAAGTAGAGTCACAGAAATTAAACCATGCATATGCGGCTATCCTATTATATTAAGCAACTTTCCATTTTTCGAGAATATGAAATAGACATCTTCAAATTCAACGGTCAGACCGTGAGATTTTAGCTCGAGCCACTCCACGTGTTTCGGAGGACACGCTAAGACGTCGGTCCCGGCTGCCTAAAAACAGTCGTTAAGTCACGTCAGAGACCCTGAACTGATCAGGAGTGACCTGAAAACTCTGACACCAGACCTGAGCCCAAGGCCGTACCCAGGAAAAAATTTCGGGGGGGGGCTGAAGCAGGGGGTCTGGGGGTATGAAATACCCCCCAGGAAGGCGGGGGTCCGGGGGCACCCCCCCGGAAAATTTTGAAAATTCAAGTGTGAAATTACGCATTTTAAGACCGTTTTAAACTCTTGATTAACCAGAGGTTTATAGGCAAAAATCTATGGTTTGACTTGAAAATTTTTACATTCCATACCCCCCAGGAAGGCGGGGGGTCCGGGGGCTCTCCCCGAGGAAATTTCGAAAATTTAAGTGTGAAATTACGCATTTTAAGTTCTTGACTAACCAGAGTTTATAGACAAAAATCTATGGTTTGACTTGAAAATCTTTACATTCCATACCACCCAGGAAGGCGGGTCCGGGGGCTCTCCCCGGGGAAATTTTGAAAATTTGAGTGTGAAATTACGCACTTTAAAACCGTTTTAAGCTCTTGATTAACCAGAGTTTATAGGCAAAAATCTATGGTTTGACTTGAACATTTTTACATTGAATAGTCCATTTTTAAGCCATTAGAATGTTTTTTCATTAACATATCGTATGATACCCTTTGATCCTTTTTTAATGTTTAAAGCTATTACCATTTAATTTCAAGTATGGAAATACTTTCCCTTGTGAAATGGTTAGCTCTGAAAATGAATAGATAAATACAAAATGCAAATATACGTGAATAATTTTAATACAATCATCACGTAATATTTAAAAAACTTCAAAACCTATAATACTAAATCTGCTCTTCTATTCTTCTATCCTAGCCTAATGCTGGTAGGCTCGGGGCGGGATAGTAGTGGTGAGAGTCAGAGAGAGAGATAGAGAGTGAGGGAGTAAGAGTGTGAGAAAGAGACACGTTAGCATTAGCAATACATCTTAATTTTACGTGTTTAATTTTAATTTTGTGAAAATTTGTGTTTTAATTTCAAAATAGGCTATTTCTTTCTGGAAATTTCGGGGGGGGTTTCAACCCCCCTGACCCCCCCCCTGGGTACGGCCTTGCCTGAGCCAGCCAGGTTACACGGGATTATTATTATCTTCAAATTTGTGATTTTGGTAAGGGACTGCCTTGATACTCAATCAGAAATCTATAAATAAATATCCTTCTAATGCTAGAGTTAATTGGAAAGAGTAAATTAAATCTTTCCAATTATTGTTGGCTCATTATTTTTATCAAGAATTGATTTACTTACCTTCTTCTTCTTCAAATAAAATAATGAACTCATTTCCACGTGTGTTCTTGTGTTGCTTACTGGAAATCATTTTACGACCTCAAACATTCAGAATGGAAACCTGTGCTTCCTTTACTGAGCGTTATTCCATCTAAACCACCACAATGACGGCCAGTTGCACAAGCCAATCTAAGTTTGATCACCAATCAGCTTAGAATGATTCTGTAATCAAACTCTGACGTAAGTTCCTGCAACTGGCCACTAAACTGTAATAGAACCACAGAGAACAGACTTAGTAACATACTAGAGAGTATGCTTCTCTGTGATATAACCCTATCAATTTCATTTTTTACTTTAAGTATTCACAATAATTATAAAGCAACATTGTGATGAAAAAAAATTAAGTGGAGATGATAATCACGATCCATGCAACGCGGGTTAAACGCTATTAACGCGTGTTTAAAAAACCTTAATTAAGCGGAGTTAGGACTAGAGAATCATCTCTACCACTCAACCTTGATAGCACTTCCAAACAATGAAAGCAACTTCCACCTAAGCTGTCAATCTATCAATCACCTTCAACAATCAACATTGATATCCAACACACTCAACAATACTTCTACAGAGCATTTATGTAATTTGAACTACTAAATTTACCACTATTTATGTACAACTAAATTTGAAATTGTGGAGTAGAATAAGGATAATTGAACAAGAATAATCAATAAATTTCAATTTGAATAAAGATGGAGATTGATATACTCAATGTATCTGGATTTGAATTCAAAATTTGAAAAATTGAGTTCAAGAAAAATATCATCAGCTCCATTAAAAATTCAATGCAAAATACTTATCAACTTAAACTCTAATCGGTTTTGATTTGTTTAGTTTTTAACGTGTTGTGAGCATGTAATGGATGAATGAAAACACAAAAATGCATGACAGATGATAGAACTGTAATAAATAATTATAAAAATACATTATACACATCTACAAAATGGATGAATAAAATGAAAGATAATACAGTACTACTATACCATAACACTATGGAGAAGGCTAATTTTATTCTGAAAACCGTAATTTAATTATTGCCAATCTAAAATGATTTGATCTACGATTTACGTACTGTATTTTGATCTGAGATTTACCCAACTAAATACTCATACCACATCAAACACTAAGCCAAAGTTGAATCGTAAGTTACACATATAAAGCATATTCAATTAATGAAAGAAAATTCATAACGTACTTTCAAATAACATTTATTACCAACAAAATGAAAAAGAAAATGTAATCTCTATATTAAATTAAAGTTCAAGTTCCCAAAAACGAACAATTTTTTTCCAACTTTCAAAACAAAAAGTTTATACAATAGCACAGAATAGCGCCAAAAACATTGACATCAACATAATACAGAAAAAAATCAATATATTGTCTCTTCAATGCAGATATTATTCGTACAGAATAGTTCATTTATAGTAAACATTTATTCAATTTTCAAAGAAAAGTTACACTGTAAAATATAATTCGTGTCATAAATACTGAATCTTTAGTGTGAGTTTGAGAAATACAGAATTATTATTTAGTTCGAGATTAAATGGAAGAGCACATTGTCTGCAAAAGTTAAATTCAATTTGAAACTTACGTTAAAAAAATTGTTACTATTCCAATGACATTTAGAGGATTTTTGAAAAATATTTTCAATATCATGAATAAAAGTGTAATCAATTTAATTACATCATGTGAATTTCCAATCATTAAAAGACTACAATCAATCAAGTACAATATAGTAAATCGGCCCGTAGTTGGAACATGCTAATTTATTTGAAATAATACTCAATAACCCATCTACTAAATGAGAAAATCTTTTCAAGCAAAAGTAAAAAAATCTAAATTAAAGTCCACTTTATAACTAACATTAAAGACTACCAATAATTTATTAATCTCTAAGTTTTGATATGAAAAAGACTAATTAGTATGAATACTACCAAATGATATTATAATAAGTTGATTGAAACTATCACAGAATACATAAATCCCTAACAAGGATCTACGGCCTGCTTTGGAAATACGAAACAAAATTAGTATATTTACATACAGATTTAGTTGAGCTTTGGTATTTAGTGTTCCTAGTTGCGAAATAATCAACGTTGAACAGTGTGAGTGGTCAGATTATGATTTGAGATTCCTGATGAATGTGGTGATGTCGTACTCTTCTTCGTAGCAGTTGTCCTCCCATAAGTCGGGCAGTGATTCGATCATCGACTTCGCCGATTGGCCGCTAGATGTCGCCTGGGGCGAGTTGATCGATGTGGCGCCGGGAGAGCCTTCTTGTTTGTTCAGCGAGAATAAATCCAATAGCTGCGAAAAATAAACAATTAAATAGTAGTTGAAATTAAATAGTAAAATAGTAAATTATTAAATAGTAAAACAATTAAAATAGTAAATTTTTGATCTTGAATAAGGTCAAATGCACACAAATGCAAAACGACTTGATTCGAGACACTTGTCTTCCTTTGTCGCAAAGCGGACGCACACATAAACTGACAAGACAAGTCAAGACACCAACTTGGTGCCACCAAGTATTGTTTTTTCTCACAGAGAGCGTTAAAGTTCGAGAGAAATTTCTTCCAGCACAGACTTGAAGGGTCAAGGTTTCCCCTCCACCATTCTTTATGTGGTCAGTCGAAAAAGAGGATAGAATCTAACCTGCTCAGAACTGAATGAGTGTTGTCACTGCATTGGTCATGTATCTTTCTAGGAATGAAACAAACTAGTGTGATGAAGGACAAAAACATTAAAAGGACCCTGATAGGAGGTTGTGGATGACAAGCTGGTTTGTTGGGGACATTTTTGAGAAGAATAGAAGTATTGTTTACAAGGCTAGCAGAGACAGAGAAAATAGAAGTAGAAGTTCTTCTACTATACTCTCACAGCCGGCGACGTAAATTGTGGTGAGTGTGAACAGTAGAGAATAGAGCAACAGACTTCTCACTCTGTTTTTGCCTCTCAAGTTGGAAACAAGTTCTCTCTCACTATAGTATCTAATGTTTGGTGCATCATGTGAGGATGAATACACAGATAAGGTATTTTAGTGCTGTAAGGGAAACCACGATATCTACAATGGTATTGATGAGGGTACGGGCTCCCGTTGAAATATATGACCAGCATTAAACTTTGCCTCACTAAAATGCCTCATCGGTGTGCGTTCAGCCTTAAATCCGGTTCAAACACTACAACTTATCGTACAACTATTATCGTCATGCAAATTGTAGTGTTTAGAAGCTAAATCGCATGGATTTTGGAAGTCGTCCATCCAAGATAACCATGGAAATCTATGGTTGCTTGCGCCAATAAGAAGGCGTGATTTAAAAAAGAAATTAGCAGCTTCAACTATAGAAACAAAGTTGAATGTGAAAGGAGCATTACAAATTGAAAACAGCCATAATATTTTATAATAATTCCACAATACTCACTTTATCAGTTCCCATGGTCATGATGTGAGAATTTTCACTGCTAATTACTGTATTGGCAGTCATCAGCTTGAATTTTTGCAACCTGTGAAAGAAGTTGAGAGTAGAATAAAATAAAGTATCATCTATAATGTGATTGTAAAATAAAATAAATAAATAACATCAAATTAGAATCTATTGAGATATTTCTTATTGTCTAACCAAATGAAACTTTCCCGATACAAAATTATTATTCTTTAGTTCTAATTTTACAGTCTAATTTACCTAACTTGTCTAGCTGGAGTTGTATTGTGTTCCGGTTTCATACAGGGTTCTTTTGGACTTTCTAAAATCAAGACAATACCTTCTTCAAAGTTCAAAGCGACAACGTTTTCAAAACTAACTATAACCTATAAATATAATCTGTAACCTACAGTTGAACATGTTCCCTAATAGGAGAATATTGATACATTGGCGAACCAATATAACCAATATAACGCCTAAAATAATAATAAAAATATTATAGCAGGATTTGAGAGATTTGTCTTACCCCATGATCTTCTCCTCGAGGGTAGCACGAGTTATCAGTCGGTACACATTGACAACTTTCTTTTGTCCAATTCTGTGAGCTCGATCCATGGCTTGCAAATCTTTCATCGGGCTCCAATCGTGCTCCACAAAAATAACCTGTAACATCAATAATATCATCGTACTGTATCAACTTTTTCAACAATTTTATCATCACAACTTGGAACATGAAAGCTCAATAGATCCCTAAAACCTATCATTACCGTTCTGATCTACCAAAACCTTTTTTGGGTTTGTGTCTATTATGCTTTTTTGGGTTCTACCAAACATTTGTGTTTTATTACGCTTGATTTATCTAAATTGCAAAATAATGATCAAATTATCAGTTTGTTAGAATAAAAATTATTATTAAAAAAATAATATAAAATAATTATATTAGAATATTATATAATATTAATAATATAAATATTATATTACTTATAATAAAATTATATTATGAAATAAAAGTTATTATATATTAAACATACATGAAAATAACAGTTTATTATGCTTGATCTATGGGTTCTATCTAAATTGCAAAATGTAATTAATATTGTCAGTTGCAATTACACAAAAAAAATGAAAAATGCAGTTTAGAATGAGATACTAATACAACAAAATCCAGCCAGTGAAACAAAAGTTTCAAACTCACAGTATCAGCTCCAGTGAGATTTAATCCCAATCCACCAACATGAGTGGTTAGAAGCAGCACATCAATGGATGGATCGTTATTGAACTGAGTGACGACCGAATGCCTCGCTCCGGGAGGAATCGACCCATCAAGCCGCAGGTAGGACACATTTGGCATGTTTGTCCTGAAAAAATAAGTGGCAAGATCAGCAAAAGAACTCAAAACAAATTAATTAACGTATTACTTCACTCAAATCATGGCTAAGAGATTAACAGTGAAATTCAATAGAATTCGATTCCAGGACTATTCGTCAGAGTGTGGCTTGCACTATACCTTAAAGAGAAATACTCAATCCTTTGACTCATAGTACTACAGTACTAGAGTTAATACTCATAGTAGGGGCAAAACTAAGCTCTCCATCGTTGATTGTGGGATCGATGTTATTTAGAAGCAGATATCAATTCAAAAATATATACAGTAGTTCTGTACTAATAGTCAAAGTTATTAGAGTGTAAAGAACAATATAATAATAGTGTTCTTTCCACAAGACAAATTATTAATAAGATAAAGATGGAAGGTAATGAGACATTGCAACTATACACACTGCTGTTAAAGTTAATTATTATGAACGAAATTCACGTTAATGCATAATATTCTGAAGAGTGATTGCAAATAGTTGAGACAACAGATTAATAGCTGGTAAGGAAATTAGCTATTAATCTTTTGTGAATATTTGCAGTAGCAGAAGTCTTCAGAATATTATATGGCATTAATTAGGAATTTCGTTCAATTAATTATTATTAATAAGATGTTTAAAGTCCTTCACAACAAATGAAATGATTAACAGGATCACAGTTTCGTAAAATAATATGCTTTGAGCAGTATTTAAGGATGTGTTAAGACAGGACGAAATGTTTGCTTAGTGGACATCTCAATCAATTTCTATGAATTTCAATAAGAAAAACACAAATAATTGTCTGTAATTCCTGTCCTGCCCTTCAAAAACAGCGAATGTCAATACATAAAGGGAAATAATACAAAAAAAATCAAGTTTGATAGTTGTGAGACACTATCGGATTAAATTAAATAATTTCTCTTGAAAGATACAGTACATAGATACATCAGAAAAGTGATTTAAAAAAAGAATATTCTTCACATGGGCACTGATTACTAATGGGAGTGAATACTGATTTCACTTAATAATTATGATTATATTGAAAAAATATCAATCGGCATAAGCTTGAAGGGTCTATGGCTTATCAATTATTTTTCAAGATGAATGAAGAAAACGTTGCTAAGTAACTACAGAGAGTGTATAGTTACTATACACTCTCTGTATAGGTAACTATGCTAATAATTGAAAAAACTAACACATCATAGACTTCAAAATATGTCATCAATGAGATAATGTTAGTGACAATCATTTTATGCGAGATAAGTAAATCCTAAAAAATCAGTTAAGAATGATAAATTAAAACCTTGGGAAATGTTTTTAAAAGTAAAACTTCAATATTTGAATGCTTACTTGAAAAAGTCGTTTTCCAAGATGTCCAACATGGCCTTCAACTGACAAAAAATGAGAGCTCGATGCTGATTGACTACTGGCTCTGTAGTGCTCCCACTACTGTCGGAGCCTATACCGCAATCCAGCAGCAATTGCCTGTAATTAAATAATTCAATTTTTTTAACTAAAATTACAACAAAATAATTTGTCAAATTTGCTATCAGTTTCATATGGAAACATTCTAGTTCAGCTAGTTATAATTCTAGCTACACTGGAAAATGAATAGAGTAATAATTTAAAATGATAAGTGGTAAAATGAGAAAAAGGGATAGTGATAAAATGATTAAATTAAGATTTGGTTCGCCAAAATCTGGGAAGAGGACTACGTTGGAAAGCGAGTGAGTAGAATGCAGGTGGAGGGGTGTAGACCAGTGGGGAGACCAAGGAGGAGATGGAGAGACTGTGTTGCAGGAGACATGAGGGAAAAGGAGCTGACAGATGAAGAAGCCGGGGAGAGAATGGTGTGAAGGAGGAAGATACGGAATAGCGACCCCGAATAGGGAAAAGCTAAAGGAAAAGAAGAAGAAGAAGAAGATTTGGTTCGCCAATCTAAAATGCTTTCTCTTACTTTCATTATTTTTTTTAGGATGCCATGAGGCTCTAGGTTAGTGCGGGCAGGGTGATGATGAGAGATGACGACTGTTTTAGTAAGTCAGGACCGTCGGCTTTCGTCTCCTCCGAAAGAGGAGTGGCCGTTCTGTCAAATTCAGCCCAGCAACTGTATTCGATCTTGGAACCTTTGGATTATCAGACAGGCGCTTATCGCCCTCGGCTACGGACCACTCCATTCTTTTACTCTTTATAAAGTGTAGGAAGTTTGGAATGGTCCTTAGCCGAGGACGATAAGCGCCGGTCTGATAAAACGTTCCAAGATCGAATACAGTTGACTGAATGGATTTTGACAAAAACGGCCACTCCCGTCTTTCGGAGGAAACGAAAAGCCGTCGGTCCCGACTGTCAAACAGTCGTCATCTCTCATCATCACCCATCTCATTACCCATGCACAAGCCTAGAGCTCATGTGGGCATCACCCTCAGAAAAAAAGAAGTTCCAAGTTTTATTTCATTCTATGAATTCCAAAAACAAATACCTGATAGAAAAATATCATTCACTAAAACGTATAAGAGATCAATGAGAAATTCAAAGAATCATCAATTTATTAAGAATAGTGTACTTATAAACCACCACTGAATCGTGAAAAGAATTTTGATAACGTTGTGAATATCAGAATCTATAAAATACAAACGGCAAAATAAAAGTCTTTATTTCAAGTTAATAACAATAGGTATGAAGGTCCAGACCTATAACAATAGATTTTTTATCGTATGGCTTTTATCGGTGGGGAGACCCTTACGGGTGGGTTCCACCTCGCCTTTTTTTTGTATCGGTCACCCATCCGAGAGCAGTCTTGAATGTTTGTTACTATCACCGAGTGACCACTATATAATTATAACAATAGATTATAATTATGAACATTTTATTTTCATTTTGCACATGTGTATATATGAAGGAGTGCATTGTCTGTTTTCCTTTTTTTGGCAATAAAGTGAATTGAATTGAAAAAATAGATGTTATTAAAGGTGAGATAAATTGAAAATGTAAATTAATGTACAATTAAAAAGTAAAATTAATAATCATTTTATTGCATGAGGTTTAGAGAATAATATTCAATTCAATGTAAGAAGAAAGGCTACTAACTTCAGTGCTGGCAGTTTAGCAGCATGGTTGATATCGTTAAGACTAGAACTCTTTGCGAGCAGTTGCATTGAGATTTTATTGAACTCCGGATGCTGGGGCGTCAACACTAGTTTCGGATGATTGCAAACGTTCTGCAGGTATCTGAGTGCCTGGATAAAAAGGAAATTATACAGTTATAATCAGAATAATGATGGAAAAACTGCGAAATAAAATGTAAGCTAACTAAAAGTTATTAATAAAGATTTTATAGGTACGCACCACATGCTTCGAACTGGAGAGGTTTGGGATGATTAAGCTATAATAATATTGCCTATGACAAAATTAACAATATTCAGTACAATAATATAACACGTATATGTATAACACTAGTGGCGAAGTGTGGTCATCGCCATCGCCGGGTATATTTCCTATAAGAAATATACCCGGCGATGACCAAATAAGTATACCACGCTTCGCCACGGTATAACACGTATAGGTATAACACGTATATGTATAACACGTAATATAACACGTTATGTTGAACTAACAATAATATGTTGTGGTTCTGATTCCTGCGTTGAAATGAATTGTTGATCTGATTTATGTAGAAAAGAATTGATTCGTAAATAGAATAAAATAGTCATAATTTTCATAGATATTCAAAAACTGATTAGTTATTAAATGACATTTGTCAGTTAAATGGCATCAGTTATCAATTCATAAAGTTAATCAGTTATTAAATTGTTGATAAGTTCTTAATTCATCAGTTGACCAGTTATTTACTGATAAAATTTATTTTGGTCATACAAATTCAAGAATAACTACTAACTCTTTCAACTGTCAAGCTCAAAACATTCTCAACTGCTTTCTTCAAGATGAATAAATTTCTCAACTGTACATTTCTCGATAGAAATTTGAAGATATTTTTTACACATTGTTTGTTGAAGTTATGTGTTGGCTACGATTGTTTGTTTTCGATGAGCAACAAAGAAGATTCGTAATAAAAAAAGGAGATACCTGGAAAATATGCGGATTTCCTTGGAAGTTACTGGCGTTGGAGCCAATTGTTTGAGCAAGGTTTTGATGAGCATGCGACTTGGTGAAGTCTTCGTAGAGTTGTTCTTGGAGGGGACTCAATTCACAATAATAATCCTGGAAACAATTCATAGTTTAGATGAATGATTTGGACAAAGTTGGATTCGACACAATATGAACTATAGTTGAACAAAATCAAATAACTTTATTATCACTAATTTAAATGTATTCAAAAACTGTTTCTAATTAATTAGTCATACAGACCTGGTGAGAAATATCTACATTTAATTATAATCATAATTCAAGAAAACAAATGCATATCGGTAAATTTACCTGAGTTATTTTTGGTGGAAGATCTTTTAGAACATCCTCTTTCATTCTTCGAAGAACAAATGGAAGTACCTGTCTGTGTAGAGCTTCCATGGCAAGTACACCTTGAATAGATGAAATTAATCAATATTAATGTATGCCAACTTGAATCCACATTTTACGTAATTAAAAGCAAAAATAATTCTTGAACTAAATTGGATATAAAATGTCAATTTCAGTGAAAGTTCAAGTGTACGAGTTAATTCATGATATTAAATCAAATACAAGAGTAAACTTATTGATAAATTACCATAATTTACACAATCCAAAGTTTTCCTGAACCTTTAATGAACCAAGTAAATGAAAAAAGGAATCATTCAACGCTCGCTTTCTTCATGTTATTTGAAGTTGTGGAAACTCTTTATACTCATCACAAACTGTTATTTACTTGAATAGGTTGTTAAAATATATAATTTTTCTCCTAGGAAGCAAATTAGTATACCGCAACCTTAAATTTGTATTGTCTGGAAGAAAATTAGTTGGCTCTCTTCATTGCAAGCAATTTCAATCTCTTATACAACGGCGTAAATAGAAATATTGGGAGTATTTCATTAGCATTTGAGAATGTGTAGCGTTAAAATGTTGGGCTAGGGAGAATAAGGATCTCACAATCCGCTAATTCTACAAACTAGTAGATATCAAACTAAAAATATTCTAGTAAATCTATGGACTGTTACACATATTTTTAGTTGAATTACTATAGCAGGATCCATTTAACTTGACAGAAATCAGCTGTTTTGGTAATAATTAAACAGTGACTTCGACACAACAATCAAAAGGCTTAAAAGTCTCAAAGACCTTCAAAGTCTTTAAAAGGCCTTTTTAAAGAAGACCTTTCAAAGAATAACTTTTTAAAGGACCTTTTCAATAATCTGCGAGATTCAGCATTTGTAGGTTGAGTATAAATTGTGATCATATGCTCGTCGATCATATGTTTTATGACAAGTTAAAAGGATCCTGCTATATTGCCTATGAGGAAATTATTATAAGGAGCTTGGTATTCATAGCATTATATCATTAAACATAGCATATTATAACATTCTTGAGATATACATAGATTATAGTTGTAGATACGAGTATATCTATAATATATCAATCTATATAATATAGATATAGCAGGATCCTTTTAACTTGTCAGAAATATATGTTTTACTCGGTCACCAGTACATACTTAACCTACAAATGCTGAATCCCGCAGATTATTGAAAAGCCCTTTTAAAAAGTTATTCTTTAAAAAGGTCTTTTAAAAACTTTGAAGGTCTTTAAGACTTTCAAGCCTTTTGATTATTGTGTCGAAATCACTGTTTAATTATTACCAAAACAGCTGAACATAATATAGATAATCTACATAATATATACTCTGACACCAGACCTGAGCCAGCCAGGTTACACGGAATTATTATTATTATTACATAATATAGATATCTATAAATAGATAAGAATACCTCATACAACACACACCTGTCAATTACATGTGACAGGTAACAGTTATAGCAGGATCCAATTAACATGTCATAAATCAGCTGATCCAGTAATAATTAAACAGTGATTTCGACACAATAATCAAAAGGCTTGAAAGTCTTAAAGACCTTCAAAGTTTTTAAAAGACCTTTTTAAAGAAGACCTTTCAAAGAATAACTTTTTAAAAGACCTTTTCAATAATCTGCGAGATTCAGCATTTGTAGGTTAATTATTGTGATCATATGCTCGTCGATCAGCTGATTTATGACAAGTTAATTGGATCCTGCTATACCAAATAACTTTTCTGCAATCAAGAAACTATTCCTTAACTCACCGGCTTCCTGTTCGCGCAGGGAGCTCTTGGGGTCTCGGCTGGCCAGAATGGGTCGACTGTACTTGGCGGTGAACTGGCGCTCGGTGCCCAGGAAGCCGGGCATGAGGAAGTCGAACAGCGACCACAGCTCGAGCACGTTGTTCTGGATCGGCGTGCCCGACAGAATCAGCCGGTGGTTGGCTGTCAGCTGCTTGATGGCTTTCGACGACTGCAAACGAAAATATCAACATAAAAAACTATTGTAGATGGGTTTAGACGTACAATGATTTACTTGCAACACTATTACTGTCGCCAATGAGGTCAGTGACTCAAAACCCGGACAGGGCGGCTCCTCCTACCTCATTGACTACAGTACTATCTGTCAACAATGATAATAGTGACTCAAAAACCCTAAACGAATTTGAGTCACAAACCACATTCAAGACAGCTGATCGCAAGCGAAGTATTGCACGTGTAAACCGGTAAACGCTACATTACAAAAATCGCTAAAATGAATAAGGTGGTTTCGGACCGTCGTAGCGTAGCTTGAGAGATAGCGTAGGCTTTTCCATTGAAAGCCTGGGACAGGCCACAAAACTGCTATGTCTCATATCACTGTACCAGCTGAGCTATTCAGACATAGGAATTCAATGCATTTAGATTCCACACAGCTGATATATGAGCGAAATACTGTGCATGTGTGTCCCGGGCTTTCAATGAGAAATACACGTATCTTAAGTTACGCTACGGCGGTCTGAAACCACCTAAGATTCGTACGAAGTGAACTGTCACAGGTAGATTAAAACTTTCAAGAGATCTGAGGATTATAAGAATCTTTGGAAGTATTTAGAATTAGATTAAACTACTTATAATGCCAGTGATTCTCAATTTTAAAAATAAATCCTAAAGTTTCCAATATAAAATAGAATTAAAGGCCAATGACCATTGGAAATTGAAACAATTTCAAGAGTGAAATGAGTAAATTCTAGTGGATTTATCTATTAAAAGTTTCTAAACACACAAAATAGGATCAAGACATTATATAACTTTTAAATTTGAGTTATAAATATGCTCTGGTTTCTATGTTTCTACATGAAATAGTGCAAATCGGCTGATGAGCGCATAATTCCAAAAGTTTTAAAATGAAGTGAGAGACATTAATTTAAGAAAGAGCTCAAACGTAAATTTTTTAAATAATTGCCTTTATTAATGGAAACATATTCCCAGATATGAATACTATATGTGTGAAATGATTACACATTCATTGTAACTCATTCTCAAAATATATGTTTTTAATTCCTTAACAAGCTCAATAAATTACTCAAGTAATCAATTGGGTTAGGCTACTAGCCCAAAACGTTAATTTATTTCTCTGTTAGAAATAAAAAGTTGGAGCTACAAATCATACCTTAGTTTTGCCATTCTTGATGACATGACCCTCATCCAAGATGACATAGTTCCATTTGATCACCGAGAAAAAGTCGATGTCTTTCCTAACTATGTCATAAGAGGCGATGATCAGATCATGCTTGGAAACTTTCGATCGCAAACTGTAATAAAAACAAAACATAAAATCACAAATAACTCTCAATCAAACTAGTCTTTGAAGAACCAACTGGAATAAATAGAATCAGAAAATTATATGATTTAACAGCAACTGTATAGTTGCAATATCTCATTTCCTTTCATCTTTAGAAAATTATAAGAATACCACTACGTTTAGATACCGTATACAGACAAATTGTATCAGTTGCTGGAGAAATGAAAACATATTTAATTCAATAAATTCACTTTCAGACGCTAAAACACTATAATATTATTGAAGACCGGTTTTGTATTTGGTAAATGGGAAAGAAGATTATTTAGTCCAAGCGCCCATTCAGGTGGAGTGGCGATGGCGTGGCAACACACTAAATATAAACATATCTAACTAGTTACATATGTTTATATTTAGCGTGTTTCCACACCATCGCCACTCTACCTCAGTGGCCGCTTGGACACAGGCGGTTTTTGCACGAAAATCTAATTGAATTTAATCACCGATAACTGAAGTTATTGGATTGACGTCTCAACGTCTGATTCGTTTATAGGTTCTCGTTGAATTGATTTCGTTACATGACAGAATTTTATTTCGGTTAAATACGATTGGCTGTTCGTGCAACTGGTCCGAGAGTCTTTAAAAAGATGATATTGTTAAGTACCTAATTCCTATTGATGATCAGATGACAGAACATGATTTCAAATGAACAACAAAGCATGTAATTGAATGATTAAATCCATTCATTTTCATTTGTGAGAAACTCATTAAACTGTGAGTCTGTTCTAGTAAACTGACATGAAAATGATAAAGGAAGTATACCTGGTATAAATAAATAATGTATCTGATTATAATAAATATATATGTAGTTGAAATATATATAAGTGGAAATAAAAGAAATCAATGTACTTGAAAAAAAGAGAAAACCCCGTCAGGCTTACCGTTCTCTTTCAACAGGAGGTCCGGCGTATTGTAAGGGATTCAAATATTTTTTAGATAGGAACTTTTCAACTTCGTAGACCCAGTGACCAGTGAGCGTTGGAGGGCAAATCACCAGCGATGGCAGTGGAAGACAATCTGGACTTTTCGTGAGCTGGAATAAAAAGAAATTACAAATGAATTAGGAAATTTCACAAATAAAAGGGGACTTAGTTGAATAACGTAAAATACTAACATCATAAACCAATTTTTACCATGTAACTATACCAGAAACTTCAACGATGTAAAATAACGGGAAATCTTAGCTTTTTCTTGAACTGTATGTCCAAGATCAAATTTTTTCATCCAATTCCATTCAATTAAATAACCTTGGACAAACAGCTGATAGGTGTTAGGAACCCCACCATGAAGACATTCTAATATAAAATTTTTCGCATTGTCATCCATGACTATTGAGAAGTAGCGCTCATCAAGCGCGCTCAAGTGAGAGACAGAAACAACCTGGGGATTGAAGCTAGGTTATCATTGAATCAAACAGTAAAATGCGTTTTCAAACCCATCGTATTTGACCAAAATATTCCAGTAACTTATAAAATCAAAGATACGATGTTTCTGAACACTTCGAGTTGTCACTCAAGAGAAAAGAAACAAAGATATTTTCTTGAATCCTCTTTCCAAAAGCATTCCTTTCCAAAAAAAGTGAGATATATGTAGTGATATAAAATATAATATTCAACGTAAATAGTTGGAAATATGGAAAATATAAGATGTAAATATAATGTTTGCCAGAATTAAATTCCATATTTGTGTTGAGAAATAGTTTATGATCTCTGGAATAATAAATGTTTATCATACATACGATACGGATGGTTAATACATAGTGGGAAGTTCAAATCAAAATCCTAACCTAGCAAGAAGAGTCTAGCAACAAGATGAGAAATTTGATAAAATTTAACTTTTAATCCAATTAATAATTTCAAAATGAAAACACTTTGAAACCACTTAATAATAGATTATCAATGAAGTATTGATCTCAAAATCGTGTTTTGTTCTATCTCACAATGGTTAAAATCCCCCAGGTTGTTCACTCTCTCTCATTCAGAGCGCGCTGATCAGGTCTATCAGCTACCTCAATTGTAGGGATACATTCACCTAATCAGCTGTTAGTTCAAGGTTATATTTATTAAATGGAAAATATTTTCTTGAACACACAGTGATGATGACAAAATAAATAAAAAATACTAAATTCATCAAGTCCCAAAAAATAAAGCTTGATAATATTTGTGAAAAAACTGAATTACCATGAATCAATGGTATTGAAATACTAAGCCTACCTATATTGTTGCTGTCTTGTACGCAGTGATCACTCCATATTAGAATGCATATTACTGCAACTTTTTGTGTAATTCCAAGACCCATATATTAATAATAGAAAGCAGAAATTCATGCAGTTTCGCCTACTTGTTCAGAAACGCCAACCAGTTTACAGGTTAGACTGAAATATGAATAAACAAAAGCGAATAATATATAGAAAAATGTAACAATAATAATAATAATAACAAATAATTGAATTCGGAATCAAAATATTATTTCAAGTGAAAAGTTGCATTTAAAGATAAAGTTAATTTTAATTCTTATCAATGATGGATAATAAAAGCTATAATAAATTTAGGAAACTAACGAAGTAATATTTTCAACGCCGTAAGAGTTGTTACAATAATTAGTTATAGCATAGAAGTATGGTTAAGATTAAATGAATAATGGGATAATCCTCCTGTAATTCCAGTGAACGATATTTCAAGAGATTCGGGAGATTACATGGAATTGAACACATAACACTAGAACATAGTATTCCTTATGTCTGTATGACATATTACAGTGATGATGATAATGGTAATACCACAACGAGGCTCAAGTCACCAAGTATTAGCTTGATAATATGGCAAGACAATTATGAATTACCGTGAACATGGAATTTGAAATACTGTTAATTTCAATTTTATGTGCAGTGGACTTACATAGTATGCTAATACTATAATTGTATAATATTACACAGAGTTAAACGTCAACTAAGACTCTCAAAATAAGACAATTAAAAACCCAACACACCTGCTGATAAGATCTAAGCTCAGCATTGATGGGAACGGGCACCTTATAGTCTTGTATTGTTTTGGGATTGAACAGTTGATCGAGGAATGCTTTGTCCTTGTCCTTTTTCTCGTTGAGCGATGGCGTGAGCGCCGGCGGATTCGGAATGGCGCCGTCCAGGGGCATCAGCTGGATCAGGGTGGCGAAGCAGTGCGTGGCTATCTGTCGCACCGACGGCTCTTTGTCACTCATGCGACCTGCATCGAAGAGAAAAACAAATTGAAGACGTTTCAAGGCGGAAACAAACTATTCAGACACTGAATATTCTGCAACTCATGTACATTCTATAGTACTTTTTATCCTTGAGCCTGGTTCTCATTAGTGGTAGAGTTCCCAATCAGTTGCTATCTTGACGAACTCTCCCAATAAAAACGTTCATAGTAGAGTAGAGGATGGTAGAGTACTTGTTTTAAGTAACCAAGTAAGTAGAGTAGAGTTAGTACGGTAGAGTTAGTACGGTAGAGTTAGTATGCTAGTTACTCTACCACTTACTAATGAATAAAACCCAGTTGAGATTCGGCGTTGTGCGTAACCCAATAGGAATGATTGACAATGTTATTATATTGTGTGCTATTTAATCATCTGGGCACGTATGCGTATTACACCGAAATATCAGTCAGCAATCACGACTCGGACTGTTACCTTGGATTATGGAAACCAAGTTTATACTTATTACCTTGAAATAGCTTAGTGGAGTTCACCAGCGATTGATAACAACCGAAACCGGTATCTCGATATTTTAATAAATTTGTTGTTTCGACAACTTACAGTCTTCTCATTCATAAGTGGATAACTACCACTAGTATGGAGGCAACTCCTCCATGCCTATATAGGGATGCTTTCTCGCATGGTGAGACTTATTGTCAAGACAATAATCTACTATGTTATTAGTGATTTTTTGTTGTTTAATTGAAAGTAGTAAAATATAATAAAATATATAAATAAAAGACACAAATAAATTGTGCAATGGCCTTTATTGAATGGAACAGTATTACATTTTGAAAATAATCAAGTACAATAATGAATCTTTATCGTCAGCTTATTCTCCGTTAAATGGCAGAGTGCTATTTCTCAGGAGGAGTTGGCAAGCTTATTTTTCTTTATTTATATATTTTTTAATAGAAAATTAAGAGATAATTTACTAGATTAATTCTTTTATGCTTACATTTAATTACAAGATTACATTTAATTCTATAAGAAAGAAATATTACTTTACAAAAGAGAGAGAAGAAATAGGACAAAAGTACATCTGTGAAGTTAAATCAAAAATTGTATTCTTGAGTCAAGAAATATCTATATTTCCAGGCCTCTTTGCAGTATTGTCCTACTAGCTTCCAGTTGTCTACCCATTCAGGTGAGCGACTCAGCTCAATAGCAAGCAGAGTCTTACTGAAGTGTTGCCTTCTGATTTCTGCCAGAACCGGGTACCTGGCAATGAAGTGGACTACATCCTCTTCCTCCTTCATATTACAGAGAGAATAGAGTTTTACTGCATCCTGCCTGTAGGAGTATTTGTTCAGTTCAATCAGCTCAGTCCTTGACTTCATGAACCACTTAATCACAGTGAAATCTGCTGGTTCAAACACGTAGTTGGTGAATTGAAAGTAGTAATATGACAATCAAATG
The DNA here is from genome assembly GCA_017141395.1 of Laodelphax striatellus. Taxonomy (NCBI): domain Eukaryota; kingdom Metazoa; phylum Arthropoda; class Insecta; order Hemiptera; family Delphacidae; genus Laodelphax; species Laodelphax striatellus. The sequence goes on along the minus strand of CM029538.1, from coordinate 13,561,258 downwards.
TCATTGTAATGGAATGTCATTGATCATTTTTTGTATTGTTTTTGGCAATAAAAGAATTTATTTATTTATTTGTACCCCAATCTTCACTACTACACAGAAAGTGGACGTTACAAAAATACATTGAACTTAAAAAAAATAAATAATAATAACAAAGTGGAGTTTGTCTTTCAATCTTTCTGTCGCGAAATTCAAGTGAAAATGTGATATTTTAAAAAGTTTTAATATTATTCTTGTTTAATTAATTTCACGGCTCCGTTTTTCTGGCGGTCGCTCAATAGCGGCAGTTTGCGGATCCACCATAGCACGTCATTGAATCAATAACACATGCCAGTTTTCAGGCAATGGGCGGCCAAAAAACCCGCGTTATTGATTCAGACATGTTTATTGGAACGACTGAAAACTGGGAACATTTGTCATGTAGTAATCTTCAAGAATTGATTAAAATTCAGTATTGTTATTGTTAATAGTTTTTGACGCATATACAATCATTCAGTAAGATGAATCAACAACTTAATACTCTGGACTATTTCATCAAAATTTGGGGACAAGACAAGCAGTTTTGGATTTCAAATGTCTGTTGATTCTCCACAACATTGTAAATGTATCTACTGCCAATAATGTAAATTGGTTAAAAATGAATGATATTAAATAACCAGACCAGCGGAATTGGTACAATGCTAGCACAACAGGGGTAAATGATGTACCTGATGCAGAATAAATTTGTCGATGAGCTGGAGCGACAGGTTTCGGTGGCGCCCCGGCGACGGATGGCAGGCGGTGGCGGCGAGCAGCGGCACCTGGTCCACCACCGCCGTCATGAGCCGTCACCCCGTCCATTGCGGCCAGTGCGGCCAGGCAGCGGCGGCCGGGCGACGTCACCGCGCGGCAACCGTGCCCGACACAGCAACAGAAGAATTGCGGCATCACCGTGAACACCTGCGGCAGTCGACAACAATTATTGATAAAGTCCCAGAGAAAAACACTATAATATTTTCATTGTGAATGAGATGATGCACGCATACAAAATCATGGAGAAGCAGAATTAACAAATATGCTAGTGAGTATACACTAATACTAATACGACAAAATACACTAATAACTATAATAAATATAGAAAATAATTATATTTAAAATATAATAAATAGACTAATAACATTATTGATAGAATCCTCAATATTTTTCATTGTGTTTATGATGTATAGATCATGGAGAAGCAGAATTAACAAATATGCTAGTGAGTATACACTAATTCTAATACGACAAAATACACTAATAATTATTGATAGAATCCTCAATATTTTTCATTTTGTTTATTGTGAATGAGATGATGCACGCATATAAAATGATGGAGAAGTAGAATTAACAAATATGCTAGTGAGTGATCATAAAAATGAATAGTATCTGATCATATTTTGTATTGAGTTTTGTTTTTGTTTTGGTTGTGACCAACATAATACAAGCTATGGAATGCATGGGAAATGGACAACAGAAGAATAACTAGTTTGTGGTAACAGTCGACAAAATACACAAATAATTATTGATATAATCCTCAATATTTTTTATTGTGTTTATTGTGAATGAGATGATGCACGCATATAAAATCATGTAGAAGCATAATTAACAAATATGCTAGTGAGTGATCATAAAATGAATAGTATCTAATCATATTATGTATTTAGTTTGTTTTTGTTTTGGTGATACCAACATAATCTCTTAGCTTGTGCATGGGAAAAGGAAAACACACAATAGAAGAATAGAATAGCTAATGACTAGGATGATGATAAGAACTAAAGATATTGTGAATGAGATGATGCGCATATAAAATCATGGAGAAGCAGAATTAACAAATATGCTAGTGAGTGACCATTAATAGTGAATAGTATCTGATCATATTTTGTATTGAGTTTTGTTTTTTGTTTTGGTGGTACCAACATAATCTCTTAACTTGTGCATGGGAAATGGAACACACAACAGTCGAATTACTAGTTTGTGGTAATAGGAAGGATGATAAGAACTAGAGATATTGTGAATGAGATGATGCACGCATATAAAATCATGGAGAAGCAGAATTAACAAATATGCTAGTGAGTGATCATAAAAATGGATAGTATTTAATCATATTTTGTATTGAGTTTTGTTTTTTGTTTTGGTGATACCAACATAATCTCTTATCTTGTGCATGGGAAAAGGAACACACAACAGAAGAATAACTAGTTTGTGGTAACAGTCGACAAAATACACTAATAATTATTGATAGAATCCTCAATATTTTTTATTGTGTTTATTATGAATGGGATGATGCACGCATATACAATCATGGAGAAGCAGAATTAACAAATATGCTAGTGAGTATACACTAATACTAATACGACAAAATACACTAAAAATTATTGATAGAATCCTCAATATTTTCATTATGTTTATTGTGAATGAGATGATGCACGCATATAAAATCATGGAGAATCAGAATTAACAAATATGCTAGTGAGTATACACTAATACTAATACGACAAAATACACTAATAATTATTGATAGAATCCTCAATATTTTTCATTGTGTTTATTGTGAATGAGATGATGCACGCATATAAAATCATGGTGAAGCAGAATTAACAAATATGCTAATCAGTATACACTAATACTAATACGACAAAATACACTAATAATTATTGATAGAATCCTCAATATTTTTCATTGTGTTTATTGTGAATGAGATGATGCACGCATATAAAATCATGGAGAGTCAGAATAATAATAATAATATAATAATTAATAAATTCGTCCAATTAAGGAATGTCCTTCCTATCTATCAATTAAGAATGGTATTCTTGGCACTGATACAGTCAATTATCTGCTATGGTATTGTATCCTGGGGAAGTTGTGGGAGTTCAATTTTGCAACCTCTCATAATTCTTTATAAAATAATAATAAAAATATGTTTAAAGAGACCCATAAGATATCCAACCGAAGTATTGTATAGAGAATTTGGCGTTTTGAGTGTTGATACCTATTTGAAATAAATCTTTTGAAGTTTATTATTTAAGACGTTCAGAGTTTCCAGTTATGGATGAACATGTATACTCCACTCGTCGGAATCTTGCTAATAAATTAAAAGAACCCTTCACAAGTAGAGTGGCCTCCTTACATGCTTTTGCTAAGGGACCACGACTTTTCAATAAACTGCAATCAGATATATCAGATGCATCCAGTTATAATTTGTTTAAGGATAGACTTAATATGAAGAAAAACGTTAATATAGGTGTGATATTATTTACAATTTTTTTGCTGTCTTCATTCAAATCTAGGCTTGTTTTTATTACTTATTTTTTCTGGTTAATTTATTGTTAAAGATTCATAATCCCATCTTGTGAAAAGCACACTGATTATTGTATAAAATTTACTTTATTGTTTGATACCTCAAAATTGTTATTGTATTATAATTGAGTTGACTCAATTAGAGAGCGAGACATCCCTCAACACAGGTTTAGCCTAAAGAGGGATGCACTGTGGTTTTTTCTGTTACATGCTTAATATTATTATCTATGTTCAATTATTATGCTTAAGGTATGTATTTGTGTTACGAATTGTAATTTTCAATCATTATGCTTAATGTATGTATTTGTATTACCAATTGTAAAAATGCAGTGAAATAAACGAATTATTTTTTTAAACAAAATACACTAATAATTATTGATAGAATCCTCAATATTTTTCATTGTGTTTATTGTGAATGAGATGATGCACGCATATAAAATCATGGAGAGTCAGAATGAATTAATAGGCTAGTGAGTGATCATAAAAATGAATAGTATCTAATCATATTTTGTATTGAGTTATGTTTTTGTGATATTTTGGTGATACAAACATAATCTCTTAGCTTGTGCATGGGAAAAGGAACGCACAATAGAAGAATAGCTAGTTTGTGGCAATAGGAAGGATGATGATGAGAGATGAGAGGACCTACAGAATAGGTGATTCCTATTAAATAAGTGATAAGTAATTCAAGTAATAAAGGTAATTCATCATAATCAAGTTTATTGTAAATTGAAAATTATTCTGTATAAACAATCAAGGAGGAAAACGAGGAAAGAAAATAAGAAAAGGAGAAGAAGTAGAATATACAAGAACAGAGTAGAGGGGAGAGAGGAAGAGAAGAAAAAGAAGAAGGATTAAATGAATGAAAGTCCGTTCTGTGGGAATTGGGTCTTAGATGAACTGCATTTGTGAATTAATAATAACTGTAAATGTTTATTAGCATATCATAGAGGTGAATTACCTGAGGTAGCAAGGAAGAATGAAGAGCTGGAGTGGTGACTTCAAGGATTTGTAAAGTTGAAACCAAATCCTCCGCAACTGCATCACAATTGACCGCTGAAGCTGGTACTGTAAAAATGAGTAACATATAATCTACCAAAAACACATTTGAAATAAATTTTAAAGAGACTATCACCTTAAGGCGCATGTAAACTATAAATTTCTCATCCAATACAATAAGAGCTTGTAATCTTGTTTATTTTGACAAGAATTTAAAATAAGTTTTCAACAAAATATGAAGCTCTCTTCTTTCATCATATTAGATGATAAACTCTACATTGTAAATACATCTACAAGAATAAGATTAAGCTACTGATGAAATATAAATGATATCATTTTACTCAGCCATTAACAATAAAATAATTTAAAGACGAACTACAACAGTAGAAAAGTTATGCTTATTCGCAGCTAAAAATGTTCACTATATCCAAAGTAAAATACATGTATTCTATTAGTTTGACTATATCTACCAAACATTCTCATCAGTGAAATATTCTAATTACCTCGACTATATATATACCTACCAAACATTCCTAGTAGTGAAATATTCTAACTAAAGCCAGGATCGAATTTTTCAACTAATTCCATCCAATTAAATTACATTAAATCGCTGGCTAAGGTACCCAAACACTACTCATCCATATAACGCTTTGGTGCTTTAAAGCAGTCCATGTCCAGTGTGTATGTACCTTAACTTTTGTTACAATTTGGCACAATCCAAATATTATATACTCATTCATTCGTATGGTTAGACCTTGTAAGCATCTTTTTGCTGTGAGTTTGCAGAACGTACAGCACCAGGCAGAAGGATATGCTTACCAAAAGTGTTGGGATCTATGAGTTCCTGTAGATGTTGAATCATCATTTCCCAAAGTTTCGGTTGCTTGACGGGAAGCTCACTGCCGCAATGAGACGCTATTGTTGTTAGCGCAAAGACGGCGCCACGTCTTTGAATTCTGTTCATCTTTTTAACCTGTAATTTCAATGAAAGAGTTACACTGAAAATAATTACAACAAATCTAACAGTGCTTTCAAATATTTACTAGCAAATATATTGTCAAGAATGTTTGATATTCAGAATCGACATAAACGGTCGTTTGCACAAGATCCAATCAAATTCAACCGACGTAGAATGACGTCACTGGATAGAACCAAAGCAACGAAATTCCTACTGAGCTCCATCAAACAACGTCATTTAAGAGAGTAAAATTCAATTGACTTCTCAGATAACAGCTTTTACAATTGTAAAAAAATGAATAATCTTTAAACTCCTCTCTAGGACTCTGTTACATTCTTGGAGCTTCCGGTTGTATGGAAATGTAATAGGAAACGTATAATCAGATTTATTTAATTTGACGCTTGGCATTAGATAGACGTTGATTAGATTTCTTGACGTTGCTGATGACCGTAGAGTACGACGGCAAAGAAATAATACATCGCTATCTATCTGTCTAATGCCAAGCGTCAAATTAAATTAATCTGATTAGAAACTGAGTGAATTGTGTTAAAAATTTCCAAAAATAATATTTATGTTTAAAAAATGTTTTGGAAGAAAGGAGATGGTACTTACATCATCATCAGCTGAGAAGAGTTCTTCAAGCGGAATGTCTGTAACTGGGGGCCTTCCTGGACCTCTATTCCCCGAAGAATTTGTTCTTTTCAATACGGCTATTTCAGCAGACTTGAAAAAAGTTGATGAAACAACATTGAATTATAATGATTACAATGAAAATTTCTAAAAAAGGTTACATTTTGTTATTTGTTCATTTCAACTACATCATGTGCTAAAAGTATTGTTATTAATTTCAATTGAAGTAATACTCTAGATATAATTTAAACCTTTATCTTCTTGGTATCATTATAACTGACTGCTCAAAACCAAAAATATATGAATTCAAAAGTATGACATGGAGTTCAATTAAAACAGCCTACTGCACAACAGTTATTATATCAGAATTATATCTGCACAACAGAATTATATCGAATGATCATAAAAAAAAAGCCATAACCAATGTTCAACCAATCGGGTTACTGTATTTCTCTACAAATTGTATACCTCTTTTAAAGCAAGCTTACTATTTAGAAGAATGCATTAAAACAAAATTCACAGCGAATATATTCACTGATTTTAGTCAAGATTAGTAAAGTATGAATAATTTTGTTAGAACTGTAATACAAAATATTTATTAAAAATATTAAACAACTACATAGCAGAAATCTTATTAATAATAAATGAAATATTGTTATACTTTCATGAGTTAGCCTTGTAGTTTAATTATGTAGCAAATAAAACTCACCTTATGTTGATTAATGAGTGTGAGTATTCCAGAATAATTATCATTATCAGTGAAACAATTTAATGAATTTGATTTTGATGCTGCCGGTTCTTTACTTGGTCCTTCTCCATCTTGACGCTGAAAATTGAAACAAAAAATGGTTTATAGCAAATACAGAATAAAAATATCTCAGAGTTACAAAGCTCGAAGTGCCATTTTACTTTCAATAACATATTTTTAATTCAATAATTTTATTGAACTTATTAGCCTAAATTAATTGCTGAAAAGTCATGCTGAAGGAGAAACTGGATGCAGTGAGAAGAAGAGGGAGGCCGAGGGCAGGATGGATACAGGACGTGGAGAGAGACCTGATATCAATGGGAGTCACAGGTTGGAGAAGGAAGGCAGGAGATAGAGACGCTTGGAGGCTGATTGTGGAGGAGGCCAAAGCCCACATCGGGCTGTAGCGTAAGGATAATTTAGTACATTACATAGTATCCATACATGACACTAGCATTACATGGTATTGCCACATAGAAGTATTATTATACTACGTCTGGATAATATTACATATAAAAGAGATCAACCACAACACAAACGCACAAAATAATAGACGATTGGAGGCTGATAGTGGAGGAGGCCTAAGCCCACATGGGGCTGCAGCACCAGGATAAGTAAGTTATTAATTGAATTGTTTTTCATGTAATTTAATTCAAATTCCATGAAACAATTCAACAGCTGTCTCATATATTGTATTAAAACAATCCCGTTTCAGATAAGTGAAAAAAAATTAAAATTGAACATAGAAGAATTGTTCAAGTAGCTTCAGTAATTGCAGGGAACTTGTTACTCTCATGATTAGAATTTTCATTTCAGAGATAGAATTTATCGCTTTCCAGAATACCACATATAATTTAAACAGTACAGGTACAGTATGACACTAAAATACTAACCAATATGAATAAATAATTATACTAATAGAGTAATACTAAAATATCACAATTAATAATATCAACACTGAACAATTCAACTGAAATACTCACATAAATTTTCGGTGTGAAGTCAGTGTCTGACCGAAGAAAATTGCAAAGATTAACAATGATCTTATTGTTTGGACATGGATTTCTGTCAATGCAGACACTCATCAACTCAGCCAAGTGTCTTGCTGCGAGCACCTGTGGGAGGCAAAATCAATTCAAGAAATATCCAGTTCAAACGAATAGGACAAAATTGATACCTAGTTCTTTATTGCTTCAAATCAAATCAAAGTTTATTCATAAAGAAATCATTTACAACACAAAGTGGAAATTTATAACAAAGTGTTCAAGGGCTTCAAAGTGTTATGATTAGAATTTTAATGATATTTTAGAATATGTTTCCTTCAAACTTTCTTTTTCACACAAAAATACGAAGGAAACAATAAATAGCATAGTATCAACAATGTTGACAATTTCAACCAAGAAGGAAATACTAAATATGATTTATAATTCAACTGGATTTAATTCTGAATAATAATTTAGTGATAACTAGAATCTGATAACATAAATCCATCAGGTTTTACCAATCTTGATGAGGATCGAGAGGCGAGTTATTCAACTGATGAATTAATGTCGTGAATACAAGTTCAATCAATCATTTACAAAGGAGAGTACAACAGGCTTATGCCTAAAAAGTATTCCTCTTCCAATTTACCCAAACAGTCCAAATTCAGGACTATTTGTTCAAGTTCAGTCAAGAAATACGACATTTTAGCAAAATACAATATTGGAATATTGTTAATATTTTCATATAATATTAATTGTAATATAATATGAATTGTTAGATTTCAAGTAGCCTCACCTGCAATTCTTGATTTTCTTCTTTTTTAATAGCTTCCATGAGTGGTTTTATGACAGGGTTCAACTTTTCTGGAAGACTTCCAAGCATTAGGGTAGCACCGGCCAATGCTGCTTGTGTCCTATAACAAATACAATTCAATTAATTTCCAAAAGAAATTGCACAGAAAATGACTCAATAAATAAACGTGAAAATTCTGTTTAATCTCGTGAAAAGTCTTGACTCTTGGGAATCATTACCATCCGTATTATTATTATTATTATTTCATTTTTTTAAATTTTGTTGCTGACACTCATTACAGATTAGAATTATATAATAACAAAGACATATTAATATAAATATATTGAATATAAAAATTCATTATTTCATTGTACATTTCATGTTGTGCTAGTGTTTTATGAACTTTTGGACTTTCAAACATCAAAAAGAACTTTTTTCAAAATTCAAAATCATTCTGAAAAATGGATAAAACTTCAAATTAAGTGGAATTAGAATTTACACGGCAAGATGGAACAACCTTCGGCTCTTCACATGTGTATATTATTATACGCTGAATAATAAGTAATAATTGAAATCTATCAAAATAATACTACTATTCACTTCACTGAAACCCCAAAATTAGGCTCATTAATAAAATTTGACAAAGAAACTCACGATACTGTAAGAAGTTGCTGATCGGAGCTGGTCTGTGAAACAGCACCTTGAATGGACTTCCTTCTGGATTCGAGGTTTTCATGGATTTTAGTCTTCAGTTTACAGTTGATCAACGTCTGCTGGAAAACGGGGCCACTCAGTTGTTGTATTTGTTCAAGAGTTAAAACCTGTAAAAGTCAAATACAATTATAAGGAAACTGCAGACACAACAACATTGAATGTGAGATCCAAGTACTTCAACAGAATAAGAAATAAATAGATGAATAGATAAATAGATGAAATGTGCAAGTAAAACAAATAATAATAAGAACATTAGTTCTTGTTCTACAACGTAGACTAAGAAGTTGAAAGGGTTTTAGTAGTAACTAATATTCATCCTTACTCATGACAGTTCTTTGAAATTAGTTTTTAATGTTGGTCCAAAATAGTAACGAAACAATAAAATATTAATAAACATTATAGATTATAGAATAACGGAAAATAAAATATCTTACTCTTATGTAATGTCCTTGTTTCATCAACAATACAGTAATAAATTCTTGTTTAATTAATATTGTATTTTAATCAAATAAATAAATAAATAAATGTATATGAATATATTGGCGTGGTCCGTAGCCGAGGGCGCCTGTCTGATAATCCAAAGGTTCCAAGATCGAATACAGTTGCCGGAACGGATTTTGACAGGAACGGCCACTCCCGTCTTTCGGAGGAGACGAAAAGCCGTCGGTCTCGACTGCCTAAAAACAGTCGCCATCACTCATCATCACCCCTCTCATTACCCACGCACAAGCCTAGAGCTCATGTGGGCATTACCCTCATAAAAAAAATACAAACAAATAAAACTACCTCGAACTTAAATTTTCAAAAAGATAAAAACAAAAAATCAGGACTATCAAAGTTGGAAGAGATGGACTGAAAGACTTGCAGATTGTCAATAGTCAAATTTCTTTATTACATATTCTTCAAGAACAGCAATTTTTGTCAAAAATAAACTACAAATTGTTTGGTAAGAACAAATCAACATTATACATAATAAGTCGTATTGAATTTATGGTTTCATAATAAATTAACTAGGTATATATTTTTTACAGCCAGTCCACGTCTGTTGTTTCAAGAAATTCGTTAATTTCATACATGGGCCTTCCTTTGAGAAAATTACAAAGTTTTCTTTGCTCGCAGATTATCCTGACAGAGCTGAGCATAACATCAGCTGTTCATTGAATAACAATCATTCGCCATCCGCCAAATTAAAATATACTACAATACAAATGATTGTTCCTACCTTCCTGTAAGCCTCCTGGTCGAAGGATATATTATAGTGTTTGAGGGTGGCAATGAAATCGTTGGCCTCCTGCAGGAGGCGTATGAACGAGGTGGATATCTCGTCGTAGTAGACGTTCTCGGTGAGAGCGTTGTGCAGTCGTGCGATGAGGGCGGTCGGACACGGCTCGGGTCGTTCCAGTCGTGCAAACTCGGCCACCACCAACCCGACCACCATGCGCTGTAGTGCCGATTTCGAGTTCAGGTGTGCGCAGATCACCTTCACATAGATGTCGATCGGAGACTCCTGGTCGGCTGTGTAGACCGCGTTAGGGGCCGGCTTCACTATATAGCACGATAGCAGGCCTGGGAGAAGAATTACAAACTATTATAAATGAAAATTAAGGGTAGGCCTATGTTTTAAAAAGCTTAGTAGCCACACGAAAATCACCATTGATAGTAGGTTCTGTTTCATAAAATTTCAGCTATCGAAGTGATGCTATTTCAAGTTAGAAGTCATACAGCAGTTTACGTTTCATTATAATTAAATATTTGAGAGTTTGAAATTCAAATTCAAACCAAATCTTTTGCCATTTTATCTTTTATATATGAGAGGGGTTGCTGAGTGATCATGAGGTCAAGTCACGAACACTCAAGACTGCTCTTGGATGAGTGACCGAGACAAAAAATAAGGCGAAGTGGAACCTACCCGAGAGGGTTGCCCCACCGATAAAAAGCTATAAGAACACATTTTTATGTAATGAACAAAAATCTTTTATAAACTAAAATGAATCTTGATGTACAATAAATAATAATTAAAGAAAGTTTTGAAATTAAAGAAATGAAATTGAATTGAGGAAATGAAATACAAGTTACTCGTTGTCAAGATTATCAGAAATATTTCAAGTCTGAAGTTCACTCTTTTGCACACTCAATCCTTCACTTCATAAATTCAACTAATTACTTCAAAACCTACTTAGATTATGCATAGGCTATTTATTAAATATAGCCAACTATAACTTATAGATAAATAATTGAAGATAGATAGTATAGTATAGATTATGTAGTATAAAGTATAGGTTGTAAACATTATTATTATTATTATTGAGTCAAATTGATGCAAAGAATGATATAATATTTCTTTTTCAAGAAGCAGGTGTACGTCAAATATTTTTCATTTTACTTTTTGTCATAGTTTTAGTACGGTGAACTCAACTTTCAAAACAGTTCATGAGAATCGCTTACAACAGCTTATTCTATTCAAAATCAATATAATTGTTCAATCAAGTAAACAATTGTCACTCACCCAGCATCCTGGCAGCCATACAGCGAGCAACTATCGCATGTTTCTCTCTCGTTGCCAATGGAATTGTTTCCGATCCGCCGATGTACAGTTTCAGCTCGCAATGCGGTATTGCTCCACCAGCATCTGTGTTCACACAGTTGCGATTTCTATTGCGAGATTTTTGTTCCTACAAACGAAAAACCACACGATTGGATGATAGTTAGCAGAATATCGTGCCATGATACTCATGATTGTCGATAGTTAAGTATAGTCAACCCTATTGTTATATTGTACTGCTGACTATGCATTGTTTTCCTTTGAAGTTAATTCGTAGTTTTAGTCAGTTCCACACAATCATTCGCCGCGAGCACTTGGCTCCCAAATTTCTGTATTCTTGTATTGTTTAGATGTAGTTGTGAAATAAAAGTTCTTTTTAAAAAGTTCTCCGAGTCGTCCAATCACTTAACTGGCGCCCGAACTTCAGGGGTCACGGAAAGTTTTTTTTGTTAATATCCGCGTTCTGTCAACTTGGATTCAAGACTATTCATCTTGTTTTAACAAAAAAAAAAACTTTGAGTTTTAACTCTTAATCCGCGACCGCGAACCTTTTCTTTCTTCTCCAATGAGAAACATTTGTGAAGTGACTCGGCTATTCCAACATCATCTATCAGTACACGGATTTATTTTTCTCCAATGAGAAAAGGTGAAGTGTGAACTCAACTTATAATTCCTAATTTTTCTCCAACGAGAAAAGTGAAGTGTGAACTCAACCTATAATTTCAAAATTTTTTCTCCAACGAGAAAAGTGGAGTGTGAACTCAACTTATAATTCCTAATTTCTTCTCCAACAAGAAAAATGAAGTGTGAACTCAACCTATAATTTCAAAATTTTTTCTCCAACGCGAAAAGCGAAGTGTGAACTTAAACTACTATAATTCCAATTATTCCTTCAACGAGAAATAATTCGTTAAATGAGAAATAAGTTCGTCTCGTTGAAATGAACATGCATTATTAGTTTCAATCGACACTTTTCCAAGCTTCAAGAACTTTTCCTCAACACATCCAGTACCAACTGTGAGGCTAACTCAACATCACCAACCAGCTTCAAGAAGTTTTCTTCTACGAATCCAGTACCAGCTGATAAGCAGGCCGCTTCTCAAACTGGCCACCACAGACGACAACAGGACTGTACAGAGAGACAGAGACCTCGCCGCCTACAGACGGATTCCTGCCGTACTGTCATCATCGGAAGAAGACGACGCCGACGCCGCCGCTCAAGACAACCACGACGTCATCTGCGACCCTACGTCGAACGTAAGCAATTTTGTTATATCTCATCCAAAATCACATCCTACAATGTCTGTTTCTAAACCAATCCCGCACGACATTCTCAAATTTATTCCTCAATATGACGGCACTTGCTACAAATTGCCGCAGTTTATATCCACATGTCAGGAATTGTATGACTCCTATTGCAATGAAACAAATACAGAACGAAGTGCAAACCACTGGCTCATTTTCAGAGCCGCTGTAAGCCGTCTTTCTGGACCGGCGGAAGCGGTAGTTTTTAATAACACCAGAAACTATCACGGCGATGATAGCCGCTCTCAAAACAAACTTTGCTGATAACAGGGCCGTTCCGGACCTGATCGCAGAAATTACATTCATGAAATCTTATTCAAATGAACACCCCATTGAATTCGTTAATCGTCTTGATGAAAAACGCACAACTGTGCTCACTAAATACAAACTAGACGGTATCAGTGTAGAACTCTTAAATAATCTCATGCGACAATTAAATGCAACACTCACTCGCACATTGATCCATGGAGTACACCCAGTGTTAGGCTCCCATTTGCAAATCTTACAAATCAAAAATCTTGACGATGCACGCCATAAACTGATAAATGATTGTAGTATTGTCCTCAGAAACTTGAATTTCAAATCGAATGTCGATACCATAAATAAAATAGACTCACGAGCCTTCAATCACACACCTATGCGATCTTTCAATACTCGTACTCCAGACTTTCTAGCAACAAACAAAACATTCACCAACAGCTTCTCAACATCTAAAACACCAAATTTCTTTCGCTCAAATAATAATGGATTCCAAAAAACTTTCCCTCAAAACAACTTTCAACAGCCCTTTGCTCAAAATAAAGGTTTTCAACAGAACTTCCCTCCAAATCAAACTGCTCAATTTCCTCAACAACAAAGAGCGAATCAATTCAACAACTTTGTGCACAATAATTCGCAATTCAGACAACCACAAAACAATAATACTAAGTGGGACTCACAAAACACGGTCAGCATGCGCACAGTTCAATCCAACCCTTCAAACAGATTCAAAACTAAATCTCCCTTTGAAGTGAATTATTTGGACGATAGTCTAGAGCCAACAGACAATTCAACTCAAAATTTCGATGTTGACATTCAAAGTATGCAAAGCCAACTAAATTCCCTTACTGACGCAATCAACAACATGCAAGCTCATTTTTTAGAGGTGGGCTCGTACCCAGAAGAAACACCCCCAGACGATTTGAATTAAACATAATAAATAAGTCGCTCCCATACTTTGTCGACCATGCTAACCGAAAGTGGATGATTGACACTGGATCGTCACAAAATTACGTCAACCCGCTATTATTCCACCCAACGTGACCAGGTATAGAGAAGAATTTGTAGTAAAACACCTGTCGGTCAAGGTGGAGGAAACGAGTACATTTTAATGAATTCTACCAATGTATTTCCAGACAGTCCACAGATAAAAATGTATGTTTTGACTTTTCACCTAGATATGATATTTTATTGGGACACGAAACTTTGAAAGGACTTCGGCCAATGTCAATTATGAAAACAATACGTTAGATTATCGTAACATTTCGAAACCATTATTATCAGTGATACATTCCAATGACAAACGAGAAGAAATACAATTGCAACCAGGCTTTAATGTCATTACCTTACCAATTAGGTCAATTCCTAATATCAAAACAGGGTTACTTAAAGCTGTTACTCATGAAAACTACCATATTGAAGAAAGTATTGTAAGTGTTGAAGAAAATAAATGTAAATGTGTAGTGTACGCTAATGAACTCATGACCATCTGTCCCGAGCCAATAGAAGTAGAAGAAGTAGATGCAATTTTGACGTTAATGAAATTGATAAATCGGATGTATTAACCAAAGCAGATATTATAAGAGAAATTCCTAAACTCCTACGAACGGACCACATGAATGATGAAGAGCGGAAAAGTATAATAAAACTCATACGAGACTTTCCCGAAATAATTAAACGTGAACATGATGAATTAACAAGTAGTAAAAACCTGTTGAAATTCAAAATCAATACTACTGATGAAATCCCTGTGTATTCTAAAAATTATAGATACCCTCAAGTATTTAGGAAGGACGTTGAACTCGAAATAGACAAACTTCTTCAGAATAAAATAATTCAACATTCCAACTCCCCATATAACAGTCCGATTTGGGTGGTGCCCAAAAAACCTGACGCCTCCGGCAAACGCAAAATACGTGTTGTTCTAGATTACAGAAAGATAAATGATAAAACAATTGAAGACAAATACCCCCTCCCTAACATTGAAGACCTGTTTGGCAAAATCGGTAGGGCTACCTATTTTTCAGCGATAGATCTCGCCTCTGGATTCCATCAGATTCAGATGGAGGACGAATCAATTCCAAAAACTGCCTTCTCAACTGAAAACGGACATTACGAATTCTTGAGAATGCCGTTTGGTTTGAAAAATGCCCCGGCAACTTTCCAACGTGCCATGAATATTTTGTTTTCTAGAATGCCCAATGTGTTAGTCTATATGGACGACATAATTGTCTTTTCCGATAATCTTGATGAACACTTGAAACATTTAAGATCAGTTTTTAAACAACTCAGAGATCATAACTTGAAAATTCAATTGGACAAGACAGAATTCTTTAAGAGAGAATTACTGTATTTGGGACACATCATTTCAGAACGTGGATCCAACCCAATCCTTCAAAACTAGAAGCTATAAGGAATTTTCCAATCCCAAAAACTGAAAAAGAAATCAAACAATTCTTAGGTCTAACAGGTTACTATCGCAAAATGATAAGAGATTATGCGAAAATTGCAAAACCTCTTACACACGCATTGAAAAAAGACGTTAAAATTAATCCAAACAACCCAGATTATCTACAGTCATTCGAAACATTGAAACTATTATTGCAAAATGATCCAATTCTACAGCTACCTGATTTCACAAAAACATTCATCCTCACTTGCGACGCTAGCAATTTCGCTATTGGTTCTGTGTTATCACAAAAGTTTAATGGCAAAACTTTACCTATCGCCTATGCTTCTCGTACACTTAATCGCCATGAAGAGAATCTTTCTACTATCGAGAAAGAACTGTTAGCAATAGTCTGGTCATGCAAACATTTCCGTCCATACCTCTACGGTAGAAAGTTCATAATTGAAACTGATCACAAACCCCTTCAATGGCTTCATAGCATTAAAGAACCCAACTCAAAATTGATCCGCATGAAACTCCTACTAGAAGAATTTGACTTTACAATTTCTTATGTAGAAGGAAAGTCGAACCAAGTCGCCGACTGTCTTTCTAGAATACGACCTCTCGACATAAATATGATGGAAAACGAAGAGACCGCTTTTCGAGGCTTTGAAAATGGTTTTCGAGGTTTCGAAAATAATGATGATGACCCTGACGAATTCGCAGACATTAGTGTAGATGATTTAATTAGATTCAACACCAATACCGATGTTCCTCCAATAGATATCAGTACTCTTGACGACATTCTAGAACATGTTGACGAAACTGCAAACAAGAATGACAATAATCTTGACAACATTTTTAGTGATAATGGTGATAACAATCAAAACAAAGACGGTGTACATAATGATGAAATTCTTGTCGATAATACTGATCGAAACAATATTGTAAATAATAATAATAATGGTAATAATGAACAAGAATTTGACAATCGTAGCTTAGCTACGGTACATTCACAGGAAAGCTCTAATGAACAAGTAGTTATAGCTGACGATGAAAAAATGATCAATGTTGAACACAATCAAATAATTTTAGAACGTGGCGATAATGAACCCGTTATCAGAAAAATCTTCACTAAGAACAGATTGACTCTCTTTTTTCGAAGTTCTTCCACTCCCGACGAAATAAATGACGTGTGTATACAATACTTGAAACCCAATACACGATATGGTGTACTCTGCTCCAGGACAGGTGTATTGAACGCCGAATATGATTTGATTTTTGAGAATTTCAAGAACGTTATTGTAACTAATTTTAATTCTGTAAAACTTGTACGTTACAAAAAACTCAACTTAGATGTAACTGATTTAGAAGAACAGAAAGAAGTTATAGCTAATTATCATGAAGGAAAAACCTATCACCGCGGAATTACTGAAAGCTACCATCACATACGAAGACAATACTATTGGCCTACGATGCTTAAAGACTTAACAGAATATATAAATAAATGTACAGTTTGCTCTAAGGTGAAATATGATAGGAGACCAGTTAAAATTCAATACAAAATTACCCCAACTCCCGTCAAGCCATGTGAGAAAATACAGATTGACACATTTCAATTCAGTAAGGTTAAATTCCTGACGATAATAGATTGTTTTCGAAAAAACTTATGGCATATCCGCTAACAAGTCTCAACCAACTTGAAATACAATCCTGTTTAAATGATTACTTTTCTCTATTTCCATGCCCCAAAACAATCCAAATGGATAATGGTCGTGAATTCGACAACGCTGGACTTCGTGATTTTTTGCGCTTATATAATATTGAACCTTATTATATAACACCGGGACATCCTGATTCCCAAGGTTTATTGGAACGAACACACTCGACTCTCATTGAACTCCTTAATGCAATTCAACTTGAACAGAAGAACAATAAACCTGAAGATAATATGAAACTAGCAGTTATCGCATTCAATAATACGATGAATTCCACTTTAAAATTAACACCTATGGAAATGACTTTTGGAGTATCGAAAAATCCGTATGTTGACGAAATGACGGAAGCCCTTATTGCTGAAGAACGAACAAACGCTTATTTAGAAAAACTTAAAACTATTCACACCCTCGTAAAAATAAAGTAGGACAAGAAAAACAAAAACGAACTGATCGTCTGAATAAAACTAGAGAAACAGACTTTGCAATCCTAAAGAGCCTTTCATTAAAACTACATTCAATAAAAAAGACAAACCCAAGTTTTTCAAAGTAAATTACAACAAAGACACTCAGCAGCTACGAATCCTAAAGCGATTCAAAACGCCCTTTCAAAATCCATCCAAATAGAGTGAAAAGAAGGAAAAATCAAATAATTGATCTGTTTCAGGTCAGAATGGTTCTCCTTCTGATGCTGTTCCTGCTGGTCCCAGCACTTCCTTATAAATTAATTGATCTAAGCAAAACATCAGGAATTGCTCCAATTAAGATTCAAGATTCTAAAATTGTTAATCAAACTTATACCTATGTTCACAATATTAATACTAGTTATTTAAGATTAGAATTAAGTAATATTGAAAAATTTGTTGATTTCCTAGCTAATAAGAATATTGATAAGAATCGCATTAGTATTATGAAATTAAATTTGAAATACACAAAAAATAAATTGAATCAGCTTCAATCAGTGAGTTATAGACAAAAGCGTGGTCTTTTTAATGGTTTAGGATCTGCAATTTCATGGATCACTGGAAATATGGACGCAGATGATAAAGAACGATACGATAAAATTTTGCTAACAGTCCAATCAAATGAGTATCATCTTAGTAATAATGTTGAAAAACAATTTTCTGTTAATCATAAGTTAGTTGAAAATTTCAATAATGAGATAGAAAGTGATCCGAGCAAACAATTTGAAAATCAGCAACTACTTTAATTCATTGTTTAATGAGTCTAATAGAATAGAAAATGAATCAACAATACTCATTGTTATTTGACTCGCTCATGCTCCTAAATAATAAAATATCTGACATTGTAACTAGTATCGAATTTTGTAAAATGAATGTGCTTCACTCAACTATAATTTCCCATGACGAACTTTTTCTCATGCACAAAAATTCAAATGTTAGCTATATTTCAAATGATTTAAGTGTATTATGGAAACTCAGCAAAGTCCATTGTGGAATGTTTAAGGACCACATTTCCTATTTTATTGAAATACCGCTATTGTCGGCAATTTATGAAACATTTTTTCTATTGTCTTATCCTGTTATCCAGGAAAACGAAATTGTAACAACTATTGCGCACCCATCTTTTGTACTTCGTAATGAGAAAATATTTACTGGAATTGCGAACTTATCAATGATTACTATTATTGTAGCAATGTCAATTGTATTGAAAATCCATGCATATTACAATTATTAAATGATAGAGAATTGAATGGATGTAGTAAATTAGTTTTGAAAAATGGGACTTCTTTAATAAAATATGTAGAAATAGTTGATAGTTTTATATTATTTAATGTAAGTAAATGTATCATTCAAACTACTGATAACAGAAATATTACTATTTTTCCTCATAAGAAAACACAATTGTTAAAGATCAATAATTCAGAGGAACTAATTGGATACTATAGACCGACTGTATTTTGGGAGAATGAAGTTATAATTCCTACTGAATTGATAGAAAAAAAGAAATTGTCTAACTTTAGCTTTGATGAAGTACATACTGCAAATATAAACTTTCAGAAACTTGATGTTCTTGATGAATTACCTCTGCAGGATAATCGAACTTTTTATATTATCCTCTTACTTATCTTGATTCTAATTTTATTAATGATTACTGTTTATATAAAACGAATGTTTATTTGGCATAAAATCTGTAATTTAATTTGTTGTAAATCCGAAATAACTGATGTTACCAATACTGATGTTCAAACTGAACCCCAACAATTGTACCCTAGATTATCATGTACTTAATTATTATTTTTTCTGAAGCTGAGGACAGCTTCAGTCTAGGGGTGGAGGAGTTAAGTATAGTCAACCCTATTGTTATATTGTACTGCTGACTATGCATTGTTTTCCTTTGAAGTTAATTCGTAGTTTTAGTCAGTTCCACACAATCATTCGCCGCGAGCACTTGGCTCCCAAATTTCTGTATTCTTGTATTGTTTAGATGTAGTTGTGAAATAAAAGTTCTTTTTAAAAAGTTCTCCGAGTCGTCCAATCACTTAACTGATGACATTGGAACACTAGCTGATTTCAATTAATTGCGTCAAGGAATATCACTTCAAATTTCTACATACTGACTTGGTCGAATTTGTATGCTGCTCAGTACAGAGAGTGTATAGTAACAGTGTGGACATTACATGGCTCACTTTGCCTTTGCCAGTGTTAGTTTTCATAATTTCAAGTTTTTAGCACAATACCAAGGGTAGAGAGACAATTTTTAATGTTAGACAAGTTATTTTCGATGTTATATTTCTTGAAATAAGTTTGAAAATGAGTGAATGGTTTAATGTTTGCCTATAATCCTAAATCAAATTCAAAAATTAGGCAAAAGTATGGCGGCGGCGGGGAAAAAATGATCTCCACATACTGTTATGGAGTGCTTCACACAAATGGCCACACTGTTACTATACACTCTCTGTACTGTACAGCATTCTGTGTATGCATAAGCATTGGTAGTATGCTTAATTAAAATGTGGCCTCCTGAGTTCAAGTTCGCTGTGATGATGCCCACATAAGCTCTAAGCTTGTGCGTGGGTAATGGGAAGGATGATGATGAGGGAAGAGAGAAACCTACAGCTTTAGGTGGGTTCTGAATCAACGGGAAGCGATTTTGATACGCGTGAATGAACTACTTTTTAAAGTTGTAGTGCTGTGAATCTGTTAATCAAAAGAATTGAAGATTTTTCAGAACTGATAAGTTGAAATTCAGTGTTGGACTACTTCCTATATGTTTTCCATATTTCCCATTAAGGAGAATTGGATGATTCGGCGAGGCGGAACACCCGAAAGGGTCTCCCCACCAAAAAAGCCATACATTATAATAAGCCATTAATAATAATAATAACTGGTAGTATGCTGTGCAGCACATAAAAATCGACCAAGTGTAGACATAGGGAATATTTGAAAGCATTTGACATGCCAGAAATTTCTAAGTGTGAGTAGAATAGTTGCAGACTCATTGCAATGGGAAAAATATTATAACGCTTCGTAATATCAAACTTTACAAGTTAAGAAATAACTAACATCATTTGTGAACTATTACAGTTTGTAGATGATGAATGAAGAAACAAAGAAGATGTTTTGGAGCATAATTATGGAGTACGAGAGAATGCTTACCTTTGTCGAAGATTTAGCTTGAATGAGCACAGAAGGATCGAATGCGATCTTGGTTGGTTGCATTGCTAAACATAACCAGGTACTAACACAAGGACATACTGCTAGAAGAAGATTTTCTAAACTGCTATTTCGTACTAGATTACCCCATACCTAGAAAAAAGACACAAAAATGAGAAAATTAACTAAGAGTGTGAATTTCTGTAGTAAACCTACCACTAACAAGACGAATAAGTTTTTAAACTACAGTCGAACCGCAACAAACGTAACTCAAGGAACAAAAAAAAACCCGTTGAATCGAGGTGTTCTTGAAAACAAGGTTCGGTTGGGTGTAAGTTTCAAGGGGATTTAGAATAAATAAATTAAGTTATACAGAGTTCATAGAATCGAGGTTTCACTGTATAGAAATTCTAGAGCGCCTAAAATATATATTTTTCCTTATTTTATAACCTTATATTTATGTATATAAATATGGGGGTAAATGAGGTTATTTATTATATAACCTTAAAAACAAAAAAAAAGTGGGCTGAGTGCAATACCTTGTATGATAATTCAGTGAAACGAATCAAGGAATCATTCAAATCTATATTTCTAATCCAAGAACAAATAAGCAATGTGCTCTATCTATGGAAGGTAAGGAAATTAAGATAGAGGTATGAAGATATTCAATAAACATAGACATAAAAGTGGAATGATTTCACTAGAATTCATGTAATCCAAAAGTAAGATTTAAATTATAAATACAATTTGAAAGCATTAAATAAACTCCACTCATCGAGGAAATTAAGAAAACGTATCTCACCCATACTAAACTATTTTTCCAAATCCTATTGTTTATGATAGACTTCAAGGTATGAGAGCTAGTAAAGACCAGTGAAAGATCTAAAACTATAGTCACTCACTGCTTTTATTATGTAATTAAAATTGAAAAATAATTATTATCATTAGCTTAAAAAATGTGTTTTAAAATAATGAATACCGATAACATGCATGATTGTAAACCTGTAAATCAGTCTTTAGAAAGTGAGTTCAAGGCCATTGAAATTTTGGAAGAATTTCTTTATTCTATTCATTTGATAGATATGAAATATAAAAATTACACTCAATTAAAATAATAAATGGTTTATAATGTACTTCTATGAAAAAATTATATTTCAACAATCAATTGCAACAACTAATGAAAAATAACCTTCGATTGTCAACTCACAGTTTCGACTAAGTCTAGAGTTGGTTCGATTAAAGCTCGTTGGTAGATGTGGCATAAAGCGTTTTGGAGCAGGTCGGGACTCCAGGTGAGGGTGGTGCCCTTGGCACCCGTCAGAGTCACCAGCGTCTGCAGCGTCGCCTTCCTCACCGACGACGTGTTGTGCGATAGAAACGGCCACAGGCGAGACACCACACTTTGATCAATACTAAGGGAACAATAAATTGAATTAGACTTTCAAGTTTGTTAGAGTTTCTAGTGGAAAATGAACAAAACATTGAGACAACACACTTTGATCCCTACTAATGGAACAATAAATTGAATTACATTTTCAAGTTTGTTGGAGTTTCTAGTAGGATTTAGCAAAACAATGAGACACCACACTTTGATCCGTACAAAAGTAACCGCGGAACAATAAATTTAATTAGATTTCAAAATAATTCAGAGATTGTAGTGACAAATGAACAAAACATTCAATACTATGGTTTTGGTACCGTAGGATGATCTACAGTAATTTTTGATTTTGGATAGAAAATGAGATTTAAACTCAAATTACTTATTTGAAGTATGTTTTTCAAAAGTCTATTCAACTTTGAAAAAACGTTTATCAATTCTATTCACTTATTGTTCCACTCAGTGTTTTGGGTTAATAGAGTTGAAAATTCCCAATGATTTTACGTTAGATTTGTCGTTCCTCTCAAAGGCACTCGATAAAATGATCAAATTGAATACATCATTGTTTCTTGTCTCCAATAATAACTTCTCAAGTTATCACAGCTCATAATTGTTTTTAATAAGAGTTCCTTAAATATTTTTCAAATATTATTGATCAAAGTCAGGCTTTTTACATTCGAATGTGAAGCTTAGAATCTTGGGATCACCAATTCCCTGTCGATACTTGGTCGATTACACAGCATACGGCCAATGCTCAAGGATAAGCAGCATGCTTATTCGCACACAAAATCGACCAAGTGAGGACTTAGAGTGTTCATTGTTTCTACTTACTTACTGGAATGGCCACTCGTACCCCAGTCGGTACTTAGCCTCATCAACACAGCCTCTCCAATGGGTCCGGTCGGCAGCATCTTCCTCACCCAGCCCCACCCTTCTCATGTCTCTTCTGACCTGGTCACACCATCTTGCTTTTGGTCTTCTAGCTGGTCTTCTGCCTTCGGGATTGTTCCTAAGTACACTATTCGTTATCGTGTCCTCTTTCTTCCTCAAAACGTGCCCAGTCCAACGTAACCTTCTGCTCTTAATCTCACCCAATATGTCTGGTTCTTTAAACAGCTGACGGATTTCCCAGTTGTGTTTTATCCTCCAAACTCCATTTTCTAGTGTTGGGCCAAAGATTTTTCTAAGTACCTTGTTTTCAAAAACAAGGATCTTTCTCTCTTCTTTTTTGTTGAAAAGAATAGAGAAATTGTTTCTACAAATTTCAAATTCATTTCCTGTTTGTCACAATACATTATATGAATAAAATATATAAATATAAGATGCTACACTAGCATCTAAAGTCTCTATTCCTCTACAAATGTGTCTGGTACTGACCTGACCAGACCCTGTCCGAGTGGATCGCTGAGCAGCGCAGCAAGGAGGCCCATGAAGCTGTTGCAGGCGGAGGCCAACTCGTCCTGGTCGGCGAGCAGATCCCAGAGGCGGCGCACGGTGACGGCGACACAGTCGGGCATCAGCCGCAGCAGCCAGGGCGACGGCGCGATCAGCGCCCCAGCCGCCACGGCGCCCACGTCATCCACCGCGTCGCCCAGGCCTTGCAGGATGGCCGGAAACGCGGCTGGCAGCAGGCACTCCACTAGGTCCTGCAAGGGAGCACAAGAACAATATTAGAGGTAGAGAAGGGAAGAAAATGAAGAATGGTAGGGAAGAAGGAGGAGGAGGTTGGAGAAGAAAAAAGGACAGAAGAAAAAGAGGAGGAGGTAGGAGATCATTATCAAGTAGAAAGAGGCAGGAAAAGAAAAGTGGAGGAACAGGAGAGGAGGAGGAGGAAGAGGAGGACAAGGAGGAGGAGGGAGGACAAGGAGGAGGAGGAGGAAGAGGAAGGAGGAGGAAGAGGAGGAGGAGGAGGAAGAGGAGGAGGGAGGAAGAGGAGGAGGAGGAAGAGGAAGAGAAGGAGAAAGAGGAAGAGAAGGAGGAGGAAGAGGGAGGAGGAGGTTGGAGAAGAAAAGGAGGTAGGAGAACATGATCAAGGAGAAAGAGACAGGAAAAGAAAAGTGGAAGAACAGGAGAGGAGGAGCAGGAGGAGGAAGAGGAAGAGGAGGAGGAGGAAGGAAGAGGAAGAGGAAGAAGAGAAGAAGAAGAAGAAGAAGAAGAGGAAAAGGAGGAGGAGATCCAAGAAGAGAAGGAGAAGAGAAGGAGAGAGGAGAAGGAAAACATGATCAAGGAGAAAGAGACAGGAAAAGAAAAATGGAGGAACAGGAGAGAGGAGCAGGAGGAGGAAGAGGAGGAGGAGGAGGAAGAGGAAGAGAGAGAGGAAAGAAGAAGAAGAAGAAGATGGAGGAGATCCTCAAGAAGAGAAGGAGGAAGAAGGAGAGAGGAGGAGGAGAACATGATCAAGGAGAAAGAGACAGGAAAGAAAAGTGGAGGAACAGGAGGAGGAAGAAGAGAAAGAGAAGAAAGAAGAAGAAGAAGAAGGAGAAGAAGAAGAAGAAGAAAGGGAAAAAGAATTAGGTCCGTATTATCAAGCACAGTTTGAAAGTTACTCAACTTAATCATTTTGAATATGTGCACATAGGTCAATGACGTCAGATCACATGTCATCACAGTGCTTTGTGATTGGTACAACGTCATTGACGCATGCGCAGAAAAATTAATGCCGCTCGTATATGACCGAAAGAAAGTTAAGCAACATTCAAACTGTGCTTGATAATTTGGGCCTTAGAGGAGTGGAAGCCAATGAGACAGAAAAAGGTAAGAGCAGTGACAGAGAAATAAGGAGTAAAAGGAGAAGGAAAAAGAGAATTAGGCGGAGAAATAGGAGGAACAAGAGGAGTAGACGAAGAAGGAGAGGAAGAAGAAGGAAGAAGGTGGAAGAGGAGAAAGAGATGGAGGAGAAGTGGAATGAGATTTATTCATTTTTACTATTTATTTCTCTTCTTGAAGGAGGTGGAGTAGGAACAGGAAGAGTGGACGAAGAAGGAGGAGAAAAAGAAGGAATAGGAGAGGTAGAAGAAAGAGAAGTAGAGAAAACATGAAAAAAAGAATAAGTAAAATAAGAAAAAATAGGAGTTAAAAAATAGAAATAAGAAGTAGAAGAGGGTGGAGAAAAAGGGAAAAATACAATGAGGAGAATAAGAAGAAAAATAAAGACAGATAATAAAGAAAAATAAATCTCGTTCCGCTTCTTCTCCTTCTTGAATATTAAGAAGAATTTATGAACGAATAAAATACCATTAGAAATAGCTATAAAAATTGACTACCGCACTAAAACTTGAAACACAAAACTATCAACTGCTATGTTTATTAATATTATTGAAACAGTAAAAACAGATAACAAGAATAATATTATTGATAACATTAATTCAATAGTGGTAGGTGAAAGTAGCAAAAGTACCAGTAAAAGGAAAATTCCTTGTGAGTGCTGTATCTTCTGTATTATTTTTGAAACATCATTTATAACATCAATTCATTAATGCATCGCACATCATTATATGAAGGCGACAAATCAGCTCAAGACAACAAAATAATCACTAGATAATGAAATGAAGTATTTGATACTCACCCCACGTACAGCGAGAACGTATTTCAAGCCGAGCAGACCGCCATGTCGAGCCTCCCACTCAGGATGGTCAAGCAGCTCCAGAAGAACCCTCAACAGATACTCAACACGCTCCTTACTCATGAGATTCACTACAGATCCTGTCAATACGATAAATTTCTTATTACACCAGCAATGTTTTTTTTCTAGTTTATATTCCCTCTCTTATAAATGAAAGTTGATAAGAAATGTGTGAGAACAAATGCCACATATAATAAACCGATACAACGGATCAAGGACCACGATATTATATTGTACAGAAGAATCAGGACAGTACTTTGAAGAATTACTCAAGTAGTAAACATAGCGGCAATTTTCAGCAATTGAGAGAAACGTTTCAACGTTTATTTTATTAATTTCATCGTCTTATTAATGAAAATAAGATATTCTAAAAAATAATGTTAGGACAACTGCTAGCCCAACACACGCATGAGCATCTACTACACAGCGCTTTGATCAGCTGCGATTCTGTTTTGTTCCATTCCAGTGTTTTAAAACTGGATCAGATTGAACTAGAAACGTTTTATAATGAAGCATCCGTTTTATGAAGTCGACATTACGATACAAGTTCCAAATTCCATTTCAAAAAAGCAACTTTATCGATTTCAATTATGAAACTGTAATGATCGCATTATAACATAGTCATAGATAAAATACATCAAAATCACGGCGTGCTATGCAATAAACCTTATATGTGATCGCTTTCTTCCTATTTTACGGGACTTCTAACATTCATGAAACAACTAAACAGGCAACGTGTGAACGCGCCATAAACAACCGTTTACAGAACATCACAACCGTAAGGCACGATTCTACTCAATTCTATTTCCGTTAATTTACTCGTAATAAACTGATTGAATCACTCACCAAGAACTTGAGAGCAGGTCTCCCTGACCGGAGCGACCACCTGGTCTGAAACATAGTCGCCGAACCTGTCCAGTGCCAGTACGCACACCAATCTTAACGATACATCCTCCAGCCAATACTGGTGCATCTCCTCCATCTACAAATAATAATTATCAAGACAAACTATTACATTAATTTCGTATTGAAAATGAAATATTAACATGATCCTTTTATTGAGAAATGGAATTGAGTATTGAGGCTAAGATCTCTTCCGTTATAGCAATAATAATTTAGATTACAGAGACTTTATAATCACAGTGCAGTCATTGGATGGCACACTTTTGATTGGTTAGCTCGGTCAAGTCCACCAAACTTTTGCCAACTCCAAAAGGTTTGCATTAATACTATAATCATGTTAAGTTTAGTGATACACTTCCAAACTTAAAATTTTAGTGATGATTTGAACACAAAGGAACGGTTGGGGAAAAGAATCATTGGTGCAACTCCTACATATAAAAAAATTATCAAGTATCTGATATTAAAAGAATTTATGATATTAAAAATAAAATCTTGACATAATCTAGATTATTAAGAGAAGAAATTAAATATTGATGTGAAGATCTCTTCCTTTATAGAAATAATAATAATAATTTACATCAAGGACAAATAGTTTCAGTTTGTTTTGTATTTAAGAAGTATCAGTATCATTTATTGAGATATTTAAAACATAAAATTAAGAAATCTAAGATAAAAATATGATTTAAGAATTTATAAATTTATGATTTATGAATTATGAATACTTTTTCTTTATCGAATTTTGCTAATAATAATGAAGTCTAAAATTATGTTACGTCTTCACTTCATATTACATCAATAACGCCATAATAAAATGATAAGGAAAAGAATAAGAAAATTTGAAATTAATTTTGAGAGGAAAAAAAGAGTTTTAGATTTAAGGATTATCAAATAAGATCGAGCAGAAAAAATTTTTATTTCACTAACCTGACTAGAAGGCATATCAGCTGACTTTCCCGCTCCTCGTCCGTGAATCCTAATCAGTTCTCTGAGTGCTGTGGCCGCGCCATGCCTGACTTCCCAGTTCGAACTGAACAGAGAAGAGCAGAGTCCTTCCGAAAACGCTTCCAGGGGCCAATCGATAGCCTAGAAGAAGACATTCAAGTTGAAAATCCCCTTTTTCAACACAATAAAACCGTTTAAAGGACTTACGAAATAAGATTATCTAATTAATTTTAATTTTTAAGAATATACAAATAAATTTGAATTTGAATTGTACCGCAAACAACTGATGGTGAATGTAGGTTTGAATACATTAACTGATATGTACTCCAAGAGTTCAATACTTTTGTGAAATCCCTTCTGAATGTGTAAATTTAGATTTGTTATCAACGTTTGTTTGCATTAAACCAAAATAGATGAAGAAGAAGAAAAAGAAACCTTAATGAATCCCATACCAATACATGATTTTCAACAAAGCTACTCATTTAATATCAACTGTATAGTAACGGGCCTCTTTCAAGTTCAAAACCCTGTACTACAATACATACCTCAGGTCCCCAGGATCCGGTCATATCAGGTACATTCTCGCCGGGTGTAGTCGGCTCATCCAGCAACTCTTTGCTGTCCTCCTGTTTGATCTTCTTGCGTTCGGGTTCCTCCTCGTCCTGGTAGTCGGTGCTCGCATCACGTGACTTCTGCTTCATCAGCGCCTGGCGCGCTTTTCTCTTCTCTCTGTTCATTTCGCGCGAGCTCAGTCCACTGTGATTGTTCATATTCACTACTTCGCTTACATTCAACTGCAACATAAATATGATAAGATAAACATGTTTTTTGAGTGACCCACAAGCTCTGAAGCTTCTCGTGGGTGAGGAGTTGACGAACGAAGAGATAACGACGACTTTTGAGCAGCCGGAACAGAAGTTTAATGTTTCCAAAAGGGAACTGTTGATTTCAAATTTCAATTCATTCATTCAATAAGTAAGAAGTTTTGGTTGTATAAAGGATGTATAGATAGCTTTTAGTTTTAAAGAAATCTTTGATATTCAAGGTGCAGAGAACTGATAAATCTTTGTTAAAACGCAATAAATAATACAGCAGGCTAAAAATAATATGTTTGCATTTGTAAATCAACTTGAGTTTTTATAAACATACATTGTAATTATCTTGAGTTCGGTTCAAGGATTCATGGATAACGCCAAAATAAAAGTAAGTAATCCTAGATGTCCAGGTTTTATGTGTATTTGAAGAAAAAATACGTTAAGACGAAAAAAATGTAAAAGAAATTCAGCGCCATCTCTCTGCGTTTAAAGGAACTACGTCCATAGTACTGAACTACATGGAGTATAATTGGTTAGTCTAGTTCTTTTATAAATGCAACCTTAATCTTCTTTACAAATCGAGTGCATGTGAGTACTACATCTTCAACTGGTCTGCTGTAGAGTCATACAATCATATTGAGCCTAACGATTGACAAAATTACCCTTCAACTTCTAATCATCCAATTTCCACTTTATTGTGGTGTAAATTTGTTTGAAGCAGAACAGTGATAAGAGTGTGAACGTGTTATATTGTGCCCTAATAGTGCATCATTTCAAGTTATAATATTGTATTCTCTGTTAGTTTCTAGAATTAGTGGCCTCGATAACAACTACTGAATTGAATTGATTTGGATGAACTACTTTGCTCTAAACTGTTCTGTTAGTTTCTAGAATTAGTAGCCTTGATAAGAACTATTGAACTGAACTGAATTGATTTGGATGAACTAATTAGCACTGAACCATTAATTAAATGGATAAAAAAATGGTTTGTAAGTCTTCTTGATGTAGATTGCAATACGAGAAAAGGGGAAAATAATTAAACTTGTCTTCCAGGTCTTTGTACTTCCATCAGCTTCTACATTTTTAGCCCTACAGATCTCAAAAAGAACACAAAAACCTTGAAAACTGTGTTGGTAGTATAACGTACTTTATTCGATGGCGGCTGTGGAGTAGTGCTAGGTTTGATATCTTCGGCAGTGAGCAGCATGGATACCAGTGCAGTAGAATCGTGACCCAGTCCTTGCAGTCTGGTATTCAGTTGTTGACGTTCGCGAGCCAGTCTTTCTTTCACGTCGGTTTCTGAAATTTTACAATACTCATCAAACATGTTTCATGAACTAATTGAGCAATTCTCCCGGTCGACCTGGAATTCTCGGCATGTTAAAAACAATCTACAAAATAACATTTTTCAAATATTCAACACGTTCAAGGGAGCTTGTAAAACTAAATGAATTTTTTGCCGAATTTCATAATAAAATATCTATTTGAAGGATCATCCCTCACCTTTAAACTCGCGTCCTTCCCTCTTGAGTGTAAGAAAGGACTTGTCCTAACTTTGCACACTCATGTAAAAAACATCACTGGTTATTTGTGTTACACTCTTCAAATATTCATAATCTAATTGAATTTTAATAACACTAGTTATTTTTGTATTCTTATTACTCATTTATATTACTATTAATCGCAACTATAGTTACATTAGTTCCATCAAATCAGGTCATTTCAAGGCTGTTGAATCAAATTGGCTTTTGTGCAATATAGGATCTAAGACATTTAAATTTTACAGGATACATTATTATTAATGTATTTGTGAGAAAGGCTTAGAGAATCATCAACAAATATTTTTTAGAGGATTCAACAAAAATAATTTTTTTGATAAAATTATTGAAGACTGAATCAATGGAATGTTAATAATCGTTTGGAATAAGTATCCAAAAATAGTGTATTTTTTCAAGATAAAGTTGATGCTAGTTTATAGCAAGTGAGAAAATGGACAAAAAGTATCTAGATTAAATTAGTCACAGAAACGGCTCCTCTAATCTATAAACTCGCTATTCGTTAGAGATATATCATAAAATTGATTTGTCACAGTACTTTATCACGTTCATTTCCGGTAAGTGGACAGTAGAGCAATTATTTCAATATTATTTGCACAATAGTTATGACCGACTGTATTTCGAATTTGAATGAACCAATTTCGAAACATGGGCAAGAAAAATCATTTCAATCATGATTAAGATAACATCCGACAATCAATAGAACAACACGTACTGCATTAGTCATTTGAAAGAGGATGTAATCAATAATTGACGTTGACATGCAAGGAGTATGGAAGCGAAATGAAATTGAGAAAAAATGTCATTTCCGGTTAGTTGAGTTATTATAATTCAAGATTTTATAAAAATCGTTAGTTAATTTTAGACTAGTATCTGTAGGCTGTATGGAATTGTGGAAATTGTATTGAATTTGAGAACAAATCATAATTCAACACATGGACACTTGAATCTTATTAGCTTCTAGATTAGCCTAGTTGTTTGCAAATATTTCGAATTAGTAATGTTGAATTTTTTCAAAATCATAATGATTGAAAAATATTGTACCAGAAAGATTCAATTAACTATTCCATCTCAAGCAGAAAAACTGCTATATTCAAGTTGAAATTATCCAGAATAAACATAAAAAGGAAGAACGAAAGACACTTTTGTCTATTCCACATTAATACATTAAAAAAAAAACCCCAAGTTCGACAATATCTATGATGCACGTTTTAATTTTATAAACATACGAGTAATAGTCATACCTTGCTGATCGGCCTCCGCATCATATTCTTTGCCTTCAGATCCCATCAGACAATCGCTTTTCGATATCACATTTTTCAAATCGAAGTTCGAAAACGTCAATCGACCATTTTGCCAAACATTGTCTTTTTCTGGAAAAAAAGATAGAATTCATTAGTATTGCAGTATTTCAACAAGAACTACCGTATTCAAGACAAGACGATATTGTCACGTTTATCCACCAATAAAAAACACCATACGATAGAAAAAAATAAGAAAACTATAACTGATGAAACTATTTTTAAAAATTCACATTCTTCATTTTCCACTCCTAAAACAATTTTCGATTTTCACATTCTCAATTCTCAACTCCATAGAACAATTCCCACACCTAAAGCTAAAAAAACTAGAAATATTCTATTTTGATTGAGGAAAATTGATGAGAAAATCAAAAGAGCACTAAAAGTTTGAGTAAATACGAGTATATTCAACACATTGTCTTTTGGTTTTTGAATTTTTAATGGACAATGTAGTATGATTATTATTTTTATTGAATTATGTATTGTAATATCAATGATGACACAGAAATAATATTAATGTGACTTTTTGTCCGAATTAAGATGCATAGTAACCGTGACCCTAGTTAACGATTCAACCATTTTACATCAGATGTTGGTTTTATCCATTCATGCCTCAAGGGGCGCTTAAATGTTGCCGGTGAACATGCTTTCATGCATCAATATGTGTACATGGTCACAAGCTTTCA
The DNA here is from genome assembly GCA_017141395.1 of Laodelphax striatellus. Taxonomy (NCBI): domain Eukaryota; kingdom Metazoa; phylum Arthropoda; class Insecta; order Hemiptera; family Delphacidae; genus Laodelphax; species Laodelphax striatellus. Next base: position 13,529,089 of record CM029538.1, on the reverse strand, counting down.
TTTAATGAATAGGCTTCACCCCACCAATATGTGTCGGGGTATATTTTTTCTACGATACTCCAAGTAGGCTATAGTTTGAAAAATGTTATTTTTCAGAATTGATAAAAATGGTTGGTGAAAAATTGATTAGTAAGCATAGTAACTGTAGCCTAAAGATTGGAGGTAGACCAAGCAAACATAGAGCGAGGCTAGAAACAATGAGGAAGTTGGAGAAGTTTTTTGGAATCTAAAATGTTTTCCTCAATCAGAATTTTATAAATAAAGCCTTAAGTATGTGATGTAAAGAGCATCATTCTCCACAATCATACAAAATATCATGGGATATTGTTGACCAGTGTTTCAACCTCAAAGGTTTCTGATTTCAATATATCTATATAGTCTATTATAATTATAAACAATATAACTTATATATTTTGTGCTTATTTCCAAATACTTTTATAAGCTCCTCAATCTACATGAGAAAAATTGAAACGAGTTTGAAAAGACATAGAAGTTGAAAGAAGAAAGTACAGTATTACCAGAAGCTTACCAAGTAAGTATTTCAACAGATTCAATATAATAATCCATCTATGCCCGGTTTTTCAGTCGCACAATAGACAGTTTATGGATCCAATAGCACTATTGAATCAATAACCATGTGTTTTCAAATGAAAAAAAAAGTTATTGATTCAATAAGTCTATTGAACAACTGAAAACCCGGGCACTAAACGATTATTTGAGAGAAATCTTGAATTTACTGGAAGTTAGAAGAAGCTCACCAAGAAACTATTTCCTAAGATTCAATACCGGTATTTTAAGCCATCTCAATGATTACTTGTAAGAAAAAGGTTGCGGTAGCACTGAACTGGCCAACTTTGCAATATTTTCAAGCCATACTTAGGGCCGGTTCATGAGCTCGAGATTTAGCCAAGTCCTAGACTAAAACGGGTGGCTACCGTAGCATCGACAAAGGTTTGTCTCGAAAGGTTAGTGGGTTAGCAGCATAGAGAGCCCTTTAGTACGAACTCCAAATCCCGAATTAGCCCAGGATAATCAAATATTCGATAATCGTTTTTAATTGCCATTGGAGAGAAAAAAACATTTTGATATTGCACGATTTTTTATGAATTAAATGAAAACATATTCTCACATGTTTTAAATTGATTATGTCTCTGAATAAAAATCAGGTTATCACAGTTCCGTCAATGTAAGCTGTTTTGACAATTTTTTTAAATATTATAAATCGATTCGATAGTTGAGTTCATAATTAGAGTTCTACTGTAGTGTCGAGGCTAACGTTTGTCGATGCTACTGTGGCCACCCGTTTTCCCGAGCTCATGAACCGGCCCTAAATGATTTATGAGAAAAAAGAGATGGCAGCCAACTTACCAGCTTTGATATCGACACCGGGCGGATCCCACTGCGGCACATTGTCGAGTATAGCCTGCACAGCTTGGCCGGCGGCGATGCGCGTCTCCCAGGTGGGGCTGCGTATCAGCGCGTTCAGCCGCGTCAGCAGTTTGTGCAGCTCGTGCGGATAGAGCCGCTGCACCTCGCCCAGCTGAGTGGCCGCTGCGCGCCGCGTCACTGCCGACGAGCCCGTCTCCAGCAGCACGAACAAACGGTCCAGTCTGCCACAGAAAGGGGCATCACAACAGGGGAAAATCTAGCAAGAAGGCAATTAGATAGGGAGTTTAATGTCAGATATATAATCGTGTCAAATAGGCTAATTTCTATTGCACAAAGAGTACCTTAGCGCCTTCATAATGTATAGTAGATTTTGTTTAACTTGTCGGATGAATCAGCTGTTCACATATGGGGAAACCGAACATTATGTTCGTTGGATATGCAGGATACTTTCAACTGTCGAGAAAACATATGTTTTAAACATACTTTAACCTACAAATGCTGAATCTCGCAGATTATTGAAAAGGTCTTTTTAAAGAGTTATTCTTTGAAAGTATTCTTTAAAAAGGTCTTTCAAAGACTTGCAGGTCTTTAAGACTTTTAATCCTTCTGATTATCGTGTCAAAATCACTGTTTATTTACTACCGAACAGCTGATTTCTGACAAGTTAAAAGGATCGTGCTATACACACCTATAGCAGGATCTATTTAACTTGTCATAAAACATATGATCGACGAGCATATGATCACAATACTTAACCTACAAATGCTGAATCTCGCAGATTATTGAAAATGTCTTTTAAAAAGTTATTCTTTGAAAGGTCTTTAAAGCTCGATTCACACATATAGTGCCGTGCCGCGATGGGGTTGCGTTGCGTTTGTTGCCGTTCGTTTTCAGATGGATTCGCTAAAACGGCTCCTCCATTTGAAATGCATGGAAACGGCCGCAAGTGATTCACACAGTGCCGTGCCGCGATGAGGTTGCGTGGTGCCCTCAAGAGCAGTTTCGAAGCGAATTTCCAAGGCCACGGCATCATGCCGCCTGGGGCCGTTTTTAGCTTCGGCTGTTTCGTTCAGCTTCGGAATCCTTCGTGTACACCTCTCTTCGTTCTTCATCATGTTTCTTTGTCGCACAAGGCGACGGCACCAACCGAGCACGGCACCACATGTGTGAATGATAGCGGCTCTTGGCGGCGACAGCACCATCGCAAACCCCGTCGCAGCACCATCGCAGCACGGCACTATATGTGTGAATCAGGCTTAAGACCTTTCAAGCCTTCTGATTATTGTGTCGAAATCACTGTTTAATTATTACTGGATCAGCTGATTTATGACAAGTTAATTGGATCCTGCTATATATCCGTTAGATAATTTAGCTCAGTGCCCAAGAACATGTTCTTAGGTGGCCATGGATATACAGTATTGCAATGTCAGCAGTTATGCTTTTCAAATAGAATTCACTCATCAGCTGGGCCAAGTTGCACTCACAGACTATTCTGACAGAGCTGAGCAAAACATTAGCTGTTTATTGAATAACAATCATTCGCCATTCGCCAAATAAAAAATCTAGCATATTTTATTCATTTTTCACTTTTTAATATCAATTTATGAATTATCATAGTAGGTCTAATAGTTTACTAATATTTGTATAGGCTATTCATGTTTTCAAATTCAGGTTAGATAATATGAAATAAATATTTTATGGAAATAAAGAATTCGATTTGACAGCCTTTAGCTATTTCATGGGGAACAATTATTAGGCTATACATTTCAGCAATTTAGAATATTATTGCACTTATTGTAATTATGTACTGCTTTTTAATTGGCCTAATTTTTCATATTCTATTATTGTTTAGCTATTAGTATTCAACAATCGGTGGATGTACTGGCGCTAGACAGTACTAGCAATACCAAAAAATTTCAAATGCAAATGGAAACTGATGCTGGCATGAAATTTAAAGTGCACGCCTGTTCAATTTGTATATACGTGCATATTTTTTCTTGACAACTCAGCAATTTAAACATATTCATACAGTATCGATTCATTACTAGAATTTACGAAATGTAGTCAATATTTTACTGTGAATACTCATTCATTACTCACTAGACTGGAGCTCTTTCGAAGTCTTTCACAACTTCAAATTTATGCACATGCAATTTGATATAAAAAAGAGGAAGCAATTAAATAGGCTACAATAAAGAAGTTTGATAGAGGTTGCTCAAATCCTCCGATCCAGTATGTACAGTATATTTTAATTTTGTAAGACTGTGTTGATTAAAAAATGCTAGTGATGAATCACCATCAGAAAATTAATCAATTCAATTTTAATTGGTTGGTTTGACTAATCGCAAATATGTTATTTGGCAATATTTAGTTTCAATCACAACTAGCTGTCCCGGCGAACTTCGTATCACCCTCTCCCCCCCCAAATGTCCCCCCTCTTCTCCCCACAAATGTTCCCCCTTCATGTCACCCTCAAATAACCCCCTTCATGTCACCCTCAAATAACCCCCTTCATGTCACCCACCTCTTCCCCCCAAATGTGTCCCCTTCATATCACCCCCCACGAAAAAATGTCACGAAGTAAAATATCTATATCCACTCGCTTTATTGATGGAAAATTAAAAGAAATCTGCAATATACTAATTTTTATAAAGCTAGTGGATAATAATCAATATTAATCAATGCTGAAAGTTGCCAAAAAAATTTCATCCGTCTCGGAATCGAACCCGAGAATTCTGCGTGGAAGGCAGAGTCGCAAACCAATAGACCACCGCGGTCGTTTTAGGACTTCCTATATTGTAGCATCTTCAACTACACATCGTTTTCATAGGAGCATTATTGTTTGGACTGGATCAAAATGGATGTCATGTTTGATAGGTTAGGTCATTAATTTACTAATTATAAAGAGATTTTCTTTTATTTTAATATATATTATGTTAACCAGTGCTGTAACAATTCAAACTAATCCAAAATCATCTAAATCGGTTCAGCCGTTCTCGAGTTATAAGCGAGCGTACAGACACCAACTCTCTTTTATTAAACTAGATCAAATAATCATAATAATAAGATTTAGATAGACAATAGTCTGCCTAAATATCTGAAAATAGTCAATTTAATTAGGACCATATCGACTGTGTTAACTAATTAATGTATTCATTGAACAAACAAGCATGAGCTTCAATTCCGTAACTTACTGCATACGGTAGGCCTACTATTCTTATTTTCTAAAGCAATAATTGGTCTGTTCATTAGCAAAGAAAGAACTGATGAGATTTTTTGAGACCGGTACCGAAGGACAGACTGACTTTAAGAATTTACAAAATTATTTTGAATAGTAAGTCCGATTCACTCACCTTGAAGTCATTGTTGATAACTAAAATATTCACAGCCAATACATTACAGCTATTCAGTCTTCACCTCAATTTCAAGTCATAATTCTGAAAAGAACAAAAAAAACATGATTTTGCAAAATTTTGTGAAACTAACTGGTTTCTGGTAACGTATTGGAAGAAGATAGGCTAAGCCATTTTTTCTGAAACGATAGGCTATATTCGTTGCATGCTAACGATTTTAGATAGACCCAGCGATAAAACTGTTTATTACAATATAGTACAATTTTGACTAATAGATTCAATATAAATAAATAGCAATCAAGACCAATATTTGAAAAATGAATGTTTGTTGAAATGAGTTTATTACGGTTGGATTGTGTAAGGGCCTGGTCACATACGATTGTGGTTTGCTTTACTTTAATTCACTTACAATGCTACTTTGATTGTGGTTTGCTTCGCTTCACTTACTCGCATAGTAAATCTATATAAATCGTATGGTATATAGTAAGTGAAGTAAACCACAATCAAAGTAGCATTGTAAGTGAATTAAAGTAAAGCAAACCACAATTGTATGTGACCAGGCCCTAAATTATAAGCTACATATTTATCAGGTCTTAAACCAAAACGTAATCTAGGGTACATAACTTATTGATAAGTTATTCAAAAGTTCAATGGAAATTTGAAGAAATTGATAATAGTAGCTGGGACATGTGGTATAGGCCTATTAATAAATAATTACAATAATTCTACCGTGAAATTGTCATAGTCATAAGAATAAAATATTTAGTACACTAGAAAAAATATTAGGATTTGTAAGTCAAGTTAGTCTACTCGTCAATAACATGACATTCTCTTGCACTTCTGCATTTTACGACTCCATGCTCAACAGTCGTAATAATTTTATCATTATTGAAGATCTTCAACCCTGGGAAAGCAAATTTGTTTCTATTGCAAGCAAGGTTATCATAAACAAAAAAAATTGTGAATGAGAGGAAAATGAGAAATGAGACTTGATAGTTTAAATAGATTCAATTACAACATCATAGAATGAAGAAGAACGGAGGAAAAACAAATCAAAGAATCATATGAAACAAGCTTGAGTAAATTAGCTCTCGTCATAAGCATTTCATGTTTAATTTGGCATCAAACGTTTGGCAGAAATCGAGAAGTAGGATTTCTGCAAATACATATTATCAATATGTTGATAAAACGTGGCCGATTATGAGCTGACATTATCTACGTATAAAAACAAGTTTATTTAACTCATGAACCAGTTTTAAAAAGAAAATAGACTATTTTATTGTGTTTGACAGAGTGGGGTTATTGATGGTAAAAATAACCTAAAACAGCGATATCATAAGACAGAGCCAACTTTTACCTGGGGCAATCCTCAAGTACATATTAAACATATGTGTCTTATCCGTAATCCAAAATGAAATATGTAACATTTTTTAAATAGGTAACACAGATTTCTTCTAAAAACACGCCTATTCCACAGGGAGAAAGGCATTCTGGAACAGTCACATTTATACTGACAGCCATATTGCTGATGGGTCCAAATTTTATTCAAGCATTGGCCTCTGATTGGTCGACCAGTAGCCTCCTTGTATCGATTGTACCAACATTGAGTACAAAAAAATACAGCAGGAGTTCCTTTTCGTGCAAATACTCGTCCGTTAAAAATTGACATTTATTTCCAAATATTATAAATAATCGAGTCAAATTTCATAACCTGGAACAAAAAATAATAAATTCTAGATTTGGATGGTTTGAGCTTTGTGATCGATCAATAATATTTATGGTTAATCATTATCTTGTTTGTGTTGGCCATGCTGTACATGACCGCATCATTTGATTATTTTCAATTTAAATTTATTTTTTGAGACTTTTATTTTACGGTAATGTAATTTTTATACAAAATAAGAACTGGGAAACAATTATCATCGATACTGATCCTTGAATGCCTGCTTTTTTTATATATAAGTGCTAGAATTACAATCTACAACCCTCTGAAAAATGTAATCTACAGTACTTGAAAAAACTTTCTTCTGGCTTACCGTACCTGGGCTTTATCCAACAAACATTTCACTTTTTTTAGTAAGATTAGTACGATTGCATACATGCAATGATTTGCTGGCGTGGCAAAAACATTATTACAGACCTCGTATGTAAAAACGCCTGCATCAGTTTACAAGTGCATGTATTTAATTTTTCTGCCGCGCCAGCATCATCATCATTGCATTTATAAACACACTCTATATGTGATTTTAATACAACATTAGAATAACTGGGAAGCAACAAAATTACAAACTATACTGTTCATTGTAGACCTGCTATTTTTTATATAAGTGGTAGAATTGCAATCAACAATCCTCCAAGAAAAGTCATCTACTTAAAAAAAAAATTCAATGGGTTGAGAAAACATCTACGGTGTCTATAATTTCGTACCTACACTACATATAGCCTAGTTATGGTTAATTCATTTTCGCTCTGTACTTTTCATACTTATTCATTTCTGCATTTGTAATGTTATGAGGAATAAAGTAAAAATGTATATAATAAGACTGTGAAAATAAGGATCGAGTATGCTGCTGATAACTTACGGTATACCGTAGGTGTTCTTCTGAATTAGGGTTACAAGTTTGACAAAGTCATGTTCATAACAAGAACAATTATTGCAATACGTAGCATAAGTTCTCAATATTATATTAAGGACATGCATGTTGTATTTATATCCCGTTCAAACAACAATGTAAAATAGTATGTGGCTCTGCTCCTGTAGACTCATTTGATATAAAATTTTACATCATGACGAAGCACCTTCTTTATAATTGATGGGAAAAGCTTTTCAATAAATGAAACGAGGCTTATAAGATGTAATTTATATTCATTGAAATAATTTACAATTTGACTCTTTCTTTCACAGCAACCAAATTTCAATGCAGATAACATGACTGAAGATTTAAGAACTTATAATTTGAAAAATATTCATACATTCACTAGAATAGAATTATTTACAAAACGCAAGAATTTATCAATTCCAGTTCAAGTTACATAAGCACCTAACTCGCAATATTATGAAAATCTATAAATAATATAAATGTATCGCATAAATTTTTTAATGCCTATCTAAAAAATTTACATTAATACGGTACACTAATATTATAATAACACTCTTTGGTAAAGATGAAGCTGCTTGCTGTGTTACATTATATTGGTATATTGTTCTGTACACAGGATGAATACGTTAGCTTATAATGACCACAAATACACTGAAACCTTTGGAGAATAGTACAAAATGACATGATAATTTTATTAGAGAACTAATTACTATCAATACTGTCTGGATTAAATAACTAATCTTACCATTAGCTTAACTCAAGCTAAATTTACATTTCTTCATTTTTAAAAAGCTGATTATGCTTCTGAGTATCATATATTCTACTCTTAGTTTGTTAAGATTAAATTGTTTTGTACTATTCCAATGTTCATTTATTTTGAAATCATTTACATATATTTAATGAATGAACACTGAGTTAAAATGACAATAACTACTCCATTTATAGCCACAATAATCCTCTTCTGATCACTCACTTACCCACTGACAATTAGATTAACATTAATAATTACATACAAATAAATAATATTGATCAATACATTATATACATCATAAAAATACAATCTCAAGTAGAAATTTCAATAGTGATGGCAGCCACAAATGCTTTGATTATAGCAATTGTCAAGTTTTACAACCAACTAGAGAATCTACCACAGTATTAGGCTATTATTTTATTATCTAGATGAACAACCAGTAAATATTGATACAGATACATGAGATAGGTAATGTACAATAGTTATAAATAATTACATTATTCATATGAAAACTATTAATTGAACAACCTACAAGGTATCAAACCTGTTATTATCAATTTGATATATATTATGTAGTTTATAAAAAATTTATAAAAAGATGTAAAAATTCTTATCATCGAACTCTTCTAATGAAAATGGCACAAGAGGAAAAGTAAAGCTTTACAGTATTCTGTTAACAGAATTCGAAATGTGGCATCAAAAGAACATTTATATTAGGACATTTTAGTTAATATAAGTAAATATACTTTCACAATAAGCCTTAGAGCTTAGAGTATGCCTCTGATTTTAGGCAGGATGAGTAATCAGTAATTTTAAAGTGACTTATTTTCGACTCATAAGAGCTGTGGAATTGCAAAATATAAGATTTATAAAACTTTTCAATGTCGTTTGACCAGCTCATTGTTGCTGGAAATTATTTATGAAATCAGCGTAAAATACAATTCTCACACTATGCAATTCTGAATTATAATGAGTGGAAATTTATTTCCGTTTAGGAATAATATAAGGTTCTTGATGTATTTCAAATTATATTTTTACAACACTATATTACTTTTAATAGGTAGTATCTCTAGTACAATAAAAAAGATGCACTTGTTGTTGTTGAAATATTAATGCTTGATAAAACTTATCAAAGATGTTGGTTTTTATAGTTGAGAACTTCAATTTTTTGCTAAAAAAGAAAGCATTCGTGATGCCACATTTAAAAATAATAAAGCTTTTGAACTCTCAAAGTTAATTTCCTTTGAACCTGAATAGACTTTCGATTGAGTAGGCCTAGATTTGCTCGATAAATTCCCTGAAACTTAAATAGCTGAGACCTAATAAACAATAAAAATTGATTCATGAGAGCAGGTAGTAGTAATATTGCTTATATAGAAAACAGATTATATTGCATAATTCATCCCTTGTTTTGTACCAATACTATACTGGATTAACGTTAAAGCCTTCTAATTTATGACTATTTCAGTTTCCAGAGTTCTACCATCAAAAGTAATTTGAATAGTTCAAGTCTGATATAAGCGTCAAATAATTGCACGATCAAGTAAAAATTTTAATTATTTTGAGCTTCAAAATTTGATTTGCTGTATATTGTTGAAGGAAATACTTGAATACTGTAACATACAGTACTAATACAGTATTCACATACAATACATAGACCAATCTGTTGAATCACTCATTAGTTATCTAATTAATCAACATAAATTAATTGATTTATTCCAAATACTCTTTAGTATTTGATTTCATAAACATTCAACAAGATTAAACTGACAAAATTATTTATCTCTAAAAAAACAAAGAAAAAATCGAAAATTATTCTGGATGAGTAAATTATGAATTAATTTAATAAATGTACGATTGCTCCCTAAATTGGTCATTATCTCAATTTAAATCTAAGAACACTATTTGAATTATCTATACCTATTATTCTGCATAGAAATTGTTCAAGTAAAAAATGAAACTTTCAAATTATCTCAAAGTCAGTTGTAAAGAAGAGCTACTATAACTTTATTATGCTTTGTTACACTTATATACATGTTTTACTTGTAGTCGAAAATCGAAAATATGAATTTATTATATGCTAGAGCATTCAGAGGTTTAAAGCTGGAAATAATTGATGGGAGAATGTACAACTATTAAACATCAGACTAATCAAACAGATTGAATGACATTTACAAGAAAGTTGAAGTTTGTTGAATTTATCAATATTTTTGAGTTTCAGTTTGTCCGTGTCACATAACTTATGAATTGATATCATTTGAGCATACACGTGTATAAAACAGGTATTCAAATAACAGAATATTAACATTTAATATTGGTTTTAAAAAGACTAAGAATGAGAAAAAATAATATTGTTCTCATCACAACTCTCGATTTTTTTAGGAATTTCTTTCATTACTTTATAAAAATTATTTGTAATACATATAACTTACTTTTTCAAAGTTTCGCACAATTTTTTATATATTTTTTTTTTTTTACAAAATTTGAATCATAACATTCAATTTATAAGTCAAACATTCACATGGTACTTCACAATTGAAAATTGGATTATGCTGAAAGTTTTGATATAATTCCATTCCAATCCTAGTCAGTAAGCACATTGAAAGCTTTTTGTAATAGCTTCAAAATAACTGCAGCTGTATTACTTCCAACACGTTCAGTGAGTTTCTCACTCTGTTCGAATGAACTATTGTGCTTCATACAAAGAAAATAAAGGTCTTTACATTCAAGAATGCCAAACTTCGTGCACTTGTGATTACTACGGTTTGATCTAAAGATTTCTAACTTGAAATTGTACCACAACAGGTTGTTTCAATTGGTGTTTGAATATTAATTAGCTCTCTCTATGCCATTACTCCATTTATCGCTGTGTAATGACTAGTTTTTCTACAGACATGAATCTTTAAAACATGATTTCATCTGTTCCCTCATTTTCTCTCAAGTATTTGGGAGACAAGAACTAGTTGAGATAGTAAAACTTGATTGAACTTGAATATTTCCATTGAGTGGATATAATCAATTTTTCAACTCTATAGTAGATGGTTTAAACAATATTTTTCAATCGTCTGTAATTCAAAATAAAAATACGTTATTGTAATTTCCCCTATATTTATAGATCTCTCAAAGTTTCAATTTGATAGTATTTCATCATCAAACTATGTAACTTTACTATAAGTTGACATCTCTTATTGAACTGGAGAAATGAAATTTTCTAGTTAATTTTCATTAATTTGTACCGTAGTATGATACACTGTTCAGCCTTCAATTTTAAATTCAGAAGAAAAGATTGGAATTTGAGGGTCAATCCTATATAATTACGGTTTTCTATTCAACAAGAGATTCGTCACAAAGCGATGCTCAATAAAATATTTTTGATTAAAGGCAGTACTGTACGTTTAAAATTCAGTTACCAATAATATTGTCAATAGGAGTAAAACTTATTAAATTATTAGGTACTGAATTGGCTCAAGTTATGACACAAAAGGGAAACGTGTCCATAAGTCATTCAATTTTTTTTATAAATGCTTGTTTTTGAGCAATTTACTGATGACTAATATTCAACCAATCTTTTTTCTGTATTCTTTGAAGAGTATGGCAAAAACAACAGTCTATATCACATTTAGGTAGTATATTTTTGATTGCTATTATAATATTAGTACACAGCCACCAATGTCAAACTATCTTATTACTCTACGATCTAGGTTTGACATTGAAGTTTACTAAAATTGGTTTTCATAGTCTTTGATTATTTCAATAGTATTCTTCTTGATTGGGGACAGTCACAAGCTACTTTCATTAAACGACAAATAACGGATAGTTCTTTCAATTTAATAACCTAATTACAAAAATCTAATTACATCGTTGTTACTTTCTATCATAATGGTCATTGCTAATTGTTTTTCAAATACTGATGTTGTGTATATATAAGACTCAAATATGATTTGGGGTCCCACTTGCTCATGGCAAGCCATAGGCCGTAAGCGATCTAACAAACAGTGATACCTTGTGTTTAGTCAACCAACTTTCAATATTAATCCTTCAACATCTCTCAATGCAATAGTTTGCATTACAATTCCGCTGTACAATGATGTTCTCCATCTGAAACAAACAAAAATCAATTATATATAGGTAACTATTGAGAAATTTTCATTTTTTGATTAATTTTGTTTTCTAGCCTATTAACTTTAGCACTCACACTCAGTGTTTTTTGATTCCAAAAAATCTAATAGGGTCCTTATTGGTAATAATTACAAATTACTGCAACAATTGAATAGGTAGGCCTATACAGCTTTTGTTTACAGCGTTTAGTATGCTGTGTCACATCAAAAGTATAGATAACACACTGAAAGGTTCATGTTGATTCTTTAAAAATATCGATCGAGAATATTATAAGTTTTTCTACTAACATGATGCTTTTTTACAAACTTGATCTGTCATGTGTTGAGAAAAATCAGAACTTATTGTCTTTTGATTTAATCTACAAGAACATTGCATGGGATTAAATCTTTAATCCCATTAGTTTGAAACTAGTTCAACATAAAAGTTCATTATTAACCTTCAAATATATTCTTTACATCAATGACAAAGTAATTTATGTACGATCTTTCAAATAGTAACTGTATACATGAAACACCTTAAATTCAATTTTAGATATTTTTTATTGGAAATCTACGTTTAACCTTGGATTCATTACTATTTTAGATACTACTACTACTACTACTGAGCCTACTTTTAGAAATCTATATTCTATACTACTATTTCAAAATAGAGGTAGAGTAGAAACTGTACATAGATCATAATTCTGCGTTATTGTTTGTCGAAGATATGATAACCGAAGCTCAATAGAATGACTGTATCATCATACGTATTCATGCGTTTAGTCCCTCAGAGAAGTGAACTAAAAGACAAAAAATATAAAGTTTTTTGGCTACTTTTTAAAACGTTATTATACAGCAAACTGGGAATTCCTTTGAGAAATAGTTAATTAATCTTAGTTCAACCTTTGTGTATGTAATTGTGGCAAATAATCGAATAAAATATTTTTTTGCTGCGGTTAATGCCCACATTCCCACATAAGTATTTAAAAACCCGGGACACACATTTTATCTGCACCACGGCCGTGTCTCGGCAGGGAGAGTGTACGACTACACCAGCTGAGGTATTCAGACAGAAGAATTCAATGCATTTAGATTCCACACTGATGATATATTATATATACGAGACACGACCGTGTTGGGGATATGTACGTGGGTAATGAGGTGAAGGATGATACTGAGAGAAAATGCCAGACGGAACAGGAAAATGAAACCGAGATAGTTTAAAAGCAGACTGTATGCTATAATAATAAATAATACTAACCCTACTCGAGTAATCGGTTGCGTTTATCATCTACTAGCCGGCCTCATAGCTCAGTGACCATGTAATCGTCTTCTTGGCAGTGGAGGGGGGTCGCCTCTGCTGCTGCTGGTGGTGGTGCTGCTGATGAGGCCGGCTCTCAGTAGAAGTCCGAAGACTCGAGGGTCTTGCACTTTTTGCTGAGTGTCGAGTACTGGCCGGGCCCACTGCCGCCTCCGGCACCGCCGCCCCCGCCCCGCCGGCTGCCCAGCGTGTGTGCGTTTCCCGCCTCCAGGTGATGGGGGGGCCCGTAGGGTCTTCGGCTGCCGCCCCCACTCGAGTGGTGGTGGTCCAGCGTTCGGAACTTTCTACTCAGAGTCGCGTACTGACCAGCTGATTGTGGCTGCTGCTCCCCCCCGGCCCCCCCATAGGGTGGGTGCGATGCCCCACTCCGCTGATCACCGACACTCCGTCCTCCTCCTCCCCGCCCCCCATCTCTGTTCCCCCAACACACAACAACAACAGTAACGCAACAAATAGAACACAATACACACTCAAGTAAATTATTATCAACACTTGTAGTAGATCTATCTTCTTTGTTCAAATTCGTAAACGCCTTAGGCCCGATGTCACCAAAAACGAGGTTTAGCCAAGGTGTGTATAGAATGCAAAGTGGGTCGGAGTGGAGCGGCATGGGGGAAAGTCGAGATGGTGACGTCACTGCAGTCCTCCAGCCACTATACTAGCGGCCACGAAATTAGGCGGCTTGAAGATTTTGCGCTGTTGTCAGATATGGAACACCGGTAAAGCCAGGGAAAGTTAAAAACTGTTTGCTCTACATCACGAACTGGCAACGCTGAGTGTTCCATATTGGTCTCTTTTATGAGCGTCGGAGTTAATTCCCCTGCATGATTATGGGTGGTCAGGTGGCAAGACTTGACAACTACTGTACTCAAAATGTCTCAGCCGTCTTATTTTTGGCCACTATAGTTTGAATAGCTTCTGGTGCTAACCACTCACTAGAACTGCAGATGTCACTAACATTTGATTCAATCTTCTGACAAAACGGTTCTGGTGACCACTCTGCTCCACCTTCCTTTCATTCTATACTTCTTGGGTTTGAGCGGCTGTTAGTTCTAGTCAGCTAATTTTAAACGGGTGTAGAAATATGATTTTTATCAGTTTATTACTGACTACCTCGAACCTGGATTAGTTTTGGTAAAAACGGGCCTCAAACAACTTAAAAAGTGAAAAATACTCACATATATTTAAAGCTGTTTAGCATTGTTGTCATGAATCATCAGAACACGGTGTACCGTGAAATCCACTCTTAGTGCCGTACTTATAAAAGTTATTTATACGATTTTCTTTTATAGGATGACTTGAGTGAGGAAATAACTAACTAGCTATAGTGAATCACAGTTGAAATTCGTCAAGTTTTATTCAATATTTGTGAATATTCTCAATTTTTTATTCTTAGTATTCACAAGTATTGGATAAAACTCGGATAGTATTGATAAAAAAAATTGACATGATTAGGATACTTTGATTTACTACAGCTGTTTAGTGTGAGTTCGCCATTTTCACACTCAAGACATCTTATATAAGGAACAAGTTCTAATGCAGTAGTTCTTAGATGATTTTAGCGTTCATACAGCTTACCCAAAGAAAGAGAGCACAATAAGCCAATAGCGTAGAAGTGCTTCTTGGCATATAACTTACACATTATACAGTATTTACAAATTTCAAGTCGGCTACAATGAATTGAAGAAAATGAAAGTGAAACGTTAAAATAGAACCAGCAAACTAGAAAAGTAGACTCAACAAAGGTATACTTTGAAGTAGAAATGTATATTACATGAATTGACTTTAATTGAATTTGAAAGTGTCCAACAGCCCTCTCAAATAATCAAAAATAATCAAAAAGCATTAATTATTTTGCAAAACATTCTGATAAAGTAAACTCACACCATTCATCATCCTCAATAACGACTTTCAAAACCAGTATCTACAATACTCTAATAATATCCCCAAAAAGCTCACTTCAGTCATGCTAACAAGACACCAAGTTTGATAAAGACCTTGTCAATTATAAAGATAACTAGAGATCTTGATGAACTTCTAACTTGACAGTTCTGTTTAGACTTCACAGTACTTTCACACTCCTTTTAAAGATTGAATTTCATGTTTTTCCAACAAGAAAACTATTTTTTAATAAATTTGGCTATTATGTCAATTATAGCTTCAACCTTTACAAAACCTCTCAAGAAAAACCAATAGCCTAATGATAAAATCTTCTACAAGCTTCTACAACTACAAGCGCTTACGGTTGAGATAACTACTGCCATGAAGATTGAACTGAATAATCTGAACTGATTGAACTGAATAAAAACTAATATGAAAGTCAAAACGAAACCAATTCATGTAAGTTAGATTATATCTGAATTCAAGTAAATTATTACAATTTATACTTTTATGGACGAAAGTAATATGAATGAGCTCATGATAATATTTAAGATATTTGATTCTATTTGAACAGGCTCATTTATCATACTTTCAATGTTGTGCAGGAGCGATTCTCCTGCTCGATATTCATTTTATTCTAATTAATTTGTTCAAAAACTAAAAGTACCACAAGAAAACCAAAAAAATTCCATTCAAAACACAAAACAAGGATTGATGAAAAAATGAAAATGGAACTCAAAATACAAAATTTATTCACACGATTCTACCACAACGAAATGATACAAAATTTCATAAAATATGCTAAACTACAAAGAATGTGTGATAAAAACTCGTTTCCTAGGGGCTGCAATATAATAAAGATTAAATGGGGGATAAAAATTTAACCCTGACTTAAAACTCCTAAACAGTCTCAATATTCAGGACAGCGATATGATGTATTCTCAGTTATATTATGATCTTAGCATTTAAACAATAATGCAAATTATACGAATAAATAAAATATAAATTCAAAAATGAACATCCTACTTTATAAAATTAAATTTTCTAGGAATATAATAATGATAAATGAACGATAAACTGTACAAATAAGAAGACTTGTGATGTGATAAAGAATGTGTTTGTATGGTAACTGTAATGATCTTTGGAGAGAATGGGAAAGCTAATAGAAATCGAACTATTTTAACTCAAACTTTTAGTTATGGAATGTGATTAAATCAATAAATGAGGATTATGTGTTTGATGAAAATATTGCACATTGTAACGTGTAAGAAAATTCCATGAGAATAATTGAACAAATTGATTTTTTACAAATTAAAACATATTTACATCATCCATTAAACTTAACAGAACGGAATAGAATTTATGAAATAGAAGAATTGGAAATATATGATGTTTTAAATTTTAAATGAAAACTTCAACGATGAATTAATTACTGAGATAAAATTTATGTGATAAAAATTGTAATATAGTTGTGAGCACCTTAAAAATGCTACCAAAAGAATATAAAGATATTAAGGTGTTCAATATGATTACAGTGCCTTGCTTAAATACAGCAGATAGAAGCATACTAAGATATAAATTACACTAAAATATATAATACGTTAAGTAGAAATGATCGAAATACAGAGGGAATAAGGGGAAGTTAGTGAGACAATGTACGACAAACAAAATTTTGAGCAGAAATAATATGGGAAGTATAAGCTAGGATGTTTGCAGAGTGTTAAAAAATACTCAAAATAATAACTGTAGAGAGAATTCAGAGGAATAAACCCCAAAAATGGCCTAATGTTTAGAATATAAGAATGTTAGTAATATAAGGTCCTAAGAACTTATTTGTCTGTATTGAAATGAGTGTGTTTTTCATTTTCCAAAATTAAAATTGCTCTTTTTCAAGATGTTTCAATATAAATTCTATGTCTAAATCCAAACTAATGTGTTTGTCTCTCTCAATTCCGAGTTAATCAAATTCATGCTTCAAAAATATCGAAAAATTATATTGAACATTACTTGAATACTATTTACATTAATCAAATCTCATACTACAAACCAATTAATTTAAATTAAATTCAAAACAAGGAACTATTCCAAACAAAACTAATTAGTATTTGCAATACAAGTCAGTAACAACACCATACGTATAGGAGCAGTCAGCAATTACAAGGCTACTAATACAAGTACGAAATACAAGTAAGACTGTTTATGTTTATCCTACTTATTACGATTCTATCAGTACAATAGAAGAAGAATAATGCTCAAAAAAGACAAGGATCAAGTAGGAGAGAGGATAAACAGATATAGAATGAATATACAAAGAGAGAAAGAGAGAGGGAGAAGGGAGTAGAATAGAGTAGGAAAATTTTAGAAGAGAAAATATCGAGGAGTTTAATTGATAGAAATATTCCCCTTAGCAAGGTTAGAACCAAATGATACTCTAATACCTCACCAAGAAATTGGAGAATTTTACAAGGACACTCGTCACGTCACATGAGGTCACATAAAGTCACTATCCACATTAATCGGTGGAATCTTCTACATGAAAAGAGTTTCGTGCCCGACTTTGGAAAGTTCGTGGAGAAAATTGAGTGGACCAATTTTAATGCGGTTTGCGCCAAAAGAAAGATAAAAAATCGAATTTTTGCAGGCTCTATTTGTTTTTCAAAAATAATAATTTTAAATAGGAGAACTTTGATAAAAACCTAAAATAGTTTCCTGTGGCACTATCTGTTGGCATAAAATGTACTAAATTATTAAATCCCTTGAGTGTTAGTTTGTGAAATGAAACATAGATAGAGCTTAGAAAGGTTTTCTGAAAGTAGTACAGTGACCAGTAATCACTGTACAAGGTAGGATTTCATTGGTATGACTGAGCTGCTGTCAGCTGCAGATAATAAAAAAACAACTATTTAAAACTAAGAATTTTAGAAAATTCAAGTGAGTGGATCTTTGCGCTGCACGGGGTGAACTCGTCACATATGAAATGAGAAGGCCTCACTGAATATGACCTCAAGTTACGTGACCACAGAGTATCTCCGGGACTTTACAGGGAGATAAGTTAGGCTATAAGGTAGATAAGGTATAGTTCGTGAGATTTAGATTAACCTATGACCGTTGGGTGGATTCAAAATTGAAAAAAAAACGTTATGTGACAAATATATAAATACATAGAATGAGTGGCATATTATGATGTTTCTGATAAGATGATTTTTCCAGAATTTTCTTATTAACACAGTTATCTAGCAACCGTTTTTATTTATTCATCTCAAAAAGTGGTTGATGACCTTCTAGACCTTTCACGCATTATGTTCATTCAATAAGACATTGAATAATAATAAAATTAAGTAATAACCTCAAACTAAGGTAGACAACAACCTGGTTTTTAGAGGTAGAGTAGCTGGCATACAGAAAAGTAGCAGGGCATGGTAACTTTACCATGGTGCTACCAAGTACTTTAATCTACCATGAACGTTTTCATTGGGGGAAGTTAATAATAAGATAGTTAGAACTTGCCCAGCAAACTCTATTTTCATTAGCTTTATTTAAGTAAGAGGTAAACTCTTTTATTAGTAGAGGTAAAGTAGCTGGCATACTAAAAAGTAGCAGAATAAGGTAACTTTAGGCTACCATAGTGCTAACATGTCTCTACTCTAACACAAACGTTTTCATTGAAGGGAGTTAATAAAAAGATAGTTAGTACTTGCCCAGTAAACTGTGTCACAAATTCTACTAATGAAAACCCCGTTTATATTAAAATTACATGAAAATTGTACATTACTTTAAAATTGAAAATAATATTATGGAATATTTTGTGCAATAAATGATTTGATATCAGGAACTGAAAATGGTCATAATAATTATGACCAAATGACAGATCGGCGAGCATAAAGAACATTACTATATATGTCGGCGAATATTAATATATGTACTTTAAAACTGTACATATAATATTATAAATTTTTTGTGCAATAAAAGATTTGATTTGATATCAGGAACTGTAAACAGATCGGCAAACATAAAAAGTGTACATTAGGTACTTTAAAACTGTACATATAATATTACAGAATATTGTAAATTTTCTGTGCAATAAAAGATTTGATTTGATATCAGGAACTGTAAATAGTCGGGATCTGAAACCGGGTAGCCACCCAACGGCTAAGGTAAATCTATTGAAGGGTACTAGAGCAGATTGTCATGCCGTGCATTACGCTGTGCATGCGGTGCGTACGTCCACCGATAGGGGGGAGGGGGCTGATGCAGGGCGGAGGAGGGGGAGGCGGTGAAGGCGGAGGGGAATGCCTTAAGAGTTGAATGATTATTATGATCAGTGGCGTACGACCCTTGGCTTCGCAGCGTGCGAGCGGCTATCGCCTGCGAGGCGGCTGTCGGCGGCAAGAACGGATCTTGTTCGTCCACTTGCAGGTAATCTCGCCTAAAAATCAAACAGAACAACAAAAAACAAACGTGTTTGAGTAGAATTCAAAGCGGTCAACAGTGGTACGCTAGGCTACTATCTAGGTGCCATGCAAACCAGGTACCCCACCCAACCTAACCTTAAAGTGACGTGTTTGATGAACATAGTGGTGGATCAGTTTTGAAAGGTAGTTTTGAGGCACCAAACCTTGAAATGGATTGTTTAAAAAACATAAAAGTCTTTGTAATGCAGGGTTGCACCCAAGGTGTACAGAATGAAAGGAGGGTCGGAATGGAGTGGCTTGCTGGGAAAGTCGGCATAGTGATGAAACTGCAGTCTCAAACTTAAGTGCAAAGCTAGTTGCTAAAGGACTGCAGTGACGTCACTATGTTGCTTTTCTCAGCAATCCACTCCACTCCGACGTACTTTTCATTCTATACACCTTGGGTTGCACCAAGCAAGAACAATTTAGCCAGGGTCAGCAAAATATAGGTGATTCACCTGTTTAAAATAGTTGATCACGTTTGGTGCAGTCCAGCATAAGCGACAAACAGTGATGTAATCTAAATAACCAATGAAATGAACAACATATAATAAAAGTGGAAGAGTAGGTATACTTTATAACACAATAAAAATAAAAATTGGCCAGTTGTACAAAGGTAAATTGGATTTGACCGCCGTAAAATGACTTCATTCAACAGAACCAATGCAATGAGTCTTATTTAGCTTCGTGAATTGACGTCATTTAACGAGTGTTAAATTTTTATTCACTTTCATGTAATTGCAGTTTTTGAAGAGACTAGAAGTTTTCTAGGAGAGTGATTATGGCATTTAAATGAGCAGGTGCCATGCAAATATAGGCCAACCACACCTTAAAAAGTGTATGAAGAACTTAAGAAAATGTGTGATGTCTTAAGAGATGTGTTGAGAATTCACTCATTTCTAAGAAAATTAACCAGAATGTTTTTTTTCGGTTTTTTAAATATTGTATAGTAGAAGGTGTATTGGTAAAGAAATTTGGAATACTATACTATCCTCGTATTAATCTTGTAAAAAAACATTCAATTGAAATGTGCACATATTACATCTTATATTAAAATGCAAATTATTACATAAGATTATGACAGAGCAAGATTAAAGAAATAATAGCATGCACCACGTTAGAAAGCCTTAAATGCACTTCAGCATAAATGGAAGAAAAAGGCAAAAGTTGTATTCAGCGACCACATAATACAACATAGCACATAAATAGCCCATTTGATGAAAATTTAATACAAGAAATAAATTAAATTCGTTAATAGAAAGCAAATTAATATTTTCAAAGCAAGCTAAAGAACTACTCACACTACTAACTAACAATCACCAACACCCAAATCATAACAACAATCATTGTACAATCTACAATCATTATAGAAGCTTCATGCATAGCTCCATATGAATTAATGTGTATTTGAATAGAGTAAGGTATAATATTTTATTAGAGATGATTATGAAAACTTTTCATACAATAATTGACTCTAAAAATAAAGCAGCAAAAGCGTACAGCAGCGAAATACTTTGATCAAGTACAAAGTACAATTAAGCCTAATAATTTCAGTAAAATATTTACAAGGATTAGCACAAAGTTTCGAAAAAAAATTATACTTAGAAAGTAAACTAGCGTGAATTTCATTTCATTAGACACAATACTCAATCCACCCGGAAAAATAGAGAAAAACTCATCAGTTTTTAAAGCGTGCAAAAGCATTTCATGCGCTAGCAATTGTAGCAAAGATCTGAAGCATCCTAGAAATCGACTTTGCCTTTGGCAATACAACATTTCTTGAATTCAATAAAGCCAAATCCAGAGTGCCAACACTTCACATCCATTCTGCAAGCAGTAAGAGAAAAATAAAACAAAATTTACAGAATATACAAGAACACTACAATGAATAGAAAAATATTTAAATAATTTGATGGGAATGAGAGAAACTGTGAATAGAATAGATCATTTTGCATGTGTTTTCATGATCAATTCCATGTAGTGTTATGGTCTTGCAAGTTGAAGATTGTATGCAATTCAGAGGAATTTGAACATTTTGTAGAAAATTAAAAAATTCTTGGAGCTTATTAATGATAAAAGGTGTACACTGTACGCTGTACCCAAACTTATATAACTGTTCTCATTGTTGACTGGACGGAGTAAGTATTTTCTGAATTTCTACATTATTGAGAGAAGGAAAACTATAGACATGAATGAATATCTATAATAAAAAATGACGTTACACTGAAAATAGTAACAATAATTTAAAAACAGATAATTTTGAGGGTGAATGAGGAAAATGTATGAATAGTTAACAATAAAGAGCGTGGGCTGAAAAATACTTGAAAATTGAGTAATAAAATAACTTCATGAAGATAGATGGAGATGGGATATTGCAACTATTCAATCGCTTTTTAAATCATAATAATTTATTGAACGAAATTCCTAATTAATAATGCTATAAGATACTCTGAGGACAACTTCTACTGCGAATATTGACAACAGAATAACAGCTAGTAAGGAAATTCGATGAACGCTGATGTACAAAAAACTTTTGCCCGGGCGGGAATTAAACCTAGCACCCCTGATATTCGCAGTAGCGGAAGTCTTCAGAGTATTTTATAGCATTATTAATTGGGAATTTCGTTCAGTAAATTATTATGAATAACTTTAACTAGGCTAACTAACTATACTCCTCGATAATATATAGAAATGATAGTGAGAGGGATTCACCATAAGAGATACTCAAGAGGGTGACGGGGAAAAACTAAATAATAAAGGACGGGAAAATGATAAATAAAAACTGAATAATCAAATGAAAAGAACCAGAATGTAAAAATTTAAGACTATTGTGAACAAGGAATTAAACAGATTCGGCATGTTTTGAATTCAGTCTATTATTTATTGGAAAGTTGGTTCATCTATTATTGGAATAGATTAGGCAAAACGAGCAAGACAATTGTCAAAGCAAGAAAGATGTATGCGAAAACTCACTTTTTCCTAATGTAGATCCACGTGTGCGAGTCAAGCCAGACGAGAATTGTGAAGAAGAAGCCTGCACCTGCCGCCGCAGCTAACATGAATGTCAGACCGAAACTGAAAAAAATATTGAAATCAATAAATACTGTAATTTATTCGACATACTCTAAACAAACGATGTCGAAATAAGTAAATTCAAGAATTACATTCTCAGGAAAGAAGCAATGTTGTATATCGTCTAAATAGGCATTCCCAAAGGTAATCCTGAGTGGGGATCCTTCATTACATTCAACTTATAATAACAAAAAAAAAGATGAATTGTGGCAACACCGATAAAACTGGTACATTACTAATCTCTAGTAAGTATTCACATATAATATACCTGGTCAAGAATCCCTAATTCAATTATTCACATGGAAGGTATACCAGCAAAATCTCTATTGAAACAACTTAGTAAAGACATATACGAAAAGAAACACCTGAGAAAGGAACCAATGTTCCCTTTTATTAAGAAACCAATAAAAGTACTGTACAAACTCAAGAGTCAGAAACGAAAATCGAAACATCAGAATGCAAATCTAAAGGGAGTTTTACAGGATGTAAGTAGGTATAATGTATTTCGAACACTTTTATATGGTTGAAGCTTTCGAATTCAACTAAGAATAAAATGTATACACAAATATCTTCATAGGTTGATATTTAGTTGTCATAATATTGCAGTTGCAAATATAATAAAAAATCTATTGTTTACCTTATAATTATTACAGTGGTAGTAGAGGTAAAAAAGAAAAGCCTTAAAAATATAGCTTGCACTCAGATATCTTCATTGGTTGGTATCAAGTTCTCATAATTCCAGTTGCAAATCTAATACAGAATCTACTGTTTACAACCACCACTGAAATAATATTATTTACTTATGAAGAATTCAATTATAATCCATAATCTATCAACACAACACAAGTAGGCTAATTGACTGTCAAAGATACTATGAAGATTTAATTATATTTATATCAATGAATTAATATTGAGGATGATCATTTCAAGTGATGAAGGTAGTTTTGTTCATTAGATCTCGTTGCATTAGTTCCGTTTCATGACATCATTTTAAGGCTGTTCAATATTGAATTTTATGCAACTAGCTGTAAATGAATGATATTGCAACAATCTTCTCATCACTTGAAAAGATCATCCTCAAGATTATTTCATTGATATTGAAATTGATTGAGGTTTTCAAATCGATCTTTTAGTGATAAAAACGTAATAGGTTACGTCAGGTTCCTAGACATTAAAGTCTATAAAAACTGGAAAATTAATGGACTATTACATGACTAAATTATTATCAATAGATTATTCTCGAATTATTTTTTTAGTTCATCCCCCCAATCATTGTATACTGAACCAGAATAAAGTGGTCTTGTTTGGTCAATTGATGAATCACCACGCATAAATGTGATGAATGAATGAATGAAATGACATGTCAGTCATTGCTCTCTCTAGACACGCAATTTAATTCCAAACGGATGTAGCCGGTCCAGCCCCAATCCAGTCATTTATTATGAGCGGGGCAACATGCTAATCCCCCACATCAGAATGCAAATCTAAAGGGAGTTGTACAGGATGTAAGTATAATGTATTTCGAACGCTTTTATATGCTTGAAGCTTTCTAATTCAACTAAGAATAAATTTCAACTAAAATTTCTATTCAACAGCCTTCAAAATAATTTTTAAATTCATTTTATATCTTTATTGAATTGATAATATCTTTATTGAGTTTCATTTAACCGGATTATTGGAATCCTTTATTGGCAAAATCATAATACAGTATTTTACAAACAGTTATAGAGGATACAAAATAAAACAATAAAATTTGGATAAATTAGAAATAAGAATAAAAAATAAATTGCCAATGAGTATGTGCATCTCGAGTAAAGTTACTAGACCTGTGTGAGATGGTTATAGAGTAACAATCTAACTAGCGCTGAATGAGAAAAGATAACTGTTGACAAAAATTTGCTTAGGAAATAAATCATTATAATTTATTATTATTATTATTATTATTATTATTATTATTGGCGATAGAACTCCCTAGAGGAAGACGCTAAGTATTTATGATTCGTGGTGAATGGTATTCATTTTTCTTCTTGCCCAGTATTCCTTCATCCTTTGCGAAAACCGCTGCTTCCTTTCTTCACTCCATAATGGTCTGTATGGTTTAGGGCGTAGCTCTGAGAGAATTTCCCACTTATCCACTTTCCTTCTGAATATCTCCCTGTTTAATATCTCCTGTTCAGTTGTGTAATTATAATTTATTACAATTTACAATTACAATTATTATAATAATACAAATGATACAGCATGCAAATAATACGTATCAATGATCTATCAATTTCAGCTTTGAAATACAATTTAAATAAATATCAGAATTAATTGCTACAGAACTCTGAAAATGTATCTATATTCTTGATTTCGATCAAAAATCCCTTGACATCTCTCAAAATCAAATCAAATCAAATCATTTATTTATCCTTGAAACAAAATACAGCAAACTCAAGAAGTACAATGAAAAATAATAGAATTAATAATACAATAGATATAACATAAAATAGTAATAATATACTGTATTAATAACAAGGAAGGTCCCTGCAAAGGCAACAGCCTGAGCGCAGGGGCCGAGTATTACATAATAACAAATAAAATAAGCAGCATTAACCAAAATAATACAAATAAAAGAAAAAGAAATATCTTATTATAACAGTTGAGGAAAAAATTAATCACGGTACAAGGTAAAGAAAGTACAATTAAAAAACTAAGAATAAAGAAATAAACCCTTGAATGTACAAACGAAATTTACAAGAGAACATTTCAAAGAATTTACAATTTGAAAAAAGAGGTGAAAGTTAATTCGAAAAAACCTCACAAAACTTCAAAAGGGACATTCAAAGCAACAAAAACCAACTAGAATTTGGAAAAGAAGTAAGGTAATAGCTTTTTAAGTAAAGAAAGTAAAATAAGTCAAAAGAAATTGAAAGTGCCAGGATTTTGTGAAAGGATCCATCGATCTATTTCATTTAAGAGCTTTCCATTCAAATTACCAGTAATGAAATTCTCAGGTATCACATTAACAAGTTTATGAACAATATAGTTGAACTGTCTTCTACAAATGGATAAAACTGCATTGTGTGATTCAAAAGTAATTGATGAGGGACGGAGATTATAAGGAGATATACGGAGGTTGAAAAGTTCACTATGTTTATTAATATAAATTATTAAATTTTTTATATACAGCTGCCTAACAGACATGACATCAATTTCACTAAAGAGACTTTCACTAGGATAACGTCTGGGCTTGCCCAGAATGGCCTTTAATAAGGTTTTCTGAATAACAATTATCCTGTTCAAGTGGTTCATATAAGTATCACCTTAAACGCCTATCCCATACTGGTGAAGGGACTTGATGTAGGCTTAATAGACTAGTCTAGAAACGGCTATGCTTCTCAACTTGCTTATAGTATAGAATTTGCTGATCCAATGCTTAAGTTTATTGCAAATATTATTGATGTGGAAATCCCACCGTAGATGTTGATCAACAATAACGCCTAGGTACTTGAAATTATTTACTCTACATAATTTTGAGCAATCACAGTCCACTGAATCCAAAAGATTACAGTTACGACCATGTATATGAATGTGAGTAAATCAAGTGGCAAACCAACAACATTGGGTGAGAAGGCTAAGAATACACTTTTCTTTGTGTTGAGTGTGAGAATATGTTCGTCCAGCCAAGCTTTTACAGTTCTCAAACCCCATTCAGCCGAATTCTTCACATCTACCCATGATGATCCGGTAAATAATAGAGCAGTGTCATCAGCGAAGGCAAGTGTCAGACAATTATCCAATTCTAGCTATTAAATCGTTTATGTACAAGAGGAAAAGGATTGGAGATAAACTGTTCCTTGTGGAAGACCATAATCACTCAAACGTTTAGAGCTAGTTTTATTATCCAGTGTTAGTATTTGATGTCTATCAGTTAGGTAGCTGCTAAACAATTTGAGGGTACACCACGAATGCCAAGCTTTTCCATCTTGTTTAGTAATTTTGAATGTGGAATAGTATCAAAAGCTTTAGCTAGATCTAAAAAATAACTATTGTTTTCTTATTATCACTGAAATTATTAACAATTGTTTGAGTTAAGAGAGTTATGGAATCAATAGTACTTTTGTTAGTCTGAAAACCATACTGATGTTTATGGATGATATCATGTTTCAGTAAATAACAATTTAGCCGGGACTTAATTAATTTCTCAATTATTTTGAAAAGCCACTTAACAAACTGATTGGGCGGTAGTTAGTTGGATCTTTTGGATTACCACTCTTATGCAGCGGTATAATATTCGCCAATTTCAAACTATCGGGAAATGTCCTTCTAAAAACAACGGTTGATTATTACTGTTAAAGGTTTTACAATGTGGGGTAGAATAATTTCAAACATTTATTACTTATTTTGTCGATTCCTGGAGCAGAGTTATTGTTAAGTGAGTTGATAGTAGTGGAAATTTCACTTTCACAAGTGGGCGATAAGAAAAAGAGCCATAACTATTTTCAGAAGTATCTATAAACACATTTGCAACACACCAGTCAGGATTATTGCCCAGCAGCTTTTCAGCATAAGTTTTCCCTGCTTCAGCAAAATGATGGTTTAGGATGTCTGCATCAATTTTGGGGCAGCTTTTTACAGTTCCTACCCAACAATTCGTTTAGCGAGTCCCAAACTCTCCTAATATTATTATTGTTCTGATTTATTTTCCTTTTATAATAGTCACATTTACATTGTTTCAATAATTTATTAAGCATATTCCTATAAGAGGTGTACTCGTTTTTCAATATGATATTTGCAGGTTGTTTAGTGAGTTTTTTAAATAGTTTGTCGCGCTTAGAAATTGAAACAATTAGCCCTCTGGTGATCCAAGGCTTTAATGGTTTTAGTCTATGTGGAATATGCACTGAAACGGTAGCCTGCTCTATATATGATGATACTCTGTCAGTAAAAAAAAGCATTTGATCATTTACATGTAAATTAGGGTTTAACACCTCACTCCAATCCTCTCTTTCAATAGAAGACAGTAATTCATTATAGTCAATTTTAGTGTGAGAATTGTTAGGTTTAAAAGCCTTACCGAGATCAATTGAAAGGTCGACGTGAATACTAGTACAAAAATGATCAGTTATATTAGTTTTGATAATTGAGCTGATTACATTATCAGAGTTGAAAGAAGAATTTTTAAAGAATATATGATCAATACATGATTCAGTGTTGTTATAAACTCTTGTGGGCTTATTAATATAAGATTTCAGACCATTCAAAGATAAAGTTTCAAAATACTCACTAGCTACATTAGTAATCCTATTCAAGTGAATATTCACATCACCCGCAAACAATAGATTAGGTCTATTTCTTAGATACAACAAACTTTCATTCTGCTGTTCAGAAAAACATCAACATTGGATGAAGGCGATCTATAAACAGCGATAACAGTTATCTTTTCTTTCACTCCTGGTACTTGCACATCCAAAAGATAGAGTTAGCCTCAGTAATCTCGCAATTCAGCCTATCTACAATTAGGTTATTTTAAAAATATGCAGATTCCGTCACACTTATTAATTTTACCTAATTTATTAATTACGGAATATCCATTCAAGTTATAATTGAAATCATCGTCATCAACTACCCAAGTTTCACTTAAGATTATAATATGGAAATCAAAACCTTGATTGTACTTTGCATTGTCTTTTCTCCAAGGTTATCAGGTTGTAGAACTTGTCCGGGTCTTATATGATATGAATAAAATTTCATGAAATGACTTTCATTTGTATAGGCAGACTTCAAAATTGCTTTCCCAAATAGTTGTTATTTATACTGTCGGCTACGAAATACGGTAGCTGAAGATATTTTGGGTTGTTGCCCCACATCCAAATGCTGGTGAAAATGCCTTCAACATGGCGTCCCTAGTACATTTTTAGATTGAAATCCATACTGATTATCATCTATTAATTGTATCCTTTCCATGAAGCTGATTAGGCTCTGTATTTAATTATTTTCTCCATTATGCAAGAAAAGTTGCTGAGTAAACTTTATGGGTCTATAGTTTTCCGGGTTTGTCATCTGTCTTTCCAGCTTTATAAAGTGTCTTTATATGAAGTAGAATAAAGTAAGTACCCTATTTGATTTACAGGATTTAATTTCTTTTCCACAATACTACAAAAAAAATCAATAATTTATTAATGCCGACAAAAGAAATTGAATTGGGAATTGAATTAGATTTTTATTAGATTCCAAAAATAAATACAAGCATACAATTGTACAGATACAACATACACACTCAAATAAATATAAATTATAAAATAAGGAATCGAATCTCCCACGTGAACCCTGGGTTTTCATTTGTGAGATTAGGAGTTCCTATCAATATTATGAAATTTAAATTACTAATAATATAAAATTACTCTTAATAAAATTAAGGAAAGAAGGTAATCTAATAATTTTCTTATTAAAAGGCTGTACTTGATTAAATATAGCAACAGAAGTAACGCAAAAATCAAAAGATCAAAATTTTTATTACTTCATTCGTTCACACCTTACTGGAGAGGGCACACACACACACACACACACACACACACACACACACACACACACACACACACACACACACACACACTTCTACCTGAAAATAAATGTTTAAACATGGGTCTGATTTTGTTGGGCACGAACATTTCGTATCGTTGATGAACTGCTCGATTGTATGATTCTCTTATAGTGTGGTAGGTAGTTGAAATCAGGATGGCTTATGCTAGAGGTGGAGCATTCGCAAAATAACATGTCAGTAAATATGATGCATTCTGTCTGAGCCAACATAGAGTTGCGCTCTAGCCACAGATAGTTGGCAGAGGCCTCTGGTGGGACCAGGATGGTCAGAGGTACTGGTTAAAATTATTTCCTTGTTTTAAAGCAAAAGAAATTAGTATTGATTTTGTAAAAGTTTCTTTGAATGAGTACCTTGAAAGGAGAAAAAGGCGATTGGATGAATATTTAAAGTAGCATCAATTTGAATTGAATTGAATTGAATTTTATTAGATTCCAAAACAAATACAAGCATACAATTGTACAGATAAAGATACACTAAAATAAAATATATAAATTATAAATATGGAATCGAATTCACATGAACTGCAAGGTTTGTTTGTGAGTTTGAGTTCATATCAATATTATATAAAAATTTAAATTACAATAATATGAAATTATAATAAAAAAAAATTAAGAAGAAGGTAATCTAATAATTTTTCTTAGAAAAGAAATTTTTTTTACTACTTGATTAAATGTAAAGTAACAGAATGCGCAAAATCAAGATTGTAAATTTTTATTACTTCACATTCGTTCACACACTTGCACAGGAGGCACACACACACACACACACACACACACACACACACACACACACACACACACACACACACACACACACACACACACACAATCACACCTTGTAAAAATAAATGTTTAAGCATAGATTGATTTGCTAGACTTGGAACATCTGTCATCGTTGATGAGCCAACCACGATTGTATGATTCTCTTTATAGTGTGGTAAAGAGCAGTTGAAATCAGGATGGCTTATGCTATGGGATATTTCGCAAAATAACATGTATTAAACATGATGTATCTTGTCGTTAGCGCGCGAGTTGCGCTCTAGCCCTGAATAGAGAGAGCCCTAGGGATAAGGATACGAAGTACTCACAACACTTATTTTTAAAGCAAAATTAGTATTACCTGAAAGTTTCACGGTAGGCACTGAGCGAGAAAGGCGATTGGATGAATATTTAAGCATATTAAGCATAGAGCAAATACTTGCCCGAATGGAAAAAAGCGGGCGCACTCACAGTCCGAGATCACAGACGGCATGCAACATGACCATGTACTCACGATGGATGGGCGGACAGTGCGATCGAGTGAACACCCATGCCATGATCCAGATTCAGCGCGAGGCTCACTTCGCCCGACTGGAGCACTTCGAGTTTCGGCGACTGAATTCTGACTGGCTGAGTTAGAGTTGGCGCGCCAGCCGAGGAACACGACGCTCAGGCTGGACGACACCGCTTTGACGGCGTCGGTGCTGTACACTTTGCGCACGACCACCCACAGCGGCTTCTGCAGGGTCGCGTTGCACGACGTGTATGTACTCGAGGATGTCGGACTGCCGCAGCGAGCTGGGACTCTCGTGCTCGACGAACGCGTCTGGTGACACGCACTGGGTCGCCCAGTGCCCAAGACAAAAACAACAGAATCAATCAATTTATCAATCGTCTACATAATATACAATTATGACAGTCATAAGTTTAGTTCTCTTTATATGGTAGTTCATATTCAATATTATTTAAAATTATTTATACCCAATGTTTAAATATTTATTAAATAATATTCAATAATGATACCCACATTCATATTTTAATATTAGAGCCTATTAATATTATTTATATAATATTATATTTTATATTATAGATATTAGTTTCCATTGGTATTAATCTTTTTATGTAAGATATAGATATTTATTAATTTTATTGTCGTTGAGCAATATTATAAACAAATCAGTCATGTACATCAGCGCTGAAACCTCCAGCGTTGCTGATGTATGCAGGTATTATTATGAGCAATTTATTGTTGTTGACATTATATGTGTATTATTTAATAAAAAATGTATTGCTAGAAATTGAATTGATATTATTGTTGTGAGATAAATAAATTGATTGATTGAGGTTTATTCAATTATTCCGTAGCCAACATGAATTTCACTGTGAATTCAGCAGGCCCTGTATTTCATTTTAATGTTTGTAAATTATTTGTTTTTTGATTTGGCAATAAAAATCTTTCTTTATAATTAGTGGTTAAAAAACTAATCTTCATGTATTAAAATACTCTTGCAAAAACTTATGACAGCCACAGTAACCAATGGGTCAATAAATAATTATTGAGTTCTATATTATCCCAATTTAGATGCGGTTTGCGTCAAAAAAAGTTATTGGTCCTAGATGTGCAGGTTGCATTTGTATTTTGGAAGGAAATTCGTTCAAGGGGTTAAAAATACAAAATGAACTCAGCGCTATTACTTGCGCACTGCAGTACTGAACTATACGGAGTATAGTTGGTTGGTCTAGTTTAAATAGATTTCTTGTTAATCTACGGTAACTCAGACTTCGGTGTGAGTTTATTTTGTCGAAAAATTCAAGAGGGGAATTGAAAAAGATAGAAAAAAACTTATTTCAGAATATAGGCCTACCTGGCCTACTAGGCCTAGACACCGGCAAGCTCCGCTTGCAACTTAGTGTTTATTTATGTATTTCTTCCAATAATAACAGCAAAATTAATAACATAATAATGACAGCTATAAGTTTAGTTTTGCTCTAGTAAGTATTAGTTCTGTTTTGCTTTTTTGGCTTGATGATTACAATAGGATAATGTGTAAGAATTTATAATCAATTCTACAGTGAAAAGGTGGTGAATTGAAAGGTTGAGACAATTTTTAGATGAGGAACTTACAACAGAGGCAGTGAGATAGACGGATGCAAGCAGCCAGGATATTATCACAGCAAATAGTCCAAACACCGAAAAACTGTAACAAATAAAACTGAATTAGAAGAATCTTATCCTAAAATTATATCTCTTGAAATTCTTTTACACTTCTCACCGTAGTATAGTTATAAGTTTACTTATTATGATAAGTTTGTTGATAAATTCCATAAATTACAATTCTATGAAAAAAGATAAAATTCTTTACTTATGCTCTTTGAAGTTCTTGATCCATTCTGAATTATCAAATTGGTTTGTAAGTAGAATGAAACTAAACTTTAAAACGTAGTACTGAATGCTCTCTGGGGAAACATTATTATTCAGTTTATTCAAAAGTAGATTTTTTTCAATCTGGAACAGTGATGACTTATCTCTGATGAGGAGCAACCTGTTATTCAACTGTGAATGTAACTAACCGTTCTCATCTTCATCACATACCAATAATATATTTATTACAAGGGAACAAGAAAAAGGAAATAGATTTTTATTCAACTGTAAATATAACTAAAACGTTTCGTGAAACATTTTAGAGTTTTCGGTATCATTTGATGGGGACTAAAATATAATGAATTCGTACACGAGTAGACTACCTTATATTGGTGTTAAAAATGATTTAAATTGTCTGTGAAATGAATACTCACGTTATTAAAGCACATCTTGAATGGCGAGCTACGCCAAATAATAATACAACACAGAACACAAGTAGTATGCTTAGGACTGCCATCGTGACCGGCCATCTGCAAAACAAATAAAACTTAATAAGAAAAATATACTTTCAATTCTATTATACTCGTATGTTCCTATGTATTACTTGTACTACTATGTACTACTTGTTGACAAATTACCATCAAATGTGAGTATTCCCAGACATTGATGTATTGTAATGAAATAATGATAATGTATGAATAAAAAAAATTAATAAATAAATTCAGTAATTTCTCATTACTATACTATACTTTTTATTTTTTTAATCAACTTCCATTTTTTCCAATTCCTGTGGAGTATTTTATACATATCCCTCAGTTATAATTTTCATATTACTTAAATGTACTATATTTTCAATTATCAGTAATGAACTAAGATAATTCGTTAAAGATATTTCATGATATTTTGTATAACTGGTTCACTTTGCTAATCCAGGTCACTTGTGGCTTTAATGTTTTAAAACATATGAAAAAATAAAACTTGGTTCAATTTCGTTGGAGAAACAGGCCCCTGAGGAACTCTATACAAGCAGATAGATCACATATCTTATGATTACGTATCATAAATTACTAACTAGAAGCCACCCGTGCTTCGCAATGGAGCTCCGCAAAACAAAGCTACATTATAATTTCTTCTCTACTGTGTGTATCAAAGATATTAATCATTTTTTGGATTGGGCCTTTAAAATATTGTATAGCCTAATGCTATGCTAAAACTGAACATATAAGGTAGGCAAAAATAGTGGTTTAAATTTATTGAGAAATTCATCACATCCAATAAAGTAGCCTAATGAATTGGACCAATTCAGAAATTAACAGGAAAAATATTAGGAAGGAAATGAAGAGAAGTATTTATTGTGGCATAAGCTCCAAGTTATTCTTTATAGGTAAACACAACTGTATACTTATTGTTAGTAGTATTCTCGCTACTTTACTGTTTGTAAGCTACACATTCATCATTTGTCAAGTAAGTTACCTGTAAGCTCAATATTCCCGTTAGCAGTCAGCATTTTATTTTAAGAAGGCCCAGTATTAATCTCATTACTTTTGCAAATGCCATCACATACAAAAAATCTTCTTGAACTGCGACAATTATGAGACAACTGAGATCCCCGTGAATACATCCTCCTTCATTACAAATTTTTATTAATGTACCACAATTTGCAGTACATCTATTCCATCAGATAATTCCATAACAATTTTGTAATTTTTATTGCTGTCATAGAACGCTAAACTTGGCAAATTCCAATAATAGTTTGATTAGGTTCTATTTCCCAATGTGTAATTTCAACATTGTAATATCATAGCGATTTGTAAAAAGTATTAGAAAAATTTGTTTTACTTGCATGAAGTTGAAAATTATCTGCAAAATACGAACTATTATAAGTCGAAAAATTGAATAAATTAATATTGTTTTATTTATATTGGAAAAATTGATATTGGTTTAATAATAAATAACTGAAAAATTAAATAATTAATTTTATTTCGATGAAAAAGCAAAAAATAATTGATTTTTGATGAAAGTTTAATGTCAAAAAAATTTGGTGGATCTGAGATTCGAACCCCGAGGAACTGGTGCCCCTTCGGTCTGGAGACACGGGAGACACGCCTAAACCAACTGCTCCACCGCAGCCGTTGCAATTTGATCGGTTTATTAGCGTACTAAAGTTTCTAACCTCGAACTCGAATCATTATGAAGTAGCTATTAAGAGTATTTTAACCTTCCGGAATGAAGTGGTATTTGAGCTTCAATTCTG
The DNA here is from genome assembly GCA_017141395.1 of Laodelphax striatellus. Taxonomy (NCBI): domain Eukaryota; kingdom Metazoa; phylum Arthropoda; class Insecta; order Hemiptera; family Delphacidae; genus Laodelphax; species Laodelphax striatellus. Next base: position 13,494,214 of record CM029538.1, on the reverse strand, counting down.
AAATATCTAAAGGGAAAATTGAAATTTGGGCTTCGAGGTGCATAACATTAATATTTTTGGAAACTGTATGCAAAATTTCAAGCTGTAGATTATTCCTTTTTATTTCTGAACACAATCCACAAAATTAGCTTGTTCTTGCTAATAAACACACACACACACGCACACACACACGAACACACGCAATCGTATCTTCTTTTTATTTATTTAGAAGCTGATCTGTATTAATTTTAGAGCGGGTTTCACCTGTTCTACATTTTCCTGTTTTACAAGCCTTTTAACTTTATTGAAATACTCCAGGATACGTTGGTGTGAAACAAACGTTGACAAAATCATGCGATTTCACAATCATGCGATTTGTAGAGAAGAGTTGGAATCGCATCCAGTCTGACCACGGCCTTAGCCGCCTTCTTTCGTGGGCGCTAGTATAGTTATTTCAAAGTTTCCGTGTATTGTACTAACATTATGCAAATTTGTGATGTATATGATTGTAAATTGATTTTTTTCTTTCCAATTGTATTGTGAATTGTTATTCAAATAATGTTTGTAAAATGGCAAATAAATATTTCATTCATTCATATATCATTTTTTTGTATTATCATGCATTGAAAAAAGAAATCGAATGTGATAGTAGTGAATGGAGTGGTGACCTAATGGCCTCGGCGAGATGAATGGTGTGTATGGTGTGCGCGAGGGAGACACCGCGCAACGGACGCATGATGTCGTGGAGGCTGGTGATGGAGGCGGTCGTGTTGCCGGTCATCGCCTGCAGGGCTGCCAACAGCATGGCGCGCGCCGTCTGATTGGCCACCGGCTTGTCGAACGTGTCGCCCAGGTCTACCAACAGCGGCTGCACCTTCAGCTTCAGTGTCGACTCTATCGCGCTTGTCTGCAAAACAATGAAATTCCAAAATGAATGCCAGTACGAAGATTTCTAGTGAGATATTCTATAGAAAAAAAGGAAATGGTTTCCAAACTGAAGAGAAACATGGGAGAATCCGTTCTCCAACGGTCGCCATCTCTCATCTTCGCCCCTCTTATCACCCACGCAAAGAAGCCTAGAGACACATGTGGGCACATCACCCTCAGAAAAAAGAAGGATGCTTTGGGTGGCTATCATGGCTATATGATACGACGTGGGATCGACAATGGAATAGACTAGAATAGAATAGACTAGACGCTAGACTAGACTAGAACTAGACTAGACTGAACTAGACTGAACTAGACTGAAACTAGACTAGACTGAACTAACTAGACTAGACTAGAATAGAATAGAATAGAATAGAATAGAATGAGAATGAGATAGAATAGAATAGAATAGAATAGATAGAATGAAGATAGAGATAAGGGCGAGATAGAATAGAATGGGGGAATGAGAATAGAATAGAGATGGAATGGAATAGAATGAGAATAGAGATAGGAATGAGATAGGATGAGAGATGAGATGGAATGAGATGAGAGATGAGATAGAGATACAGAATAGGATAGGATAGGATGGAATGGAGATGAGATGAGATTATGTTTTGTTTCTGGGGTACAATAGTTGCAAAATACGTTTTCCAGAATATAAAAATACAGTTGATTGTATCAGAATCGAAAATCAAATATAATGCGTTTTAAATAAATGGATTATTTAACGTTGTAAACAGCCAGTTGTTTAAGAGGTGAATTGAATTTAATGGAAGCATGATCAGACGATGATGATCGACTAACTTTCAAGAATATGTAAGACGTCATTTATAATACAATTTATACTAATAAAAGAGCGTTCCCGCACTTATAATTTTAGAAATGAGACAATAGCAGCCTTAGAGACGAAACCCCTGTGAAAAGCTAGTTTCTTTACTAGAAGAAGAGTGAATTGACAAAGATAAGAGATTGGATCAGTTCAACTCACCTGGTTTTTGACAGATCCTATGGAATCGTCTATTGAGCGGGCCGCTGCTAACAGTTCCAGCACTCCATTATGGACATCATCGTTGCCATACAGTCCTACACCTACTGCACCACTGTAAAATTAGAATAACATTTTATAATCAAGCCAAAAGTTATCACTAACAACAAAGCACAATAAACAGAAAATCGATATAATTAACATTAATTCTCAACAGTTTTTGAAATCAGTGACAAAATAGTCAAAAACGACGATTGTAGCTAGCTAATTACTATAACATGAATTACTGCTAACAAAAATTAATCCTTAATATTAAAAGAGTTTTGCAAAAATAATGTGGCCACTGTGCCCTTAATATTGAAAAGAAAGCTCAAGAGCTTGAAGCTTAATTTTTAAAGAAACAATAGTCCTATGGTGCGGTTAAAATAAAGAAATTAAGCATTGCTTAGATGGGAGTGTGCTATCCTTGTTCAATCAGCACAAGGCAATTGCTGATGTCTCTATCCTATTCGCACTGTGCATAGTTGCCGCATTGTGCATTATTTGTCTTTTTAAGTCCCAACAAACACGTTTGGTGCAGTTTTCTCTTTCTCTCTCAATGAAACTTATGACATCAATGCTCCTCATATAAACAATGCTGACTTCTTGATTGAATCAGACTATAGCTAATAAAAATGGCTGTCTATCTATTAATAAAGAACACACATTATAATTTTTCACAATTTCATGAACCCAAAAAAATAAAATAAAACCTTCATTCGAAAATTTCTATAAAATCTTCCCAACTCAAGTATTTGAAAAGAAACAGCAGGCTTGACCAAAAACTCCTCTCCGAATTTCAACAAATACATCAGACCAGATTAAAGTCTTATGTTATAATGTCTTATACCATTTAATTGTTAAAAACATTGTTTAAAACAAAAAGTCACAGCCCCTTTTCCTCATTTCAAGTAGCATTTTCCACCTATTATTCGAATTACAAACAGCTACTGTCAGTGGTACCTCAGCCAATTAAGGCACAACAAAACAATGAGTGAGCGCAACAGTCGGTGCTTGAATGAGAGCAGAGTGATAAGTGGCAGAAAACAAGAGAAAATGCCAATTATATTCGTGAGAATGGCTGGATGAGCGCTGATCAGGAAAATAGAAAAACCTCTTGACTAGGGAAGCAGGGCTGGAAGTGGCGTGGGGGTTGTGTGTTTGCGTGCGCCCGTTCAGTAATGAGCAAGGCAAGTACAGTCTGAAGTTCTGTCAAGCTGTCTGCTATGCCTGTCAGTGGCACAGGAGAGATTTGGACCGTCACTGCCAGCAAGCATTTTATTCCTCTGGCTCCTTCATCATCATCCCAGCTAGCCGCAAGAGGCTTCTAATTACTTGAAACACGTATCTCCTCCTTATTACCTCCTCCTTCTACCTCATCCCTCATCCTCATCCTCCTGCTTTCTCCATCTTCTTCTTCTTCTTCTTCTTCTTCTTCTTCTTCTTCTTCTTCATCTTCTTCTTCTTCAACTTCTTCACCTTCATATCTTCTTCCTTCTTCCTCCTCCTTCTCCTCCTCTTCTTCTTCCCTCTCTTCTTCTTCTTCTTCTTCTTCTTCTTCTTCTTCTTCTTCTTCTTCTTCTTCTTCTTCTTCTTCTTCTTCTTCTCCTCTTCTCCCTTCTTCTTCCTTCTTCTCCCTTCTTCTTCTTCTTCTTCTTCTCCTCTTCTCCTTCTTCCTTCTTCTTCATTCTTCATCTTCTTCTTCTTCTTCTCGTTCTTCTTATCCTTCATCTTTCTTCTTCTTCTTCTTCTTCTTCTCTTCTTCTTCTTCTTCTTTCTTCTTCTTCATCTCCTTCTCTTCCTTCCCTCCTTCTTCTTTTCCTCTTCTCCTCTTCTTCTTCTTCTTCTTCTTCTTCTTCTTCTTCTTTTCTTCTTCTTTGTTCTTCCTCCTTCCTCTTCTTCTTCTTTCTCTTCTTCATGTTCTTCTCTTTCTTCTTCTCTCCTTCTTCTTCTCTTCTTCTTCTTCTTCTTCTTCTCTTCTTCTTCTCCTCTTCTCTTCTATTCTCCTTCTTCCCTCTTCTTCTTCTTCTCCTTCTTCTCCTCTTCTTCTCCTTCTTCTCCTCACTCTTCTTCTTCACCCTCCTCTTCTTCTTCCCTTTTCCTCTATTCTCCCTCCTCCTCCTTTTCCTCCCTTCATCTTCCCTTCTGCTACTGTCGTGAATCAACAAGTTCACCAAGAAACTAGATCAAACTGCGGTTTTTACGGCAACATAAAACCGCTGGAAAAAGTAACTGTAGTTTGGATGAAGTCTTGTTAACAACTTTACACGAGGATTAGAGTATTTTTAATCCGGATTAAACTTTGATACAGTGTAATAGTTGATTACAATGAGTTCACCCTGGTAATAGAATGTTGAATTACTCTTCTATTGATAATATACAATAACGATAGCCTTCACATAAAATGTAATTAAATTTTATTATTACATTACAATGAGAGAAGAATAATAGGGATTCCACCAAAACTGTGTCTATCCAAATTTTAGATTAAACTGGGTTATTCATATAACTTGAAATTATCTCATGTTTGGCAGCAAACCAATACTGTAAATATATAATAATTGATATCCGTTCATTTAATCGTTATGAATTCAATAGCAATTGGATTACAAAACTCCAATGTCTCATGATCCCTTTCATTAAAAATAAATGAATGCTTTTATCAAATATGAATGGTTCTAAAAACCTTATATATGAATGAAAGATTTTTGAGAATTATTAGAACATGTCATGAATTTAGTAGTGAAATATATTGGTTTAGTACTGTATGCACCCAATTTTTGTTACATTTATTTTTGGCTAATGAAAATAATTCATTTTGCGATGTAACTGAATCAGCATGAATTGACCATATCTGAAATGAGTATGAGCACGGCTTCGGAGGAGATAATATCTTTAATAATAATTAAAGGAGTATATCTTTTTCAATATACCCTGCCCATGCTCATTTCATAACAACTTGTAACATTAGCAATGTTGAGCATTGTGGGCTAGCAGTGATTCTACATCATATAACACTAGATGCTCGAAGTGATCTTATTTCAATGAGGAATGCTAACAAAATGTTTTGCATGTCAATCCTCAAGAGCAAGATAAATTAACAATTTTTTCATTTTTCTTCTTGATTTTCTTCCTTCTTCATATTCCCCTTCCTCTTCTCCACCATTCCGCATTTCCATTCCAATTCCTTACAACTTTCTCACTCCATTCCTCTCCTTTATTAAATTGCAAAAACGCAGCACTACATCATTTGAATACACTTCTCTTCAGCCTTCTCTTTTCAACTTCATTTATTTTCCTTTTCGACCCGGTTCATTGAAGCAGCCATATCGCATTTCATCGTCGCCACAACATTTTCTCTTCATATTCAAGTCATCATTACGGTAGCCGCGAAATATTCTCACCTCTCTTCTAGTGATAACGGTGACAAACACTAAAAATTAATTATTCAAGCCTCGAAGCGCCACTAATGAGCGCTTCACTTATCTTTTTATAACAAGTCATCAACTTCTAAAGATAATTTATAACACAAAAGGTTAATTTTCTTAAATTGTATAGATAGCGTTGGTGATGGTGTAAAAAATACATTTGAACTTAAACCTAGATAAATCTTATTGATAATTTACTTAAACTTGATTATCATGAGCTTGGCCATAACGTCAAATTGGATGTTGTCATTTATTCCCAAGTCCCGCCAAACCTCAAGTGTGGAAATATAATCCTATTTTAAACCGTCATTATTTTTAAAGAACGATGATTTACCTCAAGATAGATGTCAGAGTCGGGATCAAAGGTGGAATTGACCAGATGTAAACTGATGTTGACATGGGGCAGGGCGTGGAAGAAGCGGGCCAGGGGGGGTGGCCGATAGTGCACCCCCTCTTCCCCCCGCATCCTGCTAATGCTCTTCACGCCTATCCTGACCGCTCGTTAAACACTACTCGACACGAACTAACTCTGCAACCCCACTGCATGTCCTGTAACAAAAAATTGAACATAATCAATTAGTGAAAACATATTAAAATTTACACTTTCTTCAGGTATGTTGCAGAACTTCTCCATAATGAGGTGAATTGGTAAAAGAAGAAATATTGTCAATTCCACAAATATTTAGTTTATTTTAAACCATACTCAAGTTTCAATGCCCAGCATTGCATCATCTTCAGTGGGAGTTGGAAACTATTATTTAAGCAATGTGTGAAACATACTCAAGTAATGAGCAAAAATATTTCTTCTTAAAAAATGTAAGGACAATTTGAACACTGTAACTAGAGAGCCTGTATAATCACAGTATGGTCATTAGATGTCACACTTTTGATTGGTTTGCTCGGAAAAATCCACCATACTTTTGCCAATTCCCGTAAGATTTGCATTGAAATAATAAGCAAATCATACCTTATTGTTAAGTGATTCACTTCTTACCTAGAATTTGTCTTTGCCAGAGTTAGTTTTCATCATTTTAAGCTTTTAAAGCCATTTCAAGAGCAGAGAGACTATTTTTTATGCTAAAAAAGTTATTTTACATGCTGTTTCTTGTAAAATGAGTGAATATTTGAATGAAGTACATATTTACCTGCAACCCCATATTATCAAAATTTTAAAAAGTTGGCAAAAGTATGGAGGAGGCGGGAATAAAAAAATGTTCAAACACACTGTTATGGACCTACACACACCAATGACCACACTGTGATTATACAGTCTCTGTAACATTCAATAAATCAATCAATCAATATTATTGAGCCATTCAAAGTAACAGTTCATTTTTCTATCCACGAAAATGTCAAACACAGGTTTAAATGAGTATCATAATTGGGTTGTCTTTCAATAAAGGTTGGCTTCTATCTTCAAAAATATTTGGGAATATTTTTCAGCTTAGTACTAAACCTTTCACAGACTGATGTGGAAGAAAGAATTCAGAAAAAATTTCTCTAAGTCTCAAACAAAACTTCCTATTAATCTATCTAAAATAAAATAAAAAAACAGTTTAGGATTTGATAGCCAATCTGTGTAGAGGAAAATTGATCAAACTCTCATCACTGTAACAATTCAATTTTCTTTTTCTACCCACGTACCTTCCATTTTCCTTCATCTCACAAAGAATGCAACAATAAAAAATACCTTATAATACTTTATAAGGTGGGTACAGGTTCAGGTTGAAGCTTTTTTGCTAAAACAGCTGAGGCTGACGTAAAAAAACAAACAAAGGAACTCAAAAAAGTGAATTGAAAAAAAAGGAAATCAAGAAATGGATGAATTTTGGAATGTTAGAGAAGACAGGGGATTGGAGAATGAGACAGAGGGGAGAGAGAGAGAGAGAAAGGTAGATATGTAAGAGCATACGATAAAAAAGAAGAGAATATGAAAAGAATTCGGAAGGCACAAGCTGAATGTTATGGAGAAGTGAATACGAATAAAAGAGAACTGAGATCCGTCGAGAAGTTCCTCCAACAATACGACGCGATTATTGACTGAGGAAGGTGAAGAGGATGGAAAAGAAGAGAAATAAGAAGATAATATAGAAAGAAAAGAATAGAAGGAAATCGCGTGAGCAGTCGACAGCCTTTTACGATTTTGCAGCGCAGACGACGTGATGTGAAATCTTTCGATCCAAAAAGTCACTTCTGGCCAAACTTGTTCGTAGCTCACGACTTGTTGGTACGTACTTCCACTACAATTCCCTTATGGCTCACACACACAGGCATACATTCTCAATATCATCTATAGGCCGCCGCCGCAGAAGAAGAATAGACTGGTGTGTTCCAACAGACAATTATTGTCCCAGTTGTGTTCAATCTCCAGCGAATTTCGATAGAAGAAAGTTTTGGTCGGTGGGATGAGAAATGACGATGGGCAGAAATGATTGAACAGTTCAGAACGAGAAACAAGAAAGAGGAGGAGTATCATACGATAAATTGAACGAGAAGGATGAGAATAAGTAAATGTGTAAGAGAGTTTGGGCATAAGATAGGAGAAACAATAGTGGAGTCATAATATCCAAATAATAGAAAACAATTTTCAAGTTCTAAACGAAAAATATTGATGTTTTTGGAAATGGGTGATAATCATTAAATATTTAAAAATAATGAGTTCACCCCGTGCAGCGCAAAACGACGTTCACTTGAATTTTCTTAAATTCTTATGTTGTTGCACCAAATATTTCGAATCAGCTGATCCCATATAATAAGTATTGTACTGATCCTGGATCAAAGTTGATCTTGCTTGGTGCAACTCAACATGAGTTTTAAATAGTTTCTATTTTGACTATCTGCAGCTGACAGCAGCTCAGTCATACCAATGAAATCCTATCTTGTACAAAGATTATAGATAACTATTTATAGTCACTGTAATACTTTTAACTTCTAAGCTCTATCTAAGGGGGATTTCACAAACTCAGTAAATTTAATAACTTAGTACATTTTAATGCCAACAGATAGCGGCACAGGTACTTATTTTTGGTTTTCATACTTTCATTATTTTTCTCCCATTTAAAATGATTATTTCTGAAAAACAAATAGAGCCTGCAGAAATTCGATTTTTTATCTTACTTTTGGCGCAAACCGCATCAAAATCGGTCCACTCAATCTTCTCCACGAACTTTCCAAAGTTGGACACTGTGTGGACACAAAATTCTTTTAATATATAAAATGATGATGATGATGATTGGAAGATTGATACGATACAGAGAAAAATAATTAGGCGAGAATTCAAATGAATCTAACCAATGAAAAATCATTGCATCGCTTTCAGATTTGTTCATTGGATTGCATTGCATTGGTTCCGCTGGATGAAATAATTCTACTGGGGTTACATTCAATTGGATTTTCGTGCAACTGACCTTTAAAGACATTCAAGAGAAACAAGATATATAGGATCTGATATATACTACATATATTACCACAGACAAGATGTAGTGAAGATGTCCCTCACTGTTACTATAATATCTCTTGTTTGTGATATCTCATACCTACTATCCATATAGTACATACTAGATCCTATTACCCATCGTTTCCTATCCTATTTGATAATAAATCCTTCCCAAAGCAAAACAAGGCGATTGCATCAGCAGTGTTATCAGCTTGCAGCGTTCAGACTTGCGTTGTCATTTACTAATATGACGGAGCTATCCATACAGCAAACGCAAGGCATACTGTGAGTTCTAAATTCTATACTTGTTCTATACTTAGTTGGCATCTCATCCGGTTAAACAACGGAACTGCTCGCTGATTTGTATGGGAAGTGATTCCTTTGAATGCAAAAGGAATAGACTGACAAAACGGATGGGTCTCCATTCTCCCATTCCACAAACAGGATTAATTTTCCTTTGTTCCGCTTCGGGCGAGGATTCTCTCTCTATCATCATCCCTTCGGAGCCACAGGCAATGATTGTGGAAACAGCGAATTTATTGTCAAAAGAGACGAGAGAACAACCAAACCTCAGCTAAAAGAAATCACGAAGATAGCATTGTCTTGTCACGATCGTATATTCTCGCGTTCTGTCTGCTATTTGCAATTTCCAATCTCATCATCCTACAAATCCTATCTTGTTTATTGAATTCTTATAAACATTGCTGCGGATCAGACAGAAATTTTCTGAGATCGACAACAAAGTATCGACAATCGTTGTTTGCTGCTCGACAATTTGTGAGGAGAGAATTTGAGAAACGATAAATTTTGAGAGGAAGTTTGATCTATTCTACATGAAACTATGAGATGGTTTGCTGATAGACTCTTGGTATACTTTCCAATAAGTTGAATAAGTAAATATGGCCTATACAGAGGACTTTCCAACAATTTGAAAATAGGATTGAGAAATCTCAAACGTTTCTGTTTCTTATATCAGTTGAGAACTTTACACCATTTCTGTTTCTTGGGTGAGAATGAGAACTTTCAATCGTTTCTGTTTCTTTTTCTTAGTTAATAACTTTCAAACGTTTCTGTTTCTCAGTAGAGAATTTTCAACCGGTTCTGTATCTTAGTTGAGGACTAACATTGAGAACAGCCATTGACAAGCTGCATGTAAATATTTAACAATGAATGTTACAATGAGGTCTTTGAATTCTCATTGTATAATTTGACTTCTTAAGGGCGGTCGATACATTCAGTAATAAGTACTCCTACTGTTCAAATAATGTTTTATCTATGTATTCCCTGACAAGGCTGTATCAGCTGCATTAGTTTTATAAGTGTCTGACATTTTTTCTTTACTTGATGTAAATTTTCTCCTTTTTTGTCCTATGAATGCACATAGTTGAGAACTTTCAACCGTTTCTGTAGCATAGTTGAGAACTTTCAACTATTTCTGTAGCTTAGTTGAGAACTTTCAACCGTTTCTGTAGCATAGTTGAGAACTTTCAACCGTTTCTGTAGCTTAGTTGAGAACTTTCAACCGTTTCTGTAGCTGAGTGACAGAAATAATTATTCTGGAATCCCATTGTATGGTTTTATTGGCGGTGAGGGTTGGGAGTTGGGACAGTCAAGTGTGTGAATGTGAAGGTAAGACAGGACATTGTTTATCGCTTTGAGAGTACTCTCTAGGACCCTTAATGTGTGTGAATTCCACCTCAGGCAGCCGATAAAATGGAGATCACAGGATGCTTCTCCTTCTGGTATAGTGAAGAGAGAGAAAGAGAGTAATAGAGAGAGAAAGAGTGAGAGAGTGTAAGAGTAAGTGTTCAGAGAGTACAGGTCACAACTTCAAGTAATGTCCCTCCATCATCTACACACATAGTGAGTGGACAGATTTGTTCTTCTTTTTGTTCTTCTTCCTCCTCCTCATCCTCACCCCCTACTCATCTGCTACTTTATTATCTATTCAAAAAACATAATGGATTAAAATAAATACTGGATAGAATAAAGTTTCTCTTTCGAAGTGCTTTACGTATCTTTTGATTAGCTCCAACAATTCAATTGTATTTTATTTAAAAAAAAATTTAATACACTTCTTTTGGGGAAGAGATTGTTTTCTAAAAATTAATGATAGGGTTCTGTCAGTGTCAAATTTAAATAAGTAACTTCTTCTTTTTCTTCTTCTTCCATTGGTTCTTGATTAATTTATTTTTCTCCATTCATATTCTTCTTTTCTTTACATATTTTTCCTGTGTCTCCTTTCTTCTTCTTGTTTCTGTGTATTTTCTTCTCCTCTTCCCAATCCTTCATTTCAGTTTTTAATTAGTTTCCAATTTTTCCTTCTCTTTTCATTCATAAATTCCTCTCAATCCTCCATTTCCTGCATTTTGTTTTTCTCTTTGTATTTCTTCTTTTTTACTAACTATTCAATCGGTTTTCTTTGCTCTCCTTTTATAATCCTTTTATTTCCCTTTTCTTTCTTCTTCCTCTCACCCCTCATCTCCTTTTTTCAGTATATACTTCCTCGAGTTCCTTCCTATTCTCCTTCTTCATCTATTCTGTATTCCCTCTTAACTATGTAGTCATAGAATAACTAAATAAAAGGATAGATTATCTCTGATACAGTATATTCTTCCATAGAGAAAGCATACGCCATATTATTCTATATTTATATTTCATATTTATTCAATCATATTCTCTATGATTGTTCCTTCTACCCCATCCTCTTCTATTTTCATTTTCTCTTGTTTATTGTACTTTTTGTCTTCTCTTTCCATCTTCTTCATTAGTTCTTTATGCTTTCTTCATTCCCTCTTCTATTCCCTTCTTGACCTCTTTCCCTCTACCAAGCAAGCTTGTGGTCGATTTGATAGTTCAATCACGCATCCAGGGAATTCGCTCAGACTGGATGCTGTCACTATCTTTTCAATCTTAGGTTGTCCAATGTCCAAGCTCTCCCTTCTCAGCCTATTTCTCTTCGTAGACACCCTTATCATTGGGTTTCTCAGAAAAATCGTGCTTCCATCCACCATGTCCAGCTCGAATGTCTCTATTTGTCTTTTAGTGGAAGTGACAATTTATAGCCATGTTGGAAGGATTGTGGTCACCGCCCAAGTAACTACTTCTTCACTTAAAATTCAACTAGGAATTCTTATAACGGCTTGTTTTTGGAAGTACATCTTGAAATATGACGTTACAAAGCTAAGTTAGTAGCATATTATATGCAATGAATACAGTAACATTTCTGTATTACATTGTTATACAGTTGCCCTTTATCGGACCTTTCGTCGGAATAGCCATCGGTTCGGAAACCGAGGGAGATTCCAAATCTATTATTGTGACGGTCACCCAGCCATATATTGTCTCAAGTGTTCGTGACTTCAACACTGGAACTGCATAGACAGACTAGGATAGTTTGTCTTGTCTGATCCGTGCTAGTAATTTGAGCATGAGGTTGTCTTTTTTAGCAAAATACCAGCAGTAATTGAAATCCCTAGACTCCAAGTTCCAAAAAAATATATTTTAGATGAAAAACTTCTATATTTATCAACTATTCAATGTGCAACCAATTGGCATTCACTGATTCAGATTTCATCAAACCTACAGTCTCTGAATGGATCAAGATTTGAAATCAATTTAAAATTCTCTACTTCTTCTCAATGGTGGACAAACAAGCTCAATTTTAAATAGGATAACTTTTGAATTACAAATAAATTATTATTTAGACTTATAGAAATCTTATTTATCAGAAAACATTCATATTCCCATCCTTCAATAATTATTTTCCTCAGGAAAAATAATTTTCTATTTCTGTATTAACTTTGTATTTTTAATAAACTTAGGTTACTGAAAAAATGATTAGTCAATTTCCAAGTATATTTTCATGAATTTTATTGATATGAATTTTATGATTTTTATGATTTTTTTCAGTGAATATGTATTTAGATTCTGAACAGTATCAGATGATTCTGAATCAGAGTATCCATATTCATAACTGCACTACACAGCATCTAACTCTGTCTGGTCCAAAGACATCCCTTAACATAACCAGCCAATACCTTGGAGCTAAGACATGTAATAGCAGATTAATATCGGTATGAATATGCACGAGACCAGTGTCCAGCTAGCGCTGCTCAGTTCATCATTAATTATTCACAAAAACAAGAAGCAAGTAATTGCAGTTCTGAATGAACTACCCCACTGTCCCTCTGAGACTCTGAGCCAGACCCTTTCTTACGGACGCAAAAGGGATCGATATCAAAGTTTTCAGACGGAAAAACGGCTGCAACCCAGGGAAAACCGGGAAGCGGAAAAGCATTAGCATAATTGCTACAAAGTCACCTGGATTACGTGCGGAGGTGTCTAAACTCTTACAATGCCACCGCAATACTATGATGGGATTCCCTTGATAACGCCAACTATAAGAAAATGTTTGGTGGAATGACAGAGCCCAATGTCAGGTTACCTTTGAACGTGTGAGATAACTACAATGATGGGGTTCCCTTGATAAGGGTAACTAGAAGAAGAACTTTGGTAGTATGTGAGATAACTTTCCAGCATACAGTCCTTTTCCTTTGAAAACTGTGTTAGTTAGATAACTACAAGTAAAAAATACCTATTATTGTTTGATGACCGATGACACATCTGTTATTGGAGGTTCAAGGAACTTGAAATTCATTAAACGTTTCGTATAACAGTTAAAGTAGCAGCTAGAAAAAATAACGTTCTATTTTTGAAAGTTACCGGTAATGGATAGAAAAAGGTGGAGGTGCTGTTTTTGGAAGTAACCAGTAATTCAATAGTGCTGAGGGTTTGTTAGCTGCCATGAAACCATGGTACTGTAAAGCTTAGTTCAAAATAAAAAGTTGTTTGACAATATCTTTGTCTTTATCTTCCATTAATTATCTTTCATAATTGATACAAAAAAGAGTTATTCACAGTAAAATTTGACTGCATGTCGTGAATTCTAATTGTGAAACAATAGTGTTAACTTCGCAGTTCGTTATGGATCCCAAAATTCAGAACTACAAAAAAGAGAGCTCTATTTTCTGAGATTATTTTTTAATTAAGGATAGAACAGTTTCTAACTAAAAAATTTAAGAATCAAAGATGAATTAAATTAAGATTAAGAGAGATTGGATTTAATGAAAATTGACAGAGTTAAGTATTAAGATTTAATAATTTGTAGCTAGCATACAAGTACTAATTACTCACGTGTAGGGGGGGGGGGAAACTTTCTACAGCAAGTCAAAGGCTACCAAATGTCAAACAAAATGAGATGATTGCAAATACTACATGATCATACATACATTTAAAATTAGAAAGTAATTTACTAGTCACTTAAACTTTCCGGTATTGAATAATGCCATAATTCAATACTAAAAAAATTAATTTCAAGAAATGTCACTTGTGCAAGTGGTAAATTTCAAGTTTCCTATCATGTACATCTTATTCTGCAAACCGATTACGGCTCAGCAATGTAATTAAAGCCCAAGATCGCTGAGCAGTGGGCAACTGTCACTAGCAATAATTTAGTGCGAATTCGCTAGCAATTTGTGCAAGTAAATAGCTAATTTTTGATAGCGGAAGTAAAACTAACTGCTAGGTACAAGACAGAGACAATCGGTAAGTTATGGTGATAGACTGTAACTTATGGACTAGAAATTAAATATTTGAAAAATTGATTTTTCAAAAAATCCTCAAACAAATTTGAGGAATTAAATAGCATGACTGGAATGATCGGAACGGATAGGTAAATGTTTTACAAGGCCTTTATAATTCTGGGTCTTATTACAAAACTCTGTGAGAGATTGAAGAGTTAAAGAATTTCAAATTCCAACAGATATTCAGGTAATTAATACATCCTGTACATTGTCTTTCTTAGCTTTGACGCATATTATGAGGAAAATGTCATGAGTCTCGCTCTCCTTTTATCTCTCGCTCTTTCTCACTCTCTCTCTCTTGCAGGGAGATGACATCTTTAAACTTTCAAACAACACCGCCAAAATTATACAGTATTTCATCGCAAAGCTTCAGGCCTACCAAGTCTCACCGTGTACCGTATACTCGTCAGTATCTGAGTTGAGAACTTAGCACTGAATAAATTAGAACAACAGCGCTACAATGATAAGAATGACTCACTAAACTTGATAACAGAAATTGTTCAACGAACACAATTTGAAAGCTTTTGTAGCTTGGAGATGATTCGAATACTTCATTGAGTTTGGGCAGAAGTTCTCACGAGTAGGCTTTTAAAGTGAGATACGGGTAAGGTATGACAGACAAACGGAAAGTATGAGCTTGTTTTGTTCAGATGCTTTGATAAGAGGAAATTATTTGAACAGTATATTGATTCAATAATAAATTTATTTTGACCCTATACGGGCAGTTCAGGCCCCTTTTCCATAACATCATATCCTAGGGATAAAAGTTGATACAATTAACAGCTCTTCCTGACCTGTTTTAAAGCATGAAAACAGCTAATGAAGTAAGGCAGTATGTTGAGATAAATATTTGTTGAAAGGTAAAATTTGAGATGAGATACGTTCGAGAAAAGTAAGGCAATATGTTGAGATACACAGTTTCTGGATACAAAACGTTTTATATGAGATACGAAACGAAAATGTACAGACAAATTTTCTGTAAGATATTCGGAATTCAAAAAGACTGCATAGGGGATTTATGTCTGAAAGAGAGCATGTTTACAATAATTATAAGAAGAATAACCACAAAATCGCCTCAATTACCAAAATTTAAAAAACACTTTAAAATTGAGAAAACTTTCAAGATCAGAACAATAAACATGGAAAAAGAGTATGAGATTTTCAATATCAGAACAATAAGAGCATGGAATTGTGTTAGATAAAATCTCAAAATATTTAGAAGAAAATATATAGTTAGGAAAAAATCAAAAATATATTAGAAAGAAAAGTTGATACGGTGAATAATAGGAAATATACAGGAAATATATTGAAAAGAACAAATAAAAAGAGCTACAGACAAAAATAGATGTAATCTTAGCTTTATGATAGCTAAGACAAATTTTGATTCCATCTTTTAAATCTGCTCCCTATTTAACATCGAATACATTTTTTTATTGCTCAACGTTTGTGTTTCCGACTAAGTTCCGTGCAACATGTGACATTAATTATTGTATTTGGCTAAATTTAATAGACCATTATTCAGATACAATCCTCGAGAATGGGCTGTACAATTTTTATTTCCTCTATAATGATCGGAAGGCTCTGCTAGGACAGTGTTCCTATATTTTATATAAACAGACAGCAGGTTATTTTTAAAGACGAAGATGCAAATTAAAGTGTCATTTGACGTTCGAAGCATCTCAGGCAGAACAGAAAGCGAAAAAGTAGTTTGGAATCTGACCGAGAATATAAGTGCCTTTTTAAAACGCTTACGGCAATAAGTTATGGTTTAATTTCGTTGAACCAATGCCAGGCAAAATTATAACACTTTTTATCGCAGTACAATATCACCTTGGTCCCATTAAGATGGCAAATGATTAGGTAGATGACTGATAATATTATAATTTTGAGAGTGATTCAGGCATTAGAATACTATAATCTTGAGTTCTAAGACTTGTATTTTAAAAGAGTATTTAAATTTAGTGGTATTAGAATAGGCCTACTATAATTTCCAGTTTCCAGTCTCGTATTTAAAAAAATAAAATCATCGAGGTAGGTTTTTTCAAGTTCACTCAACTACTATTTTAACGGACTAACTAAATAAGACTACACTATTTAGTTTCCTAACTAGGGTAATTTTCATTAAATTACATTACTGTACTAGATAGCAAATAAATTGTGGTTTTATTGTTTCTTTTAAAGGAATGTTAATAATTTATTGAACGAAATTCCAAATAAATAATGCTATAAAATACTCTTAAGATTTTTTGCAAAAACAAAATTATTAGGTATTGAATAAATCTTTCTTAATCCAGGTTAGTTCACTAGTAAATCCTAGCGTTGTATAGTTGCAGTATACTTGCAGCACACTAAAAACTAAATTGAAGTGGATTGGAATAAACTAATGGATTATCAGAAAAAAGAAAGCTTAAGAAAACTCTATTGAAGTACCGAATTTTATTTCACTGTGAATAATTGAAATTTTTACTTAAATTTTTTGACAAACTTGGGATCCATTTCACTTCTTATGAGGAGCATCATTCAAACAATATTATTGTCAAAAAAATTAAGTGAAATTTTCAATTATTTACAGTAAAATAAGAGTCGGTACTTTAATAGAATTTTCTATAAGTATTTCGTCAAGGAAAACAACATTTATCTTAAAAATTGTTGAAATAGAACAGCATTTACTAAAATTTTCACGTATAAAATGAAACTCACCAAAATAAGTCATGTGATAGATTTGTACCAGAATTGAGCCTGTAATAAATGAGAAAAGACAAAATTAATATAATTTTGAAGATAAATCTGAGCATGAAAATATTATTTTACAAGTTTTCAATAGAGTTGTATCAAGAGCATGTAAAATCAAATTTGAAATGCTAAACAGCATGAAATTATAACTGATTTATTTCAGGTGACTGAATTAGATCAAGTTCAGTTATAATAAGATGGAACGAATTCAAAATGTTACTTTAAATGAGTAGTAACATGGAATAATGTAACCCACACCAAGTATCTATGAAATAATCATAGTGTGTGGGCAGTGCTCCACATTAGACTGGTGTATTATGAAAGAAGGGTTGCATTTTATAACAAAACTTCTGAAATCAAGAGCACCATATTATGCAGATAATATTACTGACTTTGGAATGGTATTGAAAAGTGGCATGTAATAACAACAATCGAGTTTAAATTACTTTCCATTATTTTATTATGTACTACTTTAAAATTCAGCTGGAATTGAAGAAGGCAGAAGGCGGTTGAATACAAGTATGGGAAGATAAACAAGAACAACTAAATCAATGCTATATTGCACCAATAATTTCACATAAATTTCGGAAGCTCAGCCACATTTTTAATACTATCAACTATTTATCATCTATGAGTAAGAACAACAGTATAAAATAGTAAAAGAAAAATGAACAAAAAACTTTGTCATGTCCCTTATTAAAATAATAATAATAATAATAATAATAATAATAATAATAATAATAATAATAATAATAATAATAATAATAATAATAATAATAATAATAATAATAATAATAATAATAATAATAATAATAATAATAATTATTATTATTATTATTATTAATATTTTCAATAAATTCGATTTGCCTTATCTCATTCAAGTGTAATGACATAATCCTCTCAAAAATTCTCCAAAAGATTCGTCACCGTCCCTACCCCCGACCCTATTGAAAACCCTGGTGTGGGAACTAAGGTTTGTGTACCAAAGAAAAATCCAAAAAAATTTTATAAGCTTTCAGTAAGAAAATGTTTTGATATAACCTAAATAGAAACCCGTCTCCCTCTGCAATATACATTTATACATACAATATAAAAATTATGTGTGGCGAAAAACAAAATGAAAACTCTGTTCTGGAAGCCATTGACATTGAAGAAAAATTTGGAAGAAATTTTGAGGGAGGGCGAGGGCGCTCAATCTCACCACTTAAAATCACGAATTAGAAATATGCTAAACTTTCAGGAATCATACTCTCAGTGTTTGAGCTAACAAGTTTTTATGAACTTTCTAAATTATTGAGCGCCCTTCCTCCCCAAGATTTCTTCCAAATTTTTTCTTCAATGTCAATGACTTCCAGAACAGAGTTTTCATTTTGTTTGGGTTGGCTACACATAATTTTTATATTGTATGTATAAATGTATATTGCAGAGGAGACGGTTTCTTATTTAGGTTATATCAAACATTTTCTTACTGAAAGCTTATAAAATTTTTGGATTTTACACAAATTTAGTTTCCACAGCTCCACACCAATAGGGTAGAGTGAGGATGGGTGAGAAAGTACGAGGATATCAGTTTTTTTTTATCACCTTGTTATAGAGGTATAACACTGCAAACACAATGGATGGGGAGAGAGTTAATTTTTTTTAAACAGTGAAATGCTATGTTATTTGATAAAAGATATTTTATCCTCACTATTTGGGTGCTACAAAATTATTCTAGCTATAAGTGAGCCAGTTATGGTTAATACTGAATGAACAAACAAGACGTTGTGAATGTGTCTGTTGCATCACACCTTATCATTTACTATCCAGACTTTAAAACGACATATCATTGTAGCAACATTAATTCATGTATAAGCAGTTATCCACAAAGTTTGTTAAATAAGATTGAGATTTTGAATTTAGATTGAAATTTTAACCCATTACGATAGGTCACATGACCACTTTTGATGAAAAAAATATTTTGTAATCGAAAAATGAAATCCTTGTAAAAATTTGCCCAACACCATTATTATACATTCCAGGAACAAAATTCTCAAATTTTCCCCATTAATGATTCTAAAATGAACGATTCAATTTTTCTATTTCCTGTCAGAGTTTTATTTCTTTTAATTGCTGAAATTGTTGAATTGACGCGACATTTACATTCTTTAAAACTTCAAATTCCAAATATTGCAACTTTAATTATTATTCGGGCAGAGCTACAGAGCTTAATCGGACATTGAATGATTTTAAATTTTAAATGTGAATAGACTTCTACTAATCTACTTGAAGGCCTATATCTTCCAAACTATTAGGCCCTCAATGACCAATTAATTCTCAAATTGTAGGTATTTTAATATACTTTAAGAAATATGTTGGATGTCATATATGAGAAAGTGATACTTCACGGTCAAAAATGAAAAACAAATGAAAAATTACGATAATTCAATGAACTTTGAAGAGCTGTATTTCGCAAACGGTTGAGCCTACAATAACAAATTTGGTCTCAAATTGTAGGTAATTGAATTCACTTTCAACCCTATATTGGATGTTCTATATGAAAAAGTGATTCTTCAGGGTCATAATTGAAGAAATGTAGAAAAAGTGGAAAAATTCAACAATTTGATAAACTTTGAAGGCCTACATCTCGCAAACTATTGGGTCTACAATAATCTATTTGGTCTCAAATTGTAGATTCTTAAATTATCTTTCAAAACTTTGCTGAAAGTCACATTCGAAAAAGTGATGCTTCACGGTCAAAATTGACCAAATGTAAAAACAAGTGAAAAATTACGATAATTTGATGAACTTTGAAGAGCTGTATTTCGCAAACGGTTGGGCCTACAATAACCAATCAGGTATCAAATTGTAGGTATTTAAATTTACTTTCAACCCTATGTTGAATGTCCTATATGAAAAGTGATTCTTCAGGGTCAAAATTGCGAAAAATTGAAAAAAAGGGTAAATTCTCGTTAATTTTATGAACTTTGAAGAGCTGTATCTCGCAAACGGTTGGGCCTACAATGATAAATTTGGTCTCAAATTGAAGGTAATTTGATATACTTTAAGAAATATGCACAATGTCACTCTATGAAAAACAGATTCTTCAGGGTGAAAATTAGCCAAACATAAAAAAGTGCAAAATTCCGCCATTTTGTACGATTTTTGGAGATGATCCGGTAGTTTGCCTAGGTCTAAAACTTGGATTTAGCACCCCAGGACTACCATAAACATTACTAAAAAAACCGACTATCCCATTTCATACAAGGTAGACCCTATTTTTGATGACAATTTTACTGGGCTATTATTGAAAAGGTCGAATTTGGCGGTGGCAGCAGTGTGAATCACTTTTAGTTTTTAACCGCTAGGATCGTGACATTTACATCAGGGCCACCTAGGAACATGGTCTAGCTAGACACTGAATTTAAACGTGCAGCTGACGTCATCACATCGTGTCCATAACAACTCATGTTTACAACTCATCCCAGCATTAAAATTGGAATTCGTGTATGGGTTTTCTCGTCTCGAGTTTATTTCAACTGCACAATTACCTTTTGGTGGCTAAGTAGGTCTATTTATTTATTTTTAAATAATAAAAATTTAAATATTCAAACTTGGTTGTGATCAGTGGCTGTTTATGAACAGTATAGTGGAGTGGTAGGCCCCTTAGCCGTGACGTCACATTTCGAGTGTCTAGGCCATGTTCCTGGGTGGCCCTGTTTACACTCGATAAAAGCTTCAAATTCTAACTTCAAATTGCAACTTTAATTTTATTCGGACAGAGCTACAGAACTTAATCGGGCATTAAATGATTTGAAATTTTAAATGTAAATAGTTTAAACATGTCTTCAATCGCTTTTGGTAGTCCGAAATCTCAACTCATTACAGATTTTTCACATCAAGTGCTCAAAGTTGAAAAAAATTGAAAAATCCCAAAATTAGTAAAATGACAAAATACCCGTATATAGTATCTTTGCGAATTTATATCGTAGAAAGTTCGTTCTGATCTTAAATGAAAGCGCTCAAAAATCTAAGAAAATAATGTCATTACAACATTTTAAAATTTTCACTACCTTCCGCGTAAATTGAGATGGCGGCATGCGAACATCAAAGGGAAGTTCGTTACAGAATATATAGTGGTCCCGGTCTTTCATTCGTATCACGGGGGGGACGGGTGGTGGAACGACCGTTCCACTAGATTCTCTAAGCCTCGATCATTCATTAAAATTTAAAAAAATTACTGGCTTTTCAATTTCATTTTTCAAGCTGATGTTTTTGAAATCTGTATAAATTTCCATATCTATTACTGTATTCTTAGGATTAAATTCTATTCAATTACATAACTTGCAGTGATGCCCATAAACATACCAGTATCTTGTCAAGAATCATACCACGTAATTTTTAGGAATAACGTTATAGAGTAGCTGCTCCTCTGGAGTTTAAATGAAATTTAAAAAAGGGGATTGTACCTATTCTATCCAAATTATAAATACTCTGACCAATTATTTACTGTTTGATATAATTATTTCAAACTTGAAGTATTTTTTATAAATATTGCATTTATTCATAAATGATGAATATTGCTGTTTTACATAGGTAATATTTTACTTAAATCTTTATAAATATTAAAAAGAGGTACTACTCGTATTGTTGTACGGCTTCAAGATTTTCTATTAATCTATCATAGTCTATTTCAACAACTGAAATATAGAAACTATCACTTCAATCTCTTCTTTTAGGCTTAAACCATCCCCATGAGCCAAGTTTGGTCGTACATTTTCCATTGTCATTCAATCCAAGCTCAATAGAAACTGACATCATCATTATTTGGATGATGCGTTGCTCATTTATCTCTCAGTTTCAGGATATAAACAAAACGAGCAGTCACTCTCTCTACAATACAGAAAGGCTGTGAGACAGAAATTCGTGGACCAGGAGTTTTTCGTAATTGGCCAAAAGCCAAATGCGATGCTGTGTTCACTTTATCAGTAGCCCCCTACTACCTTCCCCCCTACACAACCCCCCTTTCAACCCCCCCTCAAAACGACATCCTATGTTGGGCACAGCCTAAAGGCTTTCCTTTGGCATGTTCATGTTGTTTCCGCTGTACGTTAGGGGGTCTGTGTTGTATTTGTATTATATGCCCTACAAGCCTACATTGTGCTTTTGTACACCCTTAGCATGAGAAGACATGCGAATACCCTCAGCTAAACACAATACTAATTCTATTCATGCGTTCCAATTTGCAATATCTCATTTACTGCGACAACCTGATGTTGTACCTAGGATAAGTACTGAGTTTCGATTTCAATTTCTTCTAAATCTTATTCCAGAAAAATTATTCAACCAAGAAAACTTGGAGACTATACAATTTTAAGCCAGGTCAATTATGTCAGGAAATGATAAAATTTACTAAACACTGGTAAAACAACTATATTTTTCGATCCCTTTATTTGGACAAGTCCATGTCATTTTAATACTTAATTTTCTATTCATGGACCTCATGCAAAGAAATTTGTTGCACAATAAAATATAAGAAATTTTACACATCTTAAATAAAGAATCAGCTTTATACTGTTGATGAAATAATAGTCTACAAATAATTTTTCAAGCCGGCAAACGCACATTTTCCGCCCTAGGTGCGAAATATACTACAGTATTACAGTTGATTGAAAAATAGTCGACTAGCATGGAATTAATCCCAATAGTTGATAGTTAATTAACAGGAAAATTATTTTTAAATAAGACATTTACTAAAATAGACTTTCAATTCTACTTGGTGTTGAAACAGGGTTCCTTACTAATAGTTTCTATTATAATATAATATACAATTTTATAATGGACATATTTATACTTATTTTATATATTATGAAACAATTAACCAGCTGGTAAACCCGGTTAATTCAAGAAAAAATAAGTACTTCTGATTAAAAATATTCACCAAAAAGAAGTCATCAATCAGTGAGTAAAGACAGACAGGGGTGATTTGTCAAGAATCAACTTCAAAAATTTAGAAACCCCATTTTCTGAAAAGAACCTGACTATCACCCCCAAAAAATATTAGCCTTCAACTATGAAAAGTACACACCGTCGTCTATTGATCAATTAACAGGGAAAAATTAATGGACTGTAAGTGAATAGTAGGGATAACATTCTTTTCTCAAGATTCCTTATTCCTGTTCACAAATGGCTGGAAATTAGTATCTCGCTTTAGGGCAGATTTATCAACAAATCCAGCTTTTGTGTGCACAGGGACTCAATTAACTTCCTTTTTCCCTTCTTTTTCCCCCCGCTACCATCCTCAATTTCCTCCCTCCACAGTTTTTCATCTTTGTATTAGTCTCCTCTCTTCCCCACTTCCTACAACACCAGGATTATTTGGAAAATATGGTTATTTGGACAAAAAAACTTGGGAAAAGGACCAGCAACCGTTTGTAGAATAAAACTCGAGTTTGTTATAGTTGTTCCCGAGTTTTCTTCAACTTCAACCAAACGCAATCAGAGGCACCCTTATCTTTGGGTATAAATTTTATCACAAGTTTTGTTCCACACACTTTTTAGGTGTAATTACTCTTTCAAAACGTCGATTCATTCATTTAATGGTTGAACAGTTTGCAAGTTGCACACTTGAACAGACTATTGAAGCCCCCAGTGTAAAGTTCGGTAAGTTTGCTTCTGCGCTTTGGTAAAGTTCCAGAAAGGAAAAGTTTTTCATGAAAGTACTATTTTCCTCTCATATACGCACACTTCTATTTCTGTATTCTGGTGAAAACTTTGTGGCGTTACGTTCGCATGAGCGATTGGGGGTTTTAGGAATGTGTATTTGAGATCAACAATCTTTTCCTTGAAGCCACAAATTTTCCTCATCAGTTTTACTAGTAGATACAGAGTAGATAGAGAGACTATTCTATTTCTCAAGACATTTTCTATGTATTAAGATAGAATAAATTGTCTTTGTACTTATCTAGCATCTAGCCTTAAAATAGTTCTCAGTATCCAAGATGTCCTTTGTAATAGATATCAAAAACCACTTCCTCACCACATTTCTAAAGAGGAAAATTACTCATCACTGAAACGATAACAGAATTGCGTTGTTTAAAATGCAAACCTTCTCTGAATTTATTCCATGTTTCAAGTCGATCACGATATTAACTTAATAGTACCTTTTGCCTATAGGTAGATAATGCCTAATGGTTCTTTGCCTAATAGGTAGATTGGGCTAAATTGTATGAGCTAAATAATTTGAAGAATGCGGGGATTAATTGTAATGAATATGATTTATTTCGACATGGGACCAATTGCAAGAAAATCCAATTAAGTTTAACCGTTGTACAATGACGGAGCTCAAACGGGAAATCATTGGTTCCTGCGATGACGTCATTTTACGCCAGTTAGATTTAATTGTGTCAATTGTCTCTATAGTACAATTGCGTGTACCTTTTTGAGGATAAAGATGACAAGTATCAAATACTCATATTGTATTTTTTTTAATGGCTGAATAAATTGAATTGATTGATTCCTCATTCCATTACTCAAGCACAAGTCAGAAAAGTGAGCACCATCGGCAAGAGAAAAGTTGTAAATGTTTTCTTTCTTTGACAAAGCACTCAGAAATCAATACTATTGGAACTTTATTCCAACTCTTTTGACACCTAAATCTCGTCAAAAAGAGATTTTCAATTTTCAGCAGACAAACGAAGCGAATAGAATCAATATGGCGTAGAGGAGGCTTCTCACGTAGGCCTATAGATGACGATTTATTGTTCCATCCAACTTCAATTAGTAACTCTGTCGTCGACTTTGAACGGATCTGATAAATTTATGAAGTACAAACTTCCACTAGCAGCAAGTTCATTCAATGAAGGCAGGTACTAACTTCTGAATAAATCAAGACGACCCAAGTCATCGTAACGAGATTGCATTGTTCCCGATATTCAATCTATTTCGTCATAGAGTTTGCGACATGGGAAAATGCAGCTGGTAGTTTAGAGTTGATGGAATTTTTTAAATTTCGAACAGTTGTCGTGCGAATTGAATTTTGGCTGAGTAGGCACTTCTGTGTGTTGGACCACTCGACAACTGTCAAAACTGTCGAGGATAATTAGTGAGATTGACGGTTCTCGGCTTGTTCAACAAATAAGGATGATCAAATGAAATGAGTTCCACATGTAGTAGTTTGACAATCCATCACTCATACATGAAATCGCTTGATCTAACAAGCTTTGACAAATATTATGCGGCAGAATAGAAGACTTAGCGAATAATTTGGTCTACTTTGATTAAGAAAGTAGAAGTTATAGATAAAATGATAGGAATAAACAAATATAAAAAAGTAATAGTGAGTATAAAAATTTCTTGTTCTAATATAAACAAGTAGTTAGAAGTGAATATAAGTTATGAATGGTGATTTCAACTTTTCAGTAAACTAATTCGAAAGTTATGCTGAAAAGAGAACGAGGAAAGATGGAATAATGTATAAGGAATATGAAATCAGTCTTAAAGAATAATAATAAGTAAAAATAGCCTGATGACTGAGGAGGGGATAATTAACAGCAAAAAACTAATGAATGCTTTCAAGTAGAGCGGAAAACTTGGGGTAAAAAACGAAGAAAAACAAGTAATTAGAAATGAGAAAATGAGACAGAAAAACAAGGGAAGCAGAAATGAGAGAGAGAAGGAAAGGGAAAGAAAATAAAATCAGAAGAAAATAAGACCAGAAGTTTTGAATCAGAATTCCTGAGTACAACTTTAATCAGCTTAACACCCAATTAAGTTGATTTCTGAGACTCCAAGACATAATTCAATGAAATGAGACGATTGAGCTCATTACTGTGTTATTGTGTTTGTGCCTATTAATGGTGATATTCAAGATGCTGTTTTGGAGTGAGACGGAATTCATCTAGCAATTTCAAGATAACTAATCAGACCGCTAGTGATGCATTAACTTGTCTTTAACTAGCTTAGTTAATCAGTGACGAACGATTAGATAACGCCGTCTGTGACACTTGAACGAATCCTACTCAATAAATTATCCTTGGATCCTTCTAAAAAAAGAGATATGGTTCACATGATATTGACTACATTAAATTTGTATTGTTAAACATATCACATTTGGGAGCTCCTGAAATAAAATGTAGCTAATTAAATTTTGTAGCTATATTAGCATTGAATAGGGCAAGCTTGTTACATTTTGTAAACTTGAGATACTATAACTGAATAAGTTGAAATAAAATAATTCCTATGAATTTTCCCAAATTGATCCTATCATTCAATTTGTAATATTATTCTGATCACACGATAAATCAGACACCTGTCGCATAAAACGTTTCATGGACTTCCTTTTAGTAGAGAAGGTAATATTGTTGTAGTTATCCATACTGAAAGAAGACTTTGAAGTCGTCAAAGCCACAAATTTATTAAAATAACGAGATATCGGTTTCGGTTGTTACATCATTTATTTCTGGTAAACTAAACTTTAATAAATTTTTGGTTTTGACAACTTCAATTCTTTTTATTCAATTTAGTAGTCTAACCAAATAATTGGTTATCTCTGCTCGTATCTGCAAAATTGTTAACAAATCGTAAATTAATAATTGAATATTGAAGATTACAATAATAAATTGAAGTAATAATAGTAGCCTAAATTGGTTTTGAAAACTTCAAAGTCTTTTTATTCAGTTTCATAGACTAACCAAATAACTGGTTATATCTGCTCGTATCTGCTAAAATTGTGAACTCGAAAATTAATAATTGAATTGAAGGTTACAATAGTAAATGCGAAGTTACACAATATGCAGTCATAGCTATGAGCTATTGTTATCGTAATACTCGATCAAAATAATAATTCTACGGTAGATAGATGACACTCTCATATTTGCATTAAGCTAATGGAGAGTATAACAGAAATTAATTTCATATTAATGAGCTTGTTCAACTCATTCCAAATCGAATATCACACTGCTATTGAAATTCCATGCGGTATTCATTTTATCCCCAATCAATTCCACCAATCTGCAAACACCTTCAAACACAGAATATCAATTGGAACGGGACAGAAATGTCTGCCAAACATAGCAGAGAAGAGCTCTTACACCAATATTTTACAATATTATTATTATACAAGTTATGCTTCCATTAGATGGTCGTATAAATAATTACAATAACTTGCCTGAATTAAATTGTGACAATGGAAATAATGAAAATTCCATTTCCATCAGAGTATCACTGACTGTTTAAAAATAAAGCTTGTTTTAATTACAGAGCTATAATCCGACCACTGACAAAAGAGCCTTCAAAATAAGAACTCTACTGCGCAGAGAGAGCACACGTTATGCAATGCAGCAGTTTATCTCACTCGCTCACTAGAGTAGTGGTACTATGTGATACTGTATCACTTCAGTGATACGATGCGCGAAGGTTCTTTTGTCTGTTGCCAGACTATATCATTCTATAGAATATGATTAATTTTCCATTAATCTTTGGACACATAAATAGTTGGATTTAGATATCGATTGAATAACATTCAAATGAGGTCCGTTATTATCCCTGCTCAGTAATAATAACGGACCTCATTTGAATGTTATTCAATCTATATCTAAATCCAACTATTTATGTGTCCAAAGATTAATGGAAAATTAATCATATTCTATAGAATGATATACTCTGGCAACAGACAAAAGAACCTTCGCGCATCAAAGGGTTACGGAAATTTGCATGGATGCTACAAAAGCGAAAGAAGTGGAGTGTGTACTAAACAAAGTACTTTTTATAACAGTGGTTGTTATTTTCGCGCAGGACATCACAATGTGCGAATTTTAGAGGATGAGACAATTGTTTTCGCTGGTGTGTGAGGTTTTAGAGTTTAGGCACTTCATTTTCGCAAATCGATATAAATATACAGTATATACAGTATGTGTGAGGGGATGATGATATGGCATTAAAAGATTGATAGGTAGAGGGTTCTCTGATCCTTTGTTGAAAAAAATACCACAGTATGGACACAGAAAAGGAGAATTATCTGTGAGTTAACTCTAAATTACCTCTGAAATGGATTATATTGAAGAGTCAGGTGAGAAAATGCTTCTTTTGTAAAACCGAATCCACAGCTTTATGGAAACAGGAAACCCAGCGTGGAGTAATAAAATAATACAGGTGAATAATAAAACTGAGATCAGAATGTATTTGTTCAACATTTTTCAGGAACTCGTTTACAAACGATAAGGAACCTGAACTCATAGACAATAACTATGAATTATTACTTTATTACTATGATTATTATTAATTGACTATGAAATGGATATTAACAAAATTATAAAATTGTATTTGCTGTAATGACTTCAGTACAACTCCAGGAGAACAGTACAACTTCAGTACTCCAGGACCTGGACTATTAAAAATTTATGGATTTGAAGGGCTCCCACACAGGACGACACATTTTCTAATGATAAGTGGAGAAAATAAGAAAATTGAACGATTGAGACAGTCTCCAAAGTACGAATTCAATATCTTTTTACTATCAAGTTGATAAAATATAAATTGAAGGTTAAGTAATTGGAGTTTCATAAAACAAAAGAAGCTGAGTATCCTTTTAGAATCCTGTGTAAAGAGTGTCTTCGTAATAGACGGGTTATTACAGAATTTTGAATTACACTAAAGATTTCAAACAATAGGAAGCCTCTGGTTGCATTCAATAGAAGCGAGGAATTTTCGACAATGTCTTGCAAATGTTTCGCAAGACAATTGCAATGTCTTGCAATTGGAAGCTGAAGCTTAGAATTTCAATCTGCAATTTTTATCAAAAAATGCAGCCAATAGAATAAATATGTTGATATTGAGAAGACTCTTGATGGAACAATCTAAAACCTACGATCAACTCTAAAATAACAGAAATTATACTCGAAGCATCACAAATTTATTACAAAACATTCCTCTGATCTCATCGCCCTCAAAGCTCTGTTTTGTGTGATATGCGTAAAAATGCGTTCTCATAATAAATGCGTCCTCAATAAAGAACAAGAGATAGTAATCGGATAAAAGTTAAATCATGTTTGAGGTCGAAAGAGTGAGAGAAAAAGCATGTGAGTGAGTGAGTGAGTGAGTGAGAAAAACAGAGAGAGAGCAAGCGAGAGAGAGAAATGAAAAGACAGAAGAAGCAAGCTAGAACAAGAACAAGGAAACGAAATAAAGGAGAGGTGGGAAAGATAAATAGATTACTGAAATGAGGAAATAAGATTGAGCAAGACGAAAAGGGGAAGAGGGAGAGAGAGAAGGATACAGAGATAGAAGAGAGACAGAAGAAAGGGAGATTTCAAGAAGAATGGAGACACGAAGAAAGCAGGCAATAGAAAGAGAAAAATGATTATTAAAACATAATGAGGAGAAAAGCAGAAAGGAGAAAAAACAGAGGAGGTAATCAAAAACAAGATGATAAAGGACAAGAGAAAGATGAAAATAGATGCTGACGTAGTGAGAAGGAGTGTAAAGGGGTTAAAATTGAGAAGAATGCTCGAAGATTGAGATAACACTTAGGGTTATCCGATGGTTTTAAACAGTTCTATGTGCGACTTTGGGGGAGATGTAAAGTCTAGATCTGATGGAAAGGGATAAGAGATGCGTAGAACTATAACCAGGCAACTGAAAGGATGAAACAGAGAGGACAGAACGAGAGATGCATATATTATAGTGAAATCAGACGAGAGGTCTAGCGCCCCGTGTCATATGGGGATTTGCACTCGCCTCAGAAGCACTTGTGGGGCTATTTGTCCTTATGGGGATGTCCTCATAAGGACGTGGCCGTTTTTATAGCTGGAATCGTTAATATTTGCTTCTGGAAGTACATAATAAACTCATAATAAACTGTATAATAAACTCATTTTTATCGAAATCGAAAAATATCCTCATAAGTGTTTTTTAGACGATTTGCCAAGTTGGGTCATAAACCGCCAGAGCTGCGCTGAAAGCAGTTTATCTCTTCAAAAGAGAAGAAAATGGTCCATATGGGGAGATGAGCTGTGATTGGCTCATTTGAATTCCAGAGAGAATAATTGTGTGTAAATGGTCACTTGTGAGACTGCGAACTGACAACAGCGCCTAGCTGTCGCCAAGTTGACAATCTCATAACTCCTAGCGTCAAGGTCCAGTGCACGTGTCTGTCTAATATGCTTTACAACTTTGAAGACCTAGAGACCGATATTAAGATTTTGATAATGGGGTTTCGTGGGATTGATTCGATTTTGGCTGAAACCGTCAGGAAAAATCTGACGTTTCGAAAAAGACTCCCCCTTTTTTTTTAAACCGCGAAAAACCCCCCTTATTTTTTGTGAAATATTAAATTTTATTTTATTGCTTAAAATTGAAGAGGAAGGGATTCTATACAGGTTTGCATTGTTGTTTTTTTATTTTTGGGCGATTTTTAGGTACAGAGGGGGAAGGTAAAAAGTGAACTTTCTATTCTTTGCGATATTTGAGAAATTTCAAATGCCAATCGATTCAGTTTTTCAAGGAGATTTTTTTCGTTTTTTGAACTCTTCTCTATTTTGAATAGATACAGAGTGGTGCGCGAAATAGTGGTCAATTATTGAGAATGTGTGTCTAAAGGAAAATTTCGGTTTTCTCGACCGGAAATGGTAAAAGAAAGTGAGTAGATGACGTTTTTTGAGACTTGAACTTTTTCGGGTGATTAGGGTAAGTGCGTCTAGGGTGAAAATTCTCGACTTTTTAAATATTCGAATTTTTGGAAAATTCTTTTTTCCATTGTATAGAGCTTCGCTGATTGAGATGGTATGTGGGAAAAGTTTTTCGGATGAAAATTTGAGCCGCCATATTGGAAAAAGGCCTCTTCTATATAAATTATTGATTAAAATTTTTTTTTGAAAGTCTTTTTGTACTTTATCACTTTTAAGGTGAAAGTTAACTACATTTGAATTAGATTATGAAAAAATCACGTTTCTCGATTTAAAATGGCGGAATCTAGAGGGGGGTTTGATGGGGGGGTAAATCAAAATATTGATATTTTCGAAAAATGAATTTTTGCATCGGATACGGCTCCAAAAACTGTGTTGAACACCGTTTGAGTTAATTCTTTAAAATCACGCGAAAAAGAGTTAGGGTTGAAAAATCTATTTTTCATGAAAATCTAGGGCACAGTGTAAAATAAACTTTATTGTTTGATGCAAATTTCGACTTCTTCTGAAGGGATGAGGTGAGCAGTGATTTACTCGTTATGAAGATGCAAAGAAAGCCAAGAACTGTTTTCTGGGTACGGTATTATATAGCACCCCTAAGTCACTAGAGGAAACAATGTTCAAAAAGGCTTGAAATTAGGAAAATTCAATGATCAAAAGCCTGTAAAACATGATGAAATCGGAAAATGTGCGAGCAGAAGCGAGCCTAGAGTCACTTGTGACTCACCAGTTGGAACCAGGGGCGCAGCCTGGTAAAAGCAAACGTCACACTTTAATGTTGGATACACCAAATATAGTTGTAATAGTTATAGGTTTTATTGGAAAATAAATAATTATTTATTTAAAAGAATATATAATCATACACCATACAACTATCCTATGATTAATGTTAGCCTCAAATGGTCAGCTGTTCGGACATCGAACTTTCTGACAAAAACGTTTTTAGTGAGTGGTAAAACCCCAAGTTTAAACTAAAATTGGTTCAATCGACGTTGGAGAAACCGGCCCTAATAATCCTAGCCATTGCTGTACTCTCAACTATCCAACTTGATAGTAGGTTCATCCGATTTTGAATACAAACAAATGCCACAAAATAATATCTCTCATTAAATTTCCTGCATTTGTCAATTTAAATAATTTATAGACAAATTGGAAATTTTCAAACAATAATCACAGCTTCCCAGACTTCCATGTGATACCTGTTGTTAAGCCTGTAGGAGCAAAGCTCAACAGCTATTCAATTATTTTTAATTACAAACAGCACTAACTCATAGGGTATGCAACATTTTCAAATTAACCATTTTCTAACCATTGTACGGACCCAACGGTGGTGCGGAGGGTGTAACCACCTGCGAGCTCCGCAAAGCGCAGTAAACAATTTGTATTTTAAATATGGTAGCCTACAGCTATCTAGTTGAATTGAAACTGGATGGATAGGAATGATATTACATAAATACATTAGAAAACAGGTAAGTTTTATTTTATAAGACTCAAATCTTGTACAATATTTAAAAAATTACATATCTTTTATCTCTAATTTTGAAGAATTCAAAGCAATTTGAAAATACTCTTGAAGACTTATTAAGTCTCATTAAAGATTTTACAAGATTTCAATAGATTTTACACTTGTTTGAAAAATCTGCATGGAGTATTTTGGTTGTATCGATCATAGTTTTTCAAATATAGTTGTTAAATATTTATCTAACGTAGCATCAGAATCCTGACGTATGATAACCCTATCCCGGAGGTGGAAGGCTAGGAGTTAACTGAAGGAGGATGACACAATTCTAATATAATTATGATACAAAGGTCGAATATGACTACTGACACAATCATAAAGAACTCTCTCAAACACTTTAGCAAAGGTGACAATTGAGTTATTGGGCGGAGGTTGGATATGTCATTTCTCCTACCAGATTTGAATATAGGAGTAACTCTGCCAATTTTCCATCTGGAGGAATACCGAGGATCTCAAAGACAGATCAAAATGATCTTCGAGGGGACCCAAAATTTCAGCACAACCCTTACATGAAGGAACATTATCTGGTCCACAACCAGTACAAAGTCTCAAATCACCTATTGCTGCAATTATGGCTCTCAAATCAACAGAACTGATTGAGAGAGAAGGGACATTCAGTCTACTGTCTAGGTTCACCTCATTGTCAACATCCAACTGCGACTCATCAGAAAATACTGAAGGAAAATACTGAGCAAAACTATTAGGCAAATCATGGGTCAAAGATCTGATCACCCCAATGCATACCCTCCTGTGTAGAACTGTTAGCTCTTCTTGCATTGTCAAATCCCCAGAAGCTCTTAGCATCGCTCTTAATATTAGTCTCAACCCTATCTAAATAATTATGATATTCATGAGCAATAAATTGCTTAACCTGAGTTCTCAACCTTTTGAATTGCTCATTGTGATATAGAGAAGTGCTTCTTCTTAACGCATCTGGCCTTCCTCTTAAACAGCAGAATTATTTCAGCATTGAACCAAGGTGTATACTTAGTACCCCCCGGCCTGACCATCCTCTTTGAAATACAATTGTCAAAGCACTCATAAATGAAGGTATCAAATAAATCCACAGCCTCATCTACATTACTTAAATCATCCATAAGCCCCAGCGATAGGCTCTCAACTGATTATAAAGCAGGAGATAGTCAGCCCTTCTAAAGTCAAACAGTTCAATGCAATTCAACTGAGAATTAGCAGTGGACCATACCTGAACTGTGACAACAAGAAAAGGATGATGAGGGTCCTCAGGAACCAGGGAACAATCACTTTGCTCAACCCTGATATCAACATTAGAAAATACTAGGCCCAGAATACGATCATTACAATTAAGAACTGAGTTACAGAGAGCCAGATCATAGAAGCCCACAAAAGAAGCCAGTTTCCTAGCAGAAGGAGGCCCAATTCCAAACGATATCTATCATTATTAATCTCAGGTAGGTTGACTTCGTAGATTTACGTATCCTATGAGCATACTTACCAGTACATATATTATATAAACTATAAATTATAAACAGCTATAATTCCTATAAACTGCACATCAATATTAATATTTGCCAAAAAAAGAACATTTTACAAAATTATATATTTACATACAAAATAAATACTAAAATGAATATTGAAAATTAGGTAAGATGGAGTGAAAAATTATCTGATTTCAAAATATCCCTTGTCCTGTTTCATTGATCATAAAACAAATAGCTTAATAAATAAAATAAAATCTTAGTAATAAAAATCATAATATTATTATTAGAGAAACAAAAATCCAAAAAAAGCTATATATACGATTCTATGCAATAATTCATGTATTCATATCAGTTGGACTGCCACATCTAATAATTCCTTCCAATAAAATTCGTAACCTTTACCACTGTAAATTAACCCTGTCAATTGTAAACATAGTTTTTGTCATTTTAATAATTCATCCACAGTCTAATAATTTTTAATCAATAATTATAATTATAAATGATAATTATAAATTATAAATTATAATTTTGTCAATTTTGAATAAATCATAATCACTACCTCTCTAATATTTTTACACCTCATTCAAGGTCTCAACTTTCTTATAATTTTCAGTTTGTGGTACACAATATCTATGATTAGTTAGTGTTGATTGCAAGGATATCCTTATTCTAGGAATTAAACCAATTTATTTACAAATAAAGAATAATCTAATCTAAACTTTCTTGCCTTTTTTGCCGCAATTTTCTGAATTATGCTATCAAAAGAAATCATTGAAACCCTTTCGTGTTCAATTGAGATGATAATCAGATTTGTGAGTATTTTATGTTGCATAGCATTCCTCAAATAGGTTTTTATGAGCTTAAATTTACTGAAACTCCTCTCTCCAGTTGCTACAGACACTGGAAAGTAACAAAAATTCAAATTTGTTTGAAGAAAACAAATATATTAGGGTAAAATATCCTTCTCTCATATCCCCATAATTCATCTCTCATATCCCTTAATTCCCTCTAATATCCTCATAATTCCTTCTCTCATAGCCTCATAATTCCTTCTCTAATATCCCCATAATTCCCTTCTCTCATATCCCCATAATTCCTTCTCTCATATCCCCATAATTCCCTCTCATATCCCCATAATTCCCTTCTCTCATATCCCCATAATTCCTCTCTCATATCTCCATAATTCCCTTCTCTCATATCCCCATAATTCCATTCTCTTATATCCCCATGATTCCTTCTCTCATATCCCCATAAATTTCTCTCTTGACGACAGTTATAGCCCCACACGGCCAAAAAATATTGAAATTTCAAACGAAAAATTCCCGAGAGAGGGGAAGAGCATCTGATTCCTCATATTTTTTTGTTCAATATTCTCTCCTTAAAACTTCGATAAGTGGTTTAATAAGCGAGTTCCCACAAGTGACCCAGGGATCCAATATCGCCATAAAGTACGGGGCGCTAGACTGAAAGAGAGAGAGAGAGAGAGAGTGAATGGGAGAGAATAAGAAAATGAGAGGATGATGTAGAGCGATAATGTGAGAGTATGAAATATAGATGGATTTATCCCCTCTATACACAGTCTTGTAGAATGATACAGTAGCCTACTATATTTCTTTGAATGTATAATCCAAAAACTGGATAAAAATTGGAAATCTCAATTATTGCAAATATTTGGGAAAATTTTTATTTTTTTGATGAAATTCATTTTTGATAAAATGTACAATCAGACAACTGAATGAGAGAGAGAGAAAGTCTAAATGTGTGTGTGAGAGAATGTTTATGAGTAAAAGAAGGGGTGGAGAGGAAAAGAGAGATAGTAAATTACTTGTGAGAGTATTAAGTCTAGCTAGATGAATCGAGATAATGCGAGAAATGCGTACCGTATAGAACAAAATCAGAACAAAAGCTGATAGACAGAGAAAGAGTGACAGGGTGGAAGAGAAAAAGACAGAGAGAGTGACAGACAAAGAGTGTGTGTGAAAAAGAGAAAGATGTGTGAGGAGGAGGAAGAGAGAGATTTCATTTATTTCAATTTGACAATTTCCACTGAGTCTGGTAAGACCCATAGTGGTACAAAAACAAAAATAGTACTGTACAATAATTAACATATTATTAAAACTAAATTTTAATAAGTAAGTACAGTACATCAAAAGTTCAATTACAATACATACAGTGGAAAAAGATAAAAAAAAACAGTGAGAGAGTGTAAATGTCTGAGAGAGAGAGGTACAAAAGAGAGATAGTAAAATACATGTAACAGTAGTTGAAAAAATAAGAGCATACCAAAAGAAGAGGGAGCGACAAAAACACAGTATATACATCGAAAGAAGAGAGACGAAGAGACAGAAGAGAGACAGATAAAAATGGTGACAAAGAGAGACAGTGAGTGTGATAGAGAGAGAGACAGTGAGAGTGTTAATGTGAGAGAGATGAGAACAAAAGAGAGAAAATGGGCGTGGCTGAGTGTGGATCGATGCCGAGTTTGCCCATCTGTACTGGGCCAGCCTAGGACCTGCATGGGGTGGCTGACTCCAGCCGGCTAACCTAAACGCCGCGCCGCTCTTTTCCACAATCCCCTCCTCCTGCTAGCGACAGCTCAAAAAAGAGCTGACCAACCACCATGCGCACGCACAATCATGCAGATCATCCGCAAACGCCGGCTTATCATCTACGGTAGATTGAACCATAGATTACAGACCTGATACGTATAACCAACGGAACAAAGTTAACGGAAACACCCTGGAAATAAATTGAATTTTTTTGCTGGGGATGGTGATACCCACATAAACTTTAGGCTTGTTCGTGGCCGGTAATGGGAAGTATCAATTTACTACTCATTAATAAAAGATTAATAAGATTAATCTTTAAAAAAAATAGTCGCAAGTTATTGTATTGTTTGTTTGTTTTTTCCTGAATAAATTTCTTTTTCTATTTCTATTTCTATTATGATGAGAGATTGTTACATAGTTTCCTTAAAATTATCAATAGTGATACAATCAAGGAAAGGAAACAGACCGAGACAAGATCAGACTGAATTTTAGTCACCCCTTGTCGGAGGCTAACTTTGACGATATCGTATTGTGTCAGCAATTTATCCATTTTTTATGATTAAATATGGAAGAAAGGAAAAAGAACAACAAAAGAAGATAACGAAATTACGAATTATAAGTATACTGTCACCATACTTTCCTTGCCCTATTACCATGGGTAGGGAAATTACTGCTTTAAAAAACCTAAGGTAGACTACCTAAACAAATTTCAAGTGGGCGAAAAAGCACATGACCTAATAGCATGGTGCACACAAAGTAAAAATAAATCATAGAATGATTTCGATTTCCATTCTCAAAGAAGGAGATCACAGTAATATAAATTTTCAATATAAAAAAATTCTCAGTAATAGAAAAGTCCAATCCAACTTGAAGTCAACAAGACTTACAAACCTTATACACTAATATATTATGTAGTCAACATGAATCGATATAAATGAAGAAGCAAGATATTGTAAAAATATAAAGCATTCATTTTTTGTTTAATGAATATTGGTATAGAGTTATAATAATTTACTACATTAACATTGCGATTTAGAGAGAAAGTCAGGACAAGTTACAGACTTAGGAAATCTGACAGTAATATTGATCCAAAACTCATTCTCGAACATTCTATTGAGAGAATGAAAGGAAGTGTTAATAAAGTTATTCACAGTATAACATTGCAAACCGTCCTATGCTTGTTTGTTACATGAGCAGGTCGAAAGACAAGCTCATAAACAAACAAGCGATCACAAAGAGAAGCGATCAATTTGAAGCCTTTTTTAATTGAATTGGATGAGACAAAAATTCGATCGTGTACAGATTTCAAGCCTTCTCATTTCAAAATAGCCAGCTGACCCTCGCCATTTCGATATTCAAGAACGGACATATGGATTCCCCTCCATTCGAATTTACATTATGGATTTCCTTCCCTCCACTTGATAGGAGCATATGGAACGAATATAATGGTCCTTCCTCCACACGAATGTTTCACGTAATGCGGCTCTGCAGAGTGTCTGTATCAATCTGCGCCTAGTCTGATGGACACATCAGGCTGAGTTTGGTATATTGGAGACTACACGCAGATATGTACCACTTGGATTTATCAGGCTATTCAATTCCATCTTCTATCTGAGATAAATGAATAAATTAATTAATCAATGAATAATTAAATGAATAAATAAGTTGGTAAGATACTTTTCAAAACAAATAGATTGATAAAGTGCATAGATATTTTTGGAATAAAATAGAAGTTTTGTTCTGATGAAGCTCCTCGTCAGGAGTGAAATGCATTCCAATTGAGTCCAATAATGTAAGTGAAAACTATTTATTTACAGTGAAATATCAGTCGTTACTTCAACAGAAATTTTGTATTTTCAGCCCCCCTACTTCTTCAAAAACTACAAGTTCAAAACAACCGTCTGCGGATAGTCTGTCCCATCATGAGCCGAGCCTAATGAACGCTGCAATTCGACTCCCAAAGCCCCTCAAAGGAAAGATGATATTCAAGACCGTGAAGGACCCTATCCTGCCGAAGACGTTGCTTGGAAGTTTTGGGACCCTAACATCCGTGCTAATGACTTTGTACGACGATTGCTACCATTATCTGTTTAGTGAAATCAGATTTATGCATGTAATTAAATTGGGGAGCAGATTATGGTAATTGTAATGATTATAGAGTGATAATTACTATTCTGTAAGAGGATTTTCCAAAGATTAAGGGCAAACTTTGATGTGTAATTTCCTTTGTAAATATAATTATGTTTTGAGTTTAGGACAAGAACGTAGGCCTGAATTTAATTATCGTTCAAATCTATAAAATTCATCAATAACATTCTAACCATGTTTTATAAATTGTCTTTTTCAAAGTCCCTTCCCTACAAAACCTTAAAACTGCTTTCACCAAAACGAACTGTCTTTTATTAAACTGAGGTGTCTTCAATTCCACCAAACTGCAAAATATTTGTTTCAGGACCATAAAATAGTTTCGAATAAACCAAGCATCTGCGGCTGTGGTATTAATGACAATAACTCATTTCTAGTCCAGATTCCATAGCAAAGTGAACGAGCTATCACATAGAAATAAGAGTTGCCATAAAATAATCAACAGGTTATATAATTATATGACATCAGAAGAGTAGTAATTATCATTTTTGATTAAAAAAAGAAAGCTAAACAAGCTGTGAAGACTGTAATGATAGAAGTATAGCAACAATACGCAGATCAAAGAGAAAATGCAAATAATAATAGATAGATGTTGACGGACAGAGCTCAATGAACGGCGGACCAATCACGAGCAAGCTTTAAATTAGAAGTAGAACCACGCCTACAGGCACGCCTTCAAGCTCCGCCTTCTCTCACCTGATTGTCCAGCAGCGTACTTCTGAATTCTGCCAGTAGATAGCAGCAGTTATAGGGTGATGTTCTGTACAACTTTCATCTAGATGTGGATGGCGGTAGGAACTGGGTAGCCTACTATTCTTGTTCAATGAGGGAGAATAAATAGATTCTTTTTCATTTATTGAACTAGGATTATCGATTAACATATTTTTAATTCTAGAAGTGTTTGTGTTGAAAGTGAAATTTGAATATTTGTGATTTGTAATAGCTTTTTACATTAACATTAATTTATTCAATCAAGCATAATATTACAGATTTTTTCGGAAAAGACATGAACAGAACAGATACCTTTAAAATTTCCATCAATAATTTATTTTTATTCTACAACTATGACATTCTCTTAATATTATCAGGACTTCCATCAAGATTCTCATCCATTATGACTTCAAAAGCATTTCAACAAAAATGCATAGTATAGCTACACCAATAACATTATGTATTCCATCCGCTTATCACTGTAACAAAACCACACACTCACACATCTCACATGTGTGCTGTCTTTAGTGGGAAGAGTCAGCACAGGGTGTGAGTTCCGGGTGCAGTTTCTGCTGATGTGCAGCTAACACCCCCCTCCCCCCACTAACCAAATGTGGAAAAGGGGAGGATTCGAGGACAGGTCGGGGGGATGGTTTAGGGATTCAAGGGCGGCAGAAGAGGGGAGTTCAAGGGCCAGAAGAGTGGTAAACTGGAGGGTGGTTTCAGATAGGGAGGAATGGACAGATTTACAGGGACACCAGGAAGAGATCCCCCCACCCCCAATTTACTACTACTAACTTTCCCTTTCTGCATTCCACCTACTACAACTGTACTACGTCACGAGATGCTGCGCGTGCGTGCGAGCCGATTTCGAGGTTGTGTCAACAGCCTGCTTGCTGCCTCCTGCACAACATCCATTCAAATATTTACAAGCCCACTCCTATCATATAGAGACACCGGCCGGCGGTGTTTTAGAATGAATCCCTCCTCACAATGTGCAGCCTGCATCCAGCTGTGAGGATGCTCTGTCATTCCGCTGATGAAATGATGAAAAATTGAAACACGCAGGGGAAGATTGGGAATTGAATTGTGTTTTTTGGTAAACTCAAACATTGTTGAGTTTAACTGATCAGAAAATGATTGATAGATCGTAGTACACAGCCTGTATGATCACAGTGTCGCCATTGGTGTGAAAGGGCCCATAAAATTGTGTTGGGAAAAATTGTTTGTCACTTTTGTTAATATTTTGAATTATGATATTATGAGCTCACAGGCAGAATTAAACCTATTCCCTCACTTGTCCAACTTCCTTTCAGAGAAACGACATTTAAAATCACTTTCATAACATGAAGATATCATCTCATGAAGGATGTAAAATTAAAAAGGAGAATATTAGTCAATAGAATCACATCAGAGCCGATAGAATCGAGAGAATCACCAAATTTTGAGTAACAAATACTTCTTCTTCTTCTTTGGCTTTGCCTTTATCCCATTTAAATGGGGTCGGCATTCCTTCTTCGTAGTCTGCTTCTCCACAACACCCTGTCCAATGCTTCCTCTCTCCTCCAACCATTCTCCTGCATGTCCGCTGCTATTCTGTCTTTCCATCTCATCTTCGGTCTACCACTCCATTCAAAACCAAATCCTGCACTCTCTGCCCCACATATTAAATAGGAATTAGTTAAGAAATGAGAATCTAAATTTAGCATAGGAAAGTATATTCTTTTTCATTCAACATTCTCTATTATGATTCATTAATCTAGTGTAGATCTTATTTTAGTATTTGAGTAACAAATACTAATGAGCCGCAAATAGTATTTGGCATTTCATTCAAATTTACTACTAGTACATAATTATTAAAGAACGTTTTTCAAAAGAAAAACATTACGGAATTGAGTCAAAATCTTTACTCACGTGACACTTCTTCATATTATTAGTCTATCTATTCCTTCAGTTGAGGATGAATTCTGTTCAAAGCGATAGTCACATACCTGAAAATAAAAATGAAATGGTTATCATCTACATCAAAATTTATTCATGACTGAATATTGCGTATCACAAATGAATATTCTCAATAAGTGAACG
Organism: Laodelphax striatellus; assembly: GCA_017141395.1. Taxonomy (NCBI): domain Eukaryota; kingdom Metazoa; phylum Arthropoda; class Insecta; order Hemiptera; family Delphacidae; genus Laodelphax; species Laodelphax striatellus. Next base: position 13,452,912 of record CM029538.1, on the reverse strand, counting down.
TATGGATATTCTATGTGAGTTCTGAGTTGGAAAACATATTGAATTGGAAATGGAAACTACACAACATTGTAACATTGATTTTACAGGTTTTTAAAAAATTGTCTTCATGTGAGTTGGCAAATAAAAATGACTAACACAACCGGGAACTGAACCTAGATTGACCTTAGAACCAATAAGATCAATCAAGCTCCAACTAAGAATCTCGTGAGCCGTCCCACTTTGCCATCACTTAAAAGGTCAAGTCTAAAAGAGGACAACTATATAGGCTGTCTACTTTTGGGAATGCTATCAATTATAAAACTGTGATCAAGTCTTAAAAATGTGATCAAAAGGTAAAGTCTATTCTACAAGTAATTGACATAAACTTTCGCTATTTTAGGCTGTATATTATCCTACAGCAAGGTTCAGAATGTGCACCTACAATAATGATTCCAAATTTACTCATTTTCTGTGCAAATGACATGAGATTCAATAAATGATTCCAAGTCTCTATTGCTAAACCATTTCCAAGTTACGTTCCCCAGCCAAGAAAAACTCACAGAGGCTCCCTAGAATAACTTTTCTCATCTCAAGAGTGCAAGATTAGTTATTGAAAATTCCCAACTTTGAAAAATAGATTATTCTGCAAAAGTAGACGAACTCTTTAAAAAATTAACAGATCTGCTAATAGTACCTATACTGTATACTCCCTAGAATAATTCCTAAAAATTACTTGTAATAACATGAAATACCTGAAAAAGTAAACAGAAATAGTTTTTAAATTTGAAAAAAATCTGGTTAATTAAATAAAGTATCAGTATCGAGTCACGTTCGAAGGTGCCATACTATTAAGAAAAATCAAAACCAACAGCATGTGGACAAAAATTGTATGCGCTATTGAATTAATCAGGTTGTTATGCAAATTCTCGAAATATCAGTACGAGACTATGCATAAAGCGGACACGAAACAATGCAGTAAGGGATGAACTGCAGAAAAGGGGTGAGAAGGGACGTAAATGAACGTGCGAATACAAGACGAAGCAACGCATACATTCAGAACACAGTCAGTGCCTGTTGATAGGGCTTAAACCCTTCCCAACAAACCCACTTAGACCCTTTCAAGGCTTAAACACAGATGCAAGGCCTATTGTTTTTTCCTCCCTCAAGGTAAGTGACAATAAGTATCGGGTCATTGTTTTCCGTCATCTTCAGCTTTCCTCTCATCATTCCTTTTCCCTTCTTTGTCCTCCTCTTCTTCCCCTCCCCTCCTTCCCTTTCCATTTCCAACGTCACCCATCATTAATTCCTTCCACCTCCTCCCATTATGATGGAAATCCCCCCCGGCATTAGAAGCGAAACTGTCGGAGTTTCCACTTAATCCACGCCATATTTTCCACTAGACTGACTTCGCCTGTCACTCTGGATCATGTGACCTTAAATCAGCACCTCAGGAATGATAATAATTACAGTTCCAAGTTTGATTAAGGTCGGTGTGTCGGTGAGTAATAAAATTTCCTTCCTATTGAAAATGTTGGGATTATTCGGATATAAATGAAAAAGTCTTGGAATAGAAACTTTTTTAACAATTAGAGAGCAACATGCGACAAACAACAATATGAAGATATATATTTTTTAAGGAATAAATATGGAGTCTCATTGATAGTTGTCTTGTCAATATTCTCGATATTCTTGATATTCAAATATCAAGTTCCTCGAACCCTTCTGGGGTTCCTGTCCACGCATTTCTAGAATTTTTTAATACTTTGGATACTTTGAGTTCGTTAGCAATGCACCAATTTCTCAATGAAATCGGTCCTGTCTCTACCCATAATTACCCTCTCTTTCTTTCTTGTTATCTTTATGGCAACCAGAAGAAATATAATCTGAGATTATTCCTAAACAAGTAATTGTAATTGGTTTTCTTTTGGGAAAATAAATACAATAGAAAACACGTTTTGAAATTGTCAAAATCCACTTTAATAAACACAATGTTCACAGTTCATATTAAAGTGGAATTTGACAATTTCAAGTTTTTGTTTCCAAAACAAGGTGCTGAGAAACATTGTTGATGCTCCTTGGTACGTGAGGAACAGCGATCTGCATAGAGACCTTCAAGTTGACCTGGTATCCTACCAACACCACAACGTCGAGTGCTTGATTCAAGTGTCTTGTGTCCAGTGAAAAAGCAGAGCAGTGGTGTGAATGAATGAAACCTAGCTGTGTAGTACCGTCATCAGTAGTGTACTTAGATTTAATTGAATTAATTTGAATAAGAGAGCCTAAGGAGGACTACTCTTGTAAAAAGTGCTTAGTAATTTAGGTTAGAAAAAAGTTGCTCATTAGTCTCAAGACTAGATAGCAATCTATCTTTAATAATATAAAAAAAAAGTTTTTGTTTTCGAATTACCATCTTTGTATCGAAAAAGCTGATATAGTAAACGCATTGAGATGGGATAAATGGTGAAGGTGGAGTCTATTCAACAAACACTCTTCTTATTTGGACCCCTTTGTTGTGGACATGAAAAGAAGACGTTACACGAGACTGGCATGAATTGCAAGCAGTTGAATAGCTGCATCGTCGCTTGCTCCAAGTTAAATTGAGCATGCAACGTATAATAATGCAATTACAGAATACTGTAGGGTTAAGTGAAGTCGAAAATTACCATACAATTGAAGTGTACTGCAGACAAGTGATTGACAGACAACGGGACCAATGGCGATAAAAACGTAGCAGAAGAATCTTTGCATCCTGTTTACACTCCAACAAAGGAGTCACTTTTCTGCAAACCAATTCCTTTTTGCATCTTTCATACCCTTATTTTTACCCAATATTCTCCCCTTCAGAGCAAACAATTGATTAGTTTATTGTAGAAATAATGTTGATAATTGACTGATATGAATGCAATACTGTAGGATGGAAATTTGGAATATCAGTAAAATTTATTCACTAAAATAGACATATTCCATACATGGGAAATGATACCATTTTGAAATCATGGTTCCCTTATTTTCATTTATTACGTTATTCTACACAAGTTTAAGCTTCGGCTTCATCAAATTCTTATTTAGGACTATTCCAACAATATGCTTATAATTTTGTATATATTGTAATCGTAAATTATATTATCGTATAAATTATTATACGATAATTATTACTGATGCTGATTGTAATAACTGTTTCTTGAGTTGCGAGTGGATAGTGTTTGAATTTTCAGATCAGTTTAAATGTTTGCTCTTAATGCCAAGAACCAAAATGGCGGGTGCTCATACCCAGTTTTTATAGAGCCTTAGCTCAAGCTGATTCTCAAAAACTGTAACTCCCTAAGAATACAATCTTCCAATCTTGATTTTACAGACTAAGAAAAGAACAATACAAGTTGTTGAATTCAAGGACAATACAAGGGAGACAGCAGAGAACATTTTAGTGTAAAAAGCATGACGGCTGTCAAATGCTTAGAGTCGCACTTGAATAATTTCAAGTTCTTCTGCCCTGGGCTTTGAAGAGTGTTCGTTCACAGCTTCTGCCTCGTTTCTTCATTTCGTTGCAAATAGGCTTCGTTACGTCGTGCCATCACCACCTTTAGGGGCGTTTTCTCCCATTTCTTTTACAGTAAATTTATTTTTTTCTCTCTCATCGTCAAACATGTTTTTCCTCTACAGTTACACAAGAAGGGCTATTTCAGGGTTTCATTTATTTTTTAGAGATATTTGTCTTCAGACGGATATAACTAGCGTTTTTACAAATTCTCATTTTATGTTTTAAAAGTCTAAACCCCCTTTTAAAAGGCGTAAAAGTTAAATAATTGATTTAATCTGAGAACCGTTGTGAAAGAATAATACAGAATACAAAAAAATTGTTAAATTATTAATAACCTTCTCCCTTAGGTGCCTATTTGTTACCGAATTTGGGCAATAATAATCATTGACAGTTGTATTAAAACCTAATTTGGCGAAATTGAAGTTGTCGTGATTTCTTTTTTTTCCTTACGTGTGACGATAGTCAATTATTTTCAATTTTCAGGTGTCGTGATAATTTTCATCATTATACACATTGGACTTGTGTAAGTTTCATTTTGATTGTAACATATTATAAAAATTGATTCATTATATATTAAATACTTTTGCTTCCTATATAACATTGAATTAGTAATAAATCCTTATTGTCAAAAATTCTCTTTGTGAACCTGCAGTAGGGTTGATTATTATTAATAAACGAATTTTATACTGTGCATTCACAAGAATTATTAATATTCATTACTAGAGGATTAAAAAGGTCAATACTAACAGACATGGCTAGAATGATTAAAACTGCAGACATGGCACGCCTTTTAAAAGAATGTAAATCCCCCACTGGATTGGTAAAACTAATGAGTCACACAGTCATACTTTTCATACTCTCCAATTAGCAATCTGAGTTTAGCTCATTAGTCCCAGACTAGGTAATGATAGTAATGAGAAAAAAGGGAAAATTATTGATCTTTGCAAAATAAACCAACTGTGATTTAATAAAACGAATAGGAACCAAATCAAATTAATCTGATTGTACAAAAAAGTGCTGGTACTTAAAAATTTCCAATGCAACTCAGATGCTGTGTTGCTTCCTTGATAATTGCATTGTCGTCACGTTGATAACCTTGGAATTGAATGAGCAATATCAGAACTACCTCCAACTATAATTAGCCATGCAATCACCTATTGCATACAATCAAGAAACTTATTATTCCTTGATTTGATAGTACAATGCGGTAGATAAAGGCAGGGTATATGAAGATTATAAGAGTATGAAGATTATGAAGAGTATAAGAGTATATGGGAAGACTCAGTAATGTCTGTTGTTCCACAGACACAGGCAAAATATGTCAAGAAAAATACAAACAATATGAAACTGCATTCTGTTGGAGCGCATTCGGCTTCTGGTGATTGTTATTTGTATTTGTAGGTAAAGATTTTTGCGCTTTCCAGTATTGGAGTCTTACAGTAGAATGATCAGAAGACTTCACTTTTCCTCGTTCAATCCTTGAAAATGGCATGACTTATTTCAGCCCTTTTCAATAATCTATTAATTGAACTCTAAAAAATTGACTCTCAAGAGGGTCTTCAAATCTAAGTTCAAGATTTATTTATGCGGCTATAGAAAATGTTCAATACATCATTATCAATTTATCATAATCATCATCAACAACAACAACTACAACATCAACAACAAAATATCATTATACAGACCGTCACCATCGTCATCATCATCATCGTCATCATCATGATCAAGTCAAAAATCCCCTTCAAGTACACTCATTGAATCTGCAAAACTAACGGAACACCTGCATACCGAAGTTACATTCAATTACAGTTCTGACTGCAGCAGCCGAACATAAATTCTAATTATTAGAATTTGCAGCTAACTGCCTCTTCCAAAGTGGAACTATGTGCTGCATTCAACCAATAAGCTAACGGTGCAATGCCACGACCGATAAAATTGAACCAAACAAAAAAAAGGAAAGGGAATGATTATCAACACAAGCAAACGGTGAATTGGAAAATGAAGAAGAAAAAGAAGAAGAAGAAGGAAGTGGAAACAATAATTCAAGCAATAGTTCACGCACGTCCAGACGAAATGATATATTGTCGTATTCTCAACTTTGGGTCCACTATATATCTGTATAAAAAAAACTTTATCTGTGATCACGAATTATAATTCTACTCTGAGGAACTCTCCACAATCAGTGGATCTCCTTTTTAACACCTTTCTCTAATACACGCCTACACAGAATGCCAGTATCTTTCTTCTACCTCTTCTCCTTTTCTCCTCTATCATCTTCTCATTCTCCTTATCTGTCTTTTTTCTTCTTCACCAATCTTCTCCTCTCTAATGTTCTTTATCTCTCTCCCACCTTATTCATAACTTATTTCGTTGTTTTCTTTCTCTCACTAATTTTTGCGCCCTTGGCTTGTTAACGGTCTCCTAATCAGATTGTCTTTGCATGCAATTGGGTAGTCAACTGTACTTTCCCAATCTTGCTCCTTGTTCGACAGAAATTATTCCACTATGAAATCGATAAGAAAATGCGTATCGCACGTTTCTTTTAAACAAAAATGTTTACATTTTTTTGCAAATTTATCCAATATCAAGGGAAATTTCTATTTCTATCTTTGCTACAAATCAAAATCAAATTTTTCAAAATCAAAATCAAATTTATTGCCATTCTTTTTTTACAAACAATTGAAATAAAATTTTGTCAACTGGGGAGAGAGAGAGAGAGAGACGAAGGTATCCAATTACTGTATTATTTTATAATGTACAAAGAGCTACAAAAAAATGGAATTCTTAAAAGTTAGAAATAGTATTCCAACTATTTTTTTATAGTTATAATACCTGGATCATGAAAGAGCAATGACCCATGTAAAAATACTTGGTATTCATTCATAGAACAATAGTTTCTCAGTAGGGAGTAATATGGGGAATGGGGATTCTACTCCAGGAGTAAAGTGTAATTGAAAGTGTAAGTGAGGATCAAACCTTACCTAGGTGTACGTTCTACTCCTGGCGTAAAGCGTAATTGTTTCATAAAACCTTTCCTTCTCATAATATTTTACTTCATTATTGTAGGCTACTCAAATTCCAAAATGAATTTGAATTCTTCATCTCAGTTGCACAATGATCTGTTGAGCTTAATTAAACAATGTTAATTCTGAAGTTTAATCTCCAACTAACAATGTTAATTCTCAGGTTTAACCTCAGATTAACAACGTAGATTCTTGAGTAATCGAAGGTTAGCTTCAGTTCACTCTGGTGCAACCTGGTTTCAGTATACAAACAAATACAGAAACAACACATAAAACTATTCCTCATCACCATTACACTGAAAAGTGAACCAAATAAATTTATTCGTATTTCACAAACATCCACCTAATTATTGGCCTAATTGCGTAAATGGAACGAATCGAGGAAAGCACATTAGGCATTGTGATAGATTGTCACTTCATTAGAGGCGATAACAAACTTTATGAATGCCTGTGTGGTGTGTGATGTTATTTGCTTCCCTAAATGAATCAGTTCCATTTCACTGACAGTTAACAGGCCAGTGACTCACCGGGGCTTAATTTTCCAAAACAGCTATCGTGTCAATGTTCGTGTTCAACCCCCTCCACCCCCACTATCAAATGGCCCCCCTCCATGCCTTAAAATGGCCTCTCCTCTTCCCCTAACAATGGTCACCCCCTCTCATCGTGTCGTTAATATTTTACTTTTGGTCACGTGACCCTTGGGAAAGTGTTTATTTATTGAACTAGCCCTAACTTCGTCACGAAGCGGTCTGTCTGTTGTTGTAAATGAGTTGTGTAACAATTGCTGGGACAAGTATACGCACTTTTTGAGTGGACGTAAGTGATAGAGTTTATAATAGCTAGAATTTCAACCCCCAACAATTCAAATACATGAATACAAGGTGGTTGAGATCCGAATTTGAATATAGAATATCAAAAAATCATTATTTGAAGACAACTTTTAGTTTGTGAACACATTTAGCAAATTTGTACAAATATAAACACATTTGTTGAACACATTTAGCAACGAAACAGTTGCTGATCAATTGAATGATACGATATCAAAGTATGCACGTGCTCAAAATTCCAGGGATTTGGAATCAATGTATTTAGATGGATCGAACATACAGGAGGCCATATGCATAGTGCTTTGAAATATCAACTTTTGAGAAAAATAACAATTTCTCAATTTGAATCTATGGAAAATTATAGGTGTTCTACCAGCATCTCTATGTTGAATGAGATTGAATTTTGAAACTTATTCAATGCTCTAATATACAAAACAACAACATAATAAACCATAAAATTTGTTGAAGAATAGCTGTTGAGGAAACTGTGATGAAAAGTGGATTAGATCAAAGAATAACTTAAATAGAATAGGCTGAATTATTATGTACAGCAATTATTCAACATTTCATATTTTAACTTCTTCAATATTATTCTTCAACGAAAACAATAATTCTTTGAGATGACTAATTCTCCAAAAATCTACTTTAGACACTATTACTACTCTTATCAAAACTAATGGATACTAAAAAATTTTTTTTCCTCTAAAAAGTATTTCATTTTGATAGCTTGATAGTATCCAAATAGTGAAACTTTAAAAAATATCACCATAAAAAGTTATTTTAAGCTGATGCTCAGCTTCAAGGTCGATTCATACATACACGTAGGACTGGACTGGGACTGGACTTAGACTGGACTTATACGACTGTACCGTTTTCGATGGAATCGCTTTTTGAGAGTAATCTAGAATATGCTTCAAAATTTAAATTTGAAACTATAAAATATAGGATTAAAATATATTGTAATCTATTACTATTGTACGATAGATAATAAACAGAGACTTTTAAGCTCCAAAACAATAAAATATTGCAGAGTCTGATGCAACTATTGTGGAAACTATTACAACATATTATATCATAATCATAAAATGCCAATCTTAATCATAAACTGATCCATTGTTAGAGATTGAAAGCAATATGCTAGTCTTAAATAAAACTGTACGCTTCAAAACTATAAAACAGAACTGGCCTTTATTGTGAGGGCTGATAACTGATGGAACTATTGTGGAGACTATTAAAACTTATACCCATAAAATCGTCAAATGATAGTCATAAACTAAACTACTCCATCAAGACTACCAAATAAAATAGAAAGATGATCTTTGATAGCAACTACACTGCAAAGAACATTAAATACAACAAAACTATCAAATTAAACGGAACTATTGTCTACAAGAGAGTGTGGAGCAAAGCCTATGCTACAGTAATACTAGGACCAACAAACAAGAGATAGGACTGAATTGAGAATGGCAAAGGCGAGACCTAAATGGGGTCAATTGGTCACGTAATTGCACGCGGAGGAAATTGAGGGTAGAATTCCTAACAATGTTAAAGGGGACTGCATTTCATTAAGACCAATGAAACGTCAAGGCGATGAACACTATGTTATCCAGCTGATGGAAGTAGGTATAGGTCTAGTATTGTGACATCATCACAATATATTCCATGTAGTATTGTGACGTATGACGTTATCTATTCAGCCCAAGTATGAGTATTCAGGGGCGTCATTTGGAAGGGGGGTGGCAGGGGGACATTTGCCCCCCTGATTCCTGGGTTACAGAAAATATTCTGTACTAGCTAATGTACAAATAAGCATTTTATCCGGTCAAATGTTAAAAACTTAGCGGCAGAGTAAAAATCTTTGTATTCTTGTAATTTAAAAAAATTAATTTTTACACTATTTAACTACTACAGTATTAACACTCTTTAAACACGTAATATTCATAATTATTAGTGTACACATATAGGTCTGAATAATAACAGCAGAGCCAATGCATTATTTTTAGTACGAACGTCTGAACGTATTGATCACGTTTATCGTTTTTATCTAAGAAGATGACCAACTTACCAGAATATTACTATGATTCTGTCTGTTGTCAATAATAATTGTCGTTTTGCATTAATTTTCTGCGTATATTTAAGGAAATTTTACTCATAATTTTGTTGTAATTCAAAGTGCATTTGACATTTGAAATAAGCTTAAAACTCTCTTTTTGGTTTCAAAGGTGCTCAATTTTCTGGGGGAGGACCCCCGGGCCCCCTCTTTGGTAGAGGGTATTCCATAACCCCCACATGAATGTGGTTTTTCGTAAATTCGAAGTTTTTCTTGAGGAACGCAATATTGTAGAAAATGTTCCTCAACATTCACTACCCAATTGTCAACAAAGTTTCAGCTGCAAATTAATAACAATTGTTGTGCAGATGTAGATTGTAGATTAGTTCAATACTATTCACTGTTTTTCAATGTCTAGTTCAAAATCTCAAAATCCAGTTAAGTTCATTGTTTGTCACCGTTTTTTAATTAAGGAAATTATTTCAATCACTCTAATGACTTTAATGGCTTGGAAAGATACCGTGAAAAAGCGTGAGATACTGTGTAGTAGAAACAGAATAACGGTTGGATTATTCAAATTAGGGGTACTGTAATTGATACGGTCAATAATCGGTGGCACGCTAACTTAATTGCCGAAAATAATGAGTAATCAGGATAGCTTTCAACTGAACGGTTTCCAAGTCGGGTTTGCATGGAATATGAGTTTTTTTGTATTAGTAGAGATAGTATAGGAGTTTTTATGTGTGGTTTCAAGAAGTCGCTCATAATACCAAAGTATTAAAAGTCACTTCAAATACTGAAAGTGATTAATAATATAAAAAGAAACTACTAGAAGTAGTTTGTAAGAACTACCACGTTCTAATGGTTTCACCACACTACAGAGATAATGAAAAACTATACCGGTATTGTCAATTTATAAAAATCTGTATTGATTTTAATTTGAACACTGCAATAATCTGAAACTCTACGATATAATTTTTATCAAAATACTGCCCTAGAAACTATAATTGTTTTAGATCACATGAAGAAGAACAAAAGAAGCAGGAGGAGAAGCAGAAAATGAAGAATAATAAGGGCAGGAGAAGAAGGAAGAGAAGGAGATGAAGGACGAGGAGGTGGAGGTAGAAGAGGAGGAGAAGGAGGTGGAGGTAGAGGAGGAGAATAAAGAGAAGGAGGAGGAGAATGTGAAGCGGAGGGAGGAGGACGAAGAGGAAGAAGAAGAAAAAAAAGATAATGAAAAGAAAAGAGGATAAGTAGGAGGAGGAGGAAGAATAAGAATAACAGGAAGATGAAAAGACTAGTAGAAGGAAAGAAGGATAAGGAGAGAAAGATGAAGAAGAAGAAGAAGAAGAAGAAGAAGAAGAAGAAGAAGAAGAAGAAGAAGAAGAAGAAGAAGAAGGAAGAAGATGATGAAGATGAAGAAGAAGAAGGAAGACGAGGAAGAGAAGAAGATGATGAAGAAGAAGAAGAAGAAGAAGAAGAAGAAGAAGAAAAAGAAGAAGAAGGAAGAAGAGGAAGAAGGAAGAAGAAGGTGAAGGAGCAGAAAAAGAAGAGCTGAATAATAATAAGAAGCCTCTTTCTTGTAAAGTATTGAAGACCAACACCCGAAGGATAGGACTAGAAAGATACCGGCTGCATAGCAGCTACTATAGATCATCGTCTAAGCTAAGCGTTTTAATAGCTGTACGTTCACACATAAAGAGGAGCGTTACATAAAGATCATCTTTTTGCTTTTGCCACACGAACAAGGCAAGGCATAGGTCGTTCGTTCGTCGTAGGGAAGAACCGCTGCAGGCCTTCACAACATAAATTATTATTGAACGCGACGAATCAGAGCAGAAAAAGAACAAGCAGGAGGAGAAGAAAAGGATGAGCAGAGGGGAAGAAGAAGAAGAAGAAGAAGAAGAAGAAGAAGAAGAAGAAGAAGAAGAAGAAGAAGAAGAAGAAGAAGAGGAAGGAGTAGATTAAGAGGAGGAGGAGGATGAAAAAGAAGAAGAGTAAGATGAAGAGGAGGAAGAGGGGGAAGAGGGGGGAAAAGAAGAAATGATAATGATGATGATTATGATGATGATGATGATGATGATGATTATGATGACGAGGAAATAGATAAAAAATAATCTAATATAAAAAGATAAGAGCCGCTAAAGCCGCTAAAAGCGTGACGCTGCTCCTCCATCTCTTCATAACGTTTCTTTTTCACCTTCTTTTAATGTTTCTTTTCCTTTTTCTCCTTTTACCTTATCGCGTCCTATCTTCTGTTTTAACATTTATCATTTTGCATTCGATTACTCTACATAATCATAACCCACTTTTGTTGCTCCTCTACTCATAAACTCATACTTTTCCTAATTCCACTCCTATTTTTCATCAACTTTCTCGCTTTCTTTCTCTTTTTTTACTTCTCTTTTATTTTCATGAAAAACTTCTCCTACCTTTTGCTTTTCTTGATCATCATTTTCTCCATCAATTTTCTTCCTCTTTTTCTCATTCTGTTTATCTTGTTCTTCATTAAATATTCCCCCTACAGTTTCCTCTCCTTGTTCATAATTTTCTCCATCAGTTTTCTTTCTCTCTTTCTCCTTCTTTTTATCATGTTCTACATAAAACATTTCCCCCACAGTTTCCTCTCCTTGTTCTTAATTTTCTTCATCAATTTTCTTCCTCTCTTTCTCCTTCTTTTTATCATGTTCTTCCATGATTCTATCCATCAAATTTCTACCTCTTTTTCTTTTCTATTCTTCTCATTACTTCACATAAAACAATTTCCCTACCTTTTTCTCTCCTTGTTCCTAATTTTCTCCATCAACTCATCTCTCTTCTCTTCTTCTTTCTCCTCCTTCTCTCTCCCCATCATCTTTCGCTTCCTCACCACTATTGACCAGCACCGGATGTGAATGATGAATAGACGCCAGGTGAAAAAGTGAGAAGAAAAAGAACAGACGTGTGGTACCGTACGTGGAGGGAGGTGGGGGAATTCCTTCACACTGTGTGTAAATGCGCGTATAAGCGCGTTGTGTTTTGATGTGTTGGTTTAGGTTTTGTGTTTTGAATCCCAAACGGGAAGGGCACAGAGCAGAGATCACATACATCCAGCAGACTCTCAAAGAACGTCACACAAAGAGATTTCAATGGAGCGAGGCAGGAATAAGATGACAAAATGGCATTAGAAAAATTAGAACTTCCCTCAAAATGATTTCCAGGAAATCTTCAAACTTCTAGCTTCTGAGGAAAATACGAAATTCACATAATTTCAACTTCTAGCTTGTATGGAAACTTAGAAACCAGGTTTTGAAATTCACATAATTACAAGTTGTATAGAAACTTGGAAAGCAGCTTGTGAACTATTAAGTTTCAAAAGAGAATTCTTGCAAGAAACAGATTTCTCTTATTTCAGTATTCAATCAAACATATAAATACAGTTTAGAGGGAAAAACAGAAGTTCCCTCAACACAAAACTTCTTCTGTTCTAAAATTTTAGAGCACATATTTCATCATTACGGCGTTTACAATGCCGTCTTAAAGTGTGTAAGAATTTATCCACAATGATGCAGGCACTTCAATAATAATGGGTGAATTGATGTACACTTTGAACATTTTAAAAGTTGTAATGGGTTTATTCATTGTCAATCATCGTGCCTTAGCAAAATGGCCGTCATGCTCTCCAACATGTATAAATAATTAATGTAGTCTAAAGAAATAAACTATTTATTTATTCATTTTAAGATTTTAACCATTGCAATTTAAACAACCTGCATCAAAAAATACCAATAATAAATTTGTTGCTCTGTTGCTCATGAAAGCCCGAACAAATGTATGGCTGAACTTATTCATGTACTTATGTAATGTAAAGAAATAAATCATTGCCACTGCAGTTTAAACAAACTGTATAGAAAAGACCAATAATAAGTTTATTTACTGTAAATAAACCATTGCCACTTCAATAACTTGTATAAAAAAGACCAATAATAAGTTTGCTGCTCATAATAAAAGCCTGTACAAATACGAGTTCATCTAATTGATTTCAGAACCCATTTATGGTAATAGCCATTAACAAAATAACACTAACTTGATTCTGACTCGCACAGTGCTTATTAATATTGATGTCGGGCCTCCAGGGAATGATTCTGGTTGGGATCTTGACACTAATTGTTGTGCAGTACAGTCAACCTCCTTAGCAAGAATGAGGTCAAGGTCGATACCATTCCTACACATTCACTGGAAACCGGTATCAATACGTTTTGGAACAGTAGGCTTCGTACTTAGCTACAGTACTTGCAAATAATAAAATTATTGCAATAAGCAACATTCAACTTCAACTTTAAGTTGATGGATCGCATCCATACTTTTGTATTTGGATTTGATTTTCATTTGGCGAGAAGAGACTGGTATTAATAAATCTTGGGACAGAGGGCTCCATAGAGTAATAAAATTGAAAGCAACCGAATTAAAAGTGATAAAATTGCACTCAACTTCTACATGAAGCTAATGGGTTACTACTTGATTTGGATTTGTTTGGTATTTTTTCAAAATATGATGCCATGATTCCTGCATACCAGACTTTACGTGGATTGACAAGAGGGATGATTATGATTATAATTGTTTGGACATGTTTTCAATTTTCAAAATTGAGACTAAATCATAAATTACAGTACTAGAATTATAAATTACATCTGATAACTAGATGAAGAAAAGAAGCTATAAAATTACATTAAGATCAACTGCTCGACTTAATTGATGGCCCAATCTTTTGGTTTAGCACAGTACTAGAATAATCAATGAATAACATACATTTAAAAAACATATACGCGTACAGCATATACGTTGTACCATTGATTTTAGATAGAAAAATTCTACCTAAAATCAATGGTTGTACCTTGCCAGCATTTATCAGTTTTCTCTCAAACAAATGATAGCCAAAATATCAAATTCTCTCATGAATTTTCAACCAAACGTATTCATACTTTTCGCTAATTGTGATAATGTAGTTTATGACTGTACTTCTGAGAAGCCTTGAATACAACGCAAAACGTAACATGACATTGTTAGCGTTAACCAAATTATTGAAAAATTACAGGAAACATTTTTAGCCGATATCTCATCATCTTCGAGACCTCACTTCCATTCATTATAACTACTTATTAGAACTACGCTAATATTCTTATCTTGACGATAAGCAGTTTCAAGTTGTTTTTCGTACTTCAACGCGTAACATAATTATTACTAGACTATACTCAAGTACGGTACGGTACTGATAATAAGAGAATAATGTTTTAGTTCAACCAGCATTTATTCAGTTTCACACTTATTTAGAATACCAAAAACATGCATTGAAATTTCAACTAATTTATTCCGTAATGATGAATATTTACTTTTTTCAGCCTTCAGTTCTTTTGAGGAATAATACGATAACAGGCATAGTGTAGCCTACTATTTCAGATGCTATTTTTGAAGTTGAAAAAGCGTGGATGGTTTCCAATTGCACGTAGAATTGCCAGAAACTGGAAACCTGAATTCAATACCAGATTACTGTTGTACCTTGAAATCATACTATTAGGCCTACTCATATTTTTTTTTCACGTCAAAATTAGTAATATCCTATTAACATTGGATTAATTTGTAGAAATCTTATTGATGTTGTGGAACTCCATGATGAAATAAAACACTAAAATGTATTGACAATTCCACTATTTTATTATTAACAACACTGTATCGCGGTTTCGTGGCTACATCAGTCACATTTTCATATGTTAATAATAAAATAGTGGAATTGACAATATCTTTTAGTGTTTTATTTCAACATTGGACTAGTTTGTAGCACATTGATGAAAGAAATTGAGGAACCTGGATCCTATTGAATCTATTCAGAAATAACACCAGGAATATCATCATTCTGGAATATATTAAACGATTTCGTCCATCATGATGATTTACTTCATATTATCAGCCTTCAACAAAGAAGTTCCTTTCAAATATCTCTCTATTCATACTTACATTTTCATTCTTAACATTTTTATCTGTTTATTTTATTTAAAATGTAATTAGCATTATTCTTATTGTTCTACATGTTCTACTTTTCGTTCTATTGTTGTACAATTATTATTCTTTTTGGTTGCTGCTTACTATGATTTAGTGTTTGCCATAGGTCTTGTCAGACCTAGCAACGTAAGATGTGCAAAATTTATATCTATCTACCTCTTTGCTTTTTCAATTAATCAGTGACTATACAGTTCAAATCTACAGATATGGTTAGTTCAAGCAGAGATACTCCATTCTCTGGTTATTATTATATTCTTGGTTGGTGTATGGTTCAAGTTGAATTATACTGGTAGATCGCTGCAACCAACAATCCCAACAATCTTTACTTGAAATGGTCCACAAATAGTATCGAGTGACAGGGGTGACAATTCAATTTCCATTGTTCAAACTCTTGAACTGATGACGTAAAACTAGCATCACCAACCCAAACAAGAGGAGAGCTGATTGCAGTCAAAATCATCAATTCGAGGTCCAGCACAAGCACTAGACTATTCACAAGCATCGGTTTTGGAATGAACAATTCAATGAAACAATGATTGTTCCTTCAGTTCTAGAAAACAGAGTATTGTAAACGCGATACAATCAAGGATTTGATTGAGTCGACCCACCCTAATTAATAGAGAACAATCAACAATCAGTTCAGTTCATCAGCTGACACTCTGTTGTGGATTATAATTGAAAATTTCTATAATAAAAACGTCTCTGATTTGTTCTATATTTATTCTCAACTCCTGAATCCATAAAATATGGAAAAGATTTTCAATGTATGAAGCATAAATCCTAATAAATAATGATTCAAAATTCTAAATTATGCTGGACCTTGACATAAGATTTTCAATAAATAGCCTACGATTAAGATTATAGAACTTCATTGATCATCAAGAACATACTGTACAAACATAGCAATTATTGCAACAATTTGACAAAAAATATGCATGACCCAAGGAAAACCCAATACTACTTTACTGTACATAGTAACATGTACAGTAATATTCTATAAAAAAATAGTATTAGTAATAGTCTCAGGTCTTTTATTAGAAGTGTATAGGACCAGTATTTCCTAAATACATTCTATGTGGATTCAAACACAATATCGTACTTATTATAGTTGATTGATTTAAAATCTCGACAATAATTGATTTAGTTTCTTTGCAATGTATTTCTTTTATTTTTCATCTTGTTTTTAAATTGCTAATTGTGTAATGCACTTAATGTCTGTGAGCTTTTCTATGAATGTAAATTGAATCTATTGTCTATTATTATCTATTAAAGGATTAACATAGATTGATAAGTTAAGATATGAGGGCTGCAGAGAAGCAATAGAAATTGAAGAAACTCTACTGAGATAATCATCAAATTAGATCTATTATGATTATGATTGGATTACCTAATTATCACCACTATCCACTACCACAAATAATAAAAGTTAATTGTCTGCTTCATAATTTCAACGATTGGGAGTAGGATGAGAATTCTACAGATCAGTAGGATAATGACCAACAATATAATAAGCATATTTAAAATAATTGAAAATGATTAGTTTATTCTTGTACCATTAAATATTAGAGTTAAAAAATATTAATAGGCCTATTTGCAAGTTTACAGATAATCGATGACAATGGAATGAAGAGATAATGCGGAAGTCTTATCTATATCACGGGAAGTCTTCAAAAAACGTTTCCGTCAATTGAAAAAAGTTATATTATTTTTCATTTATAGTAAATGGAAATACATGTGAGCAGAGAATTGAAGATGAAGTCAACCTTCTATATTCTTTGCCAGTTGGCTTGAATTAATGTGTAGGCCTACAACCTGCTGTCAAACACTCAAAAAAATTATGTAACTTATCTATTATAGTAAATGTTACGATTTCTGACAAAGTGCCTACCCTACCACAAAAAAAATGAAAATAATGTGTAATTACCATAGGTAAAGTACTGAGTGTTTTCTTAAGAATTTATTTGTACGTTTATAATGATTCCAAGCTTTCAAAAATTCAAACACTTTTATAACCTAAGTGAATAACTTCTTTTAAATTAAACCTTAGGTTAATATTTAGATTTTTAAATAAGTTGAGAACTCTTTTTTGAAAAAATGTAGTTACCTTCTTCCATTGATAGATGAGATATAGTAAACATCATTTACACAAAATCTAGAATCGTATGACAATAATTACAAGCTCAATTCCAATGGCAAAGAAACAGAAGGGTTTATGGGTTGGTTACGATTGTCTTTTCGGGACCAAGTGGAAACAAAGAATTAAAACGAATTTAATCCAGGAGTTTCACAGTTCAATGCTCCCTTGTAGGGGTAGTTTAGAGGAGGTCCACCACGCCCGGCGAAAGGGTAGCAGGGTTGTAAAATTTATTTAAAAATAATGAATACAAGTTCGCATGGGTGAAGTTTGTTACCTACAGAATAACTCACAGTTTTTAATAAGTATTTCAGTATAATTTCAAGTAAGAACTCACCTTAAAATCTTGATTATATGCACTGTTTATCCAATCACTAAAGATCACTGACAACTCTCACAAACAAACAAACTCCATCTTTGTTTTTTGGGGCCCGAAACATTGCAGCCAATCCACTCCGATTTTCAGAGATTTATTAAAATTAATTACGATCACTAGTACTAATAGATAACAGACTTTCTACAATCACAAAGTTGAAAAATTCAAAATACACTCGTCAATCCGTACAAACAACGTAAAGAATGATGACTAACTCACCCTGCTTCTGGGAAATTATTGGCTACTCTGAAATCCCCCTCCAGAACGGAGAAACAAAGAGGGGTGCAAGAATAGCTGGCAGCTCCTGCCATCTAGCAGTGAGAGTCTCAACTACAATCATACATCGCAGCTCGCCAGTCAAAAACAACAAAACCCTGGTAAAATTGGAATAAACTATGCTGATTGACTTTTTTCAATAAAACGCTATCGTAAATTCATATCATACAAAATTCCTTGTAACCTTAATCTAATACAGCTTACTGTAGTGTAGTATGAATGTTATCATTGTTAAAGACTGATAATTATAAAGAAAAATATTATTTAAAAAAACAATGCATTTTGTTTCATGAATAAAACTTTCCAATAGGAATTACTACTCTTGAAAACCATGTTTTTTAAACCTCTAAAAAATCCAAGAAATTTTTAAGAATTGAGGCTAAAACCTTTATTAAAATACTATTTATATAAACTATAATAACTAGTATATATGAGAAATACCAGTATAATTACTTATATAGATTACTTAGGTAATTACGCTATCAAATTACTGGTATTATAAGACTGATAGCGTATTTGATACCTTTCAATGTATTATATTAAACATTATAATTGAATAAATGGTAATGAAAAAGCAGTCTTTCTAATGTAACTTACTATATAGAAAAAATTGTCAGTTTCTACAAGTTTTTTGTCAAACAGTTTTGAATGACAAAAGAGCAACCAAAAAAGAATGTTCATTGTTATAATAAAGATCCAAATAATAAATGACGTTGAATGGCAATGGATGCATTCATAAAAATAAAACTTCTTCTATCGTGTTGATAATATTATTATGTTAAGCTGTAAAAAGTAATATTAAATTGATTTGTTGATAGGATTGACGAACAGAATACAGAAAACTTCTACTAAATCAACAACATGATAGTTTTATTTGGCTTTCGAACAATTTAAGTCTATAGATGGTACATGTCAGCAAGATACAAGAGGATTCCTGGAAAAAATAAAATAAATTAGAATTATAGAAAAATATATTTCTCATCTACCTACTCTTGAAATTTTCAAAAAATGAATTGAGTTTTCTGACTCATTTGAACAGATCATTCGATGGCTAAAGTTTAATGAGGGGACTTCTAAATATCTAGGGGATTTATTAGGGGATTAAATAGCCTGATTTTGAAAATTGAGTCAAATCATTGCATTACAAAAGACGAATATTATGTAAATTTTTCCAAGGTACCAAGATCAGTATTACATAGAGTGTCATGCTTCTGTGGTTTTAGAAATTCAGGTTTCGAGCATTAGAGTCCTCTAAAAAATTTTCATGTTATAGCCCGTATCATAAGCAATTATTAAAAATATTTCAAAGATTGAATGAAAATCAGGCATAGTAGGTGACATTTTAAATTCCCATAATCACAGAATAGTTGTGTAAATGAACATAGAAATAGATTACTTCGTGTTTGGTTTTCTTTTTGCGATTTTTCTAATAATTTTGGATGGCTGGAGATAAAACTGAATTTAAATAGAAATAGATTGGAAACTAGGTAAGGTAGCACTATTATCTAGCATGTGCACAATTACTGGCTACGATTACGCCCCAGAAACTTCCTCACATTGTGAAAGTAAGTATCGTAGTCTAACTGTAAATGTTTCAATTATTATACAATTTTGTAATCGTAATGAGCACACTTTATCAATCATTTTAGTCCAAGCGTAGCGTTTATAAGAAGGGACATGCTCGTGGAAAAATGATTATTCCCCTTTAATATGCTTGTCAGAAGGCATGAATTTTATCATAACTGATAGCTTCCAGTGTGTATACGTGTGCATGTGTTAGGTAGTTCTTTGTAAGTTTCCTGGGCTTGGATGAAACATGGAGCTGAAACCACCTATGAAAATATTAATAGTTGTGTGCATTTCAGGAATTGCAATTTCTGGTAGGCCTCAGATAACTCTATTATTTTAATAATAGCTTTTTATTGTTTGTATAATATTTACATATTTGTTTTAAATGAAAGATTATTCATAGGTAATAATGTATCACCCTTATTACGATCTGTGATCTCCTTGATGTATCGCATTATTGAGAAGTATGCCAATCATATCAGTGGAATTAAAAAGTTTTAATACTCTAAATTATTATAAATTAATATGATTGTTATAAAGATGATTTAGGATCATTAATAATTTTATGTGCTACGCGTCTAAATAGAAAACTGGCAAGCAAGTATAAGTTAGACCATTTTTACAGAAAATTCATCTCAAGTGTGTGGAATATTGCGAGCTAAACGCTATGGAGTTCAGAAATTATAAACCTTCTCATTAAAATCATTGAACTTTTTTAAAAGAGATTTTTTGTGAATGAAGTTCATCTCAAAGTGAAGTTGATATCATAGTAGTTAGAAATTGTGTCCCCTAATATGCCAGGAATTAATGAACTGCAATCTAGATAATCCGCACCTGAAATCACATCCACTTCCAAAAATTCACAATCACAATCTCAACCACAAAATTTACAATCTCGAATCGAGTAAAATCATGTATTGCACAAAAATTACATTATTCTATAAAATTTTATACAATTTTGGCGATTCAAGTAGAAAAATAACTTTGTACTACAAGTCGGCTGAATAAAGCTTGTATGCCTAAGGTGTAACTTATTTATTGATTGGTAATGTAATATTGGAATTTTTTTATTTTTCCAATTCTCTCACCAGTTATCTTTCCGCCATCGCCACTGCAGCAATCGCTTGCTGCAAAAATTGAATCCAGCATGATTTAAATTATATTTTCAAGTTTATAATACCGGTAGGCTACATTGAAATATTACGTTTCTATTATTTCAAATTCGAATTTATCTGAACAACAAAATAAATTATTCTTCTATTAAACAGAACTTATCAATTTTATTTATTTCATTTAAAATAAATCGTATTGTGCATGTTTGTATAAAAAATGATAGAAATTTATTGAAAAACAGTGATTGTTATTTTATCCTATGACATTCCTGGTGCCGTATTAAAATTGTGTTTCAACAGGAACAGCCTTGAAAGAGAACAAATTAAATTTTCTCCAAAATCTTCAACCAACTAAACCTCCAGCGGGTAGGTCATATTATTATTTGTAAGTTTTGAGAGAAATAATTTGAAGGACTTTCACATATGCCATATTACTCAAAGCGCTTCATCAACAAGTCACTGGAATGCTTGCTTTTGTGCTTGCTTATGATATGCTTTTTCTTAAGATTGAAAATTAAAACCAGTACCGGTAGATTATTGTTACGGGTAATTTTTGTTCAGTGGAGAAATGTTATCCAAGCAAAACTCAAGAGAATCGAATCTCAGTATATTTATGTATAAGCTACGGTAATGATATCAATTTAGAGTAAAATGAAAAACTTGGCATAGAGCATTTCTCACTCATAACTCACCAGCAGAGAAGGCAGACGTGAAAGCAGAGAAGATAGACGTGAAGATAATGATGATTTTGGAATTGGAAAAAAACAAATATTTATTTGTGTAAAATCCTCAAGAAAGTAATGTTAACAATTACAGATAATACTATTTCGACTTTGTAGTTAATACTCGTCATCGATAATAAAACGATTATCGATTAACGTCATCGTTATAAAGAATAAAACTGATCTATCTGATAATACCTCTGCGATATTTTTAAACTGCTCTTGTAATCTGTAATTTCATAGACAACTTCTAGAAAAAATAAAATATTATTCATTATTGAATATTTGATGATGAGTCTAGTCAATCAGGGACAAGCGTTTCCAGTTATAAGTCCATCAGATCAGATCTTCCTTTCCTAAAATTCAATCAAGAATGATTCCTCTGATGGATGTAGTGATTTATGAAAGTTGAAAAAAGTGTTAATTGAAATTTTATCATATAATTGACATTAGCAGGGAACTCTTCATAAACTGGTTTTAGTACCGTAGTGTATTCATTCATGATTTCCATGTAATAATAAGTACTTTCACTGACTACACAACATTTCTGTATTATAGAATACACAGAAGTGTTCTGTATTCAGTGGTATTTAAACCTATTTGTCCTACAGCAAGTCCAGAATAGATAAATCAGTTCAAAAGCAGCGTGGAGCGTTTAATAAATCTTGAAATTTTTAACAGCGATATTCATTTAATTCGACACTTGGCATTAGATAGAAAGATAGATATAATTTCTTTGCCATCGTAGGTACTCTACGGTCATCACCAACGTCGAGAAATGACATCTCTTTATCTATCTATCTATCAAATGCCAAGCGTCAAATTAAATGAATGTCACTCTAGTATGCATTAGTGAATTTAAGAAGGCTAAGGTCCAAGAGGTCAATTTTTCTGTGTCTATTTACAGATTGCATGTGCATTTGATAATAATAAAGATGGGATAAATATGTACGTGGCTATTTGGAAGTCTAACGGTTGACGAATACATTATTATTATAATAAAAGAAAGCATGATACTGTATAAGCAGTTCAAAAGTACTATCATTTCACCAAACTTATACAGCTTCAAGTGGAACTCAAACTCTATGTCATGACGCTTCTTTGCATGTCTTTAATGACTTCAAACATGATAGTTTACTATAATATCATCTTTTTGTTATTTACTCACAAAAAAAGACACTGCATTATTAGCTTTAATCACAATAAGACTCTTATAATAATTTTTAAAAGGTAAGTATGAGAACTTATAAGAATACCATAAGAATTTTGAAAGAGGTGAAATAGAAGATTAATTTTTAAGTAAGTACCGTAGGCTGATTGTTTTTTTTTTAAATATTATAATAGGTAGCAGACTATTCAGTCTAATAAGCGCAGATTGATAGCGTTCAAGTGATATAGTTATCAAGAGTCATAGAAAATCTGAGTTTAGTATACTATTTTGTATTTTAGAAAAACAGAATGTATCATTATCTTATATCATTTTCTATTTTACAACATCATTTTTCAGGAAAATTTAAATAATTATTTTACATGAAAAAATCGGAAATAGTTTAAAAATAGTAGACTAAAAAGTATGGATTGATAAACTTTATTATTGAAAAATATTCTACTTAAAACGTTTCCACCGATTTGTAATAATCTTCTTATTGCAGTTCAAGGATCATCTTGTAAAGTTGAGATCGAAGTAGGCTCAGCACGTTGCTCAGGAGTCAATCCGTCATGTCAAAAACCGAGATGTCCAGCAAGGTAGAGATCATTCTTATATTTATTCTAATTATCCATTCTTCTAAATTATTCTATTTTAATAGAGGAATATTGAATTTTAAAATAAATAAGACTATACAGTAGGCTACTAGGATTGAATTCTTAGAAATAGAACTGTCTTTGTTTTTATTAATCATTTTCTTTCTCTATACTAGAAGAGTGTCCCACCTCGTACCATTCAGTTTACATCAGAGTTATTTTGCTCATTTTGCAATAAACTTTTGCTGTACAACATTCATAAATACCCCGCAGGGGGGCAGAATTTATTCTGTCCGGGGTGTGGCAATCCTCCGGGTTCCTGATGCAAGTGGTAGATGTAGGCTGGTTGGCAACTAACACCGTTGCGTCCCAGCTTAAGTAGGGTGTTCAAGTAGGAACACCTGAAGCATCAACTGCGCAAGCCAAGCCAACATATGGTGGAACAGCATACGCCGACGGCTGCATGGTCAGGGGAGTGCCTGACATGAGTATGCGAACTCTGGATACCAGGCGACCTCCAGTTTCAGAAGCCTTCCCTGGTTGACCGCGGGCCTCTGCCCAGGGTGACGCACTCAGTCTCCACCTACTCGTGGGAACAGGTTTCAGAATTATTGCTGACTCAAACCTGCCGGGAAACGGCACATGCAGAGGAAGGCACTACAACTGAAGATTCCGCAATGGAATCTGAGGGTGTGCAGACCCATCCCTGATAGAAGTTAAACAGCTTCGGAAGGGTGGGTCCATAACTGAAATCAGCAGCACATTTGTTGCTGGAATGTCCAGCACTCTTGCAAATGAGGAGGAGACTTCTTGGAAAGGCAACCCTCCTACCAGAGGAGGCAAGAGAACTGGACTTCAAGGCCCTGAGTAAATTCTGCTCTGGCCTTGGATTATGGAACATGGCATAAGCCAAAGAGGGGATGCCACAAAAGATCGAATAGCGGTCGCGGTGGCTAAGGGTTACAAAGCCCAACCCAATTGAAAAAAACATTTATAAATTAGAATGCTACGATAAATAATTTTGGTACAGTAGCCCATTGACTGCTCCTATCAAGAGATATTGTACATATAGAAATTATATATTATATAGGCCTACAATATCTGTGTATCAACTATAAGTCTCTTGTATTCATTATTAATTCCCTCTACAATAATGAAATATTTCCATTTTTTGTTATTTTGTGCTGAGTTTTAGTGAAGTAACTTATATTCTCTCACGTGGGTACCTACTTTATCTATATAGTCGCAAATAAGAGTCAACCCGAAAAAAAGAAACATTGGGTACGATATTCCTAATTTTTCTAAGCATTTAAATTAGTAAGACATCTTTATTTTATCAGATAGGCCTAATTTATAATTTTGTCACACTCAATATATAGTAATAAATTTTTATAGACGACCATACAAACCACCAAAGACCAGCTTCCAGAGTCAAGAGGGACTTGACATTGCCAATAAATGTGCCCCACCTGTAAATTGCAATGTCAACTCCAAGTACAGAACAATTGATGGATCATGTAATAATAAGGAGAAAAAAGCAGCATATGGACAAGCCAAAACGGCATTCTTGAGGTTGTTACCCGCCGTTTATAGTGATGGTGAGATTCTTATTTTATTTGCTTCAATTCTTTATCATACATCTGATTCACTTTTTTTTTACAAATTCTACCAAATTTACAGTATTATATCAGACGGGTTTTCTGTAATAAAGTTTTGTAACCAGGGAAAGACTTTATAATCACTCTGTATTTTATCTTCATAATTATTTTTTCAAGTTTGCCAATAACTAAAAAAATTCTTTAATACTACATATATTAATGAAATAAAAACACAGATGTTGTCTTCTTCTGTGTTTTCATTTCATTATGGAGAAATTCTACAATATTTCCGAGAACAGTGTTAAATTTATTACATATATTACATTTTCTAAAACATGCATATAGTTAATTAATAAGTATTGTCCCAATTATTTTTTGTTAGTTTTTTTTTTGAGAATAAAATTAGGCTAACTCATAATCCAATTTTTTCATGATATTATTATTGAAAATCATACATTCATTACTAAAGTAGCCTACTTCTACTCATCAAGTTGGGCATTGAAAGTACAGTAATATTACTTTTTTATATTGTATGTATTATTTTTCCAATTCCTTACATCAATTTTAGTAAATCTATTCATTTATATCGAACTTATAATTCTTTGAATGGGCTTTATGACATTATTTTTCGAATCGTTGACTTAAAAGCTTATGAACAGGATTTATTAATACTGTGGCGTAATTCAATTACTACTTCAAACACATTGCTTGATTGTGAACTTTATATTGGTTGCAGGTGTATCAGCACCACGAAAAATGAGTAATGGAAAACCACTTCCCTCTGCACGTTTGCTTAGAACTCTACTGTTCCCAATTGATAACTGTCCGTCACATATCAACACAGAAGTACTCATGTTCTGGGGACAAGCAGTTGCTCATGATACATCTCATATTATTCCAACAGGTACCAGTAATGTCATATTATTATTAAAGCTACATTCATCCAGTTTGTAATAATATGTGAAAAATATAACAAACTTATCATTTTTCATACAGTCCAACAAATACCTAGGTATATAGAAAATAAAATATATAAAGTGATATTTCATGATCTCTCAGGAGGCTAACAATTATAGATGTAGAATATGTAAGAAACAAAATTTATAAAATACTTTTCTATAAACTCACACAAGCCTCACAAATTTCTCAAAGAAATATGAAAAATCAATAATACATAAACATCAATTTATCGAATTCTGGGTACAAAAATTCATACTACTGGTATAAAGACTCATCTTGGTTAACAAGTTCTTCGAAATTTAAATGCTCTACCATTGGGGGATGGGATGATTAAATCATTTTATGACAGATAAAAACTGCTGTCATTATTTGTGACAATATTAATTCAAAATATTTCATCATAAATAATTCATAATAATTAATATGGAAAAATGAAGTAAACCAATTTATTAATTTAATTTTGCATTATTGTTTTTTTACATTAATCTTTCTATGACAGTTGGAGAATGCTGCTAAAATGCTACATTAGTTTAGTTTGGCTGAGAGTTGATAAAATAATTATTGTGAATTTTGATAAATATTTATAGACTGTTTTATACCGTGCATCGTACATAGTAAAAATTTTGAAATAATAATTTTCTTTTATATTGTACTAGTTTTCTAATTTTCATCTATAAGGCTATAATATTCAATGTATTCAATCAAAGAATAAGCATGTTCGACTATACATTATTATATAGAAAGCATGTAATAGGCTATTCAAATTAAAAAATTGATCTAGGCTACAGATTAGTATGTAGACTATATTATTCAATCTTCAACGTACCGTATTCAAACATCGATAAGCCTTGTTCTTTAAAATAAATATTCTCATAATTTTTTCTCTGTGAGGTCTCTTCAACAACAACTTGGGAATTTATAATTATATAGCCTTTCATTTATAAGAAAATTATAACCTGTTTCTAGTGAATTGGTTTTTTGTTAGGTCCTTTCAATGATACTCTCAAGAATCTCCAGGACTCAATGTGCTGTTTGGATGGAAAAGGCCAGGCCTTGAATGAGGCTAAAGTAGGCAGATTACCACCAAAAATGCCATCCTATTGCTACAACATTGAAGTGCCGAAAAATGACCCCTTCTACTCACAATACAATGTTACATGCATCGGAGTGCTTGATTTGGAAACAACCAACACTTTGGGATGTGATATCAAGCCGGTGCAACAGGTGAGTCCAATTCAAATCTTATCCTATGATAATATTAATTGCAAGTCTTTATTTCAGTTGGAAATTGAAAGAAAATAACTATTATTCTGATATTACTCTCCGCATATACAGGTAGTGATGTATTTTCTCTATTAATAAATAAAAAATTTACTGAATAAGTTCTTTTGTACGAAAAATTGTCACACATATCTCGTCTGGGAAACTGATTACATACTCGGTAAGATAATTCTTCACTCGGATTCCAGGCTCGTGAATAATCTATACTACCTCGTGTATAATCACCGTTTTCACGAACTTGTTACTTGGTATGCAATATATACTGATATTGCCAAAAACAATGATTATAAAAAATGATGAATGATACTTCATTTAAGATGATTATTAACATACCCAACTAATGCTAAAAATGCATTAATATCACTAATATAATTATTAGATGTAGACAGTCGACAATAAAATATTACCCTCATGCAAGGCAAAACTCACCCGTAAGCATTGAGGAGTTGCTGAATACCCAAACAAGTTATGGAAGGAAAAAACACATCTATTCTGGTGGTTTTTGAAGCCACTATAAGATAGATGAAGTTGGATGTGGCACATAAGTTTAGGTACCTACTCTTTATAAATTGTTTTTGGTAGTGAGGTGACGATATTATGTTAGTTATTCACGGCTGCCTAAAAAACAGTCTCGTCAGAGACCCTGAACTGATCAGGAGTGACCTGGAAACTCTGACATCAGACCTGAGCCAGCCAGGTTACACGGAATTATTATTATTATTTATAATGAAAAAACAATACTTGTGCCCGGTTTTTCAGTCGTTCAATAAACTTATTGAATCAATAACTTTTTTTTTGCATTTGAAAACACATGGTTATTGATTCGATAAAGTTATTGGATCCATAAACTGTCTATTGAGCGACTAAAAAACCGGGCATTGGAGTTGTAAGTACTATATATATATACACGGTATTTATAAAACAATATATTGAGATACTGTTTTCGGTTTTTAGACAATAATCAATTACTTTTATTCCAATTCTTTTAAGTTGTGTATCCATACTTTTTCCTACTGGTAACTTAATTTACACGATTTGAATAACATTTTAAAGTAGAAATAAAGGTGAAAATCACTTTATAAGTGAAAAACAATTTATTTCTACTCAAGTGTTTTTAAATAGTAAACACTATGTAAGTGATTTCTATTTAAAAGTGTTTTTAAATAGTGTCCATTTTTTTATTATTCGATTCTTCATGGGGTTTATATATTATTCAATACATATGGGTTTACAAGTTCCAGAGATATTTAACTCATAATCAGTCATAAAGCCTACTTTTTTCCAGTGTAGGCTTTCATACAAGTTTTACCATTCTAGTTCTGTATTTGATGAATCGGGCCTAAACCAATTTCCATCACAGAATAATATTAAAACTATAAATTAATTCACCTATGATTCAATAAATATTTTCCACAGATCTCATCAATCACACACTTCATTGACGCCTCGTTCGTTTATGGCTCTGAAATTGATTTGGCCAAACAACTTCGATCTTTCAAAGGAGGTAGACTGAAAACCCAATCAGCCGCTGATCAAACCTTTCTCCAGAATATTGATGATGCCAGAGAAGCGTGTAATGTGCCTTCTCCTTCAGCTATATGCTACTTGGCAGGTGAATTGTAAAATAAATACCATCAAGGATTCAGCATTTCCGGATTAAGTTTCACTGAATTTAAGAAGAGTGGAGCTTGTGTTGACATAATGTGTAGCATAACTTGCTATAAGTAACATTAATATAATAGAATAAAATAAAAGATAACTTATTGCTATACAGTACTTACACTATCTCTGTATTAATCTCTGCAGT
Organism: Laodelphax striatellus; assembly: GCA_017141395.1. NCBI lineage: Eukaryota > Metazoa > Arthropoda > Insecta > Hemiptera > Delphacidae > Laodelphax > Laodelphax striatellus. The sequence continues at coordinate 13,423,881 of CM029538.1, read as the reverse complement.
ACACGAAGTATGGATATCCACAACAACCAAATTAATATAACTTTTGTCAGGAAAAAGTGGCCAAACTATAGTATAGATTTTGCTGAAAAAACTTCCAGCACAGACAAAATACTTTATATCGAATATAGTTTGTGCTACTAACAAATTTGTATTTAAAAAAGGCTAAATCTGATCACTGTATGGAATCACACTACAGCCCGAACTACTTGACCTACAAAGTTGAAATTTTGCACAAATATCCATCCATCTTTCCCTGAATTATAAGCATTTGAATGATATTTATTGATATGTTTATTTGAATTATATTGAGCAATGATAAATACTTATATTCGGTACTGCTCTTATTATACACTGAAGTAGGCCTACTACTGAAACTTTTTCCTTTTTGCTCAATTCAGGTGACAACAGAGTGAATCAGAATCCAGGTATAGCGATTCTAACAACGATTTTCGTTAGAGAGCACAACAGGCTATGTGAATTTTTATCAAAAATCAATCCGTCATGGGATGATGAGATCCTTTACCAAGAAGCTAGACGCATACTTATAGCCGAATTCCAGCACATTGTTTACACAGATTTTATTTCTGCACTCTTAGGTAAGTGAAAAAGAATCATAGTATGAATGGATTAAGTATTCATAGTAGGACGAAATTACTGTACACAGACTTTTTGTCTGCACTGTTAACTAGGTAGGTGCAAAAGAACTACCTAACTATTATGAATGAAAAATTATTATTTAGAAGAACGAAATTGATTAAGATTACATTATTATATAGGCCTAAGAACGTTGAATACTTTATTTAGGTAATATATAATTTTAATAACAATTTAAGGTATAATTTTTAATGAGAATAATGTAATAATTTATTCGAGTAGGCTACAGTGATTTATTATTAAATGGATAAATTAATTTATTTCAATTTGACTATTTTCTACTGAGTCTGATAAGACCCATATAGTGGAACAAAAATAAAAATTGCACTATACAATAATAAACATAATACTCGTATTAAAACTAAGTTAAATTATAATAAGTAAGTACAGTATATCAAAAGTTCAATTACAGTATAATGAAAAAGAGAAAAAGATAGGCAAGAAAAATAAACTACAGTATTAAGAATAAAAAAGTCAGGAAAAGTCAAAAGTATTCATGCAGTTCGAGCTCTTGAATATTGATTTAAGATCAATTTGGATAAATTGATTTACCCAAAGTAATAAAATATGAGAAGTCTACTATATTCAAGAGTAAATTTATGAAATCAGTATTTTTTTGTTCTTCTATTTCACTTTCCCAGTGTTGATGATGGACGTCAAGTCCCAAAGCGCTCCACCACGTGGAAGTAGTTTTTAATCTAATATTCACGAATATTGCCTGCTGCTATTTCGTTTATAATGTATTGTATTTACAGTAATTTCGCTTGAATAATTATTGTCTCAGAATTTAGTACAATTGACAATAATACTACACAAACACTGATTGTATAGTATTGTGCAATGGAATGATTGTTCAATTGTGCAATGATAATACCATGATTACTGGCAATAATACTACTATAATAATATTATATTATTATAATTATAAATATTATTATATTATAATTCAGTTACCGGTATTCAAGTGTTGAACTTTTCGATGGTTCTTCCACTAATAAACATCAGAATAAAAAATTTCAATTTTATTTATTTTGGTTCTTTCACCAATAAACTTAATATCAGAATATCATTTTTACTTTATTTATTTTCATAGGCGCAGAATATGTTGAAGATGTGGGATTGAAAACTAAACCCGGATTTGAAGAGACATATGAGCCAAATTTAGATCCCAACACTTATGTTGAAATGTCAGGAGGCGCTTATCGAGTTTTCCATGCCATGATAAGGAATGACATTTTGTAAGTATAGAGAGTAACGATTGGTTGTATATCCATTCGTTCCGATTCATGCATCCAGTTAATAAATACTCTATGGCTCTGAAAATTCTTAACTCACTTCTAAATATTATACGACTTCGAAAACTTCTTAGCAGTTTTAAAATGTATTCATAATAGCCTACTAACTCACTTATACTAATCATAATTTATTCATAATACCGTACTACTACTCATAATCAAAATCCTAACTTCTCACTTACAGTGTTACATGAACTTTTATTAATTTAAAAAGTAGATTCCACTCAAAATTCTATGAGTAGGCTAATCAGCATAAAACTCTAGTAACAAAACATAGCGAGTGATATTCTCACTTTTAGTAGTAAATTAGTAGTAATACAGGTATAGTAGTAAATTAGTTTTTGTACGATCTATTCATTCTGATTCCCCTTTTTTACTAACTATTTAAATAAAGTTAGTAATGAATTTTACGTATAATATGTGAACTTTTCTAAGTATCTAATGGATAAATGGACAAATACATAAAACAATTGATACGGTAAATGAATAGCAATTCAACAGTATTTTTCTAATGAAACACAGACCGCAATAGAATAATAATTATATTTATATGCATGGAATAATTATAGATAGAATTAATACAGAACCGAAGTTATTAGAACAAGCTGGAAAAACTATTTTTTAGTAAAGTTCTCCTGCAACTTTGTTTCAGATCATCATCTGAAGAAGGATGTCCTTACAAAAAACTTAAACTGGCCAATACTTTCAACAATCCTCAATTCATTCAAGGAAGCCAGTTCTCGAGTTATGCTTATGGATTGGAGTTCTTAGCTGCCAAAGAATTGGACATGAAATACCCAAAGTCTGTAAGGAAATGTTGAGGTTCAAGTCTTATAAATAAATTTTCCAATATTTTCAAATACTCATGGATAAAGTAAGGCATAATAACTAACAACAGTTATCCAATGTTTCAATGATCTTTTAGTTGAAGCACAGAGAAGAAAGAATTTTTATTATTTTAAAAATATTTTCTTCCTTCACTGTGGTTGAAGTCTATTTTCAGGTGGGGAATAATTTTACATACGGTACAAAAAAGTTGTAAAAGTGCTTTTCCCTAATGTTTTTTGGAATTAAAAATTTTCTTTATTTCTTGTTAATTAGAGTTAATTAAAGCAAGATATTTTCCAGAAGGCTATCTGTGCGATAAATTTAGCTTAACGGTTTTTGCACTTTATTATTGTTTTATCAATTTTCTCAGATTCTTCCACAATGAAATTCAATATAGGGCATAACCATTAAATTCCATAAATTATTTTATTGAACAGAAAAGAATTAAATGGACAAATTAATATTTATTTTTAAAATTCTAGTAATTCTATTATTGCATTAATTTGCTTTTTAGATGGCAGATGAATTTGAAAGGTCGAACGGCACACATTATGGCACTGATGTACCAGCAATTGATATTCAGCGGGGGAGACAATTGGGTATATCACCTTATATCAATTTGCGCGAAGCGTGTGGATTTCCAAAAATAAAAACCTTTTCTGATTTGAAAGGCATAATGAAAGCTGAGGTAAGAATATTGGTTGGGATAGTAGAAGAAGTATTGCTGTAATTTAAACTGATCAACAGAATTTTTTGATAGAAAAGTTTTTAGATCGTATATTTAGAATTGTTGAGATAGAGAAGTTGATAGATCCTAATAATAATTGGAACGACTCCTGTACATAACACACGGGTCTAGTGGAAAAGATTTTTTTAAATTATGCTGAATAGGAGTGAAATTCTGAATAAAATTCACCTGCTTTATTTTGGTGACTCAGGTTTTCAATTTAATTATACGTTTGAATAATCAACTTTAATATTTGATATCATTACAGGAATTTCTATCTAACATCATCATCAAATACTATAATAATATTAGTATATAATAAATTAGTATATGATGATATTACTAGTGAAACGAAAGTCCAAAGAGTTCCGAAGGTCCTCTGAAGAACTTTCTTTGGATTGTCGTTCCTCCAGTATTCAAGCAATTGATGGCAATTTTCAATAAATAAAGTATTCCTTCCCTATTATCAAATATTGTTATCACAGTAGTATTGATACTGTCGAATCCTGTTTGATAAAATAAAGTGGAAATAAAATCTTCTTTTGGTAGAAATTGGCATTATTAGTTGATTATTATTACTCATATATACTCATGAATATTACCCAAATTTCATCAGGACAGAATTCTATCTTGATAAATCCTAGGAAAAATATATATGAATAGAAGAAATAGACTTGAAAAATTATGTCACTGATTTTCAAAGTCAGGCGTACTTCTGTAATGAAGTTAAAGAAAAGAAAGAAATTTTATTTTTCAAATCGACAAAATAAACAAGGAATATAAGATATTACAAAAATGAAAAATAAAATGGATGATAAAGTTGATTTCTACCTTGACTACGAACTTTTCCAGGATATTGAGAAACTGAAGACTGTTTACGCGGACGTAAGTGACATTGATTACATGGTTGGTGGACACTTGGAGATAAAAATGCCAGGAAGTCTGGTTGGTCCAACATTTCAGTGTGTAATGTACACACAGTTCTACAATTGGAGGCATGGCGATAGATACTTCTACAATCTCAAGGGCCAGGATGGTTCCTTCAAAGATGGTAAATGATTTCCATTCATATTCATTCAATTTAAACGACACATAGGTACTTGAATAACTGAAATTCATATAATAATAATACCAAAGACATTAATTGCACTTGACAGATATTTTTCACTGACTAAATAGGCTATAAATTTTATATTTGGTTATTCTCTGTTCACAACCACCTGTTTATTAATATCGTTAATTTTTATCAATGAAGTTATTGTGAAAGCTTCTTGTTACCTTAATATCAATTGATTAGTCTATTTTTGTTTTGTGAATGATATTTATCAATGTTAATTAACTGATTCAAACTGAAATCATTCATGAACAACCAACTACAGCAGTTAAGTGGAATATAACTTGAAAGGAAGTCGAGATCGTCAGTTTTAAATATTCTTGTTGCATTATTAAGGTTGAATACGGCTCTCTAGATGACATGTCGATGAACGCAATATACAGTACTTTTATATTTCAGATCAATTGAAACAGATTCTCAAAGCTTCAGTGGCAAGGCTTATCTGTGACAACGTTAAAGGAACAACCAAAGTTTTAAAAAATCCATTCCTCAAGTTGTCAAGAAGGTGAGAGCTCCATTCATATATTTTTTAATAATATTGTTATAATAATTCTTATAATAATACTGTAATTGTTATTCTGGAAAGTTGATCAATTTTTGGACAGTCAATTCTTATATTTCTTGCATAATTCTTCTTCTTCTTAAGTTAACAGCCGTTGGGCTGGTTGGCAGCAACTCTCCACGCTTCTCTGTCATCCGCCATCCTTTTCATGTTGCTGTAGGTGGCACATCTCATATCCTTCAAAAGTTGTTCTGTGTACTCCAGTCTTGGCCTTCCTCGCATATTCTTTCCTTCATTCATCCCCTCTATTATTCTCTTTGTCAGTCCCTCATGCCGAAGAATATGACCAACTAATTGTGCTCTTCTCTTTTTTCTTTCTTTCTTGCATAATATGCTAGGCCTATTTGGTAGCCTATTATTTTCAATTAATATCAAACCAAGAGTGTTGAAAGAGCTCTTCATTTTTTGCAGACTACCTATACTTATAATATAACAAAGAATAAAAAATAGATTTCGATGAGCCTCTTCACAATATTCAGAGAGTTGAAGACTTCGTAGAGTTCAAACCTATTCTAGAATATGGCGTGCCAAAGTGGAGTAGGTCAATTTTCCACACAGCTCATGTATTATAACACATTTTTTGACCTTTCAATAACACGATTCTGTATTAATAACTGTAGATGTTTGTATTTGTAGTAATAATATTAGTTTTTTTTGGAAAATAAATAATTTATTTATTTATTATTTAATCGGAATAAACTGAGAAGTGAACTTCTTCAAAATAACAATTCGAGTAATGCTAGCCACCAAACTAAAATTATTTGACCCAACTACTTAGTCTACTTCTCTTGTTGACAATTGAACTGACTTCTCAAAATAATTTCAATGAAACTGAAGATTCATGTCATGACTACTTGAAGAATAAATTTAACACATAGTAGCCTACAGTAAGTAAGAATTATAAAAGTTGTCAATCCTCTGAGCTGCATAGACTTCTTAATAAACTTTTCTTTATAATATATAATAGATTACCGTACTTTACTTGTTTCAGAAACCCTCTTATACATTGCAGTCAAGTGCCATCAGTTGATTTGAATCCCTGGAAAGCCAAATAGAGAGAAGGATAGTGACTGATTGCATCATCATTAAGAAATTATATGATTTTTGATAACGCTATTTTAAAATACAGTATGAAAATAGTGTAATATTAATATACGGTACCCAATAATATACTGATTCCTTCTGATACTGAGTTGGTTTTTGTTTTTTCCTATTGAATAAGCATCGACATAGCGTTTTAAAAACAACGATATATTCTGGAGCCTGTTTCTTGATACCTAGAAGTCCCATAATACATTAAAAAGGCGGTCATAAATAAAACGTTTGAATTCATAACATAGTAAACCTGCCTATCCATGTCCAGTGTTTGGGTCTCGCCTTTTTTCTTTATTATGTGACATAGAGTTTCATGAAACACGTCTCTGCTTTGAAACCATGAGGACCAAAAGTTAGAGGACCAAAAGCTAAAAGGGATTTAGCCAAGTCCTTGACTAAAACGGGTGGCCACTGTAGCATCGACAAACGTTAGCCTCGACACTATGTATTAACGGTTCTCTATGCTGCTAACCCACTAACCTGTCGAGACAAACGTTTGTCGATGCTACGGTAGCCACCCGTTTTAGTCTGGGACTTGGCTGAATCCCGAGCTTATGAACCGGCCCTTAAAGATTTTTGATGTAGCGTCTTGAAAATCATTATTATAATCTATTAATAATTATTAATCTCCTGCTGGTTTAAAAAAATAATATTTTATTGGGTTGTCTTGGCAGATTCGTGGGGTGTCCCTTGAAAAAATACAACCACCTGATAAGTGGGTAAAAAAACAGCTGTACTAAGACTTATTTTCTAAAATAAAATGAGTTTTCAGAATATTATAAACAAGTGAGTTTTAAAAATGAAATCTGACCCAACAGTGAAGTTTTTAATGTGAATTGTGTATTTTTATTTAGGATTGAAGAAAGAAAATTGTCAGTGATAAATTATTGAATGCGTGTGATTTATTATGTAAGATGAACGGTTTTATCAAAACTAACTTGATGAGTTACAAAGGATGCTCGATGTTTTACTTCTATTGCTCATGATAAGTCAAGTTTCCGAAATGAAAAACTCTAAAAACAATTACCCAACTAAAACGGTTAATGTAAAAACAGTCTTGTTCAGAGAGACCGACAGATTCAGAGATTGCTGGTCACATAGAGATACTTCACTACTGATGAATCGTTACCACATGCAAATGTTGATACCAAGTGGAAGACCTGACGATGTGAAAATACTTTCGGAGTACTTGACGTTGTGTTTATCGATAGTACTGCAGGAAAGCAAGAAACTTGACAAATCCAATAGATTAATTTTAACTGAAGCCTCCTGTGATGTACTAGGGGGGTACATCAACAGCTATGGACTACCTTTTGTGTTCAAAATGTTATACACAGGCATGGCTAAAATGGCAACAGTGAAGAAATTAATAGATTTATCTGAAAATTTCAAAAGTAAGCTTGATACTAACGGGAGAGGTTGGATTACCCCCATTCACACTGATAACTTTTTAGAGAATGTAACTCCAGCCAAAATTGTATGTAATGCTTATTTCGATTTTTGTGATGCATTGATATTTGATGATTCAACACATTCCAAAAATGGAACAGCTTCAGGGAGTTGTGAAGTGTATTCAAGTGTACCTTTGCCAATTCTTGATAACAGTCGGAAGCCCAATGCCATCGGTCTACCAATAAAAGGTATGAAGGTCACAAACTTAAACCAATTCACAACCAGAAAGCCGATTCTTACAATTTATTACAAGACGGTAACATGCTGTGGCGATATGCTACAACTGAGTTCAAAAGTAGAATGTACAAGAGAACGTGCACATTTTGTGAGAAAATTTAGTAACTGGCTGAACTCCGCTCTTGTTACACTTCTCAACGACAATGTATGCCATCCACCTTTGATGGGGATTTTAAAATTGAAAAGAACTGTGAATAAATCAATCAATCATGAAAAAGCAGTAATGATGAGCATCACAAGGAGTAAAGAGAATAAAAAATATAACTTAAAACAAAAAGATTCCCAGTAACACATTTGATATTCTTTATGATTTCATTTTTTATAACCGCATTGTTCTGGGCGGTGATTTTTTCACTTAAATCCTTAGGTCTAGCTGACAGAAGAAGAGATTCAGGTGAAAGGATTCCAGTGAAATTAAAATTTCGTGAATGTAATAGTTTTACGTCAAATGATAGTTTGAGGTGCAGTGCGGATGTATCCGATACAGAAGTAAAGACAAAGATAAAATTCACAGAAAGTTTTTCCAATCAAAACACCCAGGATGTTACAGCTCATTATTTATTCGAGTGTAACAGAAATAATCATCACCAGAGTGAATTTTCAGATGAAGAATATGATACGGAGTCTTCATCCACTAATGGAAAATGAAAAATCCAATTGATGAACATCTAAGTTGAAAAAACAATTGAAAATATACATAATTGATAGTGACCTGCTTCTAAAAGACTGAGAATTTATTTCCAACTAGGTGAGAAGATACAAATAATTGCAATACTTGAAAGAAACCCTGAATTGAAGACAATGAAAATTTGGTCTCGATTATATTGGAAGAAAATTGAAACGCCCAGCATAACTTGACATTCATAAGATTCAAAGTGAAAAACTGAGTTGGGTCTGCCGAATAATTTAGATACTTACTTGATTTCTTCAGATTCGAGTGACCACTTATTTTAATTTCCTGACAAAGCCCATACAGGTCTGTCTTTCTTCTTCATATCACTAAAGTATTGGTGTATCGGATGCGATCCTTCCAGGACTACTGGGCTTAGATCGAGAATTGGAAATTCTTGAAGTTGGAATATGAACAGTAGCATCAAAACTGTGATGTGTATACAGATCTACAAATGAAATGATCCGGAGGGAAAGTGGTAGCTTTTTGTTTCGAATGGGAATGTTGTCTGGAATAAAAGATGTAACGTACCGAGTGCAAGCTATAAACTGCACATCATGGCTGGTTACAGAAGAAAGACTAAACGCAAGTTTTGGTGTACAGCCAAGAACGATTTAAGGAATCTAAGTTTATGATTGAAATATGCCGACCTCAGCCTTCTGGTCTATTGCTATTGAATAGGAAAAGATTCTTGTAATTTTTCTATGAATAGATGGAAAGAAAAATATAGACTTTTCTAAATATGGTTTATTTTCTTGATAAACATTGATTGAGAAGCTGAACTATAATTCTATACATACACGTTTTAACTTTTACTTGCTAATTCTTTTCGTAATCTATCTTTTTCTTCTTCTACTAATTGTCTAAAATCATTCAGGGGCTGGTAAATAGCATGGACACTTTGAGCACCAGCAACTACTGTCATTATTGAAACCACATAGAACTTTACTTTCTTACTTGACATTTCAAGTGATAGGCTGCAAGTTCACTCATATAAACACAGAAATTTCATATACTATGAATCAATTAATATTCCCTCTTCCCGAAGTTCTTCACGGGCCTTCTCAGTAACTTGTCTCCGTTTGTAAACTTCGTAGAAATTCGTACGGCCAAAGGCATTCCAATTTATCATAGTAAATTCAAGTCCAGCTCCAACAAAAAAGAATATTGGCAGGAATCTATAGATACCAAAATACTTCTTTCCTGGCCACAATCTCAAAACTCTGTTCACCACTCTAGAATAACTCCCCATCACTAACAAAACTTGAATAAATATAATTTTTTCCCATCACAGAAATCACCACTCAACTAGGATTAGAATTGATTTCACGCAAAAAAAAGTCTAGAAAATAGAATACCTGATTGGTTGATATTCACTGTTCACAGAGGATTTTCAATTTTTTTTGAAAGAAAAGGTACAACATAACCTATAAGTTCTCACCTTCACAACGTCTGCTTTGATGCAATGCCACCAAGATGTCGTCATCTATAATTTGCTAGGTGCTGAATTTGACAGGTCCCTGGAATTTGATTGAAAATCAGTTACACAGTTAAAAGTTTAAGAAAAAAATTGAAAATATATGATATAAGAAAGAGAGAATTCAATTTCTTCGATATTATTAAAATGCATTGTATTATAATTACTATTAGTGAATCGAGAACTAGCAAGTGCTCAGAGATGGGAATTTGGCGCTAAATTTGAAACTGAGGCTGAAAATACCCAAGGTATGTAGAGCTACAAGGTAGGCCAATCATGTCGTTTTTGAGGTCGACCGGCCGTGACGAGTAAAGGTCAATTCCCACATTGACGACACGACGACGACATTCTCATTTCGTTCTGCGCATGCGTCACCAGCCCATGCTCTGATTGGTCCATGTCTATCTTTGTTTACAAATGAAAGCTCTCAAGTCTCAAAATTGCAGTACCGGTATGACTTGAAAGGGTTTGTATTTGTATTATAATTTTATTTACTGATTATTATATTTATATTGTTGTACTAATATTAATTGACAATTGATTCCGAACAGCGAACATTCAAACTTCCTACCTAGTCACTTAACCTAGAAATTCGGCTGGTCAGAAATTCTAAAAGGATGGACCAATCAGAGCGCGGGCTGGTGACGCATGCGCAGAACGAAATGAGAATGTCGTCGTCGTGTCGTTGTCGTCAATGTGGGAATTGACCTTAAAGGTCAATGTCGTCAATGTGGGAATTGACCTTAAAGGTCAATTCCCACATTGACGACAACGACACGACGACGACATTCTCATTTCGTTCTGCGCATGCGTCACCAGCCCGCGCTCTGATTGGTCCATCCTTTTAGAACTTCTGTCCAGCCGAATTTCTATAGCAGGAGCCAATTAACTTGTCATAAATCAGCTGATCCAGTAATAATTAAACAGTGATTCCGACACAATAATCAAAAGGCTTGAAAGTCTTAAAGACCTCTAAAGTCTTTAAACGACCTTTTTAAAGAAGACCTTTCAAAGAATAACTTTTTAAAAGACCTTTTCAATAATCTGCGAGATTCAGCATTTGTAGGTTAAGTATTGTGATATTGCTCTTTGAAACAGCTGATTTCTGACAAGTTGAATTGGATTCTGCTATAGGAAGTTTGAATGTTCGCTGTTCGGAATCAATAGTCAATGAATATTAATAATATTAGTACGACAATATAAAATATAATAATCAGTAAATAAAATTATAATACAAACCTTCTCAAGTGATACCGGTACTGCAATTTTGAGACTTGAGAGCTTTCATTTGTAAACAAAGATAGACATGGACCAATCAGAGCATGGGCTGATGACGCATGCGCAGAACGAAATGAGAATGTCGTCGTCGTGTCGTTGTCGTCAATGTGGGAATTGACCTTCAATACGTCATCGCGTGCCCACTAGTCACTGCACTCTGCAGGGCAAAATATGAAACGTGTTTTTGAACTTATTCAGATGTTACCCAGTTGATTAGCAAAACAAAATAATACTTCACTGATTGTGTCTTGTAATTGATTATAATGATTATCTCTTTTTTGATGAATTGTATCATAATTAAAATTAACAAACAATTTCGATTACTGATATGTTGGCTATTTTTGGTTCAGAGCTTTCATATTAAGCCTACCATTTAAAATATTCGAAATTTCTTTAGTGTTTTCTTTGTGAAAAATGTCTCATAACCTAGATTTGGATTGTTTTCATAGCTAATGTGAATTTAAAAAGGTACAGTTTTCGGCGTAAGCCTGTTGTACCTACCGTTAAATATAAATTATTGTAAAATACTAAATAAATAATTACTGTAGTTATAATTAGGATTCATTCACTGTAATTGAAACAAATTATTAATTAATCGAAAATAAGCATCAACTTTTACTAGGCTTTCCATGTTGTGCTAGAGATTAAATTTGTGATAATATCAAATTCTCATAAATCAGCTGGAAATATGAATAGTTGAAGTTTACTGTTTGGCAAGCAAGGCGTGATATTACAATTATATTAAATGATTTCTTATTATTATTGTAGATATTTGATCACAGTAATTATTTTTATTGCATTATTTTAATTTATTATTGTTATCTGACAATCTATAAGATAGAAATTTGAAAATTTTCATTTCTCCAAAAACCATCTGGAAAGATTTGAATACTAGATAAGTGATGAGTCTTGAATATAGATATAGGGCATATGTTAACCCGGGCACTGATTGACGTCATTATAGCAAGACTAACCGCGAAAAATTGGACTGCTGGGCTCTTATGGGGATTGGCCAACCTTAGGTCTCTACTAACCTTGGAAAATACCATCCTAGAGACGCGACCGTACGATGACTGCTTGATGGTGACAGTGAACTAGTATTTTGTGTTATTTTTTATAAGATTTTAGGTGGGAACTCTTATTTTTCAGAAAAAATGGTATTCTAACTGATATGAGAGTAATGTGATATTATAAATTACATTCATTAATATAAATTATTATAATAATTCCTATAAATTCAGTATCTTCCATCCATGGCCGTATAGGGTAGGTCATGAATTCAATGAATTAAAGTTACAGTGCTGTGGATCTATATTATTCAAAAGAATTTGATTTATCAGAAAATTATAAGTTGCTGAAATTCAATGCTGGACTTCTTAACCTATTATTACGTTTTCCATATTTCCCATTACGGAAAAGTGATTTGGCAAGGCGGAACACTCAAAAGGGGTTCCACTCTAAAAAAGCATGAGCTTAATATAATTATGATATTATGATCTCGGACAGGGCAAGAGGACAACCAACCGCCCGGTGGAGAGATGAGCCACAGATAATGTATAATCATTAAGTGTTTACATTATCTGTGGATAAGCTTTCACAGCGAGTTGGAGATAATTATGTGGCTCACCATTGCCAGAGACAGGGAGAGATGGCAGAAGATAATAATTATTGGAAAATTATGAAAATGTAATTATGTAAATAAATTAAACTTTATGTAAAATTAAACTATTTTTGGGCAATGCCAATACTAAGTAAAGTCTTTATAACCTCTTGAGAGAGGCCTTTGTTCTTCATAGAATGTCAATAAAGCTTTATTTATTTATAATCTCGGAAAGAAATATTCCATTCAATATTATTCCTGTAGTAGGTATTGCACAAATAAATGCAACTTCAATTTTCAGACTCATTAATGGAAAAGTATTCTACAGAATTCTTCTCAAAAATTCTCTAAGTTCAGAAAAGAAGCAACTATTATCATTTTCACTGAGAACACTATTAAATGAACGTTGCTAGATACGACGATGCTTCCCTTCTGAAGAGGCAAGCCAAAATTAAAGAAGAGTTGAGCTGGAACGAGATGAAGTCGAATATACTCTGAATTCATTTGGTTAGGGAGCAAAGAGAGTTGGGAACGAAATTCTTCTCATTTTTGCTATGTCGCTGAGGAAGGTCCTTAAACCCTATCATGTCAAATGGAACAGAAGTGCTGAATTTAAAAGGCTGTGCATCAGCTTAAAAAAAACTTTTTTATGGTGATATTTTTTTAAGTTTTACGATTTGGATACTATCAAGCTATCAAAATGAAATACTTTTTAGAGGAAATTTTTTTTTTCTTGATCATTAGTTTTTGAGATATGGGCGTCTAAAGTAGAAATTTTTGGGGAAATTAATCTCAAAATTGGTTGCAAATACAATTATGAAATTTTGAGCATACGTGCTTGAAGGTATTGTCTATCACTTGACATAATTAGTTTCTCAAAATAACCAATTTGAAAAAAAATATTTTCGAAAATAATTTCTTTAAAAAAATAACTCAATTTTCAATTAAATTGAGAATTTGTTATTTTTCTCAAAAGTTGATATTCCGAGAAACTAATTATGTCAAGTGATAGACAATACCTTCAAGCACGTATGCTCAAAATTTCATAATTGTATTTGCAACCAATTTTGAGATTAATTTTCCCGAAAATTTCTACTTAAGACGCCCATATCTCAAAAACTAATGAACAAGAAAAAAAATTTTTCTTCTAAAAAGTATTTCATTTTGATAGCTTGATAGTATCCAAATCGTAAAACTTGGAAAAATATCACCATAAAAAAGTTTTTTTTAAGCTGATGCACAGCCTTAATCGCCTGTGGCTCTATACCCTTAAATTCTTTGCAAGGATTACACGATCACATCCAACAGCACAGAAAACCATTATAGCTGTTTTTCGGTCGTTTTTTCTTGAAATTCTTAAAATCACATCTTTTCTATAATAATATTCATTTAATTTGGCGGATGGCAAATAACTTACATTTAACGTTAACGGTTGGTGTACTGTTTATTTTTCAAATATGTTTTTTACATGTTACATACAGTATTTATGTGAAACACAGTCATTCAACATTACATCACACGTTACCATAGAAACGTTAAATGAAAGTCATTCGCCATCCGCCAATTTAAAAGAATATTACTATAGTCCTTGGTGATCAACTCCTACTACAACATCTTGAGATTGAGATTACAACCGTTCCAAGTTTATTGCTGATTAAGAATAGAAATAAACAATCGATTCCACATGCAGTTCACAGAATCATTGATCATTATTACAATAATTATGATATTATATCAATCAAACTTATCTACAGTTTCCTCAAAATACTACTCTGGAAACATGTCAGCTAGAAGATTGTATGAAAAGGTTGTAGTTTGTAGTCATTAATTTGAATGAAATCACGCTTTTGAAGGAGAAAATTTATTGTGATTATTTTTGTTGAATAAACTTTGATTTCGATTTGAATAAGTACTGCCAAGTGTCAATGGAGAATTTGAGAGTCACGTTGAAGAGAGGAAAGTTTTTTTGATTGCTAGTGTTGTCCTGAACTCATGGAATTTCCTGAAAAAAAGGTTTTGGTTATAATAATATTGGAGTAATATAGTGTATAGGAAATGCTGGAAAGAATCACTATTCCCTATGGAAACTATTGTGTTGTTTCTCTCCAGACAAGAGAGATTCAAAAATTCAATAACATCACAAAACTTGAATTGAATAATTCATTTATTGTGAAATATCCTATAAATATGTAGTGTAATATTACAGATATAAGAGGATATACTTGAAGATCATAGGATATTTCTCGTCTTGTGCTCATTGAATAGTGAAAAAAGAAACTGGAAGTTGTTGAAACCCCAAATTTATTTGAATTTGTTGTTTTCACAACTTCCAGTCTTCTTATTCATTATGGATTCATTATTATTACCCCAATATTACCTTCATTACTACACAAAAACTCATTGGATAGTTTTATTAGACACTACCCTACAAAGAAATTTTGTTTTATTATTGATACTTAGTTATGAACGACTGATACTTTATTATTCACTGATATTATTATCAACATCATAAAAATTTGAATATTCTCGTTCAATAGTTTACACTCTACAGGAATAAAAATTAATGAAATCATTTTCCACATCGACTTCCATGTCTTAAAGCAATTTCAATAACCGATCCAGTCAAAACTCATCTTTATTGTTTAAGAACTCATTCCTGTCAAAAACAATGGAAAAATTGATAAATCCTACTTTGAGTTGATGAACAAGATAACATCCAGTTGTAAAAAAATACAGAGGATAAATGACGACTTTTTAATACAGAGGAGGCAGAGTTGATTCGATTATTGGAAAAGTATTCCAGTCAGTGATGCGGAATGACGCATCGATACTCTAATCCTTTGTCTGGGTTATTAATTTGTTTCCAGCTCATCCCTCCCGAAATAATTCAGACTCAGCTTCAGTAAACATTAAGGCTGATCATGCAGCAAATCAGCTTGGCTTAAAACATTCTGCTGGAAGAGTTAACTGTTTGCCAATGAAATGAAGAATATTATACTTGTTTGTTCAAGTTTTAATAATATACAGTTGTTTGTTCTTGATCTTTAAACTTTATCACAAAATTGCATGAATCTAAAAATTCAATCGGTTCCATAACATCCCAAAGCAGTGCCGGATCTCTAATCTTTACTTTATCTCTAACTTCAACTCTGAGTATTGATTGAGAACGTATCGAATTCAATGTATTCAATAATTGAGAATTATTCTCATTCAAATTTAAAATTTGACAATTCAATGTATAAGCTAAAGTGATACAGTATAAATTGTAATAAGAAAAATCATAATCACATTATAAGAAAATCAAGTTTCATTGAGAGAGAAAGGGAGAACTGCACCAAACCTGTTTGTTGGGCACACACTGATGCAATGACTAATTGGTGTGTGTTGCTTCATAAGCAACTATGTGAAGTACTGTGACTAGACGTGACTAATATTGTCTTGTCTTGACTAACCGGTGTACGCCTAGCCTAACAAAATGAATTTGACGAGAACAATGAACGAATCTTACATCAATGCAATGACGTCATTATACGGTGGTTATATATTCAATTGGATGGAGACTCTTTTGCAACTCACCGAATTAGTCATAGCACAGACTAGGTTTATCCCTAGTCTTTGTTGATAGGTACACTGTTATGATGTGAAAAACTCAAAGTTGTTTGAACGTAGTAGGCTATATTATTTGAAATATACTATTTCATCAATCACTCTACTTATGTAGGAAAATGGAAGAAATTTATAGCATTATTATTAAGAGTTTTGTTCAATTAATAATAATTCTCCTGTAGGGTTTCATGGTTTACTAAATGAAAAGGAGCTCGAGTTTGTTCGCAAATCATTTCACTTTGATACAGTACCTATAAATTGCGTTCAAACGTTTTTTTGCAAAGATTGTCATGCGTGTGTCAGTATCATTCCGTTTATTGTCATTCGAGATTAACGTGTGATAAGACGACAGCTGCTAGGGATGTAGACGTATAGGCAGGCCTGCACTCCTTGGATCAAAGCAGGCTTGTAATTAGACAAGCTTTGAAGTCAACGCGATAAAATTGAATCGATTTCTGTCGGTAAACGCCAGCTACAGCTTTGAAGGCAACCAATCATTTACTAAGCTGGCTTCGTTAGGCAAAAGACAAGGTTCTAGTTACATATGCGACGATTCCTGTTCAGAGCTGTGTCAACGATTTGATTGGGAGATCGAAGTGAGAGTTGCAGCTCTCGACCAATGGAGAAGTAGGTTCGAATCCGGGGTTAGAACCCCGTCTCTAATTAGGCCGTGTTGATATAGCTCGTCTGATGACAAACGACTCCACTACTGTACATCAAACAGACTGTTGAGCGAATTCCGTGAAATGCAAATGGATTTTGTTGAATATGGAGTGTTTACATTGGTACAAATAACTCACAAATATTAATATATATCGAGTGGATGCTTTTTCAGGGACTATCGACTATGCAAATATAAATGATGTTTTCTCTAATATGGGAAAGGGGATAATGGTCCAGTTCCGAAAACTCCAATTATTAGAATGCCTATCAGTGTTAATTTAGAGGTTGAATCGATCTATTGATCTATTCCCAAATAGGTAGGCCTACTGTAGTTCTTTATATCAATTCATCTAATCTTCAATCAAATCGAGCCTATCTCTGGTGATACCAGAGATAATGGAAAAGGAAATCTATATATGCTTAATCTATGGTAATACTAACCAAAATTATTATCATATAAAGCATCAGCATCTTAAACAATTTTTGAGCTCACTTTGGTGATTTTTCTCTCACTTTCTCATCTCAAAGAATTCTCTCCTATAGAAATAATTTATAATGTTCATTTTATAATGTTTATTCGATCTGTTTCTTGAATCTCAGTACTCTTGTTGCCCGAGTATAACCTTTCTCCACTTGAAAGTTATTTCTCAAATGCCTATTCCTTCTCATACGATCATTTCATTATCAATATTCTTATCTTCTGCGTCCAAAAGTACTTGCAGTCTATCATTTTCCCCAGCTTATCCATTCTACTTTTATTTTCAACACTCAATTCATTCATGTAGTACCCCTTCTCAATTCACTGTATTTCCTTTGTAACCTTTCTGTTTCCCATAATCTTATTTATCTCATCATTACCTTTTTTATCATTCATTGACAGTTCACTCCGTATTAAAGTTCCTGAAACTCTTATTTCTATTTCTACTTTACTTTTCGTCTGTCTATTCCTTTTAAACACAACATCCTGTCACTTCTCTTCCTCCTCCTACTTCTCTGCCTCCTCCAATTTATCTCCCTCCTTCTCCACAATTCACTTCTTCCCTTCCTCCCCCCTCCTCAGAATCCTCATCCTTCCAAAACTTATCATCTTTCTCCTCCTTCTCCTCCTTCTCCTCCTTCTCCTCCTTCTCCTCCTTCTCCTCCTTCTCCTCCTTCTCCTCCTTCTCATCTTCCTTCATCTCCTTCTCCTCCTCATACTCCTCCCCTTCTCATCCTCCTTCATCTCCTTTTTCTTCTTCCTCCTCCCTCCTACTTCCCCTCCTCCTACTCCTTCTCCAACTTCTCCTCCTCCTTCTCCACCTCCTCCTCCTCCTCCTCCTCCTCCTTCACCTCCTTCTCTCCCTCCTTCCCCTTCTTCTCCTTCTTCCCTTCTTCTTCTCCTCTTTCTTCTCCTCCTTCTCCTCCTCCTTTTCCTCCTCCTTCTCCTCCTCCTCCTCCGCCTTCACCTCCTTCCCTCCTTCTCCTGCTCCTTCTCCTGCACCTACTATACCTCCTTCTGCTCCTCTTTCTCCTCCTCCTTCAATTCTCACCTCATCCTCTTTCTCCTACTCTTCCACCTTCTCATTCGCCTCCTGCATCATTATCTCCTCATCCTTTTCCTCCTTCTCCTTCACCTCCTCCTCTTCCTCCTCTTCCATAACAACCTCCATCTTCTCCTTCCTCTTCTCTTCCACCTTCTCTTTCTCCTCTTTCTGTCTTCCCGTCTAGTCAATTCCTAATTGAGGTCGCCTTATCCCCACTGCCTCTCATTCCTCATCGTTGGGCATCGCATGCTATTTCGGAGCTCTGTCAAGGAATCTCGGCTCCTCTGGGAAATTCTCTTCCCACATAATCTATACCAGTGATTTGCTCCTTGAGAGTCTTCGGTTTTACTCTTCTCTCTATCATGTGTAGTCATCCACTACATAACCGATTAGTAAAAATGATAATAAGCGCAGATTTAAAATAGTGAGTAAGTTTGAAACGTCTAATAAATTATTATCCAAACGCCGAAAGCAAATTGAATTTAAACATAAAAAAAATTCAAATTTAGTAATAAAAAATCAAAACCGTAATTTTACCCATAACTTTCATATAATTGGTCATTTTATAAAAGAAACGAGATTTTTGTGTTTTGTATTCGAAATTTTACTTAGCTTGGTATTTTTGTTTGTTTTCCATATAAATTTAATTATAGCTCTTCTGTGTGCTGTAACGTGTAACGTTTATACTAAATGTGTGACACTTCGTTTTCCCTTAATGTAATAGTCTATGCCTGATTATCCGAGTCGACCACAGTCCCAACTACTTTGGAAAATAGGCGTTTTACTGTATTATGAAATAGTAACATTCATTAAGAGTTACTAATACATTACAGAGTTACATTAAGAGTTACTCATCAAGTTTTCCTTTTCAATCCAAAGTAATTGATTGAAAGACCTCATCCATAACAATATCCTGATTGAGTAAGTTTTTTAGTCGATATTGATGTTGAATCCATCCAGCGAGCGTTGAAACTCCTAAATGACTGAATCGAAAATTAATTTAGCTGACGGCCACATTATATGGAATGGATGTATTAGCCTATTCTACATTCATCCCCATACAGAATTCATGGGTTGAACAGAATTGTTCTAGGTTACGCCCTCACGGTAAGCTAGCTCACATTAACGTTAAAATGGATGGGTGAGGGGGGTGTATGGAGTTGATACTGATGAAATTAGCTGAGGCTTAATGGGCCATTAAACCGGCAACAGCTCAACACGTTTCGACTCATAGGTGTAGCCTATCCATTGCCTGAATAAGCTAATAGCGCAACCTCCAGGGATGGACTGGTAACATCTTGCCTATCGGAATTCTGCCCCTATGCTTCAGGGCGCATTTTGTTCAATGCTTGTGTGTATGGAATTGTGTGGGTGTGGGTTTCTAATTGAAAAGCAGAACAGAATTTCCGCTAAGGGCTTTAGTTATTTTAACATTTTTTGCTTAAAAAAGGACTGCGGTTACATTAATTGCATGCATTGCCATGGAAAATTCCTTTCATTTTTCAGGTTCTCCGCTATTTTATATCCATATAATTTCATAATTTCAATTGTCGTTGAGTGTTAGAATGAACATTACTGTCCAAACTTCCTACATAAACGAAAAATGCGTTACATTCAATGAATAATATTGTAATAATAATAATTTTTTAATAATGCAAATATTTCTTTCCTTTTATTCTGAGGATAGAGTGATCTTATAGATATTAACTAATACCATCTATCAGGACCTCTAATTTATATTTCTCTCACTAACCCAGATGAATATGTAGCGTTTCGTCCGAGTAGCGATTCGTCCGACACCCAAATTCTTGGAAATTAGTAGCGTTTCCTCTGACTGGTTTTCACGCTTCTGTGCGTATTACCAACGAGTAGCGTTTCGTCCGATTTTTGAGTCTTCTACCTGACTTCAGAAACCCTTCTATTACTGGCTAATTACTGTTGTAAATAATCAGTATCAAATAAAATTTAAAATCTGCTTCTTCAGATTCTATAGCTGCAATAGTTGGCTATTTGTATTACTTCATGTGAATTATTTCTATCAAAGCCACTGATTCGAAGTCAAAGCCTATTTATTTGGATGTAATTACAAGTTTTCCTCCCTATAAAACTGTATCCAGAAGAGCAGAAGTTGAATCGATTCCAATAATAGCAATGAATTGTGAATGAGTACATTTTAAAAATGGTAGCTTGGATGAAGTAATTCAATCTACTTTTGGCTTAACTTGGGGGATTCACTTTGGGTAGAACGAACACCTCTGATCGCTGGATAATGAAGTTGTAACTTGAACGACCCAGTTACTGCTGCCATCTTACGACCGAATTCAGAACTAGCTGCGTTGTGCATTGCCGACCAATCAGGGGAGAGAGGCGGAGCTTGGAGGCGTGTCTGTGAAAATTTAAGCTGTAAATCACCTAGTAACTGCAGCCATCTACCGGTCGAATTCAGAACTAGCTGAGTCATTCATTTCTGGCTTATCAAGAGATAGTAGGCGGAGTTCGGAGGCTACATGATTTACAAATTAGGCTACGATTCATGGAAGAATTTTAGACACCGTCAAGCATTATTCAAGTATTTTCATTGCTGAATAAATAAATAGGAAAAAAATTGTCTTGGAAAACACAATAAATGAGTCTTTTCACATGCACGAATCCAATTCACAATCACTTAGTTCACTAGTTCATATTATAGTGATGCAAAAATAGGCTTCCTGTTTCTTCCCTTTGTCTTCCCTTTGACTCGAAACTGCTGATAATACGTTTCTTGTGATTGTATATAATTTTGTGGGGAAATCTTAAACCCCATAATCACATTTTAGTCCATAATCACACCTTCAAAGTCCTCAACTATTTTTGTATACTTGAGCTGCACTATATAGTTTATTATATAGTGTGCTGAGACTATTAATTTTCAAGTTGAGTTATAGTTTCACCTTTGAAGTTCTATTATTAATAAATCGTATGTTCAATCTCCATTCACTAAATCGTTTCTATGATGCATTATGCCAATGCAGACATTCTTGTTTTTGTTATCATAACTATGTCAAAAGTTTTGTCGGAAGAAACACTACTCCTCCAGGTATCCTGCCTAATCCCAAAACTACCTGAGACATTGCTGTCGGAAGAATCGCTACTCGGACGAAACGCTACAGGACCACCCAGATAACCATCGTACGTAGGTAGGCTACATTATTCAAAACTTAACATATATTAACAGTTTGGTTTCTAGTTACCTTAAGCTATTATTCTATAATGAGATTAACGTGATAATAATCATGGGTAATCATAACTTAATAACTTTACTCAAATACTCGTAATAATATGTCGAGAAGTATAATATTTTCAAAGATGATGATTTCTTGATCCATCCACGAACTGCGACGACATCTTTATAAATATCAAATACGTATGTTCGCATATAAGAAGTGGAGTGGAATCAAAAGTGCATAGTTTTTGTTCCATTAATTGATTTTCTTCATTGATCGATCCATCGATTGATTTTGTTCATCGATACATTGATTGGTTTATAAATTGATCCATTCTACTGCAATAATAATCAATACAATACAGAATCTATTCTATCATCTGTTCAAACTGTGCATGAACCAATCTAAAAGTCATTTTGAATATGGAAGTGATCTCGAGAAAACTAATAATAAAACTAAATAATAAAACTCAAATATGTGCACATGATTTCTTTCACCACCAACCTTAACAATTAATTTTAAAATTTGATTAATTTTGTGGAATCGTTCCATTTCCAATTCCTGGAATGACAAAACATTTTTTTCAAATGAAAATTCAAGTTCTAATCAAATCAGGGAACCGAAATGTCAGTTGTTAACCGTGGTGACACACAGCTTTCTGACAGACCTAGGGGTGTTGAATGCTGACAAAATTTTGACAGTTTTGTGACACAGTGGAAGTTGGTTGAAAAACAAGCCACACCACTGACACAATTTTTGAGACTGGTGTGTGATAATGAATAGAGACTTTATTATGCCGTACTTCCTATGTACATTGTCAGTGATGGATGGCCGGAAATAAGCGGGTTGTGATAGGGGGGAGGGGGGAGTTTTGAGAGAGCAAGACTGGTCGGGGAAGGGAAGGAATTTCCGCAAGTCGCTATCATCAACAATATACCATACCATGTGCCAGTGACACCATACCTCGGTTTGGTCTCACGGCAATGCTGGAAACAATATGCAGACTGTGTCTCATCAAACTTTATGAAAAATTTTGCTGAGAACTTGAAAAAATAAAATATTTTCGTGTATCTCATCTTATTATATTATGAAGATTTTTGCTGAGAACTCAAGAAAAATAAATTATTATTGAAATGTTCCATTCAAAAATTTATAGATATTTTAATCTATATGCTGGCCCATACTATATTATATTATTATATACATATATAATATTATATATTATCTGTATATATTATATTTACTTGTACAGCCTGCAATTCTGAATGAGGAATGAGGAGCATATATGAATGAGGAGCTTTTGTTACAAATCTCAACATTTTAAATTAAAACCTTATTTACACTCCTTCAGACTGCATTTGTTCATTTTTAAGGAAACATGGAAAGCTTATAATCATCAGTTACTCTAATTTTCTCAAATCTCTTTTCCCATCAGTTTACTTACTAAAATGTTGATGCAAATTCCAGACATCAATCGAAAAACATTATAACTACTTGAAGAAAAGTTTAGGTATGTTGACTGTAGAAATTGCAATTCAATTCATCTATTCAAACATACAAAATACGTTTAATACAAGGAGAAATGGAAGTACAGAAAGAACAATGAAAATAAAATATAATATAATATACCAATACCTTATTTCCCCCTTTAATACCTTAATATATATAACACCTCACCTTATCTTATACTTTAATTATATTCCTATATAAAACTATAATGGTTTATAATACCTTGAAGGGGGAAGAATACTATCATAGTTTACATGTGTGGACAGAGAAATAGGAAGGAAAGGATCTCAAGCAGGCGAAAAAGTTTATTCTTATTTCAGTACTGTATTAACATGCATTTGAATATAATCTTCTAGCATGTTTAAGAACATCACATTTCATTATTGCCAGAATATTGATTACATGAATGAATTGTGAATATACATAAGTCTTGTTATAAATATTGAATGAAGTGGAATGCTACCATCAGTCAATGGTAAACAAGAAATTCGAAATAAAATGAGAAATTCTCTTACCGTCACCACCCAGCTTTTGTTTTGGAAATTTGAAAACAAGTACACCCGCATGTGACATATCATAACCACAATGAAAATGTGTACCAAAAAAAAGGAGACAGGAAGTAAAGAAATTACAACATTTCATTTCCGGTGTGCCACAGAAAAAGAACCGCAGTGAAATAACTTCTCAGTTGCTGAATCGGTACGGAATTTTCAGTGTTTCGTTTTTTCTCTTTTTCTCTCCCTTACTTGTTTTTCCTTTTTCTTTTTTCACGACGCATGACATGCACAAGCTGAACGCGTATTAAAAGATTACAATACAGTTCTGCTAGCGACAGGCAAAATATACTGGCTTACCATAAATATATTCTTCGAATCAGCGCAGGGACTTTGTGGCGTGGACTTGGATACATAACGGATGCGATATTTTTCCGCAATTTTGAACAATTCCAGAGCCTGCATAATCTCTTCAACCCTGTATTGATGCAAGATATATTCCATTGTTCCAACGCCTCACTCTGGTTATCGGTTCGACCTATATAAGTAAACATGCATTATATATTATTATTTGAATACAATTGAAATTTAAATTATCTTATTAAAAGATTATTGCTATAGGATATTTCATATTTTCTCTTGTATTCTGCTACGCTCTGATCGGATTTTGACTAGAAACGTGCTTTATTCTATTGAAATTAAATAATTAGAATCCAATTAATACGATTGGGAAATGTTCATGGATCTGTCATCAACAGAACAATTATATTATTATTATTATTGATAATATGAAATCTATTGATTCTTTTTATTCAAACAAAGCAGTGCTGCAATCTCTTTAAATGGATGATTAAGAAGAACAAGAATGAATTTTGAAGTTCACAATATAAGATGGTTTAGGTTTAGGACGATCTCTAGGCTTGTGCGTGAGTAATGGGAAGGAGTGATGTTGAGAGATGACAATGATGATTCATTATTTATTCTTTTTACTCTGAAATAAATTACTATAATACTACTTTCTCAGTTTGGATCTAGGTATCATTCTTATCAACATGTTTAATTAACACTATAGTTTACACAACATCATAAAACTGTATTAACATTAACAATACAATGTAAAACTACATTTCAAGTAGAGAGTATAGAAGAAGAACCTCTATATTCTTCTTTTATTTCTATTTTCTCCAATTTCAAGTAAGACGTCTCACTTGAAATATATGTAGGCCTAAAAAAAATCTACGGCTCTTAAAACAAAAATACACTAAATTTATAACTTTTCGAGACTAGGAATAACAGGAACAACGTTTACTTTATTAACGTGAGGTATTTTAGATTCATTTACGTCATAATATAATATTGAAAGCACAACCAGCCTGCTTTTCCTTCTTTTCTTTTTCTGCTTTTCGTTGTATTATCACTCATTTGAAGTGAGATTTCTTACTTGAAATATACGTACTTATGTGATAAAATTTACGGCTCTTGAAACAACAATATTACATCATTACTTGAGACTATCATTACAAGAATAACTTACGCTTTATTAACGTGAAGAATTTCAAATTCATTGACGCCATGTAATATTGATAGCACAACTACTGGCATTTCCACAGGTACACCTGCCGTCTTGATAATTATTTCGTCGACACACACTTATTAATCATGTTGACTTTTGTTGTAGCTGCTGCGCAGCCGGTGTGAGATTTAGACGGCCGTAATTGCCAGCGAAATGTGGCAACTTATGAACGAAATTCATAATGGAAAAGCATCTTCCAGCCGTCTGCAGAAGAAGACTAATTTATGGATAAACTTTCATGGAGGTTTTTATGCGCCAACTGCTTCTCCTTAAATTCCAGCAACCGCTGTTCCTTGAACATGATTCCAGGAGAAAACGCCATAATGGATTACGCGCACAGTCTGTCTTCTTCTATCAAGGCTTGTCTGTCTCCGTCTGTTCCGTGGCGTTCTCAAGTCGAGAACAGCTAGCTAAATAATTTACTTTTTGGAACGTCGCAATTAAAATGCAGAATTTACGTTTTGCAGCGCTTCAATGCTGATCTCATTACATTTTTATGGCAATTAGCCTACTTTCTTTCACTGAAGGCGGTTGAAATTTGCACAAATTAACGACCACCCAAAATTATAAAATAAACTCCTCAATCCTCAACCTTATAATCAATTAAAAATATTAATTTCACTATTTGCAGACTGACTGTATTATATTTCTTGTCTCAGGATAAAGCATTAAATAAAGCTACAATTTGCAAAAAATATTAATTTCATTATTTTCAGACTGACTGTATTATATTTCTTGTCTCAGGATACAGGATTCAATAAAACTACAATTAGCAATTACTCTGGATTCTACTGTTCTTGTGCACAATCATAGACAAACCACATGATTCGGATTATCATGTTACATGTCAGATTGATTATCTTGTTGAAATATAAATTTATCCTTGCTATTTCATTTATTGACTATTCATGATAAAATATTATGTATTCAGCTGTATTCCATTGTATTTTTATTGAATGAAGAAAATATTCTCTCATCTTATTCATCGTCCTTAATTTCCTCAAGAAAAATATCCTTTCTATTCATCAAATTTACATAGTTACAATACTCAGTTACTCACACATTCAATCATGTTCAATCTAAAGAAAACTCACCGTCTCTCAAATGAATGTAATCCTGAATTTATTTTGAATAATTAATAAGTATGTATTCACTATTCATCTATTTCAAAGAAAAATGACACACTTAAATATAATTTTAAATTTCTCTTATTAATACTTTTCCATCTATGTACAATCTCATAAACTGTAGATTGATTTACCCCAAAATGTTATCACAACTCTTATTTTTCATTTGACCATCAATTTGATTTTGTATTATCTTCCTTCTAACCTTCAATTTGTATGCATACCGTAGTGGATCATTTTTATCGTTTTGCATTGGTTTAGAATATTTTTCAGCTCTCTAGTGGTAAAGGAAAGCTGGATACCCGATTTATATTTATCCAAACAAACCGATTTTGACTAAAGTCCTCAGAGAGCTCAAAAGCTTTGGGAAGATTGGTTGGATTCTCTCTCTCTCCTTCCTCCTACCTCTTTCTCTCTCTCTCTCTCTCTCTCTCTCTCTCTCTCTCTCTCTCTTCGCCATGATAGATTTCCAAGTTTCCAGGTCAATAGAGTTCGGATTGCGGCTGTCGACTGAAACGAATAAACAATCTTCTATGATCTTTGGGTTTCAATATCGCCGACATTCAACAAGACTTTTCAACAAAGCTAATAGAAACAAGAACAATATCGAGATTCAGAGGCTGCAGTCGTCTCTTGGCTTATCCCTATCTCCTTCAACCAATGGGGGATTGGGAATATGGAATAAAACCTTTGATTCCTCTCTCAGCTCTCTTGCGCTGCGGTGAAGCCGAAGTTTAGCCGCTCGGATCGCCTCATTCAAACGATATTTGTGTTTGTTCTGCAAAGATTCTGTTTGAAATCGCAAAGCTGACTATTGCTTCCAATAGGCTATTAAATGATATTTTCTGCGACATTTTTTCTCATTCTTTATTTTTGAAACGTGGTGAATTTTTGAGGATTCCAATCAACAATATTGTAAGTTATAACCATTATAATTATAACAATCATGAATATTGTTGAAGTTATTCCATTATGTTTCAAAAATATTGACACTTCTCGATCACTGAGGGATAACAAAAAAATTGTGATTGAAAAATCAATTATTGTTTCATTCAAATTTTCAAGGAATTTATTCTTCTCCATTACTTATTGTTTATCAATTGTGCATTGTGTATTAGTTTCACTTGTGTATTATCAAGAGCTCATATTGAATTGTTTTTCTAACTGGCAGAAAACCCCCTCCCTTGAAACCTAAGAGGGTTTCTTAATAATTGAAATTAATAGTCTACCAGAAATAGAAGTTAATTTAATCTATAATTTTATCAAATGAATGAAAGTTTAATATGTTTTTCTAATTATAGTTTCATGAATATAATATCCAAGTTCAAAATTACCATTTTGTTAGATGTTAATAATAATTATCAATAATAAACACTTTTGAAGAACGTACCAAGAACGAATTCCACTTTTGAAAGCTCTCATACCTTGCAATTTTAGTCTCCGATTTCCCTCTGGGCTGCAAGTCAGGATTTCTAAAAGGTCTGGAAACTAGCTCGGGAACTCTGGGAAATTCAACTATAATACACTTTCCTTGAAGCCTCTAATTCAAAAACGTTGCTTATCTGTCAGCTCCAATATGTTGTTCTTCATTTTCGCCGGCTCTTGTTATCTAACTAATCTCAAAGGCTACATTGGCTTGTTGCAGGTTGGAAGAGAGAGAAAGAGAGAGATAGAGGAAAGAAGAGAAAGAGAGAGAGAGAGTGAGAGAGAGGGCAGGATTGAGTCAGCCGGGAGCGGCGGTGATTCATTTGAATAAGAATGAGAACGGCCACCGGCTAAAAGTTTAAACGTATAATTAGCATAAGAAAGGTCGAGAGCACTCTTCAAGAGAAAGTAGCAGCAGCTGGGGATAAGGGGGCAAGCAAAGCAATCTTTACAAGAAAACTTTTCCAACACTTCTGTCAGAAAGCTGAACCCCGTTTTTAGGGACCTGCTTTTCAACCAGAGTTGACGATGAGAGCTACCTCTCTTAACTAGCTAAGAACATCGTATTTTTGTTTTTTTGCACCATCTTTCTGTCCTTCCAAAGAATGAAACAAAAGAGACAGAAAAATTAAAGCGAAGCGTGCTAGGGAACAGTTCTATTTATTATTCATTTCGATCCCCGCTACAGGTGACTGAACATTTTCGGAGTGGAAAGTTTTCTTCTAGTTTTAGAATTTTCGCCGGTATTCCTCTTTTGCTCATTCTTTCTCATTTCTTGCCTTCTGGCTGCATTTTCGGTATGACCCCACCATAATATCTTGGCTGTTTTAATTTTTCAACTTCCTAAGTTGGAGCTGTCATGTCACGGAAAATGTAGATGAGGAACATTTAGAGGAAGAGAAACTGAGAGGGAGACAAAAAAGAGAAAGATGCAGTGAGAAAAAGGTTACAAAGAGATAGAGAGAGCAACAGAGAAAGAAAAAGAGAGTGAGAAAGAAAGTGACGAGGTGGCAGAGAGAGGACAGCAGAAGAAAGAGGGAAGGAAGCTGCTTTTGTATTTAAATGAAGCCTACTTAAAATTGGACTTTATTTCTGGGCATAATTTGTGCTCCAAGTCAAGAATGTGCTTCCAGTCAAGTATTGCCCTAATTGAATGATAAGGCGAACTTATATTCGTTTGAAGATTCATGGTCTGAGCCTTTGATATTGTAATTTATATCCTACAAATATACTGTATTTAGGAATTATTTAAACTCATACATTACTTTGAAATCTTCTTGATCAAGATAAAAATATACTTGCATGAAAAGAGAAAATAATATTATCTATAGTAGTTGGAATATTTCAACTAAATAGAATTTTTATGACAATTTCATAATATTATTGAAGAAAAATAGATGACAGATGCCGGAACAGACTTCATAGACTTTAAATACTATAAAGGTGTTTATAGAGCCTTAGGCTTAGCTCATGAAAATAACAAAAGCGTTATTCATGAAGACAACAACAATTGAAGAAAAATAATGTGATTTTCTATTAATTGAATTCTCTTCAACCCCGAAAATTTGTGGATTCAGAAACAAGAATTTTTTTACATCATCAATCACTTGCCACTCTATATCTTTCCATTAGCTGGCTTTCTCACAAACAATAAAGCTTCTGAGTTATGGTTATGAACAATATCACCAATACTGATTTCAATATTAGGTGTGAATGTTGGAAAACATTTAGATGTAGCTTGAGTAGGCCTACTCAATTAAGAGTTCTCTGCTGTTCTCTTATCATGATAAGGAACTTTTGAATTGTCTTCATTATTGTTGGACAGCTAGCTATCTCCCAATGATAACCTACATCACTGAAATTGATGAGCTGTATCCTCTATTATTTCAAGAGAAAATTCGCTCATAACTTGTGTGAATAACTATCAACATATTTTTATTTTAAAATGAATATTATAAATAGGAGTAATAAATTATATATATTGAATTTGGGAATACTTAAAAATAGTTCAATCACGTGATATTTAGTGATATCATTATCTTTATTATAATAATTATCGCACAAGCCCTTAATTTTTCAAGCCCATGTTCACCAAATTTCCTTTCATTATGTTTTTGAACAGTGTAATTATGTCAATAATCATCTTATCATAATATTTTTCGCACAGGTTCTTGAAACCCATGTCCCACCAAATTTATTTCTATCGTGAGTTTTTTACTGTGTAATTATGTCAATAAAATTTTAGATTTCTAAAAGAACAGTATTTTTTTCATTCACATTCAGGTTCTTATTGTAGACTCCAATATCCGAGACGTTTCATTTTAAATTTTTTCAGCAGGTGATAGTGCTCTGTGGCTGTAGACGATACATTTCAAAGACTTGAAGGAATATTCAGAGATGGAAAGAATTTAATTTCGTTTTCGACAGTAACTTTTCACTCTTCAGCGTCTCTCGCCAACCGAATTACATTGAGATTTTCGACGAGTGCCTCCTCACAATCACGTACATCGGCAAGTCGTCGAACTCGTTACTTTTGTTTCTTTTCAATTAAGTTCACTTCGCGTCTGAGAAAAATTTCATCTCGCATCAGTATTCACAGCCGGCTGGAAATTGAATTGCGAAGCACTCTTCACTCTTGAACAGCGCGCTCTTCCAGGAAAAGAAAAGATTAAAGCGAAATTTCAATTGTTTCCTTTCCTGCGTACAGTCAGTACGTTACTGCACATCAAGATTACTAGACTACTACTAGTAATTACTAGTTGTCTAGACTACTACTAATTACTAGTTGTCTAGTAATCTTGACTGCACATAACTTCATATTTCTTTATACCTCTTACTCATAATTTGTGAAGATGCAGCTTTGATAATTATATTTCCACTAGAAAATTCCATATCACCAGAATGAGAAACGGTATCCTGATATTTTAGACATTTTATATCATTGCTGACCTAAATTCAAACTTTTTGTGTAGTAGTAATGGTTATATTGTGGTAATTATCCATTACTGAATAAAAAGACTAGAAGTTTCAATCACAAATTTATCAAAATATACCGGTTTCGGTTGTAACATCATTATCAATATCTGGTAAACTCAAAACTCAAAATTCGAAAATTGAATATATTATATACGAAAGAAAAATACAAAATATAGTAAGAGAGCACCGTTATCTCATATGTAAATTGTCATAATGTTATCTCATTGTAAATTGTCAATGTTATGTCATATGAAAATCCGAGAGACTTCAACCACCGTGAAATGACGTCATTGCATTGTCGTCAGATTCGTTCATTGGTTCTCGTTTAATGAGATAATTTTACGGCTGTTCGAGTACATTGGATTTTTGTGCAATTGGCTGTTCATCCTCTATCGATATTTTTTTCAATAATCGTTGAGGAATGTTGATGACTTAGTAAAGGATAAGCTTTCAATTATGATCAATGATAAATTCAATTCTGTAGGCTTCTATCTCCACTGTATTTCAATGATAATATTCCAATATCAGTTTCCACATCCAATCAGAGAGTATTGATTTTAACCAAATTCCCCTTTCACCAACCACAGTAAATAGAAAACTAATAACAGTACTGTCATGGTTGTTTTTACAGTATTACCGGGCAAACAATAATACTCTACGAGTAATTTGAATACTCTCAATTAAAATAACAAACTAATGTTGTTCTGAAGCTTCAGCTTCACTACAGTGAATTAGTAATTGCGAAATACAATTCCAATTGAAAGCTGCAATCGCTCTAATTGAATTTTGCTAACATACTTTTTATTGTTCAAATTGTGTAGCCTGCATTAAACTTATTGATTGCATCGCATGTAAAAAATAACATTTTATCTGTGCTGGTCAATGATTTTTTAATTAAAATAAATTTTAAAATATTTAATTAGACGAAATTCCTAATTAATGCCATATAATATTCTGAAGACTTCTGTTACTGCAATATTATATGGCATTAATTAGGAATTTCGTCCAATTAATTATTACGATTTAACAGCAACTGAATAGTTGCAATATCTCATTTCCTTTCATCTTTATAATTTTAGAATAGTTATAATTCCAACTACATATAATCAACAATCAATCTGTCTCAATCTTTTCTGATAAAGTGGATTTCCCGACCTCCGAAGCTGCTTTTGTTTAATGCGATATAATAAAATTTCAAAGCTACGAGTGTTAACGAGTGAATTCAATCATCTAAAAATTGCATTCATTCCAAACACTCGTCGTTGTGCAATACTTGTGTGATAGTATTAATATTTGAAACAAACAATAATGAAATATCCATAGAATATTGAGTAACGTGGACCTATATAATTTCAAGGATAGGCCTATCTGCATTTTATGACCAGAGAAGATGAGCTGATCGTGATTTCAACTTGGAATTTGATGGATAAACATTTGATGAGTGAAGAGATGATTTCCTGATAAACCATGGAGAGTTTGAAACATGGTCAAGCTCGCTGTTAATTGTTGATGGCCTGTTTATTCAAGCCAAACTTGAATCTAATATTTGAGCTAAGTTAGGCTGGAGGGTTAAGAACGTCCGCTTCCGCTCATTCATCAGCAAAATCCCCATCAAACTTCTAACAAGCTATGAAAGATAAATTATTGAATGCACTCTTATTTCGAAATAAATCAACCATAATGTTCACAGGACCATGGTTTCATGTTATACTTAACACATCCTCAGCTTCATAAATCTTCATCCTCACATCCAAAATTTAAAAAAGTTTTTTCTATTATAGAAAGATTCCACAACTTCAATATTAATTGTTCTACAAGTTTCATGAATTGATTTCCTATTATGGAAATTTTTCATTGAAAATTTTTTGTGGAAATTTTCTTATTTCGGAAATATTCCACAACATCAATAATATTGTTCTACAAGTTTCATGAATTGATTTCCAATTATGGAAATTTTTTATGGAAAATGTTTTTTGTGGAAATTCTTCTATTATGGGAAGATTCCAGAACATCAATTGAGTTCTACAAAAAACATTAATGAATACGAGTACTGAATACTTCCTTAATGAGTTCTACAAGTTTCATGAATTGATTTCCACCCTGAATGATAGTTGATAGTTTATAGTCTCCTAGCATGATGTTTAATATTTGAACTACTCCCACGTTCATAACATAACTGCGATTCCCACGTCCATGAGTGTAGATAGCCAACACGTGCACGTATCATCCCAGCCAAATAAACCCGGTTTTATTGGTGTTAGAGTCGTTATTTAAAATTCAACCGACAAACCCCACTAGCACACAGTTGTGGATTTGAACCCGGCAATGTTAGTCAAGGGCTAGTCTAGGTCTACACACTGTTTATTGCTGGGTCTCATGGCGTATAAACGCTTACCGAAATGGCTGGCGTAAATCGCACGCTTTGCATGCAATAGGTTCAGCTGGAACCCCCCAGAATTACCCCCACCCCCCTAGAATACACCTCAACCCCCTAGAATAACCCCTTACTTACCCCTCCTCTTCTAAGACTAGCAACTACAATGCGTAGCCTATACTCAGTCCGATATCTGAACCCATGGAATTACTCGCCGCCTAATGGGCTATTAAGCTGCATTTTACCATCTAAACACCCCCGAGCTCTATCTAGCTGGCCATGATAGCTCACTGGTACCTAGATGAGCATCTTGTGCCCGCCCAACTAGTTGTAGCCTTTGCTGATCAACCTTTGCGCTCTAGGACGGCGCTCGCATCAATAAAAGCCGATTGGAAGCTCTCTCGAGCGTTTACTGCTCGATTCACGTTTCAATTTTATTCACTTGGAAGGATGTAATTGGGGAGAATGTTGTAGATAGCTTTCATCCTAGATTTACTTCAATTATTTTCTGTATACTTTGATAGACTTCTGTATACTTTGGAAAATAAATTTGATTTGATTTTTTTCTACGGATGATGCCCGTATAAGCTCTGAGCTTGTGCGTGGGTAATGGGAAGGATGATGATGAGAGATGAATGGACCTACAGCTTTAGGTGGGCTCCGAACCATCGGGAAGCGATTTTGGGAAGTCCGATCCCACTAGACGTCAAATCTGTGAACAATAGAAACCAATCTGAAAATTCACAGGTTACAAATACACATTACAAATTACAATTAAAAATTCAAATTACAATACGATTCTATTCAAATTACTCATTCCTGGGGTGCAATAGTAATCTTTTTAACCACTTTATAACGAATAATTCGCATGAAAAGGCAGGACAAAATTCATGAGGTAATTTCAAGAAAACACTCTTGTCAATACTCGTGGGAATGGCAAAATTATAAATCATAAAAATGGTTGGATAAAACTTTCAGCCCTGGTAGATAAAAATAATGTAGAAATGGAAAGGTGATAATGAAATTAGGTACTGTTGTATATAAAAGTAGGTAGTATATAAAAGTATGTGGTAAAAAGTGGGTGATATAAACAGTTGTAGAAAACAGTATTGAGTTCAGTAGAAGAGTGTTTGGAACTCCCTAATGCATTCTATTGCTCCTATGATAATGAATTCATTTTTGAGAGAAATCTCTCAGAAGAGATTTCATCTAAGAGATATCTAATTTTACACCAACCCCTTCTAACATTCATCAATGTCTAAAAGAAATTCTCAAATTTTTGGGCTCGCCGGTAGAGTAAAACATAAGTCCAAGCACATAGCTTCAAAAATTTTTTCAATTCTACTTAGAGAATTATAATATGTTATAAGATAGGATTATGTCTCTCACTAAATGAATACGCAGAATTTTTGTGCAAGACTCTCACCTATTATTCCTCATTTAATTACTTATGAAAATTAAGAAACAATCCAAAAATCCCATGTGTCAGTTAATTTACTACTACAAGAAAATTAAAGCCAAATGAAAACGAATCACCTCATTTCAGACAGACTAGCAGACACTTTGTATAGTTGAATAAGAATTGATTTTTCCATATTCACAAACTTTTTCATGGAGAATCAACCAACCTACCGACCATTTGTGTATGTCATCAATTCAAAATTATGGTGTATTGGACTAGAGAGACAACATTAGTGGAATGGATGAAGGGGCGAATAGACTAATACAATACACCATGAACAAACATACTGAACTTGTCTCAACCAATAGCAGTTAATTTTGTCTGGATGGAAGTCTGGAGGGAACAAGACGGTATGGAGCTGAGAATAGCCAAGTT
Source organism: Laodelphax striatellus (assembly GCA_017141395.1). Lineage (NCBI taxonomy): Eukaryota > Metazoa > Arthropoda > Insecta > Hemiptera > Delphacidae > Laodelphax > Laodelphax striatellus. The sequence goes on along the minus strand of CM029538.1, from coordinate 13,388,582 downwards.
TGTTCAGCAGACATGGCATAAGTTAGCTCGGTGTTTGTCTCCAAATCAGGATATTCAATATGCTTACATTGTCGAGTTCTGTATTAAACCCGGGTTCGATCGAGGCTACTTACCTTGTAAACCCTTCGTTAGTTTACCGTGTGTTTGCAATGATGGGGACTTCACTAAACATTACTTGCTTGCAAGAGACGATTTGGGCGTGAAATTTCTGTACCGCTACTGCTGACTCGTGGTCCTATCGCCATCTTGGAATGGTCGAAAATGTTTGCAAAACGTTCGTGTATTCTGGTAGACCTAGAACAATCATGATAATAACATTTTATCTAGTGTATTATTCTGCTTAGTGTTTGAACTGTCTACTTGAAGAAAAATGTTTGTTAACACGCTTATACACACCTTAAACGTACCCTTTTAGTTTGTAGGGTTTGTTGAAGATATACGCTACGAAAGAATAATGACTGTCTTTGTTGTATGCCAGTTTCCTCATGATTTTCCTCTATTATGTAAGCTACACTTTTATTATGTACAGTGACATAATTATTGTAGACTACGTCTAATACGAGGAATACTGATTTTTTTGGGATACTTGGATTTTCAAATATAACTGACGGTTATCAACTCATTTCTTATTTGGAGTTTTCCCAAAGTCTGCAATTAATCGGAGTATTGAGGCCTCGGAGCATTGGAGTTGAATGTTTCTATCACTTTCTTCAAAGAGCTACTCGAATCCAATTACTTTATTAATCGATTCTTACATTTTCTTCTGATATAACATCACCAGTGTTCTATGAAGCTTTGCACAGAAACGTTTAGTTTGATTTGTTTCATACATTTATTTCATTTCTCTTTCTGCAACTTGTGGTATGAATTTGCAGCATTTCATCCTTTCTATCAAGAAAGCGGAGTTCCCCAGTGGAAGTCACTGAATGAAAATGATTTTATTGGACTAAGTGATTTGTAATCCTATTTTATTGTTATCCATCTCTATCAGCCCTCTCCATCATTATATTATTCTTCCAAATCCCTACGTATTTATTATTTGTGTATTTACTTCAATACAGTTGAATTTGCTACAGCATGCAAATCGAAGCATTGAAGGAAGTTACTTTCCACCAACTCGATGTTCCACCGATACCCATAGGTGTCGCGCCAGGGGGGCTCAGGTGGACACGTGCCCCTCCCCTACATTTTGTAAAAAAAATGTTACACCATTGATATAAGTTTCAATCTGGTATGCTTCAGCATCACGTTGTTGATTCATGTGATGTACTTATCCTTTTTATTTAATTCACCCATTCCAATTTATGTGTCTTTCGCATTGTCTATTCAATTTATGTCTTTCAATTTATTGGGTCTTTCGATGCGCAATGCGTATGTGCATTGCTGTACTTACAACAGTATTGGAGTTGCATCTTGCATCTATACTCAGAAAAGAGGATGTCTTTTGTTTGTGAAGATTAGACTCGAAAAAGGGTGGATCCTTTGCAATGAAACTTGAAAAAATGAAAAATCTAGGGAATTCTCTCTCTTGCACACAGATGAGGAAAGATGAAAAGTAATACATTTTGAAGTTGAGGAATGACAGCGTATGCCGGGTTCAGCTAGTAATTATTGGTGAAAGTTTCAATCAAGAATGGTTTTCATCACGTAGATGATTGCCCCCTTTTAATCAATCATTGAGAATTTGGCTCATGTAATTTCTCATGTTCTCACACACATATGAACGATGAATAGCCAGCATCATTGGTTAGAGTTGCCTGTATGCATTAGAACTCTCCTGCATCACTGTTAATTGAATAAAGGTTTATCCGGTTAATAGGCTGCCGACCTGATCAACTAATGCCAATACGTGGGGTGATGATAAGAGGTGGAGGGAGGGTGTTGTCGGCAAAAACACACGCACCCGCATGCACATACACACGCGCACCGCAAAATTTGATAGCGCATCTGTTCGCAGTGCCGTACCTTCCCAAGAATATTACTGATGCAATTTGACTGGCATCTAGTGAACTTTACAACCTAATTATGTGACACGGATTCTGAATTAAATTCAATCTAGCTGCATCAGCTATGGTAGGCTGACTCATTTGAGGAGTGAATTGAACTGGAATTTGAAAACTCTACTTGATGGATAACTAGAATTAGAAAATAATTAAAACTACTGTTTTCTTTCAAGAAAACATATGTATGTATATACATTTTTTATCTGATGTATGTATTTCTATGTAATATAGTAACAAGTACCTTATCCCAGGTTTATACCATTTACTGTTGTGGTAGTGGTGGTGTTATAACTAGAAAAAAGTATTCTTTATAAAAATAATAAAATTGAAATAAAACGAGACCTTTCAAGACTGTTCTCAGTGACCTTTCAAAAATAGAGCGGATTGAATTGACCTCCTAATCATGCTTATCTCTTATCCACAAACATATTATCATACTATTTGAATTGTAGTTATTATTAAAAATTATCATTCACTGGTTATTTTTCCAAAATATGATAATAAATTCAAGAATCATAACAAAAATATGTAGCAGAAATCGAATAATGTTTATTACAGCTAATTCACTTGTCTGCTCTCAAGCCGTATCAAATTCAATATCATATTTTCCATCAAATTCCATTCAAAAGAATAATATTGAGCACTCATGGCCAGTTATAATGCGGCAAACAATGATGATATGCATGTAGTGTTTGTTGGTATCTTCCTTATTAGATAGAATTTGATGAAAATTGTGATCCTGCACATACGGCTCTACTGTATATGGTTCATATCCATGGATACACATAAAATTCTCTTTTCTTACGATTATGAGAAAATACACAAATTGCCAATATAATCCATTCCATTGAGTATTGTGAGACTGTTTGTTTTCAGATTTATCATTTGTGCGTTTATCATTGAATTATCTCATGAAAAATTTGTGCTCACCTCTTCGTTTGCTAATTGAATTTATAGTTGTTGGGATCAGCTAATATCGAAAGAACAGAAGACAGTCAAGTTGAAAGACCAGAATACATATTATATAGACCAGAGGCAGAGGCATCCCTGCCTCACAAACTTCAAGAGCTCTAAGGTCAATTCACACACATCCGTGTCGTGTCAGATCATCTCCAGCTATTTCGTTCTGCGCATGCGTCATGCAGCCAATGCTCTGTGATTGGTCCATCGGCAACAACTAATCGACCAATCACAGAGTACTAAGCACGTGATGCATGCGCAGAACGAAATAGCTCGAGATGAACTGATACGGCACGGATGTGTGTGAATAGACCTTAATACGATGGGCTAGAGCAAACTTCCACAAGCAATCCCATCATTTTCCATACAAAACTATGATATATTATTATCACAGACGCTTAGTACAGTTTTTGAAACATTAGGAAATGTTTTTGCACCCGCGATTTTTTGTTAGAAAAAGGTTTTAATGGAGCCTTTTAATGACAGATTTGAAATTAAGCGAAAAACAAACAAATGGGATTAATCCTTTACAGGAAGGTAGTCCATTAGTAACTACGAGCTCTCAGACTTTCATTCAACAAAATATCCAATTTGAGTTTATTCACGTTTCAAAATAAATCAGCAAGGAAAACTGCCAAAGCCAAAACTATTGATTTCTGATCAGCAGAATTTCATGCAGAATTTTTATGCGCGAATGACACTTTTTTGCAGATTCTCTGAAGGATAAAATATTTCGTAAACGTGATCCTTATCTGGTCTCATTTAAATACTGAATACAGCAAAATTCTCTTAACGACATGAAATAATGATCTTTCCGATCTAGAAATACTCATAGAATATTGAGTAAAAGTTTTGGTTCCAATTTCTTCCCATTCTTTGAAAATTGAAGGATATACTTTGACGTGCTAGTGTGCTGCAAAAGAGCTCTGACCTGAAAGCTGTCTCTTATTTTGTTCAAAGTGACATGAACAGGTTGTAGGTTAGTGACAGCATAGAGCCCGAAAAGCATTTTCACCATTCAGTATCGTATTACGTATGGGACAGAACCGAGAACAGCATGTCTGTTAAAAACATCAACCCTCATGCACGTTCTTGGCTAAAATAACTTGCAGGATGAAAAGACTGTCAGGAAAACAAGTGTTTACAGTAGATTATCCTGTTTGAGAATCATATAATTCTTCTCTTCATGCTAGTAGTGAAAGGAGAAATTTCATTAATTATGTACCATTCCAGTATTATATTGATGTTATAATCTTTCTATTAGCGACACATGTAAATACTAATACTACGGACTATAATAGACTCTATGCCAATACTGAATCTATGCAAAATATAATGAAGCTAGTAGGCCAGGGGAGTCAAAATGCAAGGAATTTTCTTTGTTCACGTGCACGTTTATCTAAAATCAAAGTTCCATCAATATCACTAACATTCGAATACTCATCACATTACCAAGGACAGAGTATCAAAGTATCGTTCTCATCTTTGAATGAATAAATCTCAAATAAATGTTAAATCAATAATTCGAAATTGATTCAATCAATGATTTTAAATAGATTCAATCAATGATTTGATATCGAAAACCACCATGAACTTTAAATTTATACATAACCCACCCCTCTTGAATATTGTACTGAAGTATTATAGAGCCTTGAAGTGAGGAATTCTCCACCACAGAAATAAAACAGATTATTAGAATAAATTCTTTCACATTACCAGGAATTTCAGAGTGGATGAGCTTTCCAGAAGAATGTCATTATTAAGCACTGAAAATTGGAAAAAACAGAAAACTCCGGCAATTGGGGATCAAATCCAGGAATGAGAAAAGTATCATGAATAACGAGTGCGAACGCAATTCCAGGAATAGATCACTCCTCGACGAAATTGAAACGTTTGGTTGTGATTTATGAGGCAGTGGCTGAACTAAGCTGTATTTTGGCTGGTCGGTTGTAATTCTGACAAGCAAGATACTCGAAATCGAATACCACCGCGTTCTAATTATTTCAGAATCGTTTTTTCAGCATCCGTTTGATTAAGGTTCTGATCAAATCAGTTCTTATAATGTAAGGTGCTGATATGAAATAGCCTGTATCCACTTAATTCCTCCTTAACTCCTTTAAATTCCTGTATCCACACTTCACTCCTCAGGAGGAGTGGAGGAGTTCTTGCTTATATTTTCATTCTGCGTCGGTTCATGATAATGAGTTTCAAGTAGAAGAAAGAGAAACGTCCTAGTAGGGAAAGAGAAGGTAGATGGAGAGTGGGAAATTCTGTAAAAAGAGTGTAATATATCATCTTTTTATTCTTCTTTTTCTTCTACTTCTTCTTCTTCTTCTTCTTCTTCTTCTTCTTCTTCTTCTTCTTCTTCTTCTTCTTCTTTCTTCTTCTTCTTCTTCTTCTTCTTCTTCTTCTTCTTCTTCTTCTTCTTCTTCTTCTTCTTCTTCTTCTTCTTCTTCTTCTTCTTCTTCTTCTTCTTCTTCTTCTTCTTCTTCTTCTTCTTCTTCTTCTTCTTCTTCTTCTTCTTCTTCTTCTTCTTCTTCTTCTTCTTCTTCTTCTTCTTCTTCTTCTTCTTCTTCTTCTTCTTCTTCTTCTTCTTCTTCTTCTTCTTTACCAGCCTGTTTTCCAGATCACTCTTAATACAGTAACATTCATTTAATTTGACGCTTGGCAGAGTACGATGGCAAATAAAAAATATTTCTATATCGATCTAACTATATAATCCCAAGCGTCAAATTGAATGAATATCACAGTAGTTTTCCGAAAACTCATAATCCAGTTGCTTCACTCTATTTCATAAACATGTCCAATCAACTGCAGAGTGTTTGAGCCTAAGTTCTATAAACGTTCGGTCGTTTACACAAACAACTATAAGATTTCAATCTCCAATCACTGATAGGTGACATCCCCTTTGATTATTGATCGAGCTATCATGACGCTTGATACATCCATCAATCAATGTCCAAATCCTCCATTGTTTAAAGTCAACATCATACAAAATCACGGCTAATTACGGTTCCTTGACAATAGGCTAATAATAGTTGCATGACAACTGTTAACCTATTCTCGAGAACAGATATTGAGTTATAGTGATTGATTGTCACAGAGTATGTCATCCAATGAAGCACACTTTGACTTTGTGTTGGGTGATGCTGGTTAGTAGCTGAAAGTTGCTCTCGAACGCAGTAGACCACATAGCTGTGTCGATTCCCATCGGTATTCAATTCGACCAATAACTGTCAACTGTTACCTGCCACTTAAACTGTATTGACTTGGCCTTTTCTGTACGCGGTTACAAAGAGCCAACAGCCACCAATAACACTGACAAGTAGTGTCATTTGGGAATACACATTCCAAGGTACTCTTCAACTTTTCCTTTGCTCTTCAAAACCCGTCAAGTTTTTGAAAATAATATTCTGATATTTTCACGACGGAGGAGGAGTAAGAATTCAAGCGATATGAAAAAAAAACACAACATTCAATTTCAACACATAATATTTGTGTCAATGCTCTTATAAATAATATGTCTTATGTTCTTCTTAGAAAAAGTGATTCTTAAGGGGTGAAAATTGACAGAGAGTGGAAAAAGTGCTAAATTCCGCCATTTTTTATGATTTTTGGTAATAATCCGGAAGTTTTCTGAGGTCAAAAACTTAGATGTAGCATACCATGACTATCACAAACATTATTAAAAAAGAAACCTACTACCCAATTTCATGCTATAAGGAACCTATTTTTGATTTAAATTTTACTAGGCTATTACATATTGATCGATGTGGATAATGAAATCTTTCATCGTCACTCCAATTAATTGTGAATTTCCATCCATCACATAATCATAGTCTCTGCCTCATCACTTGATGATCAATTTTGAAAAATAAGGTGACAAATGAAAACAGCTACGAATCACAGAGAAGATTGGAAACAGCATCTCTTGATGATGAATTTCACAGAATACAACTTAGTATATAGCATCTTTTCATTTTGATTATAGCCGATAATAATAATTATTTTCGTTTTTTGGGCTACAAAAGATTTTTCAAAACATTTCAAATACTTCATTTTTCCACTAATATTACTTTTATTAAACTTCGAGGTTTAGTTTTTGAACCATTCTCCATCTCAGAATGGGAATTAGTTCAATTGAAACATAAAAGTAATTCATGCATTGCCACGTCAAAGAAATTGAGAAGACATGAGTCATCTATTTCAAGAGCTCTTTTGCGAGAGAAATAATATGAGACTGAACAAATAACAAATCACACTGAATTTTTAATGTGATTATTATATATTCAATTGAAGTCTTTCGGAGGAGACGTTAAGCCGTCGGTCCCGACTGCCTAAAAAGTAGTCGTCATATCTCATCATCACCCCACTCATTACCCACGCACAAGCCTAGAGCTCATGTGGGCATCATCCTCAGAAAAAAAAGAGAAAAAAAAGAAGTCACTCACTTATTCCGTTGAGTACATCGAGTTGGTGGAAAGTAAAAACTGAACCAATCAATTCCAACACACCTTTAATCCTCAACTGATATTTTCCAAACTCCGAGAAGTAATCCCGAAAATATTAAAGTGTTTTTCAGTGTGGGTAGCAATTTTTTCTCATTCAATGATGCCGAAGCAATCGGGTTAGGACGCCGATAAAACGCTCAAAGGAAATTAGGAAGGGCTTAGTCGATGCTCCAGCGAAGGGATTATTGTTCGATACCCTTTTGATTGCTTTTCGACGAACAAAGGCAGGCAATGCTTACTGGAAAACCTTAATCGCTTGTGGCTTCTACTGCATGCGGAAGGAATGTTCTGCCCTACCAGGGAATGCCATGAGAAATCCACATCGAGTGGGCTCTTCTAGCTCTTGAAAGTTGTACTTCATCGGGAAATCTCAATTCCCTTCATACTTGACAAAGCGCACCCTTCACAGAGCAAAGGTTGAAGGGTTTGAGCGAATTCAAAGCGTAGCACAACTATTTAGTATCTGATTAGTCCTTTTACGTTTTTCTTTGGAACGTTCTTGTGGACATAAAGATTCAAAGTACTTTTTCAAAGCGCATGAAAGACTTCAAAGTTGATTCTGATCAAGCTGACAGAAAGGTACATTCCGTTCGAGGTAGAAATTACACTTCACAGAAGTTGGGCACTCTTAGATTGACCCTTTGAATCATTTTATTGAATAAATCCAATTTAATTTCAAGGCTAGAAAGATGGACTGAGGCTGTTCATGTTTTACTATGTTTATTGAGTCAAATACCAATAGAACACTTAATAATACTATTCATATCCTACTCAAAAATTTACATTATCATTTAAATTTTTTCATATTGAAATTACATTTCTATTAATATCATATTCTCTTTATCTTGTTAAATACTTAGGCATATGATGAGTATTTTTGTAAATTGAATTATTGTAATAATCCTCATGTTTTAAAAGATCACAATAGTTATATTTTAGAGAACTCACTAGACTCTTGAAATCATTCAAAATTCAAATAATTGATTTTTGAAGATATGTATTCACTCAGTAACACATCACAATTTAGTTTTAGTTTTAGCCCAAAACAATTAAAACATTACAAAACCTCTTAGCTCACCACTTATTAACTTTTCTACTCTCAAATCACCTGTTATGCTCAAATAGATGTCTCATTAATGTTACAAAGTTGACAAGTGGTCATTGTTTCTTCTATTGTATCTTCAAAACTTATTGTTTCTGCTATTACTATAATTTTATTTATTACTATTCAAAATTATATATTACATGCTTAGGAATGTGATTTTTGGTTGATTGAAATTTTTTTTACTATAATTCATATTTTTCAAATTCACACTTGGTACAGAAATTGTGTGAAATTTCTCCATATTAAGGTAAAAGAATGAGATCAATATTGTCTTTATATATCTCATATTTTATTTCATTTCTCGATTCATATTGTTCTTTTTTCACAAACAAAAACTCTTGATTGTTGGCAATTAAATGGGAGCTTCCAAGTTTCTCGAATTTTCCCTCACCCTTTCATTATCTTCTTCATTTTCCCATACCACATCCCAATTACCATTCATTTCGATCTCCTTATTTGAGGTATTCTCATTTTCAGCACTGGTTCTTTCGTCGGCACACCGCTAATTACCATCGGTTTCCTTTGCAGGCAATTATGCGTTTCAATTGCGAGGCAACCATCAGTCATTCGGTATTAATGGTTTTCCGAGCGATCGATAAAAGCGTCTTTCCTTCGTAGAAGCGGAAAGCTCGGAGGACCAAAATCTCTCAACTTGTCAATGACGAAGGCAAGTGATAATTTGCGTGATGGGAATTAATTGAGAGGATTTCGGTGGCGCTCTTCTTCTTTCTCTATCGATCCCTCTTTTCTCTCGCTCTTCAAACAATTTCGGTCCAATCTAATTCAGGCCAGATTCATTAAGGCATTTACATGCGCCGGATCTTGGAAAAGCAATAACGTGACAATGAATCAGCACTCACTCACATGTGTTTTCTCTCTCTCTCACTTTCTCTCTATTTCTATCCAACTCACACACTCTCCATGTACTATTCTATTTAGCTTCTTCTTCTACACTCGTCCCATCCTCTTTTTCATCGTGATATACTTGGAAACTGATTGGAATAAGTTTGTCCGACAAGCTAAAATCTCCAACTCCAATATTCAACTTACGTGCTGCTGCATTTTCGCGTTACATGGAAAGCATGCAAAATAAAATTAAAGTAAGTGGGATATATGGAGTTTGATATTGCAAATTTCACTGATTCATCTAGAATTAGGTGATATTGACGATCAAGGAGGTGGAAAAAGTTATTCCATGTCTACATTTTCGTTGAGGATTGGAATTTCAGGATACAATATTGAATGAATTTGAAATGAATCATTGGAAAGGAATGAAATTGCAGGTTATATCTCCCATACGATAGCTAGAGTTTTAAAAATCTGTGGAGTTTGGAAATTGAGAGGACTTGTTGTTATTGTTAAATCAACACTGTAAGATTTAGCCTCAACTTAAACGAATTTATGCTTGGTTCAAAATATGTAATGTATAATGACTTTAGTGGACTGTATAAAATAAGAAACGAAATAATATCTCTCCAGCAATAGAGGTACATGCAATGAAGATAAAAAATGACTCACCGATAATCCAAATAATATGGTATTGATCTTAAGCTTACGAATTTCAGGAGGTGTGATGAAAATCAGGTAGGAGATGATTCGGGATGTTGATAGGATAATATAAGCTTATGTCATCCACTGTTGTTGAATTGATGTACGTATTCTGACGAGATATGATGAGATTGGTTTACTTCCAATCAGAATAATAAGTTAAACTTTAACTGTGTGAATTTGGCAGACACTTTTCCAATAATTATAACTTTACTGTACACGATTAAAATAATATAAAAACGAAATTTGTAACTTAGAGAACGATTTTCTCCGACAATTAGGCTAATTCAAGACGAACTTCTTGAAAAACTCCACGATACGATACGAAGCGACGAATTTCGCTAAAGGGCCTGTTCCTCACGACATTATAAAACAGACTACTAAACTAATTAACAAGCCGGCTGTGATAACTCCCACTAACGCTCTAGCGGAAAACACACAAAACTCAAGCCGGCGGGACGATTCAAAATTGGCGCGAACAAACACACTAAAAAAATGGAGTTGTTATGGCAGCAACATTCTTGCTGTAGGGAGTTTCTTATAAAAGTGACAATCTAATATCAGAGATTGAATGTTTCAATGCTTTATCCAGTGGAATTCATGGAATGTTAAAAATCCTCTTCCATTTGATTGCTGATTATGAAAAAATATAATGAAGTTTTTATTAGTGGCATCACATATTACTGGTTGATTTATTACATATTACTGTTTGGTTTGTTACTATTCTTGTACAATCTTCTTACTTGAATGCTAATAGTTACAGTTACACCCATGGCTAGAACTGTGGATTTCATAGATGGTGAATGGTTTCAGAGAGGAACAGGTTATAAAAATAATTCATCAATGAATTAGTGACAAGTATCCTCTATCCAGCATCTTGTAAAAAGTTTTGCCCAGCGTTTTGTCAAATGATAGATTTATAACTCCAATCAGTGAGCTTCAATAATGTTGACCTTCATGTTGATGAGTCCAAAATTTAGATTTGAATGGAATCATTATCATGAAGGTTCACTTTATTTTTAATAAATTTCAATTATTTGAGTAATGTGTAAAATGGTTTGATGATAATATTATTTGAACAATGATGATGAATGGACGTAGTCTATTCTGTTTGGATTCTATGGCCACTGAACAAGAATATCTTCAAGTTGCAGGATACTCGTAACGAATAAGCTCAATCTCACGATTATTCCAGAGTAATTCCATTTCATATTCACTTTGTACCACGGTCTCGTATTATTCCCGCTTTTGGTTGCTTAATTACGAGAACTTCCCCAGCTATATTGGACTGGGTGAACTTTTTCATTTGACGAAATATCACTGTCGGAACGAGCCAGCTAGATGCTGTGAAAAGTGAGGGATTAAAGTAGGGAAAATGAAAGAGAAAGAGAGCGCTAAGAGTGTGCGAACAAGAGAGTATGATTGGAGAGGCTTATGAAGAGAGAAACCAATCATAAAAAAAAGTTAGACGAGTTTCACGGTAAATGAAACGGAAGTGATGCATTGTGTGGGAGGACATGAAAGCGAGAGAAAACTAAAAGGAGACGAAGTGAGACCGAAATGAGAAAATATGATGAGAACCGCATTCCTTGAAAGACAAAAACTGGGAATATTGCCAGTGTTGGAGGCTTGAAGCATTTCTAACAGAGGGATAACAGTTAAAAGCTTTTGTAAAGGCGTGCGAAATTCAGCACCACAGCAGGACGGGTGAATTGGATACTGAAATTGAAAGTAAACGTAAGACCTCAGCTGATTAAAGAATAACCACAAAAATTAATAATTTTATTCATGAAGTTTTCACTCAACTTTTGAATCCATTGCATATTCCTCGTACAAAATTATACAGAGAAAGAGGGATTGCAGCCTCAATAAAATCCAAAATGGCTTTTTCGTTATTTTTTAGGTGCTGTCACACTAATGCAAAAGTCACTCTCCTCACAGAAGATAGAAGCAATAAGCAATTCATCATGAAACCGTGAGTAATAAAGTGTTTTCTAATCCAATAATTAGTTTTACAGCGAATTCAGAGAGACAGAAAATAAATATATAAACAGCATTACTATTTAACTTGTTTATTACTTTTTTTCATAACTATATTCTACCTGAATTATAATGTGAGTCTATGTACAATTAGCCGCTGATATTGTTTGGTAAACCATCTGATGGAGAAGGCCTAATAATCGATTTAATCAGAACAAGGAAGAACCCTGGCAGGGGATAGAGAGATGTAAACCCCGAAATTTTATAACATAATCTATATTAATAAAAGAGAGTTGGTGTCTGTACGCTCGCTTATAACTCGAGAACGGCTGAACCGATTTAGATGATTTTGGATTAGTTTGAATTTTTACAGCACTGGTTAACATAATAAGTATTAAAATATAAGAAAATCCCTTTATAATTAATAAATAATTAGTAGATTAATGACCTAACCTATAAAGCATTCTGCAGACCTACGTTTCAAACTTGCGGCCGAGCGTCTACCGAAAAACGGAAAGATGATCTGTTTCAAGATCAGGAAAATCAGCTCTCTCACCCTAAGCCTCTGTAGCGCAGTGCATAAACGTCTGCGAGTGAAACTAGACGATTCGAGTTCAATTCCCGCTCCGGACTATTTCTTTTTGTAATAGATTTTCTACTCTAATTATTTTTTTACGCTAGAATCATCAATATGTATGAGTTAGAATGAGTTATCGTTCGTATCATACATGTTTTATTGTTTCTAATAATAAAATGGAAGAACGGAAATAAAATTTGAAAAAAAATAAATTAAAATGAAAAAATTAAAAATAAATAAATATGGAAAAAATTCTTTCTTTGATTAGAATAGGACTGATAAATAATTGAAGAACGGAAATAAAATTAAAAAAAAAATAGAATAAATTAAAATAAAAAAAATATTAAAAAGAAATAAATAAATATAAAAAAATAATTGGCGGGAAGAGGGGGGTGACATTTGATGGGAAAGAGGGGGTTGACATGAAGAGGGATATGTGGGGTGACATTTGGGGGGGGGAATGGAGGGGGGCATTTGTGGGATGACATTTTTTGGGGGGTGGCATGAAGGGGGGACATTTGTGGGGAGAAGAGGGGGGACATTTGGGGGAAGATACATGAAGTTTTAGAGCTTGTAGTTATATAAATCTACGCATAGTACATAATATGATATAATTATATCTAAAGGTGGTCCCACTATACACACCGCGGAAAAGAGAACTGGGCTTGCTTTTGATTCAGAAAGCATAAAAAGCACATTGAGAAGAGAAGAAATCTCTTATGATAAAGTACTTACATTCACGTCAATCTCATTTTTTTTGGTTTTTCTAGTTTTCAAATATATTGGCAAAGATAATCCATTGGGTTAGTCTATGCTATCCATCTACTGGTTGAATCTAGAATCATGACCCCTGGAAGGAATTTGTTGAGTAGTAAATCGCGCAGTTCCGATAAGAGCAACATTGAATTTCAACTTCTTCCTCCTTTCCCCTTCAGACTTCAGAGGTCATCATATCAAATTCAACCAGTAGAGAATGCTTCTGGCCACAAGAAGGATCAATAAATTGATGATAAAGTTGAGAAAATATTACTCATGATATGTATTTTATACATATTAATTCACTCTATTGTTTATTTCCATGATCAAAAACGATAAAAATCTTCTCTTCACGTATCACCTCTGCAATTCAATATTGAAAGGTTATGAATGTGTGTGTAGCGTAGTGAAGATTTTATCTTTACGTTTTCCAATCAGCAACATTACACTCGAGAGACGATAGAACGCTTTCTTTGTCTATGAAGAAACAATGAATGTTGAAAATTTTCCGGCTAGCTCACAATGAGAACAATTGTTTGAAATTGAGAGCGGGAAGCGCAGCGGAACGACGATAGATGCTGAATAACAATCTGAGTTTTCCCTTCAGACAACCTTTTTGTATTGTGAGCTCGATTGCGATAACAGTGGAAACGGTGGCTGCAAAAACAATACCACATCGTTTCTCGAAACCTTCCCCTTCACTCCCCCTCCTCGCCAATCAGGCATGTTTCTTATTTCCAATGTGAAATTAGAAAATCTATGAGAAAAGTTGAAAGACGTAATTATCAGGTCATCGATCAATCAGATCATCAAATATTCACAAAGTTATGATTGTATTATAAAAGTTTCAATCACATAGGTTGAAGAGAAACATTATACAGTATTTTATATTAGTTGAATTTTGGATATGAGTTCATTTTTCCAACCATTTATTAACTACATACATAATTATATACACGGTGTAATCGAACTTGCTGCAATGATTCTGTTCATTTCCAGAATCAGTATCAATGATTCTGATAATATAGACACTGTTCTCATTGTATCTGTACATGATTATGAATAAAGATGTTTTCAATTCAATTTAACTCAGACTCTTTTGCACCAGCACACTCTTCATGATGGATTTTAACTGACCTAAATTCAAGTTGTAATCATAACAAAAATTGTTATTGTTTTAAAATATTCCAATTTTCAATCTCGTCAATAGTAAATTTTATTGGTAGGTTATATTAATTTATGAACTCGAGTACAATCCACTTATATTTACTGTTTTAAAAAACTATACACTACTAAGATTCAAGCCAGAATCTATACATCAGAATATTATATCACAATTATTATATAACAGTTATATTATTTTGTACATTACATTATATTGTTACATTACATTGATTATATTATATTGTGAGTACATCAACAATTTATTTGATAGTCAATCTCCCAATAATGTAGATTGAGTTAATTTCTAATTTCATTGTGAAATTTCCCGTTCACCAAATAATCAACAAAAGAAGTTTGACCAACATTTCTAGCACAAAGAGGTGGTAGTTCATATGCATAGTAGATCTAGGAATGGCTATTTGATATTGTACTCCTATATGAGAATTATTGCCCTTAATATAAAATTTATCTCTTTACTATTAATAGGGAGTTACAACTTACTTTCAAAGCTTCCCCTCTCTTTCTCTCGTGAGAGAGGCTGTAGGCTGTACTTAAACTCCGCCCTCCAAGGAAAATAAGAGCAGCTATTCAAATCCAATGTTTTTCCAATAATCTTTTATGTTTGAAAAACAGTGTTTTTTCTCATCCGATAAAGTAATCTATTATTCATTCATTCTACAACGCTGAAGAAGACAGGAAGAATGGTCTACAATTGAAAGTTTCGAGAACTACCGCAGTACATCATAGCTGTGACTTGGGGCTGTTTTAGATGGAACAAGTCCAACAACGCATGAGATGATAGTTTCCCAGTTCGAATAGATCCTCATACACCATGCATCATACTCATTGCGAAATTTATGAAAACTCTGTTCATAGTAGCCTGAAAATGATATACTGCAAATGGAAAGCAACCACGCACCTTCAATTTGGGGGAGATATTTATTCTTGGTGGGTTCGAAGAGGGAGAACAGTGGAAATCCAAGGGATCAGCGACGCCTAACCAAAGTAAGCCATCCACGACCTGAATTTCAAATTCAAATAACGGGACCAGAGCATAATTCACTTTGAAGAGTGGAGAAAAGTCGGCGCTAAGCCGTGAAGAAACGGTGGGTGAAAAGGGGGGACGGGGGGTAGAAAAGAGACACCGTGAATGGTGGGGGAGCAAGAGGTAAAGCGGGAAGAATGTAATCCCAAAAAAGGGAAATCTGTTTATTCAATGCGATTGCGATTCAGTTCAGGAAGCAGGAAGTCATGAGATGCGATGATGGACGGAGAGGAGTCCTAGAGAGGAGTTGTAGCCCCAGCATCAGCTGCAGCTGTGAAGTAACTCGAGATCAGCATTGTCGAGGTCCGGGATCACCTTAAATCCGCTTCCCATCATTGACTTCTTCATCTAAACAGATATTTCCTTTTCCTTCCTGACCTCTTCATCAACTATTTCTTCTGCAATCTCTTTTCTCTCTCCTCTCTCTCTCTCTCCACCGCTCCCTCTCTCTCTGTCACGGTCTTTACTTCCAGAATTCTTAGAGCGCCTACTCTCAGAAAGACAATGGGTTAGCCAATGATGGAGCTCCTCGGATCCTCGTGAACTTTAGGAACAGTCAAATGATCTTTCTGCATAACAATGTGAGAAATGATATCACTTTGACTTATGAGACATAAAACAAAGCACATTATGACTTTAAATGGCTACATGTTTATATATGAGCATTATATAACTTTGATAAATGATATGACTTCGGAAAATGTGAGGAATAATATCAAGAGTATCAGATTTGTATTCTGCTTTTTAATGAAACTCATGGACCTCATGTTCATGTACGTATCCTGTATAATGATTGATCATAAACACTATAGTAATATTCTTTACAAATTCAATATCAATTTTCATTATCAGACTTCATTTAAAAATTATTGAGTCTACTACAGGCTGTTGGTTCTCCTCCAATTAATTCCACTAGAAGAAAACGTTTGTAGTGATTTTCCCCAAAAATTACTTACATATCACTAGCAGTGTTCTCCAACTATTACTCAGTAAATGAATAAAATGAAAAAGAAGTTATCCGCATTATTACACTGTAGAATCTGTTTTAACTATATGTTGTCACAATACAATAGGCGGCAATTCTCTGCGCATGCGTCAATGCAGCCCTGTATAATCTGGGCCTAACATTTGATTATAACATTTGATCAATATCACAGCTAATAATAGTTAAATGGATATAAGATCCATATCTTGAAGAGGCGTAAAAGTGAAATAAAATGTATGATTAATTTGAAATTAACACCATTTTTAGTGATATTATTGGCACCTTTACAGATATCCTGGAAGTAGATTATCACCTATAATATGAATTATCCCTTTCAATCGACATGTTCTCAATTTCCATTTTGCCCGCTCGTTTCAATAATAGATAGAAAGAAGACAGGATTTTGATTGGAGAAGAGTGAAAATAAGATAATGGAATCTTCACCAAACGTCTTTGTGATCAACGCCTTTTCTGTGAGAAAAAGGAGCTGATACTTTCCAAAAAAGGAAAAGCACACTGCCTTATTCAAACGACGTTGCTCATTTCCTTCAAGGCGACTCTTTTATTTATAAGTCTCACTCCGTTGCAAAGTGAGGGAAAATGCTGTTGTCAAGTCTAACATTCTTTCATTTTCTTGATGGAAAATACCGTTGTTAGTCAGAACGCGCCCTCTTGTAGAACAAATAAAAACAAGAAAGTATCTTTCGCGCGAAATTCTTATCAATTTTGTGCCTCCTTTGTTTTTGTCTTGTTCAACGAATTGGAACACACACACGTCAAATGAATAATTCATGCTTTCATTTTCACTTCGTTCCTTGGATGTAACAAGATTTCCACGTTAACTTTGTTATTCTCTTCAGAATTTCATTTCTATCATGAAATTGGATGATTATAATCTTAATTGACAGTATTAAGTGAGAAGGAATAACTATTATCTGCTACTTCTTACACAATAGAAGGGAATAACAACTGATATGTTTGATCAAATCCTAGTGTTTTCATTATTTTCTTTCATAAAATCGACTTTCTAAGTAGATTTGCATTTTCCAACTTATACGTGAAAAAAAAACGATTAAATTCTATAACAATTGTTTGAATGTTATAGACATTGAATGAACAAGTCAATGTTATAGACTTGTTTTTTGAATGAAAACTTTTTCAGCTCTTAATTTAATCACTTTGTAAGTGTGAAGTATGTAATATATATGACTCTTTTGATATATTTTCTCAGGTACCATTCTTGAAGAATGAAAATTAACTTTTGAGATTAAAGTAGGGTTCATTACTTTGAATATTTTAAAAATTCATTTCCGAGTAGATAACATAATAAAAATCGGATTTTGATGATAAAATACGCTGTCAAGTTGAACTCTACTACATTTCTTTGACATTTCACTAGAGTGGAAGGATCTTCTCTACCTTCTCTGCATTTTGTAGATAATAATATTAGATGCATTGTTCTAGATAGATGAATCGATCCTTCAAGAAAAACTTGAATACGTCGCACTCACCTTCAATTTTGTTCTTTCATCAGTAGTTGAAAATGATAAAGTAGAATATTTCTAGGAGGATGGTCAAGTAGGAATAAGCTAGATGAAAACCTGTACTGTTGAAAATGTGACTGGTGTAACCACGAAACCAAGGTCCAGTGCTGAAAATGATAAAACAGTGGAATTGACAATATCTTTTAGTGTTTTATTTCATTATGGAGTTTCACAACATCAATAAGATTTCTAAAAATAAGTTATGATAAAAAACTCTTTATCCAAGGAAAGTATTGTGTCAAGCAAAGATGCAATTTTCTATCAATCTTCTTGAAGTTTGATCAGATTGTCAAGGTTGACTATCAATATGATAATTCATCATTTATTTTATCTACATAATTATGTGAAAGGATAACATAGATAACATTTTTTTATGTATATCCTGTAGAAGCTCAGAAAAGAAAAGAGCTGTTTCTTAACTCTCCCATAATTTCACCCATCTCTTTGCATTTCAGAAAATAACAAAACTCTCACATTCTCAAACAGATAAAATAATTTTATCTTTTTCTTGTAGGAGAAGAGCCCTGTCTCAAATTTCCCATTATTTTACCCTGCTCTCCGCATTTCAGAAAATTACAATAATCTCACATTCCCAATGATGTTATCTTTTTCTAGTAAGCTTAGAAAAGTAAGAGCTCACTCTTAATCATTCTCCCATTACTTTACCCTGCTCTTTGCATTTCAGAAAATAACAAAACTCTCACATTCACAAGCAGGTAACATGCTGTTATCTATTTATATTGGAGCTCAGGAAATAGAAGAGCTCACTCTTAATTCTCCTATTATTTTACCCTGCTCTTCGCATTTCAGAAAATGACAAAACTCTCCCATTATTTGCTGTGGCTGACGGCATTGCAGAAAATCGCCAAACTCCTGCTGTCACCGATTCCAACTTTCTACAATCATGCGCATCATATACCACTGTCACAACAAGGCAGCAACCCCCCCCCCTTCACCCCATAGCTGGCAATTTTATATCCTACACACCGGTCGCATTTCTGCCAGTTTGTCCTATATATAAAAGTGTGCATAGATATAGGCGACGCTTTGTATTATAGAAAAAGTATCTTGGCTCGTGTTGTAATTCATCTTCGCCAAGCAGCTGATGCTCGTCTGGCTATTGGAGACAGTTTTCTCATCCATCAATCATGAATGAATCGTTATTTGTAAAAAGGAGTTTTCCCGCCTTTTCCCAGTCTCCTGTCATTTTCGCCCGAAACTTTCACTCAGATTTCCACCTCGACGTCCATCTCCTATCAAGCAAAACGTCCCGTTTGTTTTTCGATGAGAAGTATAATGGCTTGCGCTCATTATTCACAGCGTTGCGACGCAGTTAAAGTTTGGTTGACACGCGTCAGGGACACTCGCCAGGCCTACTAACAGGGCTCAACAGTATTTTTACGCAGGGAAAGAGAATGATTCTGCACTCAAATCTTTTCCAAGGTGGAGTTAGATAGGAAAGAATAGTAATCAAAGCTCACTATCCCAGATATGGAAATTGATTCTGCTCTCAAATCCTTTCCAAGGTGTATTTAAGATGTAAATGAGATAGAATAGTAATCAAAGCTTACTATCTCAGATATGGAAAATGAGACAGGGAAAGAAAATGATTCTGCTCTCAAATCCTTTTTAAGGTGGATTTTAAAGGTGGATGTAAATAGGATAGAATTGTAATCAAAGCTTACTATCCCAGATATGGAAAATGAGACAGGGAAAGAAAATGATTCTGCTCTCAAATCCTTTTCAAGGTGGATTTTAGGTATAGATAGGATAGAATAGTAATCAAAGCTTACTATCTCAGATATCTAAAGTGATATTATGGTTTGAGAGAAGAACTGTTCCTGCAGTATTCTTCTGTAGTTTTTTGTATGATGGAATAATTGCAATAATTGATAATCCGAAATAATTACATCCTTAGATCATTAGACTTGATCACTTAGAACATAGACTTGACACACTTAGATCATCAACTTATAAGGCCTCTCATTCTGATTATATTTGTATTTATATCAGATTCATCTTTTCAATCTATAAAAAATTATTTACACATACAAAAAGTGTGTGTGAATAAATAAATTAATTGAAATTGTATGCTGAAAATGGTTTTTGTGTATTATTCATGATTGGCATTCAATTCATCAGTAATATTTGAGATTTTATTCCTACATCATCAATTCATTATCACTGTATCATATGACATACAGTATCACTATATATCATGGTATTCATGGTATGATATTGTTGCTGCATCATGAATACATTAACGATTCTGTAACCGATGTACTGGCTAATTTGAGACAGTTACCTCCCAACACGACCCTTGCATCCATTTACATTTATTTGTTTTTATGTTTGAAATATTTTCCTAGAGACTCTCAGCAGAGTACAGTATAAGTTTAGGAATTGTCAAAGTATGTCAAAATACATATATCACACAAAACCAACACATTCCATAAACACATACTCATGTAGAAAATACCCCTTCTTTCAGCAAACGTTTCACTTCTTCCCAAAAAAGTTAAAATCAATACTTTAATGATAATATCAAATTGAAAAACTTTTTAAAAACTTTAATAATATTAATATCATTCAATGTGATGCTTCCTAATGAATGAAAGACCCATATATGTCAGCTTCTTTTCAAAAAGAGTTATTCTATCTTTTATGGTACATGGAAGCATAATAACTCTATTTTTTGTTTCGTAGCTGTGAGTATCGCTGTTTATTGTGGAAGACTTTTTCTCACAATACATAATTAGCCTACCTCATGAATATTAGAGAGGGACCGGTTAGAATTCCCAGATCTAGATTTATAATAATATTGATAAATTGATTAATAACATTGATTATATTCTAATAAAGCTTCACAAAAATCACAATAATCTCTGATTACCTCCTCACCATTGATAGAGTGATTGAGTCTCACACAGTTGCGAAATACATGAATCTGTTCATGACCATTTGCTCCTAAATTCAATTTGAGTAAATTTATTCAAACCCTACCAATTCTACTTGTCAATCGGGATAGAGTGCTACCACCTTCATCGTGGTGATCGAGCTGTTTACTACGATTCACAGTGCTATTACCTTCCAAAACTCTACTGATAGAGCGAGCAACCATCGGATTTAAACACACCATTGTTCACAGAATCTCATTGGTGCATTTGAAACAATGCATGGGGTGTTTGTTGCTCACTGTTAAACGGGATACAATTCACCAGCTGAGCGTTAGGGACAATGTAAGTACGGTATAAAATACTGGTTTGAATAGCCTTTGAAGCGTCGGCCGAATATTCAATAACACTTTGACACTGTTAATCCATTAATTCGATGCCTGGGCGGAGATTAGAATCAACGGCGACAGATCGAAATGGTGACAGTTTCGACATCGACATGAGCCAGCTTCTATCCAACAACAATAGCCATCAGTTGCATAGGTCACGTGACTAACAGAATAGTTTTGCTAGTTAAAGGACAACATAGTTGATGCGTGTTCGTGTAATGGAAGTTGAAACTCGCATTACCCGATAATGAGCTAGGCGAGTTGAAGCGTTGTCCTACATCAGTTTCTATTACATGGGAAAACTAGCTGAGCGTTGAGACCTCTCTATTGGAGTGCTGTAGATGTCACCGGGTATTAGCCGAGTTACTCAGAGTGGCTTTGAATGTATCATTGACACAAATTGACACGATTGATACGGAATTCGTCCATCAGTTCAATACTGTGCCTTATGCAGTTAAGCTTGTGGTATGAGAATAGAATGGTAGTGGAATTTTGTTCTTTATGGATCGCATTGCAAAGAATGTCTAACCACAGATAAGGTATAATCATTATCACAGATTTACATTATCTGTGGTCTAACTTATGGTTGAGATGTCAATGTGCTAACCACACGTTACATCTTTTCTGGTTAATGATCATTCACCTCTGCTGATTCAGTCAAGTGGATGTGAAACTGGCAACCAGCTGGTAGGCCTAAGCCCACATAGGGCTGTTGAGCCATTGACAAACAAACAAACATTTCAAAGAATGACACAACATGGCTGGAGATAGATGATGTGCTAATATACCATGGATATGAACAATAACAATATACAATGATAACACGAATAACAATATACCACGGAAAAAATTAGTATTTGCCCTTTATTTTGTTAGAAATACAATGTAGTTGTATTTTTTAATTTGGCAGAAGGCTAAGACTTCCATTTAACGTTCCCATGGTAATGGGTAATGTTCTGTTAATTCATTTTCTCAATATATTTTTACATGTTATAATATACAGTATTTATTTGGAAAAAATCAATATAACGTTACCATAGAAATGTTGAATGAAAGTCATTCGCTATTCCCCAAATTAAAAAATAGTACTTTAATTTTGAATCGAGGACATTAATATTATAATATCTCTAGATGTTTTCATATGGTGTTTATATGGTTTTTATATGTATCTCTATATGGTTTAATTATAATAAAACCTACTGAAATTTGGGATCTTTTGATTGAATTTTGTGAAGAAAGAAGTATCACATTAAATTTATATTATGTTTCACACAAGGCGAGGTGGATCAACCACCTGTGTTTCTTCATTTCTTCGGCAGTGAGACATGAGAATAAATTTATGAATGCAAAACATATGTTAGCCTTAGCCTATCTCTGTCACTCGAACGTTCTCAATTTATTATTGGATAACCAATTGATGAATTTCATGAATGTGAAAATATGATTTACAGTAGTAAATTTGAGAACGTTCAAGATAGGCAATCATATATTCTGCATTCATAAATTTATTCTCATGTCTCACTGCTGAAAAAATGAAGAAACACAGAAGTGGTGATCTTCAAATAGCCATATCTCGGTTATTTATTATCTGATTCTTTAAAAGCATATACCATTTTATTCAGAATAAAATTCTCTACATTTTTGTATTTCTATGTTTTATCGTAAAAAGCAATATTTCGGCAGTAAAATCGAATTGAAAATTTTAGTCGAAAAACATTTTGGAAAAAACAGATATTGAAATTTATTGATACATGTATTTTGTAAGCCACAACTTTAATTATACCCCTACCAAATGTCACTAAAAAATCTTGTTTTTTCAACAAGATATGATGAAAAATATTAAAAACACAAAATGGCGGATTACAGGTAAACTAAGGAGAAATCAGCATTTTGCCAACGACATTTTCTGTTTGTTTTGACTTGTAGAATACCGTGGTAGTACTTGCGTCACTATTTTTTGGGACACCCTGTATAATTATAGATACTTGTCTATATAAGATACTTGATATTAATATCTCAAATATCGGTACGTAATTGTGATAAGTGATAACTATATTGTGAATTCTGATCAGTACAAATTGTAATTGATACGAGCAATTGAATATTGAATTGTATTCATCAAATGGAATTGATGATAAATTTTTTTTAATTCGCTCTAAATTTTTAAAAGAAGGAATGTAAGCTATCGGAAATTGTCAATAGCCTACTCTCTGTGGCATCACCACCCACAACCCCCATCAAAAGACCTCATAACAAACCGCTATAAGACGGCATTCTTTCCAGAAGCACGTGAAGAGCTTACCAATGCCCGCTCAGCTGTTGTCATCCAACCCTATTGATCTCGAAGCATCCATAGAGTAGCTGATAGAGAGTGGTGGTTTGAGAGGGGAGGGGTGGAAGGGGGGATAAATGGGAGGGGGTGGTCTCAATATCAGCAGCAATACACCTCGAGGAAGATGATGTGGTCTAATAAGAGCAAGCAGGAGAGTCTGGCACGGCACGGAACAGAGCCTTTGAACGGTCAAAGGACTGGCGCTACGTGCGATATTAACTCTCTTGCCTCTATTCAGTTTATAGTGCTGCTCAACACGCGCTTACCCCGACACAACTACAACACCGGCTCGAAATATTACAATAAAGCCTGATCATTTCGTCTGCCTTCGTTGTTACTCTCTATGGAACACGATGTTGATATTGATAGTGTTACTAGGTGTTTGTACACATGAAATAATGGGATTGCTAACAATGTCAGCGAGATAGGGCATCAGTCTTGATTGGATATTGAATATTGATACTCAATGATTGGGTATGGTATCTATGGATGTGATAATATATCTGCCTGTACAATATAATATCAATTGAATTGATATCATTGATGTTACAGTATACAATAACGTCCTATATAATTGGAATTTCAATGTAAGGGAGCTCCTTGATTAAGGAACTATGTAATATTATATATATCATTCATACGGGTTCATAGATATCATTCATGTTTGTAGTACAATGGCTCCCCATTATTTTAATCATAATGCAATGAAGCTCCATGTCTCCATGATTATTAAGCTCTGATATTGATGAGTGAGTTTCTCACAATATTGTCTAAATTGATAACACCAGAGGGAATCCATCCTCTTATTTGATAGCTACTCTTTGATAACACCCATCAACCATCATTTTGAAATAAATTTTAGATCTATAAAAACACATGAAAAAAATTATAAGTTAATTTTTCGACGTTTGAAATGTACAGTAGGTGGTATGCAGTTCAGTGATGAACACAATAACATTGTTATAATTATTATTATTACAATTACAACAAAGTAACAAATCCATTTTCCTCTTTCACTTTTGGATACTATAAACTGTGTAGAGATCCTTATATTTCTATTTTGACATAGTGTCACGATGTTCCACAATTGCCGAAAATTGATAATCTAATTTATTTGTTTAGTAATGTACAAATTATACTCAATGCAAGAACCAACGGGCTTACGACCAAAACTGTACCTTTTACATTTCAGAGTTTGTCCAAATCAATTCAAACAGACCAAATATTGATTGACCAAAATTGATCAAAAAATCATAACAAAATTATCCCTATAAAATTATCGTAAAAATGGGAATAGATGAAAATAAATAAGCCAATCAAAAAACAATAAATCAAGAACTTTCATGTGAGAGGGAGAGCACCCAGTTCGTGTTATCTGTCGCAAACAAGTGGATGGTAAATGGTAGTACTTGTATAGAAATACAATATCTATAATGTACAGAATGATATATTATTTCGATGTATGTAGGCTAATGGCTGTAAAATAATAGTAGATAAGTATGTAGTAGATGATAGAAGATAGCAGAATCCATCTGGTTGATAGCACCCCGGTCAAGGTAGGTTAGTTTGCAAGATGGCCGCTGTCATGTGACCCGAACCAGACGCCGTCCATTGAAAGAGCCGAGCGACTCAACGACGACGACCCTTTGAACATCAGATGACTTTGTCCCGCATCGAAAATGGCCAATTTAGCCGAGCTGCTCCGCTCTCAATAGGTACTAACGATAACAGAATCCTATTTGGCCTGTTCAGCCACCAAAACAACAGTTAGTTAAGAAGGAGATGAGACCTGGGCTGCTGACCCGTAGATAATAATACCCCCAGTTTTAATTACGCGACCCTTGTTGCTGGTTCCTCCCCTGCCAGCAGCCTCCCCACACTACAAATTGCAGGATGAAACTTATCATGTTATTATAACGTTTATTGTTCTCCAACAAAGGTGTTGAGGTCCTAGATAAATATAAATTGTGTACAGTGAACTTTGTACTGGATGAATATGCTTGACTGACCTAATTCAACAAGAATCTCCCACAACCTACCTTTCAACAAAGAACAACCTACCTTTGTGCGGCAGCTTGTTGGCTCGTGTTCTTGTGAAAGCCTTGTTCATTGAGTTTTCTTCCTCGAAACTCTAGCTAAGTTATCGTTCATCCTCTAATTCGTACTGGAAGACCTCCCTGCTCACTGTTCTGTTCTTGTTTTATCCTCTTTGAGTATTCTCTCTTCAAATTTCTTGTCAGAATTACTCTCATTTCATACTCATCAGTGAAAAGAGCCGTTTCATTTCACATCAGTAAGCTAAAATACTTTGAAAAGAGGATCAGACAATCACTCAAAACAAGAGCAGTGTATACTGGAGTACTGGAGTACTGGAGTACTGGATTGTTTACTAGAGTACTGGATTGTGTACTAGAGTGCTCTTGTTTTTAGAATTGCCTACATTTCTAGTACGTAGAAATGAGTGAGACCTAAAATAAAATACTGATAGAAGAAATAAGTGCTAATATGTTGCCATGATAATTGGACAGTTATGTTGGACATTCTAGTGAGATCGTGATTATTTTCAACTCAAGGGCTACCAGATAGCAATGATTATCAGGTACAGAATACTGTAAGCATAGCCTGCTCATAGATTTTTGGCGGGGAGAACTCCTAATTTCACAATCAATTTATTCCAAGTTTGACAAGAAAATCAATCATTATTTTCTTTACACCCACTGTAATGAAGAATGATGAAATAATTTTCACTTTCAAAGTCTAGCTTGAAGAATTTTCTCTATTGTACTTGTCTATAATACTTGACAAGATTCATTTGATCTTTCATTATATTTTGGAGAAAATCATAAAAACACTTGAATGTTGCTGGATGAAGCAAATATATTGATATGACATCAAATCAATAAATCCTTCACAGAAAATTAAATTCTAAGATGATTATTTTGAGGATATGATTGGAGATTTCAGCAATCAACTTTCCATCATAATAATAATCACGAGATTACTTGTAAAGAAACTTGACGTTTATGAATTCTGATTATTTTTTTTAAACTTGTAACAAATTATGAGATAGCTGCAGTCAAATGCAACGGGATATGACAACCTGTGATGTTGAAATTTGAATAACGCTTGATGACAGCGACAGTGAAATGGAAATACCGACTGACAAATCTTGACGATAAATGTCATTTTAACGAGCAAAATTATTACAACGTAAACCTCTCTCACTAGTTAGTGATAGCCGTCGAAAATTTTGTCACTCAGTGCCAGCAGAGATGAGTGACCTACTAGTGCAGAAAAGATTTGCTACAGTGATTTTGCTACGTATTAAGAAATCTCAACTATGAAGATAGAAGGAAATTGGATATTATAATTATTACTCAATATTGCTATTAAGTCTTAATAATTGATTGAACGAAATTCCTAATTAATTATGCTATTTTTCTGTTTATCGTATGGTTTTTTATCGGTGGGGAGACCCTTACGGGTAGGTTCCACCTCGCTATAAAATACTCTAAAGACTTTCTTGGATCATTGCTATCCAGAAGCCCTTAGGTTGAAAATAATCACGATCTCACTAGAATCATGACTGTCCAATTAACAACATTATTAGCGCTTTTTTCTACTATCAGTATTTTATTTTAGTTCTCACACTGTGTCTTTCTACTATCAGTATTTTATTTTATTTGTTACTTATTTCATATTAGAACTGTAAGTTATTCTAAAAACAAGCACACTCCAGTATATTCAATCACAGAGAACAAATTGGAGAGTATCGCTTCTCCATGATACAATCAAGTATACGTAGCTTGTCTTCAACATAATACAGTTACGTTTCTCAACAATTCAACAACTCTTTTTTAATACTGTATAAAGCAATACCATTCTCCAATTCAGTATTCTTACTCGGAATTCAGTTGTCACCAAGATTCTTTGGCGTGAGAGCTTTCCATTAGAACGATAAATTGAACCGATAAGCGAGAGTCTTTGTTATTGTTGATTATTATCGCTCTGTGAAAAAATGTCCGCCACCAATCAGAGCCCTACAAATAAATTGCTCCAATCCTCTCTGCTCTCTCCAAAGTGAAGTTGGGAGCGATGCAATTATTGGCAATGCACGATATTTTCTCAGAACTCTTCACAACTTGTCATCTCTATACTCGACTTTTCGTGAATTTAGTTCAGTAAGAATCAGTTGGAAATACACTTTGGTTGAAGTTCAGTTGGAATCAGTACATCATTACTTTTAAGAGGTGAAGAGGTGACTTGCACATCTCCGGGCGAACTTCGTTCAAGTTTTTTCAAAGCGCAACTTAGGGGAACGACAAAGTTCAACCTGATGAGAAGGTACGTCAAGTCAACTTCTACTGAACATGCTGTTACTGCTTGAAGAGCAGCCATCTATTACATGGGAGTAATTAGTGAAGAGTGGTTCTCTGTTTCCGGGGCGGAAAGTTTGGAAAATTTGAAACAAATAGTTTTAGGTTTGGAAATCCTCTTGCTGCTAAGAATACTCGTAGAAGTGATCATTACCTTAATCATATAGAGGCAGACTATTTTGAATCGATACCATTGAAATGAAAAGAGAAAAGGCTTGATAAGATGATAACACTGATTCGATTCTCCGCCCTCTCAATTGAATTCCCCTTCTCAAGTTCTTCGCAATTTAATCTAAATTTTTGGTGAATAACTCAGGCATTTAGGATTGAGTAAAGTTGAGGAGTTTTTCTTGCTATTGTTTTTAATAAGAAAATTCCGGATTCCCTAGTCAATAGAATGAGATGATTTGATATCAATTAGAATTCAATTTGAAAAGTTTTTGATTTTCTAGAATTTTTCTTGATTTTCTTGATTTTCATTTTAAAAATGAGGTGATTAAATTATGACAGTAAAAATACTAAATGAACCAATCGATCATTATTCTCAATCTCTTGTTCATTGAGGGATAATAGTAGGCTATTAGTGATTAAGTTCGATAACAGTGATATCAAGAATACTCTATTCACTCAAATAAACACAATTTTCACAGAATACAGAAAAAAAGTGCATTCCTCGTTAGGCTGAGCCTGCATGGAGAAATGGTTCAAATGGTTCAATATGATATGACATCGTCTTGTTTCAGACTGTTTGTGTAAAGGTTAAAACTATAAATAGTTGAGATTTTTCATCAATTGCATCTGGCAACGCTGGGTCGGGCTCCGCTGCGGTACTCGGTCGCAGTAACGAAAACCCACCTTTATTTGGAAAATGAACTATTTTAGTCATGTGACTGTTGTATTTCAATTTGTAAATGCTTAAATGAAAAATTTACATATTGAAGTGGAAATTCAGAGAAATAATCTTTATTATACAATTTATTGTGGGAACCGTATTGAACTTGTTAAAAGTACATAAGAATATCATATAAGTTACAGTGGTGAGTACATTGAGAATTTAATCTTTCATTTTTGCAGCACAAACTCTACCATACAGAAAGTATCCAATTTTCTCCGGTCTGCATTCAATTTTCTTCGACACTATATGAGAAGCCCTTCTTATGTACAATTCATACGTTCACCTTTTCATTTCCCGCTGCCTTGTAAGTTAGCGTGGGTTATTGCTCCACTTCATTCCATACAGGTAGAATACTTGAGAATACTTCAATATTCACTTGCTTTTAGAGCTCGTCTTTGAATTCATTTATAAAGGAACACACGTAAACAAACTGGTGCATACAAAGAAATACATTAGAGACGAGTTTGGTGGGATGCTAAAAGCTCTGCAGGGGTAGTGGTGGGGGAGGGGGGTTTAGTTGTTTGCAAGGAGAAAAACAAGGAAAAATAAGGAGGGAAAAAGGAATACGCCCTTCTTATATCGAGCCCAATTTCCTGTTATTCAAAATGCATGAAGTGGAAAGTTTCATCTTCTTTTCCTTTTCCTTGTTCTTTGTTTTCCTTATCCATGTTCGTATTCTCTCAGTGCTTGTTCTGTTCTTTGTTTGACATATCCGTCGCGCTCGATAGCCTATCGAATATAGAATGTATTGTGAAAACAGTTTTGCATCTCATATTACTGTCTATTCTCAGCTGCATCTTTAAAACGATTGAGCCCCTACGCCGGTGCTTTTAGCATACGCTGCGATATTATGATGGATCCCCGAAAGGATTACTGTCAGGCCTGAATGCGCGATAGATTTGACGTCGCTTTTCAAACGAAACCCGATTCAGTGGAGAATTGAACATCGGATACTTTGAATAGTCCCGTCAGTTGAAAAAGCATCGCCTTATATGTTTTTCCAACCCCTAGACGTACAGGGAAAAGCCACGACCCTTCGAGAGTACTCCTCTTTGAAGCGTACTGTATTGAATAAATCATTGCTTGTTCATCATTTGCCAAACATGAAAACTTCATTGAAGTTTTTGGTGAAGAGTGCTGCCTTCAGAAGAGGTCACAGTCAAATTATCAATTTGGGACGATTTTTCCCATTTACTGTCAGTTGTGAGATTCCAAAAAAGTGGATTGTAAGTTATTGTGCAATGTACAGTGACATTCATTTAATTTGACGCTTGGAATTAGACAGATAGATAGAGAGATATCATTTCTGGACGTTGCTAATGACCGTAGAGTACGATGACAAAAAAGAATATCTCTCTATCTATCTATGTTCAGTCTAGATGAAAGTCACTTCAAGGATGTCAGTCTAAAGATGAGTCCGATCCGACTAGAAGTCAAATCTGCGAACAAGTAGAAACACTTTTTTTAAAGACGATGTCATTGTGGATATCATCATCATCATTATCTTGGTGACTAGAAATTGGATTTATGGAATTCCTTCTACTAGAATTTTTCAAGATAGTTTGCCTAGAGTCCACCTCTGGAAATTTATTGAAAGTAGAACTTGGATGCCGGGAATTCCTTGAAAACTATATTTTTTCTTCTTTCTCTGGGAAATCTAGTCGTTTGGATTTCCAATTCTATCATTGATATTATTGTTCATTCAGGATTTCAATTAGTATTTCATCTTTCATGAAACCGATGTTTGGAGTATTAATCAATAATCTATTGATACAGATTCAAAAGTGAATAATAATAAATAAATGTTTGTTTCTCAGTAAATACAATACAAGACAATACATTCAAAGTACAAAATTCATCGTTATACGAGTATTTACAGAGAGACTAGGCACTCCAGAGAAAGATCTATATGTGAGTTGCCATCAATAGATTGTAGAACTGTAAATTTACAAAGATCAAAATCAATATAATAATATGATTAAAATACATATGAAACAAAACAGAAGTCATGTAAATGAAATTTCAAGGCGATTAAAGTAGGCTACTGTTAAATGAAAGAAATATCCAGATGAAATCTTAAAATTATTTGGGAGAGAAAAAAATTTGTTGATGTGGGTCATTTTATTTATTTATTTGTTGACAATTATATACTGCACAATATGTGGGAAGAAGTAACAGACATAGCCCAAAACTAATTCAAAACTATTTTCCGCAATATATCTTAATAATAATTATTGTAAATTACATCGGAAAAATCAGTTCTAACTGAACTGTTACAAAGTTTATTTACTCATTTCAAACTCCAATAACATTCTGTTATGGAGCGTGTACTACGAGAGCTTTTCGCAACTGTTTCATGATCAAACCAATCTATCCAAATGCGTTTCAACGGTTACAGAATCAAACAAAGGCACATTTTGCCCTGAAAATTTCAGAGTACTTTCCTAAACTTCATTAATTCTCTAGCTTGTTTCAAACGATTCGGCTAGCTTTGACCACATACCACTCCACTTATCCAGACCCACCATGCAGTGATGAGTCCAGTTCAATAAACAAGCGGTAATTGTTCCACTACGTAAACAATGAGATGATAGAATGCCGAATGTAGCCAGCAATACGTTCTCATATATATTCGAATGTCTGTTGGTAGAGGACCAAAGCGATTGCGAATTATAAAGGATTGACTATTTCGGCAATCCAATACAGACATCATTCATGTCATTATTAAGAGCTTCCACATGCAATCTATACATACACCAACCACATACCACATACCAACCATATTGGCCGCTGCTCTATTTGGATTGCGGGTTTCAAGTGCTTGTTAATACATAGAAATCATGATCAGAATTCAGCATTCACTCACAGAGAAATTTATCGGATTTACGACTTTATTTGAAATTTAAAAATACATGGAATTCATAAACAGAATGTAGAATTCGTAAAAATAACAGCTCCTTTAAAAATGTGAATCCCCACTCGATCTTAGTTATGTTTTTATTCCATAGTTATCTTAATTAGGACCCAATTAGGAAATACTTAGGGCCGCTTTCCCCAACGCTGCTTAAGCAATACATCTGGCTTAAGCCTCATTCGGAGAATAGGAAAAGTATAGAAAAAAATTGAGCGTCAGCTGTTATAGCAGCGTTGGGGAAAGCGGCCCTTAGTTATTCATTAATTTTATTCATTAAGGGATAGTTACACGAGAACTTGATTGAGTTTGACCATCGTTAAATCGTCGATGCAATGACGTCATTCTACGATGGTTAAATTTAATGAAAGGTCTCTTTTTAGAAACAATTTGAACCGTAGGATTATTTTAAAGCTAATGCTTTGTTCAATAGTCCAGAATAAAAACTTGACCATGGAAAATAATGATCAGTTCAAGTGGAGAATATGAGACTGCAGTATAAGGTAAATTTTTAACCGAATCTCTTGGATTTGAGGGTTGAATTACTAATGACTAACAATATTCAGACGATGATTAAAATATTTCCACTAAATCCCTGTAGATCTGAACAATTACATCATCTACAAGAGAAATATTGTATTATAGAGGAAAAAAATTGCTCATCAGTCTTGTTAGTCTAGATTGCAAAATTACTTGTGAGGAAAAGTTACACACAAGATTTTTCTCGCCACTCTAGTTATTATTAAGGATATAAGAAAAACAATTCATTCAATAGTTTCATTTCCATCATTGCAGGAAGAAATTCTCCTAATTAGTAGCCCATTACAGCTCAGTCCCTTCTAGATTGCTCATTATTTTTGACTGTTGAGTTTTTTTCAGACTTCCGGTTTTCCGGTGACAGCACTTCCGGTTTTAATTGACAAAGCTCTATTTCCTACTCTCTTCCATCAACGACAATGTCATTGATGTGATTAAAATGATAGGGGAGGTATGAATTACTTGAATGGTGAATAATAGTATTATTATTGAAGAATTATGATTTGTAAAATATGTAAATCCTGTCATGAATTGACATAGCCCAGTAAAATAGTACATTTTACCTTGCATGAAATGGGGTAGTCGGTTTCTTTTTTTAATAATGTTTATGGCAGTCCTGGGATGCTAAATCCAAGTTTTAGACCTCGGCAAACTATGGGATCACCTCCAAAAATCGTACAAAATGGTGGATTTTGCATCTTTTTCACGTTTGCCAATTTTCACCTGAAGAATCACTTTTTCATATATAGGACATTGTACATATTTTTTAAAGTATATTAAATTACCTTCAATTTGAGACCAAATTTATCATTGAAGGCCCTACCAGTTTGCGAATACAGCTCTTCAAAGTTCATCAACGAAAATTTACCCTTTTTTCAATTTTTCGCAATTTCTGACCCTGAAGAATCACTTTTTCATAGACATTCAACAGAGTTGAAGGTAAATTTGAATACCACAATTTGATACCTAATTGGTTATTAGGCCCAACCGTTTGCGAGATACAGCTCTTCAAAGTTCACGTAATTTTCGCTTGTACATTTGGTCAATTTTGACCGTGAAGCATCACTTTTCGAATGTGACTTTCGGCAAGTTTTGAAGATAATTGCTACAATTTGAGACCAAATTGATTATTGTAGACCAATAGTTTGCGAGATGTAGGCTTCAAAATATATCGAATTGTTGAATTTTTCCACTTTTCTACATTTCTTCACATGACCCTCGAAGAATCCTTTCATTATAGGACATCAACAGGGTTGGGCACAATTTGATACCTACTGATAGGCCACCGTTTGCCGTTCGCTCTTCAGAGTTCATCAATTATCGCCCTTTTCACTTGCCTTACATTTGGTCTGCAATTGACCGTGGATCAGCGAACAGGACATCCAACATAATTCTCAAAGTATATTAAATTACCTACAATTTGAGACTAAATTAGGCCTCGGGCCTTCAGGCGTTGCCCATGGTTCTTCATTTTTAAATGGTGGCGTTACACATGATTTCGATACAGAATCAAGAATGAATGGCGAAAACTGCACCATGATATGTGAAACCGTTTTTAAGATATTTCAATTATAAATCAGACATATTTACACCTAAATCAGTTATTAATATCTCGAAGACCGTTTTTGAGATATTAATAACTGATTTAGGTGTAAATATGTCTGATTTATAATTGAAATATCTTAAAAACGGTTTCACATATCGTGGTGCGGTTTTCGCCATTCATTTTCTCTTGAAATTCTGTATCGTAATCATGTATAACATGACCACCTTCCCATTTAAAGAAATGAACTTAGATTCAATATGGCGTATTCAATCAGACTTGAAATTTTAAGAACTTTGAAGGCCTATATCTCGCAAACTATCAGGCCCACAATGACCAATTTAGTCTCAAATTGTAGGTAATTTAATATACTTTGAGAATTATGTTGGATGTCCTATTCGAAAAAGTGATACTTCACGGTCAAAATTGACCAAATGTAAAAACAAGTGAAAAATTGCGATAATTCGATGAACTTTGAAGAGCTGTATTTCGCAAACGGTTGAGCCTACAATAACCAATTAGGTATCAAATTGTAGGTATTCAAATTAACTTCCAACCCTATGTTGGATGTCCTATATGAAAAAGTGATTCTTCAGGGTCATAATTGAAGAAATGTAGAAAAGTGGAAACTTCAACAATTGATATATTTTGAAGGCCTACATCTCGCAAACTATTGGTCTACAATAATCAATTTGGTCTCAAATTGTAGCTTTTTAATTATCTTTCAAAATTTGCTGAAAGTCACATTCGAAAAGTGATGCTTCACGGTCAAAATTGACCAAATAAAACAAGCGAAAAAATGACGCTAATTTTATGAACTTTGCAGAGCTGTTTCTCCCAAACGGTGGGGCCCAAAACCACCGATTAGGTATCAACTTGTAGGTATTCAAATCTACCGTCAACTCTGTGTTGAATGTCCCATATGAAAAGTGATTCTTCAGGTCAAAATTGCGAAAAATTGAAAAAAGGTAAAATTTTCGTTAATTTGATGAACTTTGAAGAGCTGTATCTCGCAAACGGTAGGGCCTTCAATGATAAATTTGGTCTCAAATTGAAGGTAATTTAATATACTTTAAAAAATATGTACAATGTCCTATATGAAAAAGTGATTCTTCGGGGTGAAAATTGGCCAAACGTGAAAAAAGTGCAAAAATCCGCCATTTTGTACGATTTTTGGAGGTGATCCCATAGTTTGCCGAGGTCTAAAACTTGGATTTAGCATCCCAGGACTGCCATAAACATTATTAAAAAAAGAAACCGACTACCCCATTTCATGCATGGTAGACCCTATTTTTGATGACAATTTTACTGGGCTAACAAGCTTGCACAGCTTTATAGCTTTGTAACTTTCATTGAGTTTGTCAAATATTGAACGACTCTATCAAATCAAACACACCTCATTGAATGTACAAAGCGGTTTGTTCTGCATAATTCATAGAAATTTTTCCGACAAACCTTTGATGTTCCCTCTACTTTTATGAATTGCCTTTCATGAGTCAACTAATGCTTGTGATGAATTTTGACCCGCATGTAGCTTTCAAATTAATACTGGCTTACAAATTGCAGAGTACCTTTGGCGGTTCAAACTAATGTTGGGGCACTGCATTATACATATATCTATATATCAAGGCTCTGAGAAGGGAGCTTCTGGTATTGACATTGAGCTAATGAACTGAAGCCTGGCCGAATAAGAACCTGTCTAGCTTCAAGTAAATATATGTAGACTAAATAGGGGACACAGGTAGAGCCAGAATACACAGGTATCACACAGTGAGGAACTACAAATATCTTTACACTTTAACTAGGTTCATCTTCATTTTAACATATACTTCATCTTTAAGAAGTATGGGGAATTCTTTCATCATTTCGATAACATTCTATTGGTTTGAACGACTTTGTATTATTAATATTCATATTCATTCATCATGTATATTCATATATTAATATTTATATTCATTCATCATGTATATTCATATGAATATTGGTTTGAACGACTTCATATTCATATTTATTCATCATGAATATTCATATTCATATTCAGCTCCAGCTATGAGCAATACTTTACTCATCATACTAATAATATTATTTACTCAATACCTCATATCCTCATGAACTTCAAAAGCAACCTACTATGGAAATGAAGAATCCTATGAGAAAGAAAGAGATCTGAGGTTTGAGTAATATTTTAGGATGGGATATAATTTGATTAAGAAGCAACAATATAATTCAGGTTGAATACTTTTTCAACATTCCTTCTCTAAAATCAATTTAGTAACTGATCAAGCTGGTTGAGCTGATAGCTCTACCAATATCATCAACAACGAACGAGGTAATTGATGAAGAAAATTGAGATTTTTAGACAGTGAACTCAACGTTGAGTACTACAGCTGGTATCCTGTCCTGTCCTCAAACCTGTGGTTTAGGGTACAGTTAAGATATATTCACGAAACGAGTCGACAGCTCCTGTAAAGTGAGTAAGTCTGTAAAGTCAATCAATGAAGGAAGTTGATTTGTACTCACCCTTGAAGCTGGTGTAAGAAAGTGGACTGTATAGGAAGAAGTAGATAAAGCTGATTGTCTGAGTACTTCAATTCTCGCCATGGGATTATTCCAAATAGTGGTGATTAAACTAGTGATTAAACATAATATATGACTCTGAAATTAATAGATAGATTACTTTCTATCAAACCATTTCTATTCAATTGGATTTTAAGTATTTTGAAATGCAATTTTCGACTTGATGTCTAACTATTCATCTTTTTCATGAAAAGTTCTCTTCCAGTTTAATTTTTACGTGTGCAGACTAAATAAATAACATCTCTAGTCCAAAACCAGTATTCTGCTTGCAAGTTAATTCATACAGAGACAGAGAAGAATAATCCCAAGTTTACGAGCTGAATTTTCTGCCACGTATCCTCTGAAGCGTTGTATGATAGCTAAAATTCGCTGCGATGGAGGGATGAAGCAATATTATAAATCTCTTTTATCCAATTAGCAGCTTATCGCATTACATCTGCACTTTACAATTTTGCAGCCAAGGCAGCGGGCATTGCTCATCTTGAAATATTATCATGCATGCTAGCTTTCCCCATTCCCTTCTAACTGTTATTTCCACCTACGGTCCTTGACTTGATAAACGGTGATACACGTCTCCGCAGAATCCAATAAAAGTGTCATGTGTTACCAGATAAAAGTATGACAGCTATTCTGGGAGACAGTATCAAGCACAGTGCTTACATCACTATGCGGAACACCAATACACAAGATAGGCAATCTTGGTTTGAAAAATGTGCGAATTTTCGATTTCAGATTCACGATTCTATAGAAGTGAACAATTCAAGTGATGTTTCTCTTGTAATACACTGGCATACTCTGCGATTCACATACAATCAATACTCTATTGCATTGAGATAAAATCTATTGTATTGATCAAGTGTATGTGAGATAAACACTTGTTTTGAGAAATGTGAGAATTTTTCATTTAAGGTAGGCTACCAAACATATTTAAGTCCTTCTTTAGCAATATGTTTTCTAATGCATGGAGCTGAGATAAGTGAGTATTTTTGAATCATCAACTCCTGCTCAAAATAGATTAACATTCTGATGTGCTAGGAAGATTGAATTCGTAATAGTCTTTGAAACTTGTGTTATCACTTGTAAGTGAAGCTCAGCTCGCTTACAATTTCTTTTTTTTCTCTCTTTTTTTTGCTAGGGATGTTGCCCACATAAGCTCTAAGCTTGTGCGTGAGTAATGGGAATGATGATGATGAGAGATGAATGGACCTACATCTTTAGGTGGGTTCCAAACCACCGGAAAGCGATTTTGAAGCTCATACATTTTTGAAAGGATTCTGTTCGTTGACTATATTTTTGTTCTTCACTGAATAGATATTTCTAATTGAGTTGTTCTACTTGAAATACCACAAAATGCAGCTACTCTCCTACTTAATAAAATTAAATTATACTCAATTCATTATCCTACTTGATCAATTGTTAGATTGTCATGCGTAATTGGTAGATTAGGAGAATAGATCTTAGCTTTGAAGCTACACTTCTGAAAAATCTCTTTACCACGACGCTTCTTATTGACAAACTTATGATAGCTGCGCACAAACTTGACTCATCATTTCTATCATGGAAAGGGAGAAGGATTTTGAAAAAATGCCAGCAAAATCGAGCGTGAGTGCTACCCAGATTCCATGTCATGAACAAGAAGGAAAATGAGTTCACGATAAGCGAGAAAATTCTCGAGAGGCTCCCGTAATATAGTCGACCTTGATTATGACGAAAGCTCTCTAGTCCCTTGACAGAATTCACTGGAAACAAGGTTTATAGGACGACCCGTTTTTGAGAAGCATTTTGCTTACTGAATTATATCAATCGCTGCTTTGTCATGGTTCTCTTATGCTTCTTTATAATATCAAATATACTTTTTCCTACTCTATAATTTTTTGTTTTGAATATTCTTCTATAGTAAAAAGTCTATTCCTGTATAGACTACTCTTCTATAGTAAAGTACAATTCTTCTAATCTTCTATAACAAACTGACCTTTTGAATGAAACATTATGTTGGGTTGCACCAACCGAAATCAGCTACTGTATTTTGAATTAG
Source organism: Laodelphax striatellus (assembly GCA_017141395.1). Lineage (NCBI taxonomy): Eukaryota > Metazoa > Arthropoda > Insecta > Hemiptera > Delphacidae > Laodelphax > Laodelphax striatellus. Next base: position 13,349,915 of record CM029538.1, on the reverse strand, counting down.
CTGATGCCATTTAATCAGCTTCATCAACTTTTAATCCCATTGTACTGATCCTAGATCAAAATTGATCTTGATTGTTTGGTCGACCCAACATGAGTGGGTTTATGGCTATATACAACGTTACAGTATGAACGATTAACATGCCTAAATTGATAATAAATAGAGGATATTTTCTCTATCTCTCCCAATCTCCAAAAAATACAATGATAACATGGAAAATAGTTATGATGGATAGGAATAGGAATAACAAGTTGAATAAAATCATAGTGGATAGTATTTTCCAGTGAGTATTGCAGTCATTCATCAATGAGTAGAATAGTGTAATCGCTCTTCTTCAAACCTCACTCTTGCTATTATTCAGCTCGTAGAATCTACTTCATTGTAATACAACAAGAAGCGACATTACTCAAATGCACAAGAAAGTATACAATGATTATTCGTGAAGCTCTAAAACGGTGGTAAACCCATTAACACTAATCTCCCAAAGGGTCTGTCTCCCTCTCAAAGCGAAGTTCATGCTTAAGCGTTAATTCTAAGTGCAGGCTTTCTACGTTTTGTGCAAACGCTCAGTTGCTGTAATGAGAAAAAAAGTCACGCGCCATTCAACAAGAAACTGAGGAGTAATGAGTTTCTCGAGGTGGCTGAAACAAGTTGTCTGTTGAGAAAGAAAGGATGGATCAACTCTGGAAATTCAAGATGTGTTTCATGTTCTCTCAATGTACTCTCTTCATTTACAGTAAACGATTGACTTAGCTTATACTCTTTTAACAGTTCAGAAGTTGATTCGAATTATTTGATCCACTACAAAAACTATTCTGCAGATAGAAATCATAAATAAATTCAGACAAACTATAAATTTTCAGCAATGAGGGAAACAAAATTTAAAAAAGGAAAAATAACGGACCAATAACTTGTTTGGTGAAGTCTTTTCTCTATTATAAGTGGAATCTCAGTAATAGGAGAATAGAAGGGAGACTTTATAGCATGTAAAATCTGCATCAAATGTTATGAAGTGTGTTACAAGAAGGTGTCTTGAGTTAACATCGTATAACATGTGTTGTGGGAAAGAGTGAATTTCCTGCTCCAACTTTTTGTTCAACTTCTGTATTGTTGGAAGAACTTTTTATTAACTCAATTTATCTACTTCACAGCTTCCGTGTATCACAAATTATGATTTAGTTATAAAAACTTTCCTCTTGAATAGACTTTGATTTGATTACTAGGTTATTCCCATACACACTAGGAGAAAAATTCATAAAAATTGAACTAGATTGAACCAAGGACTAGCATTTTTGAGAAAATATCCAATCTATGAGAAGCAATACAAAACAAAACAATAGAAAAAAATTGTCCACGTAGAAATTCGTATCACAATGATAACAACATTCAATTGTATTTTAATGCACTGATAACATTTTTTTTTTCATTTCTAAAGAAGTCAATGTAAGTTCATTGTTTCTTCTTTGATATTGATTTTATTGTATGTTCCATGACTATTGATTGAGACAACGTAGCCGAAATATCAATGGAACTTACTAATCACAACAAGAGATTCAAAGATTAGAATTTAGATTTCGAATTTCGGCTCAAGCATTAGCACAACAGCAAGCACAGGCGCAGCAGCAAGCTCAGCGGAGTGCTTTTAATGCGTTAGCTGCGAAACCGAAAGAGATTTTTCCGATATCTATGCCCGGTTTTTTAGTCGCTCAATAGACAGTTTATGGATCCAATAACTTTATCGAGTCAATAACCATGTGTTTTCAAATGCAAAAAAAAAGTTATTGATTCAATAAGTTTATTGAACGACTGAAAAACCGGGCACTAGTCTTATAGCATGTACAAAATACTAATAATATCACTTCCATAAGGAAAGCATATAGCGCCAAGCGTAGTGAACTAATTCAATTGAATAATCTGAATGAAATAATGAATGATCGATCGATATAATGGACAAAAAGTCTTATCTGAGGCATTACTACGGTATTGTTATAGCATAATACTATTAGTTGTATGTATAATAGCTTGCTGATACAGACGTTAATGAAGATTGTTACAAAATAGTCTATCTTCATGAAACTTCCAGAATTATCTGAACCTGCCCTATAACAATATTGTTCATACTATAGATTCAATTACGTTTTGTGCAGTGTTTTAGTGTTATTTTATATTTTTCGGACTTTATAAAATCAAGAAATACTTTTTTATAATGCTGATGTCTGTTTTCTAAATGAAAACAAACTTTTACCATGTTCCCTATCAAGGGATAATTGGTTATGTTGGTGAAGTGGAACAACCCTACTCGGGTCTCCCCACTATTAAAAGCCATACGCTAAATAAAAATAAAATTACGTATCATTATAAACTTGAACCAATTCGGTAGTTATAGGAGCTTTATTTGAAAATTGTAATGTTTGGTTAGGTAACTTGCATGAATCAAACTCATCTATTTGAAACTGCTTTTGAACAACGTCAAAGTCCATTTTCCAAAACATAGCTGCAGGTGGGTTTTGCTACCGTACTCGTTTATGAGATCAAACCCAGTATGCGAGAGAGAAGCTAGTATTGGGTTGAATGCTGTTGTAGTTGGCGAGACGATTTATTAGAAAATGTCATAACAGCTTGTTGAACTTCTATGACACAACATCCAGTAGCAGCGTTAGTCAGTAATACAGAAACCAAATCCTCCAAGTTGTGAGCCTCAACTTTCCCACTCTGTCGGGCAAAATTTCATTTTTCTACGCGAGATTTATGACCCGTAATTTGAAGTCCGACTATGACGGATGGTTAGCGTGAGCTCACGCTTGCTAACCAGAAAACTTCAAATTCTGCCAAGCCTTGAGCACTAACATCCCTCCCACACAGCGTGTATCACACTTCAGTAATTGAATCTCTCACTTCCTCTCAATTCCTGTTCACTCCTGGATCTTGTTTGGATACTGTAAACGGTGAAGTCATATAAATAACCATATCAATGTGAAGGCATTGAAGAATAGGATCTACTTGAAGTTTTCTAATTAAGAGACCCAATCGAATAATACCAATAAAAACAATCTAGTGATCTCATGATTAAAAGACCCAATTGAATATTTAAAAAAAAGAAACCATCTAGTGATCTTATGTTTGAAATTCAGTCACTATCCCACCCTTTGACTAGCACAAAATTGAAAAATCCATTGATAGATTCCAGTATGAAATAGGCTATGTTACATAACCTCGGTTTTGGACTGTTTCTTTTTTTAATTGGGAAGGGACAGTTTTTGGCATAATACTGTTGGAACTTCCATTAAGTCTATTACTGAAAAAAAAATCAACGGTAGTCCGATACAGTATTATTTGACTAAGTGTCAAATCCATAACGCCGTCGAAACCAATCTGAATAACTCTTCTGTAATACTTATCCATTGTTTGCACAACACTCTTCTGCCTTGAAGAAGACATGTTTCTGATAATTGGAGAAGGATTGATCGGTAACAATATTGTCATCGAAGAATTAAAGTGAACAGATACATTAAAGGGAATAAATTAATTCGTGGAATAAATGTATGAACAATCAGCTTCTTTCATTCCTTCTTAGCTCATGGAAGAAGATTTTTGACAGCATCCATAACACTTCCTGATTTATCCTAACCAGGTTTAGGGCAAGTTTGTGTAGTCTTCAGATTCATTCTTAATTTCATTCAATAACAAACAAATTCCAAAGAATACAAAATATACATATAAATCAATGGAAAACAGTGATTCCAAGTTTTTCTTGTGATCTTCATTAAAATGTTCCATTTTTGAGTGGAGAAAAAATATTCCAAATGAATTGACGCTTATTTATTGAAAGATTAAATTCAGTTATCACATAAATCTTATAAATATATTTATATTAAAATGTATTAGATATTTAATATATTTCCATAAATTTGATTTATAGTACATGAAACACGAATTAATCTTCCTAGTACAAAGCCATCCCAACCATGGTGACGAAGACCTTTATTAAAGTTGTTAGGTAACCTCAATAAGAATCGTGTTAAATTACAATTAGGTTCAGGTTCAGTTACGTAAATCAGTTGATTCTCTAGATAGTCCAGTCGTGGAGGTCCAAGTTCAAGATCTCGGTGATCCAAGTTCAAGTTCTTGGCAATCCAAGTTCAAGTTCTTGGTGATCCAAGTTCAAGTTCTCGGCGATCCAAGCTCAAGTCCTTGGTGATCCAAGTTCAAGTTCTTGGCGATCCACGTTCAAGTTTCTCCTCAATTTGTTTGCACTAAGGATCCAGGAAGGGTTCATCTAGAGATCAGAAAAACGCTAAACAATTATTTCGAAGGCACAAGTTTTTTATTCAGGAACAGGATTGCATACTGTAATATTGAAATAGATTGTTACTTACAAATCAAATCTTATCCTTCAAAGTCTGCTCAACTGTATATGTACACCGGTTAGTCAAGACAAGACAAGATGAGATTAGTCACGTTTGGTCACAGTACTTCACATAGTTGCTTATGAAGCAACACACCGATGCAATGACTAATCGGTGTGTATTGCTCCATAAGCAACAATGTGATGTACTGTGACTAAACGTGACTAATTTCGTCTTGTCTTGTCTTGACTAACCGGTGTACGCCTAGCCTAAGAGCATAGAGTAACTATACTCTATGTTATCTGTTACTCTTGTTATCTGTGCTAAGAGTCAGTTCTCTGGAAGTTGGAAGCTATACTCGACGTTTATTTAGAAGACACAAATTCTATTCGGGATTATTTTTCTTTTCAGATTTCCTGTGACAGTATGTTGTTGTTTAGGGCAAATGCGATCCAGCATTTAGATCGCACACGCCAGTCGCCGTGAAGTGAATGCTCCACTGACAGCACCGCCCATAAAACAGAAGCGACAGCCGCCCGAATGAAGACACTCGAAAAGGCATGCTACATAAATTAGGGATTGACAGCGAATTGGATTTGCCGTTCGGTCTTTTTGCAACTTTGTCATTCGACTCTGAGCTGACAAACAGCGGCCGCCGGATTTTGCAAACGGCACTGCTTTGCCACCCAACTTTCCAAAATACAAATTGGAAAAGTTCGTTCCATATGGGTCCAAAGCGGGCCCCACTTACGATCGATACCTGACTGGGCTCTGAGTATTCCATGTGAAGGTACAAGTAGTAACAGAGACTAGTATAGAAGATAGTACAGAGTCTGTATATATTATAATATTTAAATATAATATTTAATATTATAATATATTATAGAGTCTATAATATAATATATAGTATTAATATATGATTATTATATTATTATAATTTATTATACAGTCTCTGTGGAAGAAAGCATACCTTATACACTTGTACTTGAACTTGATCAAGCGCACCATATTGAATGATTTATCATTATCAGTGATATAATAAGTATAGCAGGATGCTTTTAACTTGTCAGAAAACATATGTTTTACTCGGCCACCAGTACAATACTTAACCTACAAATGCTGAATCTCGCAGATTATTGAAAAGGTCTTTTAAAAAATTATTCTTTGAAAGGTCTTCTTTAAAAATGTTTTTTGAAGACTGTGCACCCATTCAGTCACGAATTTTTATTCTGCATGCAAAAATTCAAACAATGATAATATCCTTTATAACTATTTTTTCTAAGATTTTTCACATAATTTTTTCAATTTTAAACTTCAAGGTCACCATTTTATGGCATGTCCATCTAGATGGACACTGTGACTCAAAGGAACTATTGAGGAAGCATAAATGATAATAAAAAATTGCTTAAATTTATTTATTCTGAACTGTTTGCTAATTTATTGAACATAAATACACTTTTACTATTAACTGAAACTGTTTGAATTGATTTCTGTGGATGAATTTATACAAGACTTTATTTTCACTTTGTGTGAAATTTCAAAAAACAATTTCTGTAGCTCATTTTACACAAATGCACATTACATTTAGTACAATAATTATGAGTCTTTTTTGAGCATCCTTTCAATTTACACCTTGTAGCCTCTTTCTTATTGTCAACATTAGAAAAATGTGCAATTTGATCGTCGCGGACATCAGCTATTGGCTGAACCTCACATCGAGGCCTAGAAGGTCCTGGGCGTTGTGGCTCTTCTGGGGCACTGCTGGGCCTACCCCTCTTTTTTTTTGGTAGAGGTTTTCCTGCTAAGATGAGAGCTTCGGCGACTTCATGGCGGAACATGAGGAGATCCATTATTTTAGATTTATCTACCCCCAAATTTTTTGCTTGTTCCTTGTATTCTAACCAGGAATTGACTAAGGCAAGGTCAATTGCATGTGCAAACATGCGCAGCGTCCACTTCCTCGATTTTATGTGAATTCTATACAGACTGATCAAAAAATCAAGTGTGTCTACACCACCCATATTTTTGTTATACATTTGCACCACTTCCGGACGAGAAACTTCAATATACTGTTTTTGGGCCTTGTCCCATCTCCGACAATTGTCTTCTTTACCTTTTCCAACAAAATTGGACCCAAGGATAACTGGTTTGTTGTCAAACCACTTGGTCACAATTATTCCATCACCACTAACAATTTCTTGGACATGACCTCTTCCTAATCTACGCATTTCCCTATCTGAAATAAAAGGGGGTTGAGAAAATCGATTCACTCTAATTGTTCCAGCTGCAAAGCAATCCTTGTTATGAAGCCACTGGAATAAATGGTATGTGCTGAAATAGTTGTCGAAATACAGTTGATGGCATGGCTCTGTAATTCGGGAGTGAAGTTGCATTACAGTACTGGCTCCAGCTCCAAACTGCAGGTACTGTTTATCAATTTCAGTAGTTGATCCTTGATACAAGAGGAAATCGTATGCTATTCCATTGCTGCCACAGAGAACAAAATTTTTTATACCGTATTTACAAGGCTTGTTTTTGATGTACTGACGAACACTAAGCTGCCCTCTAAACGGAATCATCTGTTCATCAACACACAAAGCTGTTTGTAATTGCAGCTGCCTACAGCGGTCACGCACAACATTATAAATAGGACGAACTTTCCAAAACTTGTCTTCTGGATTATTATCTTCCAAGTTGTTGACAAAGTGAATATTGCTTCTGATTTTGAAATAACGGTTTAGAGGCATGTTATTTGCTATTAGATCCACTCTCAATTTCGGATTCCAATAATATCTCACCCTTGGATAATTGAGATTACCCATCAATACATGGATTCCAAAGAATGTTTCGATTTCATAGGGCGTGCAAGGTGTGAAAGCAGCATTATTTTGCAAAGCATAAATGTTGGTTTTCTCAGATGTATGTTCCATAAAACTTTCAGGTATATACTTCTTGAAGAATGCTACAGGGGTGGGCAAGTCAATTACTTGAGGAGTTTGTGGTTGAAACCAATCAACATCCACTGATTCATAAGCACTTATATCTCTTCGCCACTGAATGTCTTTTTTTTCTGTTAGAAAATTCTCTTCCCTATATCTTTTTTCTATCTCTTGATGAGACAATAATTGAGGAATATCTTGTGGTTGCTCAGCTTCTGGTTCTTGAAGTTCTGTAGCTTCAGGTTCTCTTTCCACTTCAGGCTCGTCCCCATCATTTTCATCTGAAAGGGATAAGATGGGATAGAAACTTTTGGAAATCTTATTCTGTCAAGAAGCCTATTCGTGACTGAATGGGTATTGCTGAAGTCCAAATCTGATTACATTACTCCTAATCTTTGGGGAATGGGAAATACTGTACAGCTTCAACTAGAGCAAATATTTGTAGTGAATTATAAATGAATAAATATATCATAAAACCCACCTTCAATTATTGAAGTGTCATCAAGGAAATCTGGATTGAGATCGTTGTTTTCATCATCTGATAAGAATTCAATATCTGAATTCTCGAGTGTTGCTAATATTTCTTCGTCATTCAAATAACAGCTCATTTTGAACACTATTTACTCGAATCATTCAATATAAATAATAAAAACGTAACACAAACTTGAGAATAACCTAACAATAACACTGGAACTAGTCTATGAACATAACCTATAAAAAATATTGCACATGTCTATTGAGTCACAATGGCCATCTAAATGGACATTGAAATTCGAAAAAATATTATTCATCAACTGTTCTAGATACACGATCAAATTTCTCACCAAAATATACAGCTATTCAAGCTCTAAAAAACGATGTATAACACGTGTGTCTTTGTCAAAACAATTCCTAAGAAGTTTGTTTTTAAATTCACAAGCAACCAGCTGTAATGACGTCAACGATCCGACTGTTGGTAAATGTCTCTGTAGAATTTACTCAGTCTACCAACAGAGTGCAGCACGTACTGGAAGCACTTTACACATGTCCATGTAGGTGTACGTTGTGATTCAAACGAGATATATGAGAGAAATAGCGTATTAGAGACTATAGAAATTGATGTCCATTTAGATGGACAAGGTGACTGAATGGGTATTTCAGACTTTAAAGCCTTTTGATTATTGTGTCGAAATCACTGTTTAATTATTACCGAAACAGCTGATTTCTGACAAGTTAAAAGGATCGTGCTGTAATAATATATTAGCAGCATGTGTTTCCAAATGATGACGCTCAGACTAGGCGATTCTAGAATAGTAAACTTGAAATATACATTATTAACATAGAGAAGCAATACTCTCTAGTAAGTCTGTTCTCTGTGTTATAACTAAGTAATAATAATGTATAAGGCACTACTCACACCTGGAAACTTCAAATCGAAAAGCAACTCATTGCTCGGCAACTCAGCGACGCAGCATGTGTTTTCAAATGATGACGCTCAGACTAGGCGATTCTAGAATAGGAAACTCCATCGCCGCGCAACTGAGTCACAAAACAATCACAAAAATGATTAGATTAATAAACGAATAAACATTTGTGCAAACAGCCCTTATGCCCGGTTTCTCAGTTGTTCAATAAACTATTGAATCAATAAATTTTTAGCATTTGAAAACACATGTTTATTGATTCAATACTGCTATTGGATCCATAAAATGTTTAATGAACGACTGAGAAACCGGGCATTAGTGATTCAAATCTCAGAAATAAGTAGTCTATCAGAATAGAGATCGCACTACGAGTGTAAATGGAAATGCAGCCTTGATTGATTGACAATCAGACGCTGATGATGAGGAAAATGGAGATAATTCCAGTGACAAAGCTTTGAAACGGAAACGACGAAGGCTGGTCGGTTAACAGCCAACAATGGCCGGGTAAATCCACTTGTCGGCTGAGAAAGGAGCTCGTTTTTCAGGCCTCTTCTCACTGTTCGGTGAGAAGCTTTCATCGTCATTCGCATCTGCCATTTATCAACAGCTGAAAGAATGAGCGGTGTCGCCAGGCAAGCCAAGGGAAAGAATGGGTTGAGCTTCCTCTCAACAAACTCGATATGAACCGGAAAATCAAGAGAGCTTCCTACCAACAACGTGGCTGGCGCCGCTGAAGAAAATTCATAGAGCTTCGTCTCAACTCGATATGAACAGGAAAATCAAGAGAGCTTCCTACCAGAGCATCCTACCAACAACGTGGCTGGCGCCGCTGAAGAAAACTCTTGGAGCTTCCTCTCTACATACTCGATTTGAACAGGAAAACCAAAAGAGCTGCCTACCAACAACGTCGCTGAAGGAAATTCTTGGAGCTTCCTTTCTCACCAATAAATGGCCCATAAAATTGTCACTCCAGGAGAATAGGGTTTTCACCAATAGCCCAAAGCAAAATTGTCATCAAAACAGGTTCAGCCGAGTGGTGTAGTCTGACAGCAGGACTGAGGTCCATGTACATCTTCCACCGAAGAATACTGTTGAGCCCAATGGATTTCTGTCAGTTTAGACCTGAAGAACCATCTCAGACATATTTTGGTGCAGGCTGGGCCTCGCTCACAATCGCTCACACAGAGTTCACAGAAAGTTTACCCTTTTTTGACCACCCTTTCCACTTTTGACCCTGAAGAACTCACTGATGTAGATGAGTTGCATATTTCAGGACATTATTCTTCACTTGAGACCGCCCAGCCCAACACCAGAGATGCCAGCTCAACAATCAACGACCACCCTTTTCACTCAATTTCTGCACCTGACCCGAAGAATCACCCTCACAGCTCAACCAGATCGGTTGCCGTCTGCCCACCTCACCTGCAGTTCGACCAAACCAGCACCGGCCAAAGTTACCTGTGCCTGAGCATAACCGATTGTCACAGCATCTCCGGCCTGAGGCTGCAGGCGAACCCTGTTCAAACTGAATTCTTCCACTCTTTCACTCCCCCGCATCATTTTTCGAACTCCCCGAGTGACTCCAGCAAAAATTGAAAGACACCTGTGTCATAGTATACCTGGAGCATCCCAACTGACATTGCAGACCTCATAGTCTGCGAGATGTGGCCCTAGTCATTTTACAAAATTGTAGACCACCTATGTTGTTGTGGCTCAATCCAGCGTCCTCACCATTGGCTATCTCGAAGGTTTATCAGAATCAATCGTAACACTGAACCAATAGTTTGTCCCGAGATTTGGACACCTGCACTGAGGATCAAATATTGTATCTCTAATCTCGGCGAATAGACATTCAAATATAATTCCTTTGGCAAGTATGCTTAAATTACCTACACGCCCAACCACCACCTGAGCTTTGTTTTTGGACACTTTGAATTGGTCAGCCTCAGCATACCATACTATGAGATATTACAGGCCCTAAAGTTCTTAAAATTTTAAGTTTGAATACGCCACTTGAACTAAATTCATTTTTTAATTGAGCGGTCATGTTATACATGTGAATCTGACACAGAATTTCAAGAGCAGAAACATGACACATGGCGAATTGGCAGACTCACGATAGTCGAATGGTGAAATGCACGATGACATAAACTGTTTTAAGATAGCCATCATAAATCAGACGCAAATTGTATATATTTCCAACTCAGCCAATATCCTGTGAAACAAAGTTTCGAGATATTAACTGATTTAGGTGTAAATATGTCTGATTTATAATTGAAATATCTTAAAAACGGTTTCACATATCGTGGTGCGGTTTTCGCCATTCATTTTCTCTTGAAATTTGTATCGAAATCATGTATAACATGACCACCTTCCCAATTAAAAAATGAACTTGATTCAATATGGCGTATTCAATCAGACTTAAAATTTTAAGAACTTTGAAGGCCTATATCTCGCAAACTATCAGGCCCACAATGACCAATTTAGTCTCAAATTGTAGGTAATTTAATATACTTTGAGAATTATGTTGAATGTCCTATTCGTAAAAGTGATACTTCACGGTCAAAATTGACCAAATGTAAAACAAGTGAAAAATTACGATAATTTGATAAACTTTGAAGAGCTGTATTTCGCAAACGGTTGAGCCTACAATAACAAATTTGGTCTCAAGTTGTAGGTAATCAAATCAGCTTTCAAAACTATGTTGAATGTGTTATATGAAAAATTGATTCTTCAGGGTCATAATTGAAGAAATGTAGAAAAAGTGGAAAAATTCTACAATTTGATTAACTTTGAAGGCCTACATCTCGCAAACTATTGGGTCTACAATAATCAATTTGGTCTCAAATTGTAGCTTTTTAAATTATCTTTCAAAACTTTGCTAAATTCACATACTAAAAAGTGATGCTTCACGGTCAAAATTGACCAAATGTAAAAACAAGTGAAAAATTACGATAATTTTATGAACTTTGAAGAGCTGTATCTCGTAAACGGTTGGGCCTACAATAACCAGTTAGGTATCAAATTGTAGGTATTTGAATTTACTTTCAATCCTGTGTTGAATGTCCTATATGAAAAAGTGATTCTTCAGGGTCAAAATTGCGAAAAATTGAAAAAAAGGGTGAATTTTCGTTAATTTGATGAACTTTGAAGAGCTGTATCTCGCAAACGGTTGGGCCTACAATGATAAATTTGGTCTCAAATTGAAGGTAATCTAATATACTTTAAAAAATATGCACAATGTCCTATATGAAAAAGTGATTCTTCAGGGTGAAAATTGGCCAAACGTAAAAAAAGTGCAAAATTCCGCCATTTTGAACGATTTTTGGAGATGATCCCATAGTTTGCCGAGGTCTAAAACTTGGATTTAGCATCCCAGGACTACCATAAACATTATTAAAAAAAGAAACCGACTACCCCATTTCATGCAAGGTAGAATGTACTATTTTACTGGGCTACAACACCAGCTTCCTCTACTAAATTCCCCTCATGTGCTGCACGAAAATCATATAATATTTCTATGCAACTCATGCCCGATTTTTCCAAAGCACGTGGATTAGTAGATGCGTGGAAGGGTAGACGCGGATGAATGAATTCAAGAGCTCCGCAAACACTATTGGAAAACGATATGGACTGCAGATGGACTCCATTACCAAAACCAATAAGAGAGTTTGTGAGTCAAGACTCTCATCCTAAACATTCCATTATATTATCATGCTTTCCTTATTTCGGGACTAAGATTGTCAATATTTAACTCCTATTCTACAAAGTATCCACTAAAAAATGATGTTTCAACTACTATTCTATATTCATCATCTTAAATTTCAAAATTAGACTTTTTTTCTACTATCTATTCTCCTTGAAAGAATATTTTTCAACTACTAGTACTACACTATTATCAAATAATTTTGTTTTCAGGGACTTGAGTGGATTTGCTATCCAAAATGAATACTAACACATTGGAATCATTATGATAACAAAAAAAAATAATACTAATGAACAATGCAATAATAGTGAAACCGATCATTATTCTAATTGTACTAACCACCACTGTTTTAACAAGTCCACAATAATAGATTTGAGCCAAACTAGAAGAGAAAATGTAATTTTACTGAATCAACTTATTGGTGTTTATTCTACTATATATGAAATCGTATATTGAGTGATATATGGGTTGATTGCAAATGTCAAATCCATGTGGAGTTTGATCTCACTAGACGTCAAACCTGCGAAATAAGGAGAAATCAATCTAATGTTAGTAATAATAATAATAATTATCTAATGCTAATTTCATGTTTATAATGGAGACGTCTCCCAATCAATCAGAGGGACTTGAATGAGAAGAAGGGACTTCAAGATTAATGAAGAAGATACTATTAGTATTCAATACCAATTTGTTAAATCAGTTTTATAATTTGGAAATACATAATCAATAAGTAAAGTTAATAATTGAAAACAGATATTGAAATATCTGATGATAGAGGTAGTTTCAAATGGCGTAAACTGAATACTCTCATCTAAAACTGAATCGCAACAATTCATTTGAATATTTTTATGTACATCAATCTTATTCAATTATCAATACAAATTTATTCAATGATGCGTTATTAATACGTTTCTTTTTTACGTAGTTTTCAGGTACCGTGCACCTCGTTCCATTCCTCAAATACGTTGTGAATAGTTTTATCGAATAATCATCAACAGATATTGAAAATTCATATAAAATTGGAATTTAGGAACTTATTTTCAGAGCTACAATTTTTTACAAATCACTGAGCCAATTAATGCATCTCACCTGAAAACCGTCATTGATTGGGAATGAAACATACTGGCTCTTTTGAAACGTCTGTCACATACCTCCCAAATCAACTCACCCATGTAGCTAATTATCGGGCGCTTTTCTCGATACGACTCATTGCCAATATAGTTGATTGCTTATGTTCACTGACCAGTTTGATTGAGTAATATACTAACCAATTACTTTTTCGATTGTTCCGTTCCAGTGACGATGTCACATGCTGTTCCCAAGATTCAATAAATTTGTGAATTGAATCAATAATGCAGTCGTGTTTCAAGTTTTCGTAATGTTCATTTAATATTCATCACTGACTTTCAAGCGACTCATGGCCATTAAGAGCATTGCACGTCAAGCTTGCTCGTAGATCCAACTTTTTTATATTGGCATTCATAACTATATGAACTGTATAGAATGCTCCATAGATATAAAAGATATTATAAAAAAATGGCACAAAGTGCAATACTCGTAAGTGAATGAGTCGCTTTAGACTTTAGACATTTGTCGTTGACTTTTCCCTAATAAATAAATAGTATATTTCGCACCTAGGGCGGAAAATGTGTGTTTGCCGGCTTGAGATCGCGGTTTTCAAGTTCGAGACGAATGTCGAGAACTTGAAGCGATCGAGAGCCGGCAAAACATTTTTGCACTTCAGTGCGAACGCTACTTTTTCGCCACACCAAAAAATATATATATATGGCAATTTTGAAAGTGAAATTCTAGGGAGAATTCAATGTTTTGAGGTTAGGCCTATGAAAATACTATCGCTGTATCGCATTCTATTGTTTGATATCAAAACTTTTATAACTTAAATTAAGTTATAAAAAAATTAATTTATTGATGCTTTAAATACTACGATGTATTATTAATACTAAGATGTCAAATTCCATTTCAAAAAGAAACAATTACTGTACTTCACTTTTCAATATTCAAAATTCATAACTCTGTGTTACACAATGCAGCCAACACAATAATTGTTGAGGTTAAGGAAATATTATCCTATTCTATTGGTTCAAGAAAAACTATTTGAAAAAAAAGGATAATACATATTAAGTTATGGAACAATAATTATTTATAGAATATATTATAAATATACAGCTTATTTCCATGAAAATTATGTGATTATCTCTTCGTTATTTGTGTGATCGGACACGATCAGCTGTCATTCAAGGTCATTTTCTTTTCCGCTCTAGGGTCGTAAACGTTTACAGACCTCGTCGGAAACAGAACGCTTTCGGCCTTCGTTTGAGGTGTGAAAAACAGTTCATTACGTCCAAGTGTGGCGAAAACATTATTTCATCTCAAATGATGCTTAGTTTACAGAGTCACCGCAGTTAAGTTTGTAAGTCCTTACAACTCTTAAAGCTATGATATTGCTTCCGTCATAGGTTTGATTCCATTCAACTTGACATTTATTCCAGTATTACTCGTCTATGCACTTGAGTCATGATAAGTTTCAAACTCATGTCAGCATCATAAGCTGAAAGGATGATATAGTTCGAACTCTATCCAGCTCGAATTCACAAGCCCATTCTCCAAACACACAGTGTTTCTCAGATAATATTTAGACTCGATTCAGAGTTATTGTGGTAACTTCTCCATGGTAAGGTGAACGGATGAGACAAAATATTTTTCAAACCACAGTTATAGTCTACTCCCTACAGAATATTCTTCAGAATGACGTGATTGGACGGAGCTTGGTAGAAATTTGGTTGCATTGAGTTAATTTCACAGTAATTGGAATTTATTAGTCTCTCATGCAAATGATTGACTTATAGATTTATCAATTAGTAAAGGTTGAAACAAAGCAAGTAGGCTATTAATTGAAAAAAATATTTTTTCAGAACTCCATAACTAATATACATTTCCATTTTCCCAATTAGTCAAGAATAAGAGGCTTAAACATTACAAGTGTGATACAGAAGATATCACAGAAGTGATCTTACTACACAAGAATTAGATATGATTGATGTTTTGACTTTGACTTCATTGATACATGAATTGAATTTAGTTGATGATATCATTGTTGATCAATAATGTTACTGGTCAACTGAGCGTAGGCAGTGGTGATGATACTTCTTGGAACCCCTTCCGAATCCCAGAAAAGCTTACCAGGAATTCTATGAACCACCCGTTCAAACAGAATTTCTAAAGGTACCAAGAGACTTGCACTTCAGAGTTCATCTAAACGACCTTTTTTTCCACGAAGTCCAACCCCGCAAAGCAAACGGAAACCAAACTGAGATTTTTCGCTCGCAGTGGAATTCTCTTTGATACTTTTCAAAGTGCCAACTGGGAGTTGAAAACATCTCAAAAAAGATCCTTTGGAGATTTTAATGCTTGTGAAGTAGATGTTTTATTTTTAAATTCTCACAGCCGAGTCTGTAACTCATGTAATTGATAAATTCACAGAACATCCCCAGCTTTGAACAGGGAAAAAAGTTGATCGTGGTTGATCAACTCAAATTCTTGATGCTCTGGTACAAATTGAAAGAGCTATTGGTCGGAAACGGATGATAGAATTCTCAGAAACCTGAATGAGATATTTCTCTTGGAGCAAGAGAGGATGATTGGAGATTGGTCTACTTATTCAATGATTCGACATCGATATTTCACCAAGCCTATAATATTTGCAAATATTAGAATCAGATCAAGCATTTCAAATATCAATCCTTTTTTTCACGGCGAGATAAGGTCGGGACACACATATCCGCAACACGGACATAAGACATAAGTCATCACCTTGATTCTCCATGAATCTAGCTAGATAGTAGCTCAGTGGAATAAGAACAAATAACGCGTGATATCTGTGGAAATCTCTCATTTAAATTTGAAATTCATTCTATCTATTATGAATCTAGATTCACGTTCAATGAAGTAAGAATTAATAGCTTGTTGTAAATAGGCCTACTCTTCATCATAGAAATATAATAATAGATTTCATTTTGATTGAGGTTCAATGGAATATTAATGGTATAAGTAACGACAAACCACTTCTAAAACCTCTTATTAAAAATATTTTCATTAAAAAGTATGGAATCGTTTTGAATAGTGACTTGAGAGGGACATAGATCAAAGCACCCACATCCCACAACCCATTTTCAAACAACTTCAACTCTCAGAACCGAAGTTCTAAGGTGTCATGGCCCTTTGTAAAGCTCATCACCGGTGGAACATAAAGGAATATTATTCTCAATTAACTGAGTCTGTCCAGAAACTTCATAATTGGTGGTTGTTTGAAAGAGAAATGTGGGGGCAAACAAGAAACAAACCATCCAATTAGTTAAATTTTGTATTGGATTTCTACTTGGAATTGAACTGATACAATAACTTGATCAGGATAACTGCTATCTATTGTTGAAGGGGATAGATTATTATGCTACTGCATAATTAACAAGGATGATAATACGTTATCCTGATTGCTTATTAGCTGCTTGCTGCTTATCAATAGCTTCATGATAATATATATTGTTCAGCAGACAAGTCGATAATACAGTGTGCAGATACTACAGATACTTGACTAATCAATGGTCGAGAGATCAATGATTGTTGACTTATCAATGGAACAAGGCTCTGGAGATCGAGAAGTATTGATTGAAACAGTAAGAATTTCTGACTGGAATTCTGTTCACTCATCATCAATATACTGATTGAATTGAATTGGTTTGACCAACTATCTTAAGATTCTAGAATCTGATCCTGTAAGTCTATTCGTTTTTCTTGACAAAGAAAGAGGAAAGAGTGAGAGAACACTTTTAATAATTCAAATG
Organism: Laodelphax striatellus; assembly: GCA_017141395.1. Classification (NCBI taxonomy): domain Eukaryota; kingdom Metazoa; phylum Arthropoda; class Insecta; order Hemiptera; family Delphacidae; genus Laodelphax; species Laodelphax striatellus. The sequence goes on along the minus strand of CM029538.1, from coordinate 13,332,665 downwards.
ATAATAGACCTAAACAGGTTTAAATCTAGAACCTGAACCCATATTCTTTCATTCTTAAAAAAAGGAAAAGAAATAGTGATAGAATACTCCTTCCAAATCACGTAATTTTACCATAATAACATAATAATTATCAAATTTACACATAACATAACTTAAAATATTATTAACATAATAGAGGTTTTCATCAAAACCTTTATCAAGTTAACTGTAATTTTTTATAGGTTTGAATTTTTTCTCATGTGGAGTTTTTTCGCAGATATGGAGTCCTAACTCCGCCCTTAATGGAGACAATTAATTGATCAATTGATCAAACAACTTCATTTCTCATAAGAGAAAATTCTACAGAAGAGAAAACTATGAATAAATAATGGAACATTTATGTACATTACCCTTTATTTCAATTTCCCAGTACCTAATTGAAATCAGTGAAATAGGAATGAGGAAGGGAGATGAATCATTGCCTATAACCATTATTTTTATTTTGAATACTAATTCGGAAAGGGAAATAATATTCAAAAGTCAGTTGAAACAATAATTTTTATTAATAGATTAATCAATTAATCAATCAACGAATAGATTCCTAGATAAAAACCAGAGAAAGTCACAAAAGTAATCATTTCATTCTCCGCAGCAATGAGGATATTTAATATCCAAATTGGATTCACAATTCAAATTGTAATCGATTTTCATACATATAACAATTCATGGAGGATATCTCAACATTGTTTTGATTCCAATTCATTTTCAAGTCCTTGCAAAGAAAAAAATATACATTCCTTCGTGGAGCTTGTCATTTATTATACACAGAGGAAAGTATAGTTTTATTTTTATTCAATCTTTAGAATGATAACTGGAAAATTAATAGTTTGAACATAATATTCACTGACTATTTCTCAATAGAACATCTCCAATAATTCTCACATTGAATATCATTGATTTATGGAATATTTTGATGATAGCTTTGTTGGATCCTTACTTAGTTTCATAAAGAAACTATGAAAAATTGAAGCAATTTTTATCAATGAAATTGGCAACTTTATTATTTTATTATCAAAGTAAATTATTATATTCATTCTATTATTATACCTATCGTTATTTTATAACGTTTTAATATTTTAATCCATACATATCTGGAGATTACCTCTCCACAGCTTACATATTTTGGTGGTAACTTGAGAATAAGTACAATCTTGCAACTGTTAGTACTTCTCCAAGAGAAATACTTCCACTACAAGCAAATTTATTCAAACGATTTTCTTTAAACAAAAATACTTCATTATCCAATACGAATAGAAAAATTATGGATAACAGCTCTCACACGTAATCTAACGTGTTTACTCAAAATTGAAATCATGCTTAGTAGAATTTTTGGTGTTAAGATAATATTCTTAGAAATTTAAGACTGTACTCATATGAAAAATATTCACCTGCATACATTTATGTGGAGTAGATTCATATATGTTACTTACATTCATTCTTTGAGGTATTGTATTCACAATAAAGGGACTGCACTGCATTCTTGTTCAAAATATTATATATTATGCCAAAATTATCATTCAAGCTCTCATTATTTGAATAAATGATCTATTTAACAGCACCACTAGAGTTTCAAACTAAACCACGGCATGAATTATTAGATATTATTGTCAATCACGTTTAAATAGATTTCTCACATCTTAATTCTTTACGAATCATCTATGTACAATTTTTAAACAGTAGAAGCACCATTCAACCATAAATTATATACAAAAATTATGTAAAATTGTATGTTAAAATAGCACACCGGTTATGAAAAATTCAATATGATGAATAGTTATGGTACATGATGATAAAAATGTTCTATAAAGAATATAGGCCTAAGTAGTAAAAAAAAAAAACAGTTCGTGTTTGGGACATTAATGATTTTCCAGTGATTGAAACTGAAAATGTGTATCAACAATCTATTTTATTGTAGTAATTACTAATTATATCGTATAGTTCAGCATTTATTCATTTCATCACTCTTTCACTTCAACTAATTAACAAAAAACATTCAACTCTTAGGCTAGTCATATTTATTCACATAATTTCATACATAAATAATATATTTTCATTTTAACAATAATATGACATCACTCTCAAATCATACTCTTTATCACAAATCATCTACATTCTATACATAATATCAATCAACATTTTTCATTTTCTACAATTTGGAATCATTTGAGAGGCTTGCCAAACCCACAGGTTTTTTGGCATTTGCCCAGCACAAAAAATGTTGAAAAACCATTCAAGAACAAATAATTCACTCTAATAATGAACTTCACAGAAGAGAATCTGAAGAAGGAAGAACTTCAACTATAAGGAAGATATTAACTTAGTTATAACAAAACATATTTATAAAATTTATTATAACAGACTATAAAAAAGCGTGTATTAGGAAATAATTAAAAGGAAATCAGTATTTTCAGTATAAAATCAGTAAGTCAGTAAAATCAAAAGGAATAATTAATTATTTCACTTTATTAATAATTGATTTTTTATACTTCCAATAAATGATATCAAATTAATATTCACAGATAAAATTAATCTTTATTTCCATTTATATTAATAAGATGTACTCGTAAATTAATCATATTCTTCACAATATCCTGCGAACCACAGCCTCTCTCATACGCTATTATTGTACACACCTCAGTCTTTAAACAGTCAAGTCCCTGTAAAATCACCTAATGATTAATATCTAAGTTTATAAAAATACTGTTTTTCATTAACAAACCATTATTACATGCTTCACAATACCATTATAATATAATTATACAATCCATTATTACATGTATAGCAGGATCCTTTTAACTTGTCAGAAATCAGCTGTTTTGGTAATAATTAAACAGTGATTTCGACACAATAATCAAAAAGCTTAAAAGTCTTATGCCCGGTTTTTCAGTCGCTCAATAGGCAGTTTATGGATCCAATAGCACTATTGAATCAATAACCATGTGTTTTCAAATGCAAAAAAAAGTTATTGATTCAATAAGTTTATTGAACGACTGAAAAACCGGGCATTAAAGACCTTTAAAGTATTGAAAAGACCTTTTTAAAGAAGACCTTTCAAAGAATAACTTTTTAAAAGACCTTTTCAATAATCTGCGAGATTCAGCATTTGTAGGTTAAGTATTGTACTGGTGGCCGAGTAAAGCATATGTCTTCTGACAAGTTAAAAGGATCCTGCTATACATGCTTTATTACATGATAGAAACCATTATAATATTCATTATTACGTGGATTATTACAATACACCAATCCTTATCTGTAATCTTCACACAGTTGGGGCATGATTTTAAGGTATAATTTTCAATGTGTTGGACAACAATGAAGCTCTCACTGAGAAGTTCAATAGCGAGAGTGAAGTCTCGTGATGAATTTAGTGGGTCACGTGACTTAGAGGTGCGACACGGGTTAATCGGGCCGGAGCATTCCGGCACTGTACACTCAAATGCGGAACGAGCCGGGCACCACTCGCGACGCGCAGAAGCTCATCGTGAAGCAGAGAGCCAACAGCACCACGGCCACGCCGAGCATGTACACTGACCAGGACAGTTGACAGCTGCCTGTCAACAAAATACCATCAGAAAATACTTATTAGTTTCCAATTCATGATAAGTTGATTGAAGCATAGAATTAGCGGCTGTATTCTATTTCATGGGTTCACATTCAATTTCTACCTGTAGTCGACAGGGCAACAAGTTTTCAGGGTGTGGGAAGGCACAGCTATTGTTCTTATATCTATGAATGCCCATTGTTAGTAACTATAGGAGGAGAACTATACCAAATGTAGTTCCATCTAGAGAGAGCACGAATTTGAGTAATGCCAAGTTACGCCAGGTTACGTTGATTGAACTAAAGTTTTGATCCCAAATTGCTGCATTAATAAGATTGGAAAGATCACCTTTTTCATCACAAGACTACATGAAAAATATCAACTCCAAAATGTGCGCTCTTTAGCCATCGAGGTCTAAAACCAACAAATTGGTTGAACTTTCCAACCATTATAGAACAATGGAGAAAGGTTCAGCGTGAGAATTTCACAAACAATGGTGAAACCTTTTCCTAATGAGCTACCTGTTGCTTCAGGTAGAAATTGGATGTGGACCCATGAAATAGAATACAGCCGAATTAGCAGTTGACTTATCAGTTGGGAAGCGATTGGCTTGATGGCCGTGCTCGTGTCTATAGTCCGATTCACGTCAAGAAGCCAGCATTGTTTATATGAGGAGCATTGATGCCAAGTTTCATTGAGGGAGAAAGAGAAAAACTGCACCAAACGTGTTTGTTGGGACTGTGTACGACAACAATGCACAGTGCGGCAACTATGGACAGTGCGAATAGGATAGAGACATCAGCAACTGCCTTGTGCTGAACAAGGATAGCAAACTCCCATCTAAGCAATGCTGGCTTCTTGACGTGAATCGCACTAAAGTCGCAAGATTAGATAAGAGACTTGCACCTATTATTCCCAAAGTAAGGGTGACCACTTCAGGCCTTTTTCCGCCGAATGAAAATCAAAATCGCTTCCCGGTGGTTCGGAACCCACCTAAAGCTGTAGGTCCACTCATCTCTCATCATCATCCATCACATTACCCACGCACAAGCTGAGAGCTTATGTGGGCGTCACCCCAGCAAAAAAGGTTTCAAATTAATCATAAATGTTGAGTTTAGCATTGACAAAACTAAAACCTATCTCTGATAGAATCAGAGATCTATCAGATCTTTGAATTCATTCAAATCAGAATTCTACATATCAAATTATTGAATAAATTGATACTTGAAGACAAAAACCTATAAACTATAGTCTACTACGGTAGACTAAACCGAATAAACACTGAGAAACACTTTTAAACACATGATTATACCTCACATACACAATTATGAAACATAATTAAAAACATAATCATCCCCAGGAAAATGAAAACATTAATTACAAAACATTCTATCTACCTTGTAAAGAATAATCAAAGAGCATGAGTACTGTTTGGTTATGTAGTGTGCTTTTATTAATTTCTATCCACATCAATTCTGGTTAAATCTCGTATGCTACGAACAGCTCTTTCACCTAGTTTTTTAGTTGTCTGTCATGAGTGGTAATTACATTCCACTTGTCGTTTCATCACATAAAGGTCAGGCACAATAGATCACCGTCTATAGTTCACTATACAGCTCTCCCTCTGGCATAAACTGTTTTTTGCCAGGTTATTATGTGGACGAAATTACTGTCCGCTCTAGGGCTCTTGAATACGAATTTTCATCTCTCTCTCACACTCTCTCACACCCTCTCACTCTCTTTTCCTCTTCAATTCTCCCTTCCCTCTCTTTCTATTATTCTCTTCAATTCTCCTTCCTTCTTCAATTCTCCCTCCCTCTTCGGTTCTCTCACTTTCTATGAGAACAGCTGACAGAAAAGCACAATTTCCCGCAGTATGGGACTTGAACGCAATACCTAGGTCGTAACGTTTTCCACCCGTCGTATGAAATTTATCATCAATAAAACGAAGAACTTCAACGCTATGTACGGTAACCACATCAAAACAGATTTCATTGTGTTAGCAGAACGCTAGAAAAAACATAAACAAAGCATAAAATCCAGTAAATGCGAGCTACAACCTTTTGTTGGAAAAATAAACTGAAGTTCAACTGCGCAGATTCTCAGTAATTTTATCACTCCACAATAACTTGTCTGCATGAATTTATGCGGTTTATCAAATAACATTTTCCACCAAGGTTGAACAATTGAAACAGATTGTTTTCGCATCCAAATTTTCACATTCGACAAACGCGAATTGAAAACAGAATAAAACGTTGGTTGAGAAATGATTGAGGCTGACGTAAATCTCATGTCAGAAGAGGGGGGACTCATTGCATTGGTTCCGTCAAATGACGTCATTTCAAGGCGGTTAAATCCAATCGACTGTCGTGTTATCTGCCGTATGTCTTGCTGGAATCTTTCACTTTAATAAGAATGCAACAAGTGGAAAACAGTTGCTTTTGCGCTTCATAGTATAATTCTCTCTCTACTTACTTTCTCTCTCGTACTTACTCTCTCTCTCTCTCTTACTTACTCTCTCTCGTATACTTTTGCACTACAAAAACCAGTTTTCGATAACGTATCGCATTCCTCCCAGAGACATGGAGGTTAGACGCAGGCAGTAAGTGAGAGTTTGAGTTCAAAGATATGAGGAAAATAAATGAAAGAAAGTAAGTTAAATGTTAGAATAATATACAATTTTTTTCGGTAACGTATCAGTCATGCGTTGTTGAAAGTTGAAATCTGCTTTTTGGATTGCCTCTAGTGAAAAGCAGTCTTCTGATAATAATCAGTACTCAGTATCAGTGTATCCTTTAAAGTTGCACTCACCAAGTTTGTAGATGTGGGACGCATTACCGCAACAATCCCTAACTTCCCTATTGTCCCAGCCAACGGGATAAACTGCCACTCCGCCGCTCACAAGGAAAGCTACAACACAAACAAATAACGTTCACGTTACTCTCCAACGTAAAGCACTTCGAAGATACTCCAGTAAAACATCCTGAAGTTCGGGGTTTGGGTGAAGTTCACGTAAAAGCCAGTTTGGAACGTTCAAGAGCATTTTTCTGTTTTCAAAGTTGCTCTATAGCGGATTTAAGTTGGTTATATACTAGGTCAGTAGCTCTCTATAAGCCCGAAATACTTTTCGATAGTGAGCTTTTTATGTGACTTTTATTTGGGATTTCTGGAGTTACTTACACAGTAGCCCTCAATTGTATACCAGTAATACGTTTTTAATAATGAGCTCTATCTGTGTGACTTTCATTGGGGATATCTCCCGTTATTTCGACATAAGTTTGCTTCTACACACAAACTTAAACCTGAAGGTACTGTAATTTATTCGATTATTCTGTCTAAAATGAGTTCTTCATAAAAAAGAGATATCGATTTCAAAAAATACTAAGAAAAAGGAATATTATAGCCACTCAAATAACAATACTTCAAATTTTAATATAATTCCCTTTTCTCTAACATTTGAATTCCTATCTTTCTCCATTTTTTCAATACAATTTTCTATTTAAATCAAGTATTTACATCAATGATGATTTGACAGATTCCAATAACTTTCCAAGTATTCTATGATTTTTAAGATATTTAAATCTGAGAAGTGATATTGAACTATAACTTAAATGGTTCACCATGTTCCCCACCAAGGGTTTAAACCCGAGGATATCGGGTTATAGGCCTAAGGCGAGGTTATCATTATTATTATCAAGCTTATGGCTTTTTTGGCGGAGAGACCCTTTTCGGGTGTTCCGCCTTGCTAAATCATCCAATTCTTTCGAATGCGAAATATGGAAAACATAAAACAAGAGCCGAGGTTTATTTATTTATTTTTAAATAAATGAATAAATAAATAAAAGGCGAGGTTCAATTGTATTTTTTTGTATTACACGGTAGTTGAGTAAGTGTAGTTAAGTCTCTCCACTGATGAAAGCCATACGTTGATAATGATTATAATAATTTTTCGATTTGAATAAAATAATTGGAATAATAATAAAGTTAATTTCTCAAATTTATTTCTCTATACAGAAACAATCTTCAGATATCAAGGGATTTCTGCAGGGTTTATAAGAAATGAAATTTGTTGTTATTTTCTTCCAACTGTAATGATTTAATGGACGATTAATTAGGAATCATTTTCAAATGTGTGCTGTACTGACCAGCTAGCAGCTGCATGCAGCCGGCAGCGCGGGCGGTGGCGGTGTGCACGACATAGCTGATGCAGCAGGCAGCCAGAGCGGTGACTGCCACGAGGAGGCTCAATGCGCTGCCCGCCCCCACCAGCACTGTGGACGCCTGCCACCACACCGACGGAATGTCACGGAACCTGAGTGCAAATAAACCAGAGAGAATACTGAAAACCTTAATAAAATGGAACAAATAGAAAAGAAGCGAGGAAAAAACTGAATGAAGGAATGAAGGAATGAAGGAATGAAGGAATGAAGGAATGAAGAAATGAAGGAATGAAGGAATGATGGAATGAAGGAATGAAGGAATGAAGGAATGAAGGAATGAAGGAATGAAGGAATGAAGGAATGAAGGAATGAAGGAATGAAGGAATGAAGGAATGAAGGAATGAAGGAATGAAGGAATGAAGGAATGAAGGAATGAAGGAATGAAGGAATGAAGGAATGAAGGAATGAAGGAATGAAGGAATGAAGGAATGAAGGAATGAAGGAATGAAGGAATGAAGGAATGAAGGAATGAAGGAATGAAGGAATGAAGGAATGAAGGAATGAAGGAATGAAGGAATGAAGGAATGAAGGAATGAAGGAATGAAGGAATGAAGAATGAAGGAATAAAGGAATGAAGAAATGAAGGAATGAAGGAATGGAGGAATGAAGGAATGGGGAAATGAAGGAATGAATGAATGAAGGAATGAAGGAATGAAGGAATGAAGGAATGAAGGAATGAAGGAATGAAGGAATGAAGGAATGAAGGAATGAAGGAATGAAGGAATGAAGGAATGAAGGAATGAAGGCATGAAGGAATGAAGGAATGAAGGAATGAAGGAATGAAGGAATGAAGGAATGAAGGAATGAAGGAATGAAGGAATGAAGGAATGTAGGAATGAAGGAAAGAAGGAATGAAGGAATGAAGGAAACAAGGAATGAAGGAATCTGAGGGACATTTCATAAATATTGCAAAGGTTTGCACTGCTGCGGGATAGATGCAACTACGAGCAACACATCATTTTGTAGTTCAAATCTTTAGGAAGAAGAATGTTTTTTTGTTTCATTTGTAGTGAAACTTATGATGGATATCATTAAGGATAATCTATGTAAGTAATGTTAATCAGTAATTAGTAATCTATGTAAGTACTGCCAATCAGTAAGTAATCTATGTAAGTGAAATCAATCAGTAAGTAAAACTATGTAAGTAATGTCAATTAGTAAGTAAGTAAAAATAATCAATGTATGTAATCTATCAATCTACGCTCTACCTTGCAACACCAAAAATGTGGTTTTGAATATGGGTCTGAAAAAAATGATTTTTCCTTAAATCCTTCAATCATCTTGTGGTTATTATCCCCAGACTACACAATGGAAGTAATCTTTCCAGCTACTGCCTTGTAATATAGCTTGGAGTGGGATGGTGGTTAGCTAACCTGGAGTATCTGCCACACTCCTGGACTATCTCAACAACGCCCTGTTGCGTGACTCTCGGGTAATTGCATCTCCTGAACGACGAAAAGTAAGCATCCACCTTCCCCAGCAGACGACCCTGCAATCAAATTTAATTCCAACTTTAATGCACACATTTTGTGAAAGAACTTCCTGTGTATTAGTGAGGGTGATGTTGTGGTAGTTATCCATACTCAATAAGAATACTTGATTGTCAAAACCACATATTTTATAAAACAATGAGATACTGCAGTTTCGGTTCTTACACAATTATCAATCTCTGGTAAACTAGAACTAATGTACAGTGCAGCAGAATTTATAACTTACTCGTGACCGAGCGCTGGGATTGGCAGTTGAAGGCCTACTCAGACCTTCACTACTACCTGTGAAGGCAGTCAGGTGAACGACTGCCATTGGCCTAGATAAGCTCCTCCCGCAATGGGCGGTCTCTACTAACATCACAGCAATGGCGGTTCAAACAACTAAGAAAGCAAAGAAAATTAATTGATACTTACAAAAACAAATGAAATAAATAGAACTAGAACTGCTTGAAGAGAACAATGTGGAATTAAAATAGCAAGAAAATTCAGTGACAAACAAACTTAGACTTATGATAAAACTAGACTTGTGGTATTGTATCAACCAGTAGGCCTACAATACCAAAAGTCTAGTTATATCATAAGTCTAAGTTTGTTTGTCATTGAATTTTCTCGCTATTTTAATTCCACATTGTTCTCTTCAAACATTTCTATTTATTTTTGTAAATATCAATTACTTTTCTTTGCTATTTTAGTTGTTTGAACCGCCATTGCTGTGATGTTAGTAGATACCGCCCATTGTGGGAGGAGCTTATCTAGGCCAATGGCAGTCGTTCACCTGATAGACCTTCAACTGCCAATCCCAGCGCTCGGTCACCAGTAAGTTATAAATTCTGCTGCACTGTACATTAGTTCTAGAGATTGAACTATTACCAGAGATTGATAATGGTGTAACATCCGAAACTGCAGTATCTCGTTGTTTTATTAATATGTGGTTTTTACAACCAAGTCTTCTTATTCAGGGAAAGAGCTTCATAAGATTAAAATGACTGGCATGGTTTCAATACCGGTAGTTCACTTACAATAAGTGTTAATCTTTGATGATGATTTCTTTATCCATTATGAACTGCGATGTATACACTATTGATTTAACTTCACTACCGACAAGTTCATATAGCTTACTGCTTTTCAATAATCACAGCATCTCGATAGTGAAGTGAAATCAATAACTTAGTTAATCTTTGGTACTCCAATATCAAATCTTATTCCAATACTGTACTGTATAATTTATTGGGAACAACATTCATGTACTTTATCTTTGGAATATCATTCTCCGTTTAATTTCTTTTTCAAAATTTAGATTTTAGAACAGACGTGACATCGATTCTAGTGATATTTCCCACTTTATCGCCCAATTAATCTTCAATTTTCCGGTATGCTAGTTCATGTTGTTAATAATGAAGATCTCATGACCTCTAATTATTTACATAATAAAAAATGTTTTCAGGTTCAAATAAAGACTTGATGACAGAGAGGAAGAGTTTATGTTACTTTGACCATTCGTAGAGTTTTCTACAATGTTAACAAATAACAATTTTAGCAATGTATCAACATAATTCTGCTTATCCTGTGACTTTAAACACTCAAGTATAACATCATGGGATCATTACTACCAAATCGATTCTCTATTCTCGTGATTTTCGACGAAATTTAATTCGTATGACTGTGAAGATAAACATCTACATGAGATGAGCTAATAATAATATCTTCTCTATTCTATCGAAATGATCAATTGATTGATTTCTGGTGATTTCATTCCTCACACTTGTTCCATTATGGAAAGGTTACATGAGCCTACAGACACAGAACTTATGAAATATGGATCAGACCATCAGAATTTTTAAAAGCAATGTCATCAAGAATCCATTTCATCTCAGCAGAGCTCGAGCCAATCCGAATCTCATTATCAATTCGTGATACTTATCAATGGCCAAGCCATGAACAAGACATTCCGTTGAAATATGCATTCGTGAAACTTACAGATTCATGAGTTTTCTTCGGTTTCAGTGGGGTCTTCGACCCTCGGGGATAAACCCCTAGCCAAGCCCAACTTTCTTGGGTACTTTTCGCGAAAGTTACGAACAGTGTAGTCTACTATCGATAACATCCCCTCAAGGAATAGTTCCTTTCTCAAATTACACTCTTGTTTGAAGGGTAAATAAATGCAGCTGTTGAATGATTAAAGTTTGTGTTGAGAATTTGTACCAGTGCTGTATCTTCTTTTATTCATTAGAAATTTTGTCAAATCCGGTTGTATAATATTATAGAGTTGCCTGTGCGATGCAAGGAGAACGGAGTTCAAATATTCAATAGACAATATAAGAGAATCTTGTCACATTCAATGATTGTATTATCACAGAGTTGGTTGCCTAAGCAATGCGAGAGGAATAAAGTTTGAATATTTTATACCATTCTTGGTTCTATGCATCAAGACCTGGGTAATGATATATTTTATGAACAAGAACAAGATATTATACTGGTGAATACTACAGTAAGGGGTACTAATGACCTACTGATCTATGAATCTAGCGTTTAGGAATGTTAGAATTGGAATTTTAGAGTGAAGAATTAATAATTAATTTGAGTAAGATATAAGTATGAAATAGGAGGAATCTAAGATAACACAATTATTAAATTTTGATCGATTATCAATTTGTTCTCATTAAAATCTTTTTCTAGTGGTTGTGGAAGTCTTTAAAAGAATAATAATTGATAACACTGAATTTTAGTATTTTTGTGTTAGTTCAAAAACACGGAGTTTCTATTCAATGAAAACTTTCACCTTCAGAGATCATGATCCAACAAATTATTCGTTTTTCTAATGCTTTTGGGACCTGATAGTCTACTTTGTATCCTATAAATTATTTTCTTATAATCATTATGAGATTTAATTTTTTAATGATATTTCTTCATCCTAGATTTTAAATCAAACTCATTGACGAAATCGATTGAGCTATTATTTTACTGCGCATCATTGGTTTTTGTATTGAAAGTTCACATATTTCAAGGAACTATGGGTGTGAGTCAGTGATATTAATCTAACTCAGTTCTTTTCCGACAAATGTCTAGGAAATTATTCACATAACTTTTCAATACTCTTGGAGAAAATGTGAAATCAATAAACTAACATCTTTATAACAGAATTTAGTAATTCAAAAAACGTTTTAGGAATATTTATAATATTTTTCATAGTAATGCAATACTTTTTATCATATTGAAACGATGTGGGCATAATCTTTTCATGTTGATATTCTCATCTTTTTGTAGAGCTCAAAATCAAAGATGACGTGCAAGTCAACAAGAATCCATTTAGTCGTATTTCCCGATTTTTTTATCCTAAATAATCAAAGTAACTGAGTTTTCAGGATTATCTCTCGCCGAATCCGGTGTTAGCAAATGAAGAGTATTTAATTTACCAGCCGACATGTTTTGACAAAAAAAATCAAATCAAAGCGATACGAGTGCAATCAAGAGAAAGAGAGAGAGAGAGAAAGGTAGGAAAGAGTGAATGAGTAGAGAGGTCTTCAAACCCAAACATGATTTTCATCGTTCAACTGGAATTTGTTCAGGGAATTCCACTGGTGGAACACTTATCCGTAGCATGTTTTCACATGAACGGCATCGGGTAAAAACAAACATTGTTTCACACAGTTCAACATACACAAAGTTGCTTTAGTAACATAGGAAATTTTTCGTAATATTTTTTCAACCGCAGAGATCTAGTGAATTGATCATTTTTAGAGTTCGCAAACATTCGGAGCCTTATAAACGCCACAACAGAATTAACTACTACGAATCAGCATAAACCAGGTCTTGGGAAGTGAAGAAAGTTCATAAAACCAGTCAACTTAAGAACTCCGAAGAGATGATGTAGAGGAAACGACCTGAAAGGGGAGATATGATATCTCATATGATTATATCTTATCGTATGATTAATTGAATAAATGCTTGTTAATAAATAAAGTTGTTACCAGATTCATTTAATTTGACGCTTGCATTAGAAAGATAATTATTATTAGAGAGATATTAGATAGATTCCTTGACGTTGCTGATGGCCTTGACCGTAGAGTAAGATGGCATAGAAATAATATCTCTCTATCTACTATCTACTATCTCTATCTATATAATGTCAAGCTTCAAATTAAATGAATCTGATTATAATTATTGATTGATCATAATAATAAATAATAATTTTATTTCCATTCATAAATAACATGTTACAAATTATTTCAACTTCTTGGAAATGAAATGACCACTTTTACAAATAGTGTGGTCATTGTTAGTATTTATAACCCCAAGTACCACTCGAAAAGGGAAAAATATTATTATCGATGGCAATAATATTATTTCCTTTTTCCCCCGGGATCATTCAGGTTTTCACTCGAAAATTTGGAAATGCAGAAAATTGCTGATTGATAGGTTTTACTCACCTGTAGCCAGAAGGGGAGGTAGAAGCCAGAACAGCATAATAATGATGCTATCAACGAGACCACGGCCCAAACGAGACCTACGCTAGTGAGCGATGTTGCCATGTTTCACACGGTAGTCGCACAACCTGAAAATTAATGTAAAAAATTCCCTGTTAAGAATTAAATCATTCCAATGATTCATATTTTGTTCTCGTATCCCATGAAGTAGCGTTCGGATTCATTTATTAAAAAAAAATCAATCAAAAATATTATATTCCTGTGTAATATTGGATTGTAGTTTATTATTGTCCTCAAAAAAATGCTACACAATAGAAATTTCATTTCAATTTGCTACATGTTATAAATTTGAGTAAGACCTATACTCCTACGGTGTAATTTTGGATTAAACATGAAATTGCTACACTGTAATTTCTATTACAGTAATTGCTTATTACAGTAATTTCTATTCTGTAATTGCTACACTGTAAGAATTTCATTTCAATTTCAGATTTATAAGAAGAGCTAAAGTGTGATTTAGGATTTGAGTATACTCACAATCCTTGATAAATTGCTACTCCTTAGTAATATCATTTGTATGAATCTATTCATTTCGCAACTACCGTATCCTACCTTCTTTCAACATAGATAAATCGTATAAACCGTAAATAATTTAATACATTCACAAGTTGCCTACTATCAAAGGATGTTTAATTATTGAATTCAAATAAGAGATCCAAATCTTTGGTTAGTCTGTGATTCAAATGTTTACTGTCGAAGGATGGTGAGTCATTGAAATCTACTGTGTATTGAATAATATAGCCTCAAAATTCCGCCGGCAAGCACTACAAAAGCCGCGATCCGGAGTAAAGCACACTACAGCGGAGTGTCCGCTTTGAATTTCAAGTTATCAAAACAGTCACAGCTTCACACCCAGCTGAAATATCTCTTGATGAATTATTATGACAGGAGCCCGGCAATTTCTATCGTTTGTAATTAACGGGCTTTGCCGCAGTCTGAAACGCACGTGTCCTGTACAAGGTATTGTCACAGAAAAGGAGATGTATTATCTCTGGTATTGTCTCTGAATAGATGGTTTCGGCTGTAGCTGTGATTCAGTTATTGTTCCCCCCGAGAGCAAGCACATGCTATTCGAATTGTCGTATCTCCAAGCAACATGAACGAGGAAAAGCCTTGTTGCAATGCTGAAACAAACGCTAAAATTCCCATTCCGTGTCCAATAAAATGTCATCAAATCCGTTGCGAAACAAATGATCTGTCCGGGGAATATGAAGCTGATAAAGCAATGATAACTTGACAGTAGGGAATTGGTGATTTCACATTTTGATGGAAATAATATACATCAATCAAGCCAGGATGAATTTTTGCTTTGGAATGAGGTTTTTTTTGTTATTTTTATGTAATGATCGCTCTTCACCTACCTTCTCTTCTTTTGATTTATTGTTAATTTTTCAAAATTATGGTATTGGTATACCCACCATTTTCGTTTCTCTCTCTCTCTTTCTATCTATCTATTTCTCTTCCTTTCATAATTCATCGCTATCTTACTTCACTCATCTTCATCTTCATTATTATAAACAAATTTAAGGGGGCAAGAAAAGCTGTTTCTTGATTTTAAAATGTCACTTGCATTGATGCATGTATCCATTTCAAGTATTGTTTGAAAGACTACTGGGAATTATTGAAGTTATCATCTTCCACATTACATTGTTCTTGTTCAATCATTCTAGAGACAGTAGAATCACGAAAGAGCTTTTTCAAAAGCAAATCAAAATCAAAGAATTTAAAAGCAAAAATATGATTTAATGAATAATATTTAAGACAAATTCTAATAATTTCTATAATATTTCCACAAGGATATGTTTACCCGTGGCGAAACGTGGTATACTTAACCGGTCATCGCCGGGTATATTTCCTATAGTAAATATACCCCGCGATGACCGGTTAAGTATACCATGCTTCGCCACGGATGTTTACATAATAATATTTACTATAAAATTTTTCTCAACGTTTATAATTTGAACTAGTTTAAGGAAAATCCTGTTTATCAATTAGCCCACTCCAAAAATGTTGGATAGTTAAGGCTGTGCATCAGCTTATTTGGAACTTTTTTCTGGTGACATTTTTCGAAGTTTTATGATTTGGATACTATTAAGCTATCAAAATGAAATAAATTTTACTCGAAGAATTTTCTTTTTTGTTCACTAGTTTGTGAGATATGGGCACCTAAAGTTACAATTTTTGGGGTAATTGATCTCAAAATTGGTTGCAAATAGAATCATGGAATTTCGAGCATACATGTTTGAAGGTATTGTTCATGATTTGAAATACTAAATTTCTCAAAATATCTAATTTTGAAAAAGTTGATTTTTTAAAATAATTTTTTATGGAATAACTATTTAGTATATTAAAATGAAAAATATCTCAATTCAATGTGTTATGTCTCATCTTGTTATTGAGAAAGTATAGAAGCTTCAAATCATTTCACTTAAGAGATCAATTACCCCGAAATTATCATGGACTCAATATAGATTTGCCGAGTCTGGGTGAGATGCTACTAACACACACACACAACCGTTCACACACGAGCTCTCATACGCAATTCGACGTACACTCAAGCAGTGTTGTCTGATTGACTCTATGCGAGTGGAAACAATGACAAGGTCATCGTATGTTCTCTTTCTCTCAGCCGGCTACTACATACACCTTCTCATTATAGACTTAGCTCTGTTGAATGACAACAGAATAGAACAAAAAGTAAAAGCAAAAACAATTTCCGCTCAGCTCTTACTCATTATACTATCTCTCTCTCTCTCTCACTATACCATCAGCTTATCTTCATACTATCTTTCATCCTCTCACCTTTCCTCTCCCTTCTGATGGAAAGGTAATATTCAAACCATAAAAGTTTTATTCATGAATGGGAACACAGATTACTCAGTACAGCTTTTTCGTTATACTTTGCTGTGTTTTTGAATTCACGAACATGGAATGAAGCAAAGATTATAGTAAATTAGTAGTCTTGTGAGACAGGTTACTCACTACTTTCGGAAGAGAAAAGAGATTATACTCAAATCTCAAATTAACACAAAATAGAGGCAAATAAAAGGAAATCCAGTTTTATTAAGTCATTTATTTTTTATTTATAAATGAAATAACTTTATCAATTTCACTTCCCCAATGCAAGTATTCCCCGTGCGCCCTATTCGTAGACTCATTACCCCCTTCCCCCACAAACACCAACGACACTAATGACAATGACATTTCTCCGTACTTCCACACTTCCAGGATACTATTTCACTACTATGTAGTGTCATTGTGCAAGCTATATTTAATTAGAGAAAGATTATTCAAAGAAATATAATTTATTATGTACATTAATTTTAAAGTTAATTTATTTAAAAAAATTATTATTCAAAAAATTAATTGAAAGTAAAATTAAGTTACTAAACTTTTCCAAACATCATGAACATAACTGAAGTAAGGACCACATTACATACTTACAATCATTAATTAATGTACTTTTTAGTATGATAAAAAATAGACTACTTCTTACTTTACTCAACATTTCATATTTATTCAGTATAGGGCACTGAATAAATAAATAAATAAATATATATATATATATAAGCGAAATATTTGGCAAGCATGTTCAGTTGGATCTTTAGACGTTATATATATATATATTTACTAGGTTTATATATTATGTCTAGGTTTTATATTTACTACGTTTGTATATTTATTTACTAGCAGTTTGCGTTTTCGCAGATTTTTCAACAACAACTGAACGAAGAACGTAACCTTTTATACACAGGTTCAGCTAAAGTATAAGAAGAATTGAATTATTGAAGAATTTTAAAATCTTCTTATACTTTAGCTGAACCTGTGTATAAAAGGTTACGTTCTTCGTTCAGTTGTTGTTGAAAATAATTTGGCAAGCATGTTCAGTTGAACCTTTAGACGTTATATATATATAAATGAGGGTGTTGGGTGTGTTTTTGTGTTTGTTATGTTGAATGAGCTTTGTATGAAATAACAGTGACCTGCACGTGACAAATCGCTGTGACCTTGTATCATTTCTGCAGAGGGTGAGAATGAAAATGAAAGCCAACATGCCTGGTGCCGTGGTGAGTGTGCAAGGAGTTCATATAGATAATAGAACGGTGTCAAGATAAAGAATAAAATTGCATAATTATCAATGGGTAAGCGGGGGTGAGAGAGATTGATCATTTATTCTTCTTTATCAAAGAAACCTATGGCAAGTAACTAAGCATCTACTACATCTACATGAATATTTGAGAGAAGAATAAAATGCAGTAGTATTTTTAAAAATATTTAAAAATAGTGTAGAGAGAGAGAGAGCGAGAGAGAGTGAGAGTGAGAAAGAGAGAGAAAGATTAGATCACCTTAGATTATGTAGAAAACAAAAAATGTCTGCTTGGATTCTAGTCGACGAAAGGTATAAGTAGTAATATAATTTTATAAATTTCAAAAATTTATTAGTAATAATATTTTATCAATATGAGTATTAGAAGCATAATAATTGTGATTATAATTGTGATTATGTACATGAAACGGCGAAGTATAAACATATACCTGAATGTCCATTCTTGGAAAAGTACATCCTTCCCATAAACAATTAGCCGTCAAAGAGAGAGATTAGATTAGATTAGATTACTTTATTCATGTAGATAACAATAATTATAACTGCTTAGATTCTAGATTACAGAAGTTGTAAGCATAAGTAATATAATTTTTAACTTTATGAATATGACTAATAATTTTTAACAATATAAGTATTATATGCAATGTGAAAATGTTAATATAAGTGAGATTTATCTACATGAAACGGCGAAGTTTGGACATGTAAATGTCCATTCTTGGAAAAGGATGTCCAAGGACATCCTTTCCATTAACACTTGGCCGTGAAGTGAGAGAGAGAGAGAGAAAGAGAGAGAGAATGTGTGAAGAGGAGAGGAAGAGCGAGATTATCAAATTAAATAGTAATACAGTAATAGAAAAATTAATTTTCAATAATACATCATGAAACAAATAATGATTATATATATAATTATATTCAAATCGAATCAAATTTATTCTCAATCCATTACAATTACAAAGAAAAATAAATAAACATACAGTATTAATTAATCTAACAAACGTAAGCTTGATACTACTACTGTAAGGACATAACACAAATTCAATGGAAAGAGACAATATAATTGATAAGTTTCAATTCAATAATATAATTTGTATTTATGTATCCAAGTTTTTCCTTATTACTCTGGACTATATTCAAGTTCATTGAGGCGTCAACATTCTATGAGAAAATAATTCATTGCAAACTTATTTTGCCGCTATCTAAGAATACAGTATTAGATAGAGTTGAGGCAGACCTTTCTTCATTCATATAGGAGAACGAACTAGTCCGAACTACAAACAATTCATGTGCGTCATCTCACCAGAACGCATAGTAATAATGAGAGAGGAGAGAGAGGATTGGCAACGTTGGAACGCTGCTGATTCCAGAAGTCTGTCGCCAGAGAGCCACAATGTACGGGCACTCAAACTCGACTCGAATCACACATTCACCGTTCCAGTCTTGACTCCCGCCAATACTCGAGTCTTTTGGCATGACGGACAGCCTTAAGCGAGGTAGAACACCCGAGAGGGTCCCTCTGCCAAAAAAAGCCGTGAGCATAATAATAACGTGATTGTAATAGCTCACATGCTTTTAGATATTCATTTCTCTGCCATTTTAATGTTAAGCTTTATAAAAAAACTCGATTCTGTAAGTATTACTTCAAAATTGGATAACAATACTCATTATTATTCATTTCAACGTGACTCGTGCGTTTCAGTTTGTCCTTGACATCTGATATTTCAGACGAACATCCAGCCAAATTCAGTGATATTCTCAGAAGTGGAATTAATCAGTGGAAATGAGCTCCTCATTCCAATATTTCCCTCACTTAATGATGCTTCAAAGATCACCAAATCATTTGGAACTCGAAAAGCAATTAACAACCTTCCCATCATTGGTAACAGTCATCAATTAATTTCATACAATTCATGACCCAGATCTATTTTGGTTCAAGTGAATTGGAATCCCACTCTCTCTCTCTCTATCAATTTGATGGTATTTCAGGAGCCTCAGTATCATATTGAGGCTGAGAAACTCATACAGCAATCTCCATAATTATCATTCCCTTTTGCTTGGATGGCTGATACATTGGCAATATCATTAAGAGGCAAATATTCATGAGTGAATCGAGAGGTGTATATACATGTGCTGAGCACCAGTATGTACCAAATACATATATTATGAAGTTGGCAAACTCCAAACTCGGATGAAATTTTCAAGTCAAGATGAGGGAATTTTACTCACATGTCACGTCCTAATATGCTGCAGCCCGTTTAAACATACTAGCCAATACGCATATATTCACCCCCATACCTCCATAGATCACCAGTACATACTACTGTATAGATATTGTATAACAGGCTTCGAGTGAAATATTGTGATCATTGAGAGGGCGTTCACTCCACTGAATGAGATTCAAAAGGTGAAATATTGTGTAATAAAATGGTACTTAGACTTAGAGGTGGGCTACTTATATCACTGTTGAAAACATTGATGGCATATACCGTGGGACTCTTTATGGAACTATTTATGAGGCCATTTATACGGCTATTCATGTTTTTGTCAACTCCTTCTTGCAGATCAGTAGATCACTCTCTCAAAGAATGCAGTTTGCAATACCCAAAAATATTGTATCTTGGGTATTTATTTTTTTATTTGGGTATTTGGGGTATCTTTTTGTCTTATTTTATACCGTTATTCCTTTCTTTCTTTCTATCTTATTTTGAAATCCATAATTATGTTGTATTTTTCTTGGCAAATCTAATCCAAAATAATTCTCTCTATTTTGAATCAACATTTACTAGATTCGAGCTCCATTAATGAAGTACGATCAGCTCAGCGTATATGCAGTAATACAAAATTAAGTATTTACTCGGTAGCCTCTCATCAATGAATGAGAGGTATCAAATCAATGAATGAGAGCATGTATAAATCATGCACACAGGTATCAAAGTCCTCAAAACCTTTCCAAAATCATCTGAATTAGCCAAAAACGTCAACATTCATTTATGTTACAAAAACAAGCTCAGAGGGTAGGCTAGGAGCGTTCGATTCATCTGTATCAGCTCTCTATTGAAATTCAATCAAACTCGAAATAGCGCTCACTTCGGGCTACAGAATTCTCAATTAATGAAACTCTTGGACAAAATCTCACCAAAGCATTTAGATTGATACTTTTACAAAGCTTCGCCTGAATAAACGAGTTTTGTTTCTGTTTCACAGTGAAACGTAATTAATTTATTGTCAACTACAAGGCTGAAAGTTATCTTCGGCTGATTCAATTTGAAGCTGGCTATATCTGCATCTATACCTGTAGGGGTGACCGCTGTCCTGCGGTTAAACCATGGTAGAACATGGCTTGAACCATGGTTTATTCTAGTTATCGGATTGTTCGGAATGCTACACATACACATGCGCAGGCTATACATTGCCACACATGGAATGTTTGCAGCCTGTACCAATATAATTAACATGCGTCTACGACTTTATAGCCGAACTTTTGTGTTTGTTTGTAATTAGTTGGCTGGTTTGGTGTGCGATACAATTCTGTCGATTCAGTTTGAGGTCTCGTACTTCACAAAAGTGAAAACAACACTGAAACTTTTCGTTAACACTGCCAGGTCACGCGAATAGCCCAAAGTTTTTCGGCAGTCAAATTGTTCACAACCCCAGGGATTACTGATATGGCTGAACTGTAAACAAAGCATACTGATTTGATAACTCTCTTTTCAAGATAAGGAATAGATTTTGATAATGAAGTTTCTATGTAAACATAAATCTGAGACTTGTGCGTGTATAATCAGTAATCAGTAATGAGGAGAAATGTTTACAATAAATATAATAATAGTGTACGACTTATAGTGTAATTATTATTATTACGAGTTTACCCCGTGCAGCGCAAAGCGCCGTATGCTAGCTCAGTACTGTATCGTTTGGGAATACAACAGACTTGTATCAATGTAAGTTTCCTCCAGATTTCACGTCAAATCTCGCGAAGCACAGTAGAAAGGAATGCGCCAAAAGTTTTTTAATATAATAGATTATACAAATTGAGTGAATGTTATTCAATGTTTTGTCTATTATTGTAATACTCTATTGCAATTCTATATTGTACTCCATAGCAATTATGTAATTATCACTAAAAGTTGCATAATATGTTTACATTTTTGTAAATATTTGAATGCTGACTTAGGTCAATGCCCATTGCTTACTGTGAATAAATTTATTGACTCTTGAAATGCCATATGAAGCAGTAAACCAATCCATGACCGGAAAAGCGATAGCAGACTGATGTTGCAACTCTTCAAACCATTAATAAGGCATTATAGCCATTCTAATGCAAGTCTTGTTCTAGTAACAGGCCTAATCCGATTCAGCTCTTTAGAAGATCTACAGGGACTTCAAAAATTGGTAAAAGAGAGTACTTCTCCCTTGCTGTACTACAAGACTTTCTTTGAAAGCTGTAAGATTCTACACTTCTTCAACTGACGAAAACTTCAAAAACTTAGCTAACGAGAAATATACGAAGAAACTCGAACCAAACAATCCAGTAACAGCAAAATCGATCTATAAAACAGAACACTTTTAGGCTAGGCGTACACCGGTTAGTCAAGACGTGACAAGACGAAATTAGTCACGTTTAGTCACGGTAATTCACATAGCTGCTTATGAAGCAGCACACACCGATGCAATGACTAATCGGTGTGTGTTGCTTCATAAACAACTATGTGAAGTGCTGTGCTGCCGGTGTACGCCAAGCCTTATTTCTCAATACTTTTCAGTAGTCGACTAAACAGTTAATCTACATCAAGTAATGATGTAATGTATAAGTACAGTCTAGCAAAATATTATCTATATTCAAGTGGTCATCAATAATGGTCTACAGACCAAGTACAGTCTAGCAAAATATTATCTATATTCAAGTGGTCATCAAATAATGGTCTACAGACCAAGTGGTCAAGTGGTCTTCCAGAGAGTTATTATTAACTACATTTAGTTATTCCTACCACAGCTGCTGTTGTTTTCTTCTGTTCTTCTCTCATTGCAAGTTCTCCCTAACTTTTAGTCGGTATTCTATTATCGGTGTATGAATGAATTTGGTTTTGTGTTTGATTGTTTTTCAGATGTTTTTTCAAATTATAGTGCTTACAAGTATGTGATTTTGCAGTTACAAATGGTAGAAATTCAAACTATTCACTTAATTCAACTCACTGAAACTCAAGAGCTGACATACCCTAAAAGAAGAAAATCGATTAAGAATGGCTTTGTGATTTCGTAGAAATTAGAATACCTTCTCTCATTTGCCATTCCACTTTCTGTTAGAAGAAAATCACAAGAATTCCTTAGAGCTGTGGAAAGCTGAGTTTCCACCGAAGCTGTAGACATCCAAAACTATTCTCATTACTTGAAAGGTTGTGACGTAGTTCAGGCATTTCGGTCTGTAGACGGCTAGCTTCTTCAAAAGAGGATGAGCTGCTCAAATGAACAAAGACCCGATTAGCATAAGAACAGCTAGGCAGCTACTGGCTTCTGTCTGCTATTCCAGTGTTCTCACACTACTTCACGGTGCTTGGAAATGATGTAGACAGGCTGACGGCTTTCGGATGTGGAACTGACTCAAAATACTCGTATACAATCTATATACATGTGTGAATACAATATACATAATATATACATAGCCTACATATGTGTTGTTTCGGATACCGAGCAACTTGTATTTTGAGTTTCAGCAGTCACTTCAAAGTGCTGGAAACAATACGACTAATTCTCTAAGGAACCGAAGGGAATAATAATATTAGGAATGAATGTTCTGTGGTTCCTGAAAGGGGATTGGTGGTTGCATCAAGATCTTCTATGAGAAACTTAAAGGCATCTAATCTACATGGATATTATGTAGGATATTTTCAAGAAATTTAGAAATGAGAGATAATTGAAACATGATTTTGAAGACCTTACAGATTTTGAAGACCGGTCACAGGTTCCCTTGAGAAATGCTGGAAATGTTTGAAGAATATTATCAGATTTTCTTTTGTTATTAGATTTGTCGTACAATGATAAATGAATATATTCGTACGTGATTTTTCAGATGTGATTGCAGATTCAGAAAAATAATTAGTTTTGATTGATACTGATTGTTTCTAGTACTTTAAAGATACAGTATTTGTTGATGTAAGATGCTGTATTTGTTAAGAAAATTTCAGAAGAATGATCAGTTTCCATTAACTTTGTTTGCTTCTCTCATTGAATCTGCAGTAGGATATTGTTCCTGTATTATTTTTTCGTCAATCCTTATTTCCAGACTCAACCATACTGTCTGGTGATTCAAGTAGTAGCACAGAAAATAAAGGGAATAATCTCTGGCGAGTTATAGCCCACATAAATTTCATACAGAAATATGATTTCTAGATTTATAATTCTTACCCAGGAATAATGCCCTAGAACATTGGTAGGGAGTTCTGAAACACCCTGCATAATGTAGGCATCATATCTCTACGAATACGTTCAAATTTATGTTGGATGGTGGAACTGGAAATTAAGTTAATGCTTTCTTATCTTTTCTCTATCAGTTTTTTCCCGTTTCATATCAATAAATATTGTTGGAGCATTATCACTATATCAATGTAATAATTTCCACCAACTCTTGATGTCTCATTTGATAACCTCACCAGTAATAGAATGTATTACCACAGAGAAGACAGTAATCTCTTATTAGATTAGATTAGATTAGGCGAGGAATTACTGTCGCCTCTATGGTATTACATACATTCTGATACACTTTTCTGATAAGAGGCATTTGGACTGGAAATGAGTTATTATCATTACAACTTATTACACCTTTTCAATATGTGAAACTGTAGGAGATATTTCATCCTCTACAATATCAATAAGGCTGTATCATAGTAGATTATTTATTTAGCGTATGGCTTTTAATAGCGGGGAGATCCGAAATAAATAAATAAATAAATAGTAGATGAATACTCATACACCTTCATCGTTTTTTAAAAAGCAGTGATGTGAAACGATACACTTTCTTCGTTTAAAAAAGCAGTATTGAGGTAATCCATTAACAGTAAAGGTGCCGTAGTAATGCGAACGGACTGTAGTAATTCGTACAACCATCACAAACTTTGTAGTGATGAAATATTCTTGTATGATGCTTTCCACGAAGATCATGAGCTTTGGGTTTCAAAGTGATCCATACAAGAGCATTTTGAAATCTAAGCACGAACTTCAATATTTGGAGCAAATATTCCCTAGCTTTGGTCGTATAATATATTCAATAGAGTCCTTTGAAAGCGGGAATATATTGGAGGCATTCAGAGTCTTGAAAGAGGAAGAGAAGATGAAGGAAAAAGGGAGAAAGAGAGAGAGAATAAATGGGGTAAAGAAGAGAAGAAGTGGCTCACATCAGCACATAAGATTGCTTTGGCTGGCTTTCTGATATATGAAGAACATTAAGGCAAAGGATCCCCTGCATCCCAATGTGAGTAGGTATCGGTTGGTAGCCTACTCTGTATAGTGGTACTCCGTCTATAGTGTCCAGGTCAAAGGCTGATTCAGAGCCAGCCCAATTTCACTCTTTTTACAGTCCAGATAGCGATTTATTCTTTTTTCCGAATGATCAATGACTAGAAAGCGAGCTTTGAGATTTATCCTTTCTCTCACTAAAGTGTGTTTATAATGGATCCATAAAATGGATCTAACATCCGTGATTCATCATAAATAATAGCATAATACGGTATTGTATCTATTCACTTCATGAATGGCTGCGGAAGAAGGATTTTGGGAGTCTCGTAATGCATGATCATACATACCGGTACGTTTTATAAACTTCAATACGTTATATGTTCTATGGAGGATGTGATCATGGCAAATGACAATGCCAAATTGGCAGATAATTTTTGGAAGAACACTGTCTAGTCATCGTGAATTCATGTAGTATTAATAATTATGTAGTGTTAAGTGTAGATATTTTAGTGTGCTTGCTCGGGACACGGAAAGTGAGTAAGTATAAACTTCAAGGCATTTTTCATTGCAGTTTTTGAATTATTCATACTTCCAAAATACTACTTTCAAACACACCAACAATAATAAGTTTCAGAAAACTATTCTAGATTTTATTTATTTTTCTCGGTTATTGCGGTTCCTGGTCAACTCTCTTCGAGTGAAAGCGGGGGCGGACTCAGGGAGGAGCATCAAGTGGATATATCACTTCCCCCCTCCACGAAATTTAAAAATATTATGAAACAGTATATTTATATACGGTATATACTACAGAGAGTGTATCCCCCTCTGAATTTTTTTTTATAAACCCCCCTCCACGGAAAATGTGTGGGTCCGCCCCAGATTGAAAGTGAGGCAACAGATTGAAACTTCTCTACAAAACGTATTCTGAAAGCTGAAACTCACCGTAACGGGGAGGAACCACTGATATTGTTCCTATACCGATAAATAATGAGCATTGTTCTATTTAGAGCGGAGTTGAAACATAGTTTTCATGTCTTACTATTTCTCCCATGCGATAAAAGATAATTCATTGCAAAAAAACCTTCTCATGAATATAAAACAGATATAAATTAATTACTAATTCAACAAAAACAGAGTAAAATGATTCAAAAACAAAAAAGTTACAAGTAGGCCTACATCAGTACCGACTCTAGGAACAGCCGCAACCCCCAAACAAAATGGCGGAACCATTTTCTAACTCACCATAGGAAATCCCTATCCCGTGTTGTTTTAGTCCGCTGTTTTTAGTCCAATTCTTCATCATTCCTATGCTGAGATAGAAAATGGTTCCGCCATTTTGTTTGAGGGTTGCGGTCCGTTCCTAGAGTCGGTACTGCCTACAATATCAAGAAATTATGTCCCATTAAACTTTTAAAAACATACACCGTTAAAGTATTTTGATCTCATTAAAGATATAATGGTATTTCATTATCTTCATCATATTTTGAATATAATTCACACTCATAGGCTATACAAGATTTTATACTCATCTACTATCTCATACTCATCTACTCAGCTATATCACACTCATCTACTCTCTCTCATACTCATCTACTCATACTATACTCATCTACTCAGTCTACTCATCTTGTAGGCTGTTCATGTTGAAAATTTGTCGATTGTAGGCTAATCGCATTATGTGTGAAGATAACAATCATATTGGAACATCCACGTGTTTTCCAATGGGAAGTTTCACAGCCCTATGTGAATTTGACGCAATTAATGTTCTGCTGGTGTAAGCAAATGAAGCTTCCCAAGGATTTCCCTGAGCAGGAGGACGGAAGTCTTGCGAAAATACGTCAAGAGGATTATTAAGGATTGTTGTTCTCACTAAGCCCTCAAATGAATAATGGTGTTCCTTGTAGTGGGTGGTAGCAAAGCTGATACTGCACGGCGAATAATTTAGCAGTTTGGGAATTCTTGGGATGATGGCCCGTATTAGAGAAATGATGAATTCTAGTTCTTCGTTCCAATACATCTTTCTGGATGTAAAACTCCTCCTCAAGTACTTGCTTGTCTAACTATATGTTGTAAAGATAGTAATTATAAGATTATGATTGTAATTGTGGTCTTGTGTTCTCGGTATTATTGGAAAATATTGTAGAGATAAATAATGAACTCATTCATTTATCTAGCCTACACACTTTCAATCCGTCAGGCAAACATGGCATTCCTGACCTGTGTATAAAGAAAGTAAATTAATATGATAGTAATTAATATGTATGTAATATGTATGTGTAATATGTAGTAAAGATAGTAATTAATATGTATTAAACATTGGCGAAGCGTGGTATGCTTATTTGGTCATCGCCGGGTATATTTCCTATGGGAAATATAGGTAGTATATTTCCTATAGGAAATAATATATAGGTATTAAAGCGGAAGTTCCAACAGATAAGATGTGTAGGAAGTCCCAGGGGTAGAACTCTAAACATCTATCTGTCGTAGCGAAAATGCTATTGTTCTCTAGTCGGGCATTTATTTTTATTTCCTGTAAAAACCTAAATCACGTAAAAATTGGGATTGAGGAAAAGTGATTTCAGATTCGGATTCAGCACCATCGAGGTCAATTCTCAAAAATAAAGAAGTTTTTTCCGATGGATGGTGAGTCATTTTAGAGTCATACAGTAGTCTACTTGTTTTAACTTCTAATAAAATCGATTATTGGCCTTTTTGGTCTGGGTTAAATGTGTGTAACACACTTTTATAACATTAAAAATAGTCTCTCTACTCTTGGTATTGTTTTAAAAAGATAAAATGATGAAACCTAGCACTGGCAAAGGCCAATTGTAGGTAAGAAGTGCAATTATGATAACATAATGATTCGCGTATCATTTCAATGCAAATCTTATGGGAATTGGCAAAAGTATGGTGGATTTGTCTGAGCTAACCAATCAAAAGTGTGACATCAAATGGCCACACTGTGATTATACAGTCTCTGCAACCGATATGAGCTATAATGTTATCATACCTCATGATAAATTATATATTTATAATTTGGAAAGACCATCAGTCGAACCATTACAAAGACCGACAGTTAAAATGGTCAAGTATTTTCCGATAAAAAAGAGGTGATACTAACACTGATTAATGTTGATTTGTGATTGAATAGCAATGATAGAAAATCATGATCACGTGTTTACCTGGTTGAGGTAGATCGCAGAGGAAGTCACGAGGTTTTCGGAGACAGTGATTCGCACCCACTACGACCGAGATATTCCCGCCAAAACCCACCGGCAACTGAATTGCGCGGCAACAGCGTCCGCCTTCCAAACGCTCCTCAGAATTTCCCTTCAAACTTCCGTTTCTCCCTCACCTTGTTCTGCGCAGGCGCAGTACGCCACTCTGTGATCTATCAAGGCAGCTTTCGGTTTAGCTGCTAATTTCATATTGGTTTCAACATAATTCGTGTTTTTATTTAGCTGATAATTTTCAAAATTCTTTATAACTTTAGAATGATTTATTTGGTGATTTAGTTTGCAACTTCAATGAACTTATTCACACTTATATGAAAATTCTAAAACTGTTCTGCTTTTCTTTTCGAAGAGGAAATTGGTGATTCAGTAAGATGAAAGGACAACCTGAATTTGGACTGTTTGTATAAATTGGAAGAGGAACAGTTTTGGGCATAAGTCTGTTGTACTCAACTTTGTAAATGATTGAATAAATGCTTGATTGATTGAATTTGCAGATTTGTATACTCTGATCAAAATAATTTTCTTTTATAATATTGATCTTGTGGAAACATAGAAATGCATCGTTGAATTTAATCAGCTAAATAATAATAATTGGGTTTTATAATAAATTGGTGTATGGTATCGGATCAAGCTAGAGTCATTTTGAAATTGTGAAGTTTGAACTCATACCCTTCATGGCTTGAACTCATTCATTTCAAGTGACTATTAACTTTTTATTACACTCTTTGAAACTCGTATGCTATAACTGTCAATAACTATAATGTTTCGAATAATTGAATGTTTCCTATAAAATTATATCATCTCGTTATACGATTGAATTGCACGTGATAACTTGAAAAATTCCAAATAATTGCTTATGATCATAGATTTAGATTTAAACTTTGAAATATCACTTGCATCACTTCCAAACTTCATAATACATATATTATTCACTGCAGTATGGATATCCACAATATCCTTTCATTACTTATTCTATTTTTTTTATTCTCATATTTTCATATTTTTATATTCTCATTATTATTTTTTCTTGACAGTTCATTAAGATTTTATTTGTCTATTACATTAGCAACTCTTATCTGCGCACAGGATTTTTCCTTGCAGGTAAATAGATTTGTAATATTTTGAACATTTGTTTTGCGATTATTATGTGAAAATCTGAATAAAAGTTATTTGAATTGAATTGAATTACTTGAAACAACGAAATAATTTCAATATACGAGGAGAATAATTTATTATAATAGTCTAGCATAATCCAATGGTAATGCTATCTTATACAGAGTGATTCAAAAAGAATACCACAACTTTAAAACTTTGTATTTAATGAAAGAAATATAATAGAACATTCTGTTATACATCTTCACAAAGAGTATTTAAAGAAGTTTTTTTTCACTTACAAAAAAAGTTCAGAGATGCTCCAGACACTCGAGCAATATCAACCCAAAACCTCCCTCAAACTCTTTCCACTCTCACTGTAGCATATCAGGCGTAACAGTTTGATGATCTGCTGTTATTTCTTGTTTCAAATCATCAATATCCATCCACCATTGATGATTTGAAACAAGAAATAACAGCAGCCAACTGTTACGCCTGACATGCTACAGATAGTGTGGAACAAGTTTGAGGGAGGTTTTGGATTGATATTGCTCGAGTGTCTGGAGGGGTCATATGGAACATCTCTGAACTTGTTTGTGAGTGAAAAAAAAACTTCTTTAAATACTCTTTGTAAAGATGTATAACAGAAGGTTCTACGATGTTTCCTTCATAACATACAAATTTTTAAAGTTGTGGTATTCTTTTTGAATCACCCGGTATTATTAAAAGAGTTTCGTGACCGAGTTATCATTATACATTTTCATGTGTATTGAAGATTTCACTCCATTAAACATTTCACGAATATATTTTGATTTATCATAGAAGATTCCGTTTGTTAGGTTACACAAAAGATTAAAAATGCAAAATGTGAGAATGGATTAATTCATGTTCATCTATAAATAATAGTCTACTGCGTTACTTGTAACCTTCTTTGAAATGCAGCCAAGTACTAAGTATAAGTAACCATAGAACCCATTACCCAAAATCTAATGGAAATGTTGATTCCATCATTATTCTCATATCTGGTTCACCCCAACCTCAATGAAGTTTCAACTGTACACCACGAGCTCCAAAACTGTATCTTCCACTGCAATATATCATTACTTACAGCTAGTTCACTAGGGCTGTCAACGTCTTATCCCCTTCCTCCTCATCCTCCTTCTCCTCCTCCTCCCCTTCCTCCTCCTATCCTCCTCATACTCCTTCTCCTCCTCCTCCTCCTCCTCCTCCTCCTCCTCCTCCACCTCCTCCTCCTCCTTCTCTTCCTCCTCCTCCTCCTCCTCCTCCTCCTCCTCCTCCTCCTCCTCCTCCTCCTCCTCCTCTTCCTCTTCCTCTTCTCCACCTACCATTCCCCCTTCACAACTTCGGGTCAAGCTGCTCAACTTCTCATATCGTTCCCGAAATTATTATTCATGTCCCGTAGTCAAAATCCATCTTTTCACAACTCTCTTTTTGCACTCAAGATCATTTTTTCAGCTCTCCCCTCTGAAAACCCATTACGCTCTTGATGATCGCAATAATGATGTTGGAATTATAAGCCTGGGAACAAACAAGTTGTCGTGGCTCAAGGCTGGATACTCTAGAGACGGTTTGAGGCTTGAATTCGGTAGCCTACTACAGTACTCGGTGGCAGACCTCCATTAATCTTGGCTCCATTAGTGGCCCGGGCCTTAAAAGAGGAGACAGCAGCAAGATCCACTGTGCAGTCCATGGCATCTCGGAAGGATATCCTACTGGCAGCCAAATATATTATCCCTCTTCTCACCCCTTCTGACCCATATTATTCCCTTACTATAGCAATTTTTTCCCTCTCTCTCTCGAAAATAATCTTTCTCTCTACATGAACTTCAAGATGATGGGAAGATTCGAAGATGGGATTGGGCTGCTTGACGTTTTCTCATTATGAGCCCTCAAGTGTTAATTATTACCTCTAAACAACCTTGTACTTGTCGAGTAATTCTAGAATGGAATCATAGCTTATTCCAATAGCTTTTAGTAGTAATACCTTTCAATGAAATGTTTTTTCTTTAAAAATTTATTATTTTCAGCTCCTCCTATTTTGTTTTCCCGTTATCACAAAGCCGTATTTGGCTCGAGTAGGCAAATCAACCCCAATAAAAAAAAGGAATAGGACTCCCTCGTTTGAATGCAATGTGAATGAAATAGTCTCTTGTGTACAATAGAATTCCTGTGGACTTTTCCACGCCATCATACAAACTTGTGGGTTCATATATGAACGGATTATTACGCATGATATGTTTGTCTATGTCAGTCTATTTGAGAGAGAAGAGTCACTTGTGCACAATAGAACCCCTTTTCCACACCGACATACGAACACGTGGATTCATGGATGAATTATTACGCATGATATGTTTTCAAATGAGATAGCAGAAGAAAGGAAATTGTACTGTCATGTTTTGCGCAATACGTTTGCAAGATTGTGCCCCGAGAAGCGTAGAAAAGCAAAGCTTCGTACAGAGGATAGCGACGAAAAAACGACACTTTATGATGGGCCACGTGATGCGGTGAGAAAAAGTTTCCACGGCGTGTGAAAACCCATCCATCCAGGTGAAGCAGAGGAAAAGAAGAGGCGATAAACTTGGAGAGAAATGAAAGAGAGAAACAGAGAGGGAGAGGGAGAGAGAGAAAGTAATGGCAATAAATGTAGGAAAGTTCAATTTCGCGCCAAATAAATCGTACAATAATAATTAATTCTCGCATTTTGCGAGAGTCTACGAGTTGCGACGGCCAGTATCTCTAGCCCCAAATGCTATTTCTTGCAGCAGAGTGTGACAGAAAAAACATTACAAAAAGAATGCGATATTACGCCCCCTATGGCCTGGTACTGCTGCAATACAGTTTTGTCGAGATCTCTACCACAAATTCTTTGTTTTTTCATTCGTTTTCTGAAGAAATTTATCGTTTATTCTCTCTGGAACACTTTCTCACCCATGCAAAAACCATGAACGATGGTAAACTGTCGTGGCATGGTATAATGATTTATGTCAAAGGTTAGGTCAAGGTCAAAGTCGAAGGACAAGGTCATGAGTGGTAATTTGATTTATAACTACTGCAGCTGTGATCTACATAGAAAATACATGATATATCATAATATGTATAGAGGAAAGGAAAAACCAGCCTTCGAACCTAATAAGTGTTTTTCAACTATTTTGGATTTACTTTATTAAAAACTGATAGGGGATGGGATGAATACAAGTTTAATTATTATAATAGTTTGACTCAATTGATGGGGAAGCCCTGAAAACAAAAAGTTATGAACAGAATTAACAAAGATTTTCTCTTATATGATGAAGTCACACATTGTTATTACCAATTAGTATATTAAGTGATTATTATCCTTTATAATGTCAACAATATCATCTGCAGTTGCATGCAGGAGACAAATATATACTATAATACTATGTACCAGTACAATTAATGTTTCTTCTTAGTGTTAGTAGCGTGAGACCAGGCAAGTGACCGCCGCTTTTAACCATGAACCTAGTTCTGTCTCTCTCAATTTATCAAGTATAGTCGCGACTCAATGCTTGCATATTGCATGTGGTCAGCTTTGTCTAGCTGGCGCTGTTCGATTTTTATTTCTTAAGCGTGAGAACGCAGACTTTGTAATTTCTTGGTTCACACCATCGGAAAATGGTTTATAAAAATTTGACTCTGACCGAAGTTAGTAAGAAAGGCTAGGATTGGTCGGTCGCCTCCCGCCGTCCCTAACGTGCGTTTTGAAAGAGCCAATGAACAGGCTGGTTACTGGCGAGTCGCGAGAGTACCCATGAGGCAACTGGTGATGGTAAGGATTATGAACAAGAGACGAAAGCGTCACTTCACTTTGCATTTTGCCTTAGACCAAGATGGCAAATTTCATCTGTGGCGGTTGAAGTTAACTAACCTATTCATTTCTTGCTCTGGTTATATAATAACCATGTCGTTAAGATCTAACTAATATTGCTGTAGGCGCCTCACGCCTCAGCTCCTTTTTTTTTAGTAATGTAGTGAGTTGGTGCTATGTATTTTGTTTAAATTGGATATAAGTCAACCTCTCCGCTAATGTAAGGTACGTGAAATTAGTATTAAGATTGGTGTTAATCAAAGTTATTCTTGTCTAATCGTAAGGCAGTAGCCAATAATCATTGATAATCATAATCATTTATTGGATCAAGCAATACAATCTTATAGGAAAGAAAAAACAGGTGCTAACCAAAAACTTCTTGTGTTCCAAAATTTAGTCTGATAAATTGTTCAAATTAAGGTTATGTGCAATAGTTCATAGTGTAACCTTCACCTGAGATGTTAGTATGTTTTTTGGGCCTAACCCAACCTCTGGTAGGAAACGAGTACATTCAATATAACCTTAATCATTGTGAAAACACAAGGTATAATTCTTCCATGTCACAATTACCTTTTTAATCTTAAATTTTACTGTAGCTAAAGAATTACAATCCAAAGAAAATGTCATGGAATTACTTAAACTTCTAATTTTAGTTTTCATGTAATGAGATAGATCCATTCACTATACGAGTGTAATCGAATTAGATTACACAATGGCAAAGTATATTTTGATAATTGTTTTTAAATTTTGTTCTTAAAGTACTTATTATGGCTAAGTAGAGTATTTCTGTGTTCGATTTAGTTGATAAAGTTGTACTACCATATTGTTGGGTAACATGTTATTTATTTAATCACCAGTTTAGGTTCCTAGCTGATTAATTGAAAATAAAAAGCTAGCTTTGCATACTGTAATTAATTTCTAAGAAGATGAATCTAGGCTTCACCTATAATTTCATTAGGATCTATTGCTCTTGAAGACTATAGATTATTCAAATTTTTCATCCAGAGACTTTCTAAACAAAATTGATGACTATTTTAGATTTATTCAGGCCTTCTGCCCATGAATTTTGTGAACAGTAAATTGATTGTATGTATTCAGTCTGTAGTAGAATGTATTATTATTATTATTCTGTAATTTGAAAATTACAGCGGTCCTTGATTTACCCGGAAGTCTTCGTGATCGATTCTGATGTCTTGAACTTCGACAATTGCGGGTCTGAACCGTGACTCGGCAATGAATCTGTTCCTCTACACTTGGAGTGTCCCTGGCTTGAGTGACACCGACCTGGAAGTGATCACCGCTGCTTGGGCGTACAGTGGGTGTACGTTGGGATAAGTGACCACCATCGGGAAGGAGTCTCAAGTCGCCCAGGATTCGCTAAGTACCAAAATTCAATTTTATATTCGGCCGATGATCTAGTGCGTGTTATGAGTGACAGACTTTTCTCAAGTTCAACTTAAATTCGTAATTGGGACCGTCGTGACCTATCTACGCCCATATCCGCGTCTGCGACTAAGTTAAGAAATAGATGTAACCTAGCGAGTAAAATTAGTATATTTGTTTTTTTTTAAGAATCCAGGCCTGGTAACAATATTTAATCAACTTCAAATTTTCAATCAATTTCAAGATTTTAAGTAACCTCAAAATTTAATCATAAAATTTTCTCCTTCTGAGATCAAATTGAATTATGCAACTTTATTAAGATCTTTAAAGCACAGATTTAGGATGTTAGTTTCTAGTTTCTGAGATATTTGTATAGTGTGAATTTAACTTTGAAATTGAAATATTATAGCACCGAGTCTTACTATATCTAGTCGTATTATTGACTTCACCTCAATCCACTAGATAAGCTTATACAGGGTCAGACATGAAAACTGCGCTCACTTTCTTTTCTAGCATTCAACCCAAAATCAAAATTAAAATCAAAATTACTTTTCCAAATTAGAAGGGTTGTTTCAACTATTTAGCAGAATCCATGTTGAATAAAAACAATTTCATTTTACACGCATCAAGTCTATTAATAATGTACAAGGGTCATTTCATAAATAATGCACAAACATTTTTTTTTTACTCAAATCTGTCAGGTGGCTCGGGTACCGGCGGTAGAAAACTCTCCCTGAGATTGAAAATGACGTCCACGCATAGGTTGTTTCAACTTTGTGAATAGGTCGTAGTCTGGTGGACTCATGTACGGGCTGTAGGGAGGATGAGGCAACACCTCCCAACCGTATTCGCATAGCTTTTCCGTTACTACATGTCCAATTTGCGGATGAGCATTGTCATGATGAATGAGTGGTCTAGCGTTGAGCAACTGAGGTCGGTTCTTGTGCATTTTTCTATGCAGATTCTGCAGGAAATCACAATAGTAAACTGTTGTGACACTTTTTCCGTACAGAACCCTGTCTGTCATGGTGATTCCATGGTTATCGTATTTGTTTGACCTTTGATTGTGCTCGTCGATATTTATTTGATCGTGGGATAGATGGATCTCTCCACTCATTGGACTGTGATTTCAATTCTGGCAAACAGTGATTTCAACTCACCACAAAAGTCACTTGAAGCACTGTGGATTTCTGTCGGGTTTTTCCACGTAAAGTTTCAATCTTTATGTATGCTCGTTGTTCTTGAATAGTCACAGTACCCGAAACACGTAGAGGCTCCATTTCAAAGTCGCGTAACTTGAAAATCGGATACACTACAAATGAAACAAAAAAACCTTCTTCTTCCTCAAGATTTGAACTACAAAATGATGTATTGCTCGTTGTTGCAGCATCATCTATCCCGCAGTAGTGCAAAGCTGTGCAATATTTATGAAATGTCCCTCGTATTTAAATAATAATAAGTACTGCATTCTGCGTTTTAGAAATGTGAAATTCATTGTGTAACTGAAATTCATTGTTTACTGTATTATGAGTTTTAGAAATATGAAATTTATCGTGTCATCATATTTCACATATAACACCCATACATGAACATCACAGAACATGTTGAAAATTTTCTGTGGGGGAAATTAATTGTACGTCACAAATGGATAAGATTGTTTGGAGTTTAAGATCGTCATTTACTTAGAACTACAGTACTTCAAGATCCGTGATGTAGCCCATAACTTTATCCGACAGATAAACTATCAACTGAATCAGCCAGTATTACTATCAAGCTTTGTGGAAACTTTCTGATATTCCTAGGTATGCTATTCAAGAATTGATACTTCAATGGAAATTTCAATCACATTCATCAACTGTAGAAAAAATTATTTATATCTTGAATAGCATAATAATTCTAAAAATAATTCTATTTCTTCAAGCTTCAAAAAAAGGACTCAAAAGAATTTAATTTATAAGATGATAGGGAATAACGTAGGAGGTACCGTGCCCCATACACAGAGGGAGATAGGGGTAGGTGACAGTGAATTAAAGCAGTAGACAAGAGAAAACCATAATAATTATTCAGTGGTAGCCGCTAGAATAGCGGACCGCATGATGGAGTGGCTTGAGTGTGGTCCTCGCCAAAGTGACAAGTTTTTGCTGGTTTTGCCCGGCTTGATTCATGAAACACTTCACTAGGAGCCGTGAGTGGCTCTCAAACAGAATGCACTATAAAGGCATAGCCCTGAATAAATCCTCCTTGATCGGCTCAAAGCATTTTTGAAAGGTCGGCTAGCCGGAGGAGATGAGGTGTTTGCGTGAAAAAGGTGAAAAATGGTGGAAAGGTGAGAAAATGAGTCATTCCATAGAACGCAGTCTACGATTTTTTATTTATGTTTTGCAGATTATGCAGATGAAAAGCAATAATGACCATATTTGGAGGGAACTACCTTCATAGGAAAATCCAAATTCAAATTTATTCCCACGAAACATTGTAAAAAACAAAATGCACTGAAGATACAAATTCAATAGTGAAAAAGATGCAGTGTAGGTTGTACATTTCCTTCTGACAAAGTGTCTGGTGAGATGTTGTGATATTTATAATACATCCAAGGGTTTAAGGGTTTTTTCATTATGTACATTTCCTGTTTGAGAAGTTCGGGCTTCGATATTTAGGAAGCGGGAATACAATAATTATATTATAGAGTGAATATTATTATAAAAATGTAGTTTATGTCACAGTAAGTATAGCCATTGGCCAAAACCTAGGGGCGATAATGTTGTAACTGAAAGTCAATAATCTTCATAAAGTAAGCGAACATGATTTTTGTAATCAGAACTCTTCCGTGGTTTCTCAACCAATTTTGTTCGATCACGTCTCATTTGAAAGATCTTATTGATGTTTGTTAATGTAATTTTGGAAAAAGTAATTGTGGAGATGAAGAATGAAGGATTGAAGTTTCAATTTTTGCCATTGCTTGAACATAGGGATAGATGAGCTGAAAATTTCCACATTTTAACTTATGATTCGATGATCAGCTGTTTTGAAACAAAAATGTTATTTTTAATTATTCATTGCACCAGTGAATGCATTTGTGCAGAGAAGAAGAGAAAGATAGAGTGAAAACGAGAAGAAGAAGGAGATGGAAAAGAAAGAGAAGAAGAGGGGGGAGAAGAAGAAGGAAAAGAAGAAGAAGAAGAAGAGGGAGAAGAAAGAAAAGAAGCAATAGAAGATCGAGAAGAAAATTAAAAAGAGATGAAGAAGGAGAAGTAGGAGTAGAAGAAGAAAAAGAAGAAGACTGAGGAGAAATAGAAGAATAAGAAGGAGGAAGAGAAGATTAAGAAGAAGGAGATGAAGAAGGAGAAGAT
Source organism: Laodelphax striatellus (assembly GCA_017141395.1). NCBI lineage: Eukaryota > Metazoa > Arthropoda > Insecta > Hemiptera > Delphacidae > Laodelphax > Laodelphax striatellus. Next base: position 13,294,432 of record CM029538.1, on the reverse strand, counting down.
GGTGAAGAAGGGGAAGGAGAAGTAGAATGAGAAAAAGGAGGAGAAGAAGAAGGAGAAATAGAATAAGTTGAAGAAGAGAAAGGAGGAGATGATGAGGAGGGGGAAGGAGGATTAGAGACTATTTCATGTAGTTCAATAGTCGCAGTTTTATGCGACCTGGGATGTCCTAGTAATAATTATTGATCTACGATGAAGTTTGAGTTCTGATCATGATAGGAGAAATGTTTGAGGGGGACAACACTATGTGGCAAATACTCTAATGATTCTAATATTGATAATTAAATAGTTAATTAAATAGTGCAATTCATTATGCAGAGGACTGTAATAACTTGAGGTCTTGTATTAAGTTTAAAAGTAAACAGAATATTGTGATATAATATGAGGGTAGAAGATATTTTCATTCACCTCAAGAAAGCACCAACACTGTTCCCTAGAAACACTGTTTCCAGCAAAATAGTGCTTAGGTAGCATATTCGTTGCAAAAACAAAACGAAAATCAAATACAATAATAAAAATCATATCATTTTAGATATATCAAGTGTCAGGGAATCAAATTGAATACCGTACATAATTTTCGACAAAATAAGAGTGTACATGATATTTTTTATGAATAAACAAACAATCCTTTCTAGGGAGTAATAAATTTACTGCTTGTTGTTTTTGAAGCTTACTCACTCGAACATTGAGACATACTTCCATTAAGTCCTGAATACGCTAATATTCTCTCAACTATCGCAGTTAAAACTCCTGAAACACCAGTTTGATCCACAATTCAATCCACCACCCCTCTACGAGGTAGCTCACGCACATGCTATCTCGATCAGTACCAGTTCGTTACAATGTCTCACGATTCTGTTGGATAGCTGTAGTACATTTGTTCCAAAAACACTTACAACAGAAAGGGTGTAGAAGCCCTTTCAGGGAGACTTTCCTTTGAAAGGAAAGAAACGCTCAAGAATATATGACCACTTCTCCGGTATTTTCTCACCTTACACGAGTGCTCTACTATTTTCGTCACGTATTACGAGTTTCTCATCCCTTGGGGGGAGAGAAGATTTTTGGGAGGGGATTCGAACCGAGAAACCTATTGGATTAATATCCGTGAACCGTTAATGTCTCATTAACCTGGTGTTTCCAGCATTGATTTTTAACACGGTACAAGAAGAAGAAGAAGAAGAAGAAAAAGAAGAAGAAGAAGAAGAAGAAGAAGAAGAAGAAGAAGAAGAAGAAGAAGAAGAAGAAGAAGAAGAAGAAGAAGAAGAGAAGAAGAAGAAGAAGAAGAAGAAGAAGAAGAAGAAGAAGAAGAAGAAGAAGAAGAAGAAGAAGAAGAAGAAGAAGAAGAAGAAGAAGAAGAAGAAGAAGAAGAAGAAGAAGAAGAAGAAGAAGAAGAAGAAGAAGAATTTTTGTGGACCTTCTACTTTAGAATTACTTTAGAAAAGTCATTCTAAAGTTATTATTAATTCTGTTGAGTGCCGTGCTAAAATAGGATTGAAATTATCGGGGGATATCTTTATATTTGGGTGATTCATATTGAGGGCCGCTTTCCCCAACGCTGCTTAAGCAAAACATCTGTCTTAAGCCTCATTCGGAGAATAGGAAAAGTATAGAAAAAAATTGAGCGTCAGCTGTTATTACTTTAAGCAGCATTGGGGAAGGCGGCTCTGAGTTATATTTATGTAATGTTTTATGTTCAAGGAGGGCTGGTTTATTACAAGGGATTTTCCAATTCATGATAATAAAAACCCTAATGAATCTTCTATAGTCTGCCATGAAATTATTATCACTCCTTCATCAATTTATTCCTTACACAGCTCGATAAAACAATATTTTTGCAATGTTCATGAATTAATGGAGAAGAGTTGGAAAACAAAAAATACTTTAGATACTGGAGAAAACTATATTGATCAGTTTCATAACAGAAATTTATATTTTTCTTGAAAGAAACGAAGAAACAAAAAGTTCTTTATAGAAATTCATATTATCACTCGAGGCGGCATTCTTATTCCAGGATTCTTCTGACGATTTGGATCTTTTACCGGCTGTTTAGTTGGTACTCCTGGAGTAATTTTTGGCGGGTTTCGCGATGGTGAGTCTCTGGTTGGCGGTAAAATTGGTAATGGTGGTTTGCCGCCCGGAATCGGTCTTGGTGGCGGAGGGTTGAATGGTCTTTGAGCCAACAATTTAGTTGCTCTGAAAAATCAATCAAACATGAAGAGAGATAGATTCTCTCTATCCAACTCAATAATTCATAGGCCTAAATGATTATAGAATATGATATATAATATCGTCGTAGTGCAAGCAAAAGTCACTGACTCCAAAATTTTCTATTTTGAGTTATAGGCCTACACATCGATAGATGCACAAAAATCTGCTCTTTCCAATGCCTAACTCATTAAGTGCCTGGTCACATACGATTGTGGTTTGCTCTACTTTACTTCACTTCACTAACAAAGCTAACTGGTTCACTTCACTTCACTTACTCGCATTTAATCGTATGATATATAGTAAGTGAAGTGAAGTTAAGCAAACCACAATCGAAGTAGCATTGTGAGTGAAGTAAAGTAAAGCAAACCACAATCGTATGTGACCAGGCCCTTAATCATATGACATTGAATAGAGAAGCTATTAAGTATTTCGTTTTTCACTAACCTTTTTCTTTAATATTTCTTACAGGTAAAAGTGACAAGTTAACTTGTCAATTCATTCATTGTTAGAAAAGGGAAACTTCTCAGTATTCATGACAAGCAAATGTCATTAACTTACTGCAGTTGATGATTTCTAATTATTGTAGAGCGACGTAAAAACCATCACAATGTGTCTAGCAATTATAGAAGTCATTTTGTCTGACTTCTATTCCGAACATTCCAATAAAAAGCTGCGTTTACACTATGTAACCTGTTTAAAACTGTCATTAAACACTTTTAAAACGTGTTTCAGCTTATTATATTGCCTTGCTGCTTGGGAAACTTGTTACATGTAACCAGGTTATTAAACAATTTACATAGTGAGAAAGCAGCTTGAGGTGTCACTGTATGCATAGTGTGAAAAATATTTTAAAATATAATTTTATAAAATATAATATTATTGTAATCTATGAGTTCGTGATACTATTTACTAATAACTAAACTTTATCATTTCCATTTTGAAGTTTTTTTAATTAATTTTTTCAAAAATATTTTTTTGAAGCTATAGTGTCTACGATTATACAATGATTTACGATTTATATACGATATTATATACGATTTACAATAGCGGTTAGTTTGTTGATGTTTACAACATCTTTAAAAAGAGGAAAATTTAGTGACATAAACTGTATTTATAAATATTACAATAGCGGTTAGTTTGTTGATGTTCACAACATCTTTAAAAAGAGAAAAATCTAGTGACAAAAACTTATGTGATGTATCAAAATAACAATGTTCACTTACTTGATATCCAAACATTTGTGCGTTCTCAATGATCCATTATTTATGATTTTACTGGAAACTAACTGATTAATTTTGTAAATAAGTGTCATTTTGAGTTGGTGTTGTGTTGTGTTTGTGTGACAGCTGTAAGTAGAAAAACATTGGTTGAGTGGAATAGATTTTGGGGACCCAAAAACCTTGTAAAAACTTCATAACGTGCATAACATGAAAAACATCATCGATTTTCAAGTACGGTAGAGCATTTTGTTTTTATTTCAATTGATATCCTGAAAGTCAAGTCAAGAAATAGAGAAAACTGTCATTGTAATCCAATTTATCGTTCAATGCATATACCGGGTGTTTGAAAAAGAACTCCCTAGTTTTAATGTGTCATAGAATCTGTAAAAAGTGATGTACACAATTCTAGTTTGTGGTGTTTGATTCAGCAACTCTCAAAGTTTTGTCCCCCTGCAGTTGCCAGACCAGCTTGACCTTGAGACGGCGCCAGGGAACAGTTCCCTACGTTGTGTTCGGGCGTGCAGTGCGGTGCAATGGCTAATCCGCAACAAAAAGCGCAGTGTGTTATTTGGTTAGTGCAAACTTAGTCTGTTATAACAGTCCAATGTCTTTCCCCAAATGTAAGATATTGAGGAGGAAAAAGGGCTTGTGTTCTTCCAACATGATGACGCCCCTCCTCATTACAGTAACCATGTGCGCGCGGCTCTAGACAATCGCTTTCCGGGAAGGTGGATAGGGAGAGCTGGCCCAATTGCTTGGCCACCACGAAGCCCGGACTTAACCCCTCTGGAATTTTTTTTTTGGGGACACATAAAAAATGTTGTGTACAGTGAAAAAATCCGAGACGTAAACCATTTACGGGAATGAATCGTCACGGCGGTTGGGACAGATACACCTGATAGGTTGGTGAATACATAGCGAGAATTTGAATATCGCCTCGACGTGTGCAGGGCAACAAATGGATCCCATGTTGAAGTTTACTGATGTTAAACAAAACTTGAAGTTTCTCTCTTTCACTGTATGTACTTGTTGATATAGTTTTTCATTAATTTACACATTAAATTTATACCTAAAACTAGGGAGTTCTTTTTCAAACACTCTGTATAACTTTTTGTTATGAGTGTTTTATACAACAAATTTGTATTATTTATGTTGTTTATTAGAATGGGTCCTTTTTCATTTTTATTTTTATCGTATGGCTTTTTATCGGTGAGGAGACCCTGCCTAGGCGTACACCGGTTAGTAAAGACAAGACAAGACGAGATTAGTCACGTTTAGTCACAGTACTTCACATAGTTGCTTATGAAGCAACACACACCGATTAGTCATTGCATCGGTGTGTGCTGCTTCATAAGCAACTATGTGAATAACTGTAAATAAACGTGACTACTCTCGTCTTGTCTTGTCTCGTCTAGTATTGTCTTGTCTTGACTAACCAGTGTACGCCTAGCCTTACGGGTGGGTTCCACCTCGCCTAGTCTGATGGGTACTAGTCTGATGTGGATTGATCCTATGTCGTCATGCGGAGATGCCACGTCTCAGAGTGATGATATCATAAGGTAATGAAGAGAGAGGGGCCATAAGGAATCAGCATGACGTCATTTCCAGCGGAAAAACTAGTGCTCAATTATTGTATTATACACGTCTTCATATGGAGCCTTGGGAAAAACTATCCTGCAAAGTAATCTTAAGTCAAAATGACTATATTGCGAACCTCAATAGTAGATTTGTAGAATGCCAATATATAATACATATATAAATTTCTACGTACAGATGCTGCTTGTAGGCTAAGAATGAGATGAATAGCGTATAAAACTTAGAATTTGTAGGTACTGATCATTCTTAAGAAATGAGTGAAAGTTATCAAAGAAGAGTGTCTGATTCGAAAACTCTCTGCTTTTAAACCAGCGGGAACGGCAGTAGCGCAGTAGGCTATCTGATAAGAATTGGAACCTCTCCCTCTAGCTATAGAAACAGCAAGATAACGATAAATATAGTAACATAAATCAATGCTAGTCATGTGTAAAGGCTATTAAATTCAACGTTATTCAACGTTATCTCAAAGTTGAAAAATTTTCAGGTACAGATTATTTAACTTCCAACTTGCTTCAGAATTATTGGAATTCAAAAAGTGTTCATGGTCATGGAAAAGTGGATTTTCAATTTTCCTGGATTCTGTAGGTGTAGAAGAGGTTCTACACCTACAGAATCTACCTACAGAAAATTGAAAATTAATTATTTTTTCTATTTTTTTCTGCAGTTATAATATCTAGTTAAGAAATAAAAAACAACCTATACGATGTGAATTTATCCAAAGAATAATTTAAAATTTGTTTCAAGCTCGTAACTAGAAAATTCCGCGAGTTATCGCCAAAAAACCTGAAATTACATATATTTTTTTTTAGTTTAAAAGGCTGCAGTTCAGAACCCACGGTTGTCAAGTGATTGCAGCATGTTTTATTAGATTTATCCGAAGGTTTCTTATAATTTCTGGTCATTTTAGAATTTTCAAACACTGTGGAATTGTAGGAAAATTATAATTATATATCCGAAGCATTGAACGTTTGAAATCTGCCTCTAGCGGCAAAACATCCTCTGCCATCTAGCGGCAACGAATGGAACCTCGCCTTCAAATATATACAGTATGACAATCTCGATATAGTAATATATGCGTACCAAAAATAATGACCAATAAATAATGACCAAAGTTAGCACACTGTACCTAAAAATTTTGAAACTTCGAAATAACGAATTACAGATTACGGACATGTAAAAAGTTAGGATAGGAACATCTGACGAACCATGGTCCGCAAATGCACCGTTATTGAGTAAAAAATCACCAAAGATGTAAAAAATGACTTCTTTAACATTTTTTTCTTACGTTGTCGGAGGGTTTAAAGGTTTCGTTTTAGTCCTAGATTATGCAGATTGAGAAGGCGCATCTTTTGAGCTAGATTTCACGAGGGTGGCTTGGATAGTTTTTGAGATATGCTGAAAAACCCGAAAAATGCGTCTGAAAATCCATGATTTTCCGTGAATTTTCACTTAGTATGGAAAAATTAGCATAGAAAACCACGTGCAAATATTTTTATCCGATTCTCCATTTCATTTGCAAGGTTTGATATCATTTTCAGATTATTAAACTCTCAACATGCTTCAGAATGATTGAAATACAAAAAGTGTTCATGATCATAGAAAAGTGGATTTTCAATTATCCTGGATTCTGTAGTAGTAGAAGAGGTTTTAAAAATATCAATCATATATGTAAGATAGGTCATGAAATTAAGCGAGGGTAGTTCCGAGGTTTCATCTATCAAGGTCATTGAAATAAAAAATATAAACCCAATTTTTTTTTCAACTTCCATAAATCGCGACAATCTTGGGGGAAAATATTCTTTATTGAATTCTAGGATAGGAACATCTGATAAATCCATAACCGAAACCCCTTCCTTACTGAGTTACACGTCGCCAAAGATGAGAAAATTAGGTAGTTATTGTTTTATTTTTTCCTGGAGTTATAATATCTAGTTAAGAAATAAAAAACAACCCATTCGATGCGAATTTATCCAAGGAATAATTTAAAATTGGTTTCAAGCTCGTAACTAGAAAATTCCGCGAGTTATCGCCAAAAAACCTGAAATTATATATTTTTTTTTAGTTTAAAAGGCTGCAGTTCAGAACCTACGGTTGCTAAGTGATCGCAGCATGTTTTATTAGATTCATCCGATGGTTTCTAATGATTTCTGGTCATCTTTGAACCTTCAAACACTGTGGAACTGTAGGAAAATTATAATTATATATCAGAAGCACTGAACGTTTTTTTACTGTCTTTAAAATTCACACAAAATAATCTAAAATCGCAGACGGAGACAGTTGTATTGTTGTAGCAGACTTCAGCCGCAAGCCCAGGATGCACTGCAACCAGCCTCCAGCGGTCACCTATCACTAAAGCTGCCATATCTCAGTCAATATTGGTTCAATCTTATTCTTAACAAATAAGGTTTCAATCGATTTGTAATTAAAAAATTGAGTTAATTAAAAACTCAGAGTTCGGAGACGTGGTTTATCATTTCGATGCTATATGGCAGAAGCTGTCATGTTCTCAACAGCTGAAGTACTGTATTGAGAAAACTCTGATGTTGTGCGAATCTGAAGACTTAGTTCATCGTTTTGCTGCTAGATGGCAGAAGCTGTCATGTTCTTATCAGAAGTATTGAGAAAACACTGTGGATCGATGTAGTCACAAAATAGAAGAGAATAATCCGTGGTAATCCTCTGAATTATCTCGGGTAGTGTGAATTTGGAAGCGTAGTTCATCGTTTTGCTGCTAGATGGCAGAAGCTGTCATGTTTTCATCAGAAGATGGCTATCTACTGATTTGAATGGAAACTATCTAAATTTAGTTTCAATTCTCGTTTCTGTATTTTAAAGTGATTGAATTTCCGAGAAAAACTATCAATTTATAGGATAATATGGTTATCTGAAATATGGTCGTTTCCTCAGGATTAATAAAAAATGTGTTATTGTGCAATGTGTAGCAGGGGATCCAGGAGTGATTTTTAGGGAGGGTTGTTTTGGAATTTGTACCGAGGGTTGGAGGGGAATAACAGTTCTTTATGGTCTTAAAAATTTGAAAATTATGATAAAAAAATTCATTGATTTTTATTTGGAAAATAGTAGGCTTCAAATTAATCAACCAGATGAACTTTTCTTTCTCATAATTCTTATATGATTGTATTATATATTTTCAACTTCAACTGAATCTTATTTCAAGTTCAAGAAACAAGAATGATAATTAATTTATTAAAATAATTTTCAAATACTTGAGAAGATATAAGATCATTTACAGCATTTTTAAAGCAGTATGAGAGCTTTTTCTTAGGCTTTCCAAATCAGAAGAAGACAAACTCTTTCTGACTACTTAAATAATTCCCAATTTATTCCTCCAAAACCCCACTCACGGTACTCTATTGGTTTAAAATACTATAGTTAGATATTTCCCCATACCCCCCTCTCCAATGGATCTGCGCCTGATGTGAGGGCTACACGTTTCGTTTCAATTCGACTGAATTTTCTCTTAAACTGTTACTGTTAGAGAGAACTGGTAGAGTTGCTGAGCAGATACGTCTGCAGAGAGATATTCCAGTTTCCAGGGATGTATACAATCCTCCTCCCAGGCGCCTAAAGTCAAGGAAATATTTAAGGCTAGACGAACTAAATGAAGTTGATGCTAGGGAGCTCTGGAGGGAGAGATGGTCACAGGCCGAGGTGAAAAACAAGCATCTTATCACAGACCCTAACATAATCGTCCCCGGTACTCACCTGAAACGGAAAGACTGGTGTTGTTTGAACCGTTTCAGGACTTCGGTTGGTAGGTGCGCTGAGTCAACAACACTATGGGGATTCACCTCGGACTCTCACTGCGAATGCGGCCAAGTCCAAACAATGGACCATCTTGTCTCTAACTGTCCAGTTTACTCTTTTAACGAGGGTCTAAGAGGTGTACATGATGCCGGAGTACAGGCTTGCCAGTGGCTCCGTGATATATCTGATGGCCTCCAAATATGATCTGGCATGTCAAGCGCATATCTCTCTCCCCTATATTTTATATCTATGTTGTAATGTAAATATTTATTCATATCAATTTTAATCCTTCGACAAAGAACTTATTCTGCTGCTTCCATGTTTATTTCTTGACTCAAACTTATGTAATTCGTGGTTTGTCATTTATTTTTAACCTTTTCTGTAAAACTCAAATTCTAGGTATGGCCAATGAAGCATATGCATATATATATACTGTCTGTAACTACTGTAACGCATTTACTTACAGCCAATAACATTAATAATACGGGTGGTGATTGTGCAACTAAATCAGACTAAATTTTGGAACAGAAGAAGTTTTGGGTTAACACCTGTTTTTTCTTTTATATAAGATTGTATTGCTTGATCCAATAATGATAATAATAATAATAATATCCATTGCTTGATAAATGACTTGACTTTGTAAGAAAACTAGATTAAACATAGAGTAGGCCTATATATCTATATAAATCTCATTTATCTGATATCAATATATTCAATAATTTGAAAAACCAATGAACTTTCAACACAATACCTGATACCGTTTCCAATGAATGTTATGAATTGATTTCATTTTATTTCCATTACGTTCTCCTCAGTCCTCAGTATGAGATCGAAATATTATTCGAGATAAATTATAATCTTATATAATGTGAGTCACTGTCAGTCACTATTACCATTATATTGTTTGTATTACAACACCGTACACCATAATGCTCTCAACATGTCTCCCGATTGTAATGTCATGGTGTCAAAAGAGTTGACATCAGACTATTTTGGGGGTTATTGCGTCAGCAGTAACATAAGTGACAACTAGTCCATGCGAAGGCTATTTTAGTCATTGCTGTGATACCGAATCGATTAAACTCATAGAGGTCACATGGAGCCAATCTCTGGCTCCAGATGAAGTTTCAAAGTCCTGGCACAATATTAATACTCCTGACGCGCTTTTCGTTGACCATCAAAGATACTTATGGACGATCTCACGAACGTCTGTTCCATTTAACCGCCGTAGAATGACGTCATTTGATGGAACCAAAGCAGCGATTCCCCAATAATTAATGTTTATCAAAGGTAATTATTATGTTTGTTAATAAAAGTAATTATTTATTTATTTAAAGAACGTAATCTTAAGGAAAGTTTTATTTGGCTTTCCCACAATCGGTCATGAGTTTGTTCTGTAAGAGGAGATTGGTTTCATGAGAAAATCGAACAGTATTCGATCGAACATAATAACAGTAATTCTCATATATTATGAGAGGTCTGAGTAGTAAAGATTATTAATATTATTAGATACATTTCCATGAGAATATTCCTAGCTATTGTATCAACTCTATACTGTACTATAGTATACTGTACAACTATTATTGAACTTATAAAATTCAACTGAATAAATCATTGTGAAGCCTTTTTATGTACACTATCAAATTTTTCATCGAATAAATTATATGAGTTCCGAAATCCAGTTTAATTTGAGACAATGCCTTGGGCTTCTCTTGAAAACTTAGGCTAGGCGTACACCGGTTAGTCAAGACAAGACGAGATTAGTCACGTTTAGTCACAGTACTTCACACAGTTGCTTATGAAGCAACACACACCGATTAGTCATTGCATCGGTGTGTGCTGCTTCATAAGCATCTATGTGAATTACTGCGACTAAACGTGACTAATCATATCTTGTCTTGTCTTGACTAACCGGTGTACGCCTAGCCTGAGTCAAAGATTGGACAAGTTTTGACAATACAGTCTATATATACTTTACATAGATACTATGTAAAGTCTAATATACTTTACATAGAGAGTCTAATGCTTTACTACTTATGAATACCTACTTTCAAATATTTATCTAATTTGATAAAATTTATTGAATCGAGTATCAAAAAGGATTGGTAGCAAAATGCAACCAATCCCTTTTTTAAACTTCTCCATGATTTGAAGCTCTTTCATTAAGCTGCCGTATATTTTATTGGATGAAAACTCTAATTGTGTACATATGCCTCATAATTATATGTTTGTATTTCATTACTCTATATAGGAAATGTATAGGAAAGAATACTTCACACATCGTTTTAATGTTCTTTCCAATACTGAAAAATGGGAAATACGATGAATGTGTGGGATATAACACAGCTGTGAGAGATAAAGTACACAGGTAATGAGTAAGAGGACATTTTTTTATAAATCAATTTCATTTATTACATGATTTGTTCAACCAAACCATTCAATAATCGTGAACATAACCCAGAACATAATCGTAATCAAGAATATATAGAATATAAATCTTAAAAACCATAGCTAGTCGTCAAATATGTCAATGCTATGTGTGTTGTTTATGCTTAAAAATACAATAACGTGATTCAGTTGACGAATTTATTTGAATATACATAATGTATTTCGAACTGTCCAATTTATAAAAGAACTTGACAACATAATATTAGTGGAGTTAGTGTACAAAAGAATTTCTCTCGATAGAAACTTATGGTAGACTCATTCTCAACTTACCATTTCTCTAAAATAAACATACTGATCAGGGAAACTCTAATCTATTGAACACAAAGAAAGCTACATCACACAGTACACATTGCAATTGTATTGCAACCCAATTACTGTCATGTCTTCTGTATGGGCTGAGTTCACTAGATTGATTCATGATACTACATGACATTTTTATACGGTAACAATTATTGTTTCAGTGAGTGCAAGCTCCCAGCAATATATAAAATGTATCCTAATGTATAAAAATACTTTGCTCGTATTTAACAATTATCATTATCTTGAACCTCTGAAGCACAAGGAAATGGAATAAGATTAATCTGTGAACATTTAACATTGATTTATTTAAATAATTATTCAAGTGAAAATAATGTAACTTGATCAGAAACTCTATTTGAGTTGCATAAAAAAACTCATTCATTCAATAGAATCAATAAATAAATTACCGTTTATATGAATTCTCTAAACTCTAAACCATATCCACAGTGTGAAAATTCAAAATTATAGTGTCATACAATAATACTAGTAACACGGTGTTTGAATTTGGATTTAACGTAGAAAAATATACATTAGATTAAATTATTAATTCATCAATAATATTTTACAACCAATACATGAATACGAATAAATGTTAAAAGTTCTTGCATAATTGGAAAATAATATACATTATATATTGTTGCACAGTTGTTTAAATAATGCTCACAAGATAAAATTATTATCTCATGAAATAAATAGCTTCTTTATATGGATTATTTACACCGGTAGTAATGGAAGGATATATAATAATTACAATAATACTATAGCCTATCATCAATATTTACAGTAGAAAATGTGCAGGCTATGTACCTATTTACATGAGCAACGTGGAGTTTCATATACACATAATATGTTGAGTTTTGTCGGTTCCAACATACCAGTAAGATATTTTACATTGACAGAGTAGGCTAAATAATATAATCATTGCTGATAATTGAACTATGATAAAAGGGGCTAGTTGATTGATTACTTCATTTATTAAGGACCCGGTAGGGTTCTTTTGAAGCGATCGTACTGGTGTCCGTCTGTCCGTCCGTCCGCACGATAACTAACGAACGGAAGATCGTACACTTTTGAGATTTGGAATATAATATCTTCATAAATGAAGTGAGAAGCCTATTGATTTTGAATATTTTCAATATCAAACCATTGGGGTGTGAGGCTGAAATTTTAGTAGTTCAATGTCATTATACTTCTCTGTAACATGTATTTGAAAGGCAGTGCCTATGGTTTGCTTGTAACAATTTTTAAATTCAACCCTCAATATTTAAAATCAATAGGCTTCTTACTTCATCTTTGAAGATATTATATTCCAAATCTCAAAAGTGTACGATCTTCCGTTCGTTAGTTATCGTGCGGACAGACGGACACCAGTACGGTCGCATTAAGAACCCTATCGGGTCCTTAATAACATTGAGTTATAAGGAATAAATTTAGTTGGAATTGTTTTTTTTGGAAATTTTCATAAGTTTTCAATATTTAAGGAATGGTGAGAGGTTATTCGATTGGGAAGTGTCATAAATAAGAAAACTATAGTTTTCTAATATTCTTGAGATGCGGAAATATTTGAATTCCAGCTTCAAGTACAGTATTGATTATTTTTGTTTATTAAAACATCGTACATAGCACAAAGTGAAAGAGAAACTGACTGGTTGTTTGAATCAATAAACCTTGATGGCACGTGAGTGCATTAGATGGAGAGCGCACTTGTTGTTAGTTCTGTATCTAATGCATTCAACAACAATAACAAAGCTGAGTTTGGTTTGGCCGCGAAATTATCACGTTCAAGGTGCTGGTCCTCACATAAATAGATGCTTTAATTTTGAATCTGAGCTATTCGCCCTTTTTAGATTTTTGCGGTACAAGTGTACCATCTGTGTGGGATAGTCAGTCTGAAAAGAAGAATTGGGTTTCCAAAGATACAGGAACTGTCTCAGTACGGGCAGTTTTAAATTCTTGTTCTTAGGGAATTCAATCCTATCTATAGACTGAGTAACTCACGCAGATTTGGGTAAATTAGGTGTGAGGCCAGTGATAGTGATATTTCGTGGACAAGCCAAGCTGAGCAGCATACCTTCAAATGGTAAGACATTACTTTTTTTTTTTCTTAAAACACCACAATATTCTTTATTATCGCAGCAAGCAAAATAACCCCCCAATAAAAAGTTTTATTTTTATTTTAAACCTCAAGAGGGTAATTTAATTATTTAAAGATCCAAACAAATATATTTTTGTTTTATAATTCTTCTATTAATAAAAGAATTTATTATTTTACTATTATTAAAGTAATAATAATTATATAAATTATCATACCTCTTGTTATCTTATTACGTCATTGCCAAGCCTACTTATTAAAATAAATTTATATACTTTCACTTATTTAAAATAATTTATTATAACATTGTAATAAATAAAATTATCACATTTATTAATTTAGTTTTTGAATTATTATTTATTATTAACACCCCACCATTACATATTTGGTGGAGATATTTTTCCCCACCGTTACATATTTGGTGGAGATATTTTTTCCCCACCGTTACAGAAGTTAAAGTTAGAAGATTATTTCAGGTGTACTTACTCTGATGTAAGATAGTTGTTGGATATGATTAATGTTTCCCTTGGACATAATGTTCAATGTTTCCACAGTTATCAAACTAGCTACATGATATTGGAACTCTCAGTACTCAAACCAAATATTATTTTGAAACTTCAGGTTTGCGCTGTCAACACAAATTGACAGTATCCTCTACTGTAGTTATCATAACCCCAAAACTTTAGCTAATGTCAGTAGCCAAGAGTCAATATCAAACGTAACCATTTCAATCGCAATAAGTGAGAAGGACAAACTAATAATATGAAGTAGCATCCACAAGAGTCAACAATTAGTGGATGAATCCTTAATAACTGTACACAGGGGTTTGTGAGGAGAAACTAATTTTTTAACAAGCTCACCTAAGTGAACATTAATAAATAACTCATTAATACTGTGCGATAAATAGTCCTTATATTGTACTATAAACCAAACCGTTTCTTAATATTAAAAGTTCAGCAATGATTGTACTACTTAGCTCTCAAGTAATGGATTCATTAATAAATACACCAATGGCTGTTCCACAACACAATGTCTAGTCAGATATAAAGATTTCGTAATGAAATGATGAATGCATAAGATCAGTAAGGCCACTTGTAATTTTCAATAACAGATTGTGATTGTTGTTATATTATTTCATGTAGGATTGAATCCATAACAGTGTAAAATTTTTGATGAGAGAGTTTTGTTCTTTGGTTGCTCGAGTGCTTTTTATACTATTCATCTCTTAATGGGTTCTCAGAATCCAGTTGAAAGCTTAATGGATTGTTAGCCTTCAAAAAAGTTAAAAAAATTTCAACTACAATGAAAAACTCCCAATGTTGCATGGAATTATTTCATACAGCACAGGATTAACTTAATGGTTTTCCATTTGTCTGTCGTTTATTGGATGAAGATTTTTGATGATATTTGTTCAAGTTGATAAATTTGAATACTAACGGTATTTGTTTAATTCAAAATTCAAAAAAATTTAAGTCGTCGATTTGTTTCAAGTTGATGCCTCGCTGCTTTTGAAATATTGTGAACTTGAGTAAGTTTAGTTGGGATTCATTCGGGAAATGGAAGATTAAATTTTTTCAACTTCATAATCTGAGTTTGTAAAGTATAAATGAGAAAATATTATCATCTCCACTTGTTATTTACAAACATACAATCAAAGCCGTGAGAGTTTTTTAATGTTCTTTACAACCACCTTCATCTTATCATATTCATACCGTAAATAAGAATTACATAGAAACCTCAAACGATGATAATTTTTTTGTTTCGAATTTAATTTGTTTCTAATTCCAATTTCGCTTCTCATAATAAACTTGCAATTTTAGATTGATTGAACATAGATCTAATAGAGTACCAGGCGAAATTGAAAAAGTTTTTACAATACAGGTAGCTTTCGGATCAAGAAAACTACTCCAATTATAGTGAAGTCTTCAATAAGCAATTCCAATAGTACAAAATTTTCTTTGTAAGGTAGAGCTATATAAAAGAAGGAGAGAGATACAATTTCAAGAAAACACATTTCTTAAATATTGGTAAGGTCCAAAACAAGAAATTCAATATACTCTTTGATGAGCCATGTATTTTTTATCTCAACATAATGATACAACAGTTTCATGAAGCAATCTATATTATATCCCGATATTAAATAGTGAACCAGTTTCCAATCATTATCAGGAATCAAACAGTTATTGATAAACCTAGCAGTAATAAGTAGAATACGTACTTCATAATCAAGTTACAGATGAACAATTCAAGTCCTTTTTAGTGTGGGACATTTCCAATACTGGGTTTTTCTCTTTTATTATGTTCGACGTGAAATATTGCTTTATGAAAGTACTTTATCATGTTTAAAAGATCCTAATCACTCTTTGTTGATTATAAGATATGGAAAATATATTGACTTGACAGCACTTGACTTCATCTTATCACAAATTCATATACCATTCGCACTCATTTTATAGCTTACATCTAGAACTTATTCTGGCGTAGTTGAACAAAATTCCAAATGAATTTAACCACCGTAAAATGACGCCATAACATTAACCTCACATTTGTTAGTTGAAATCGTTACACTAGTTACGTGAGATGACATCATTTAGGCTAGGCGTACACCGGTTAGTCAAGACAAGACAAGACAACATTAGTCACGTTTAGTTACAGTAATTCACATAGTTGCTTATGAAGCATGAAACACTGATGCAATGGCTAATCGGTGTGTTGCTTCATTAGCAACTATGTGAAGTACACCGTGACTAAACGTGACTAATCCTGTCTTGTCTTGTCTTCACTAACCGGTGTACGCCTAGCCTAATGGATTTAATTTTACTTGATGTCATTTTATGACACCACTTTATAAATTCAATTGGATTCTCTTGTAACTGGGCGTTCGATTTAATTTAGTTGTGCGATTGAATTCATTTCCAGCCGCTGTTAACTCGTTGAACAGTGGACTCTTCTGATGTCAGAAGCGGGTGACCATTTCGTGTTGCGGATGGCAGCCATTGGACAGCCTGGCTTAGTTGGAGGACGCGGAGTTCACCGGTCAGAATCGGAACGAGGAAGACGGTTTGTCTCTCGCCGCGCAGAAACTCATTCCGAAGCAGAGCACTAGCAAAAGGACGGCACCGCCTATCAGATAGGCTGACCACGACAGTTGGCAGGTACCTGCAACTCACAAACCGATATCGATTTCACATTATTCAAGTCTGTTAATTTATTATTCTAAATCCTAGATGCGAATAAAGGTCAATTCACACATGATCCGACTCGACGCCGATCCGACTTTGCGTTTTCGATCCGCGCATGCGTCAATGTTCAATGTCAAAGTCCAATGATCTGATTGGTCCATGTCCATCGTTATTGACAAATGCTCGACTTCTGTAAATTCAGATTCAGTGATATTAGGCCTACAGAAGGAAGCCGAGCATTCGTCAACAATGATGGACATGGACCAATCATAGCATTGGGCTGTTGACGCATGCGCAGAACGAAAATTCAAAGTCAGATCGGCGGATCATGTGTGAATTGACCTTAATTGTGAATAAACTGTTCTAGCGGCCAAGAATTGAGGCGGCTGTGAGATTTTGCCCAGTTGTCAGACATGGAACATGTAAAGGGTAAGTCGGAAATTGCTTGCTCTCCATCACGAATTGGCAACGCTGAGCTTCTTTGGAGCTTCTTTTTATCTTTCTTCTTCTATCTTTTCTGAGCTTCTTTCAAATTCTCCTCATTTTGAGCCTTGGAGTCGATTCTCCTACATGATTTGAGTAGTCAGCTGGCAGCAAGACTTGACAACTGCTCAAAATGTCTCAGCCACCTTATTTCCTGGTCGCTACTATAGCAACCATGGCTACTCGTACAAAAAGGGAACCAACCAAAGTTTTGGTTGGAGAATAAGCAATATTGGAGTATAAGTATAGGCATAAGAATAGGAGCATAATAGTATAGGCTACTACCATAGACTAACCATATAGCATAGTCATAGCTCGGGATTTAGCCAAGTCCTAGACTAAAACATGTGGCTACCGTAGCATCGACAAACGTTTGTCTCGACAGGTTAGTGGGTTAGCAGCATAGAAATCCCTTAGTACATAGTGTCACCTAGTATGGTGGCCACCCGTGAACCGGCCCTTAGTCTGTGCTATTACTAAGAAAGTCATTGAGATTACCATTGGCATATAAATTGATGCTTTTGTACACAAGCGATTTTCTTCATTGGCATTCCATCAAATAGAATAACATTGAATTGAACAGCTGACTTGTAATGTATCCTGTTCACACATCTTATGCACTATTTTGACGAAGGAAACCATATTCTCATTAAAATGATTCAATTCCTTGAATTTTCAATCATCAAGACAATATTGTCTAGAATCTAGATCGAAAGAAAACATTAAGCTACCAACTAAATTAATCCAGTTTCCAGTGTGCTCTATGCATGTTTATATCTTAATATAGAGAAAAATTAATTTCTCAACATTCACTCACCTAATTTATATACATGAGACTCATTTCCACAACAGTCTCTTACTTCTCTATTGTCCCAGCCGACTGGGTACACTACAATGCCACCGCAGACTAGAAGAGCTGGAAAAGAGAATTAATAGAGATAAGCTTCATCTGAGAGTGGATTCCATTCATTCCAGTCATTTATACATTTCTATGATGATCAACTCCTGAATCATTGTTAATTAGATCTGGTCAATATCACTTGTGGGGAGAGATTTAGATTTAGATTTAGATTTATCACTTTATTCATGTAGATTAAAATGTCAACTTAAATTCTAGACTACTGTACATAGTTTAGCAATGAATCTCGTCAATGAAAGTAGCATAAAATAAATGAAAGTAGCATAATTACGATCTCCAATAATTAAATTAACAAAGCTTATACTATGGAAGCTAATCAAATAATATGAATAAGAGCTTTACTTCTAGATAATTTCATACAGCTATTTTATTCATCAAAATATATGGCTTAGGTTCTAAAGCATGACATTTAGTTTTGAAACTAAAAGCAATTACAATAATCCATTAAATAAACAGAGCACAAGAGAACTATGGAACCTCATTATTATACTCTACAGCTGTATTAATCAATAATTGCTGAAATAACTAAAAAATCGGTCTGTATCCACAATATAGATATGAGATTCATTACGCTAACAGTAAAAAATGATCGTTATGTATCCACATGAAACGGCGGAGTTTGAACATATGAATGTCCATTCTTGGAGAAGGATATGCAAGGACATCCTTCCCATAAACACTCAACCGTGTGTTGAGTGAGAGAGAGAGTGAGAGAGAGAGAGAATAGAATATTCACTTTATTCATGTAGATTAAAGTAGGCTTGAATTCTAGGTCATGATAGTTGTTACAATGAACGTCATTTGAAAATAGTAATTACAGTATCGGATTCACTGAACAAAACATGAGATAAGGGAGATTTTAAATGAAAATATATAGGTGTAAGTTTAATTCTAGATTGTTGAAGTCGACTTGAGTTCTAGTTTATGATATATTCTATGCAGAAATGAACGTCATTAAAAATAAAACTAATTCCAACATGGTTTTGCATCTACAAGAAATGGAGAGAGAGAAGGAAAGGAAAAGTAGAAAAAATTGAAACATTCTTTAAATCTTAAAACCCTCAACGCGGTATAGTCGTGTTTTTAAGTTTAAATAGTGAACCATTTAAATCTTTTTGGGTTTTTTAAAATCAAACGATAATTGATAGTTAAAATATCTTAAAAACGGTTTTACACCATTCGTTTTCTCTTGAAGTTCTGAATCCAAATAATGTATATCATGACCACGTTCCCATTTAAAAAAATGAAGTTAGATTCAATATGGTGAGTCTAAGATGGCGGACCAGATTTTGAAAGTGACAGTGAAGTAATGTTTTCAATTTGAATACTTACCCCAATGTTACCTACCGACAAATTACCTTCGTATAACTTCCATATCGGAATACGTTGTATTCCTTATCTTAAGTAGTGTGCTAAGCCGATACGGAAGTTATAGCAGGATCCTTTTAACTTGTCAGAAATCAGCTGTTTCGGTAATAATTGAACAGTGATTTCGACACAATAATCAAAAGGCTTAAAAGTCTTAAAGACCTTTAAAGTCTTTGAAAGACCTTTTAAAGAAGACCTTTCAAAGAATAACTTTTTAACAGGCCTTTCCTATAATCTGCGAGATTCAGTATTTGTAGGTTAAGTATTGTGATATTGCTAGTTAAAAAGATCGTGCTATACATCTATTCAACTGATTTAAAGTAGCTACCGATTGATGAACTGACTGATTACTAAACTGATTGAGTACTGACCAGCTATGCAGCCGGCAGCGCGGGCGGTGGCGGTGTGAACGACATAGCTGATGCAGCAGGCAGCCAGTGCGGTGACCGCCACGAGGAGGCTCAATGCGCTGCCCGCCCCCACCAGCACTGTGGACGCCTGCCACCACACCGACGGAATGTCACGGAACCTGAGTGCAAATGAACCAGAGAAAATACTAAACTCAATGAAACTGATTTTCGAGCAATGTACTTCATTCAAGTAAAACTTCGAAAGTCAATGATAAAAGAAACTTATAAGGATCTCGAATTATGTTAAGAGACCAATATTTAAAACATTTTATTCTAAATTCGAGACTAGAAAAGTGAGAGTAACCATCAAACCATTCATTACACTCTATCCTTTCATTCTTCCTTGATTTAAAAATACTTCAATTCAATTCTTCTTATACCTTAGTTGAACCTGTGTATAATATTTAAACGTTCTTAGTTCAGTCGTTGTTGAAAAATCTGCAAAAAATAATCTGTTATAAAATGTTTGAGATTCTCCCAAAATTATGCCAGAAATCGGCGTTTTTGCAAATTTTTCAACAACTACTGAACTAAGAACGCTTGAACCTGTATTCACAGGTTCAGCTAAGGCATAAGAAGAATTATTAATATTTTCATACATTAACGAACCTAAGTACCGAATTTCAACATTTTCTGCCAATTAGTTCTCTTAAAAGCTGAGAAAACGCACAATATCACCAGAAAAACGCGAATATTGGGCGTATCTTTGGGATGTTTTCAAAATCCGTTTTTAATGTGCGTCTAATAAGGTCTAACTGGACATGCATGCGAGATTTGAAGGCATTTGGTTTGGTAGATTCATAGTAGAGTTAGATGAATGAATGAATCAGTGCCAATCAATTTCGCTCTTATATATTATATAGATAGATAGATAATTATAGTGAAGAGAATGTCAAGAAAACAGTGGAACAGTGTCTACTCCAAAAATTCATTTTTGTGGTATTCGAGAACTCTGCCTTTAAGATGTTTCAAGTTAATGCAGGCTTGTGTAAAAATCCACACCGTATCATAAAGTCACTCTTCCTACAGGAAAACAAAGGGTGAGCATAGTTGCAAAACAAAGATGGCGGTGAGCTCAACCATAATTCACTCTCTGGACGTTCATGATATTTGATGACCATGATGCTTCTAGAGCGCAAACATCATCAATGATCAGGCATGTTTGAAGAGCATTGAAACGGAATTTGCAGCCTGTGAACTTTCCCTGAAGATAATGAATATTTTTTAACTTTATGCTCATCGCTAGCTTATTGGTTGAGCAGATTATTACACTCCATTTCGTGCTTGATACTGTGGAAAAAGGAGTATGACACCGTGTTAAAGCAAGCACAGGATGGAGAGGTTTTTAAACACTGGCTCGTCTTCTACTTCCTAGAGATCTTTAGTCTGGAAAGTGTAAACGTGAAAATGAGGAAAAAACCTGACTTGGTTGTTGTGTATATCCATACTGTGTACAGAGATAATTAGAATAAGATATAACGTCATACATATTACACTATTTTGAGTTGACGGATGAACAATGATGTTCATCCTCGGCGCTTTGGGCTACGACTGTAGCCCAAAGCGCGACTGTAGCAGTCGTAGCCCAAAGCGCCGAGGATGAACATCATTGTTCGAAACGCGTCCGCGACTCAAAATAGTGTAAGTACTGTATAGCACGAAGTTATCTCTTATTCTAAAAACCTGACTATGAATAGTGTATCAGAATATGTTTTCTTTTCTTTCTTTCTTTTCATAGTGTGATTGATTGAAAGTGAACATATCAAAATAATTATAATAAATAAATAATAAATCAATTTATTTGTCCACGTAAAAAACATACAAATAAGTTGAGTTGACAGACGAATGAGAAACATATTACATAAGATACATTAAGAGGGGGCAGTAGTAGTCGGTTAAATTAGATTATGCCCCATAAGAACAATGTTTTTTTATTTAAATCTTTTGAAACATATAGCATCATCATTTTTTTTACATTAAACTACGTTTTATGTGTCATTTGAAAGAGAATATTATTCTTTAGGGGGTGGTCTTTTTGGAATTAAAAATATTCCTTTTTGAAAAAAACAGTAAAATTTCAAAATTTCCATGATTTTGATATTTGAAATTCAAAAAAGACCACCCCCTGGAGAATAATTTTCTCTTTCAAATGACACATCAAACGTAATTTTATGTAAAGAAGACGGTGCTATATGTTTCAGAAGGTTACAAAAAATAACATTGTTCTTATGGGACATAATCCTATACGGCAGACTACTACTGCCCCCTCTTAAGCTTCTCATACAATCCACTGAATAAATTATTAAAATAATCAAATTATAGAACTCAATTCAATCAATGAAGGATGTTCAGGTTGAGAAAAAATCCTTACTTGAATTTTAGAATATCATATATGCTCTACTTGCACTTTGTATAATTTACAACTCATTTGAACAGACAATTCAGAGGCTGTTGGATGGACAGTTTAGTCAAACACAGAAAAAATATGTGAATAATTCACAATAGTTTTACTTTGATAGTAATAATTTTAATAGTTTTTAGTTGAATAGTAATTGACATACAGAATTAGAGCAAGATAATGTGAAAATTCACCTGATAAAATTTTTTTGCGTTTGGGAAGAAATACATTGCAGTAAAGGGCATTTTTTTAGTTAACGGAATGTTTTTACACAGAGAATAATCGTGTAGGTACTGTAATTTTGTTGGCTTTTACTTTTTACGCAATATTGGTCTGGACGTTTTTCGAAGACAGATGATGCAATTGACGGTAAACGCATGTTCCAATGCTGGTCCCCGGTCCCCCTAATCTCTCTGACTGGAAGTATTTGAAGACCCCGTTGACATGACTTGGAATTGAGTAAGTTATAGGAACGCGTCTCACGACATCTTTTACAATGTCAAAGAAATGCTTCTCTCCAGGCTCCATCGTCCAATTACGCCAAATTGCCTTCTGACACAGAGCAGAAAGCTTTTTGCCAACCTACGAGCTACAACACTGGGGAACTCCCAAAACGTATTTTGACAAAGTACAAAGCTTTGTTGATACATAGCGGGTATCGTTACGAACTCAATACAGTATTTTAAAGTAGGATCCAATACTAGGATAAGTGAAGTAGACTTAGGAGATTCCATCATAAGCTCAATCTAAATTTATTTTTAGCTGGTAAATCCCATAAAGAAATATCTCGGG
Organism: Laodelphax striatellus; assembly: GCA_017141395.1. Classification (NCBI taxonomy): domain Eukaryota; kingdom Metazoa; phylum Arthropoda; class Insecta; order Hemiptera; family Delphacidae; genus Laodelphax; species Laodelphax striatellus. The sequence goes on along the minus strand of CM029538.1, from coordinate 13,271,251 downwards.
AGTACCTAATTTCTTAGAATATTTCATTTATTTTGTGTGAATATAGAATTCAGGTTTTTTGCAATGTTTATAATTATTATTGTAATTGTAAATGAAATTCTGAGAAATAAATTATTTATTTATTATATTCTAGACTAGGAAAATTTCAACACTAGGATAAGTGAAGTTTCTTATTAGAAAGGAAGATCATCTTATTAGAAGAAAGTTTGTACTCAATCGGCAAAAACTTTGATGTGCAGAGAGCATAAGAGAAGAGAAGGAGCACAGTGCTACCTGTTGACTAAACTACGAACTATCTGTGTAGGAGAATCCATCATAAGCTCAATATTCTGGACTAGGAAAAATTCAACACTAGGATAAGTGAAGTTTCTTATTAGAAAGGAAGATCTTCTTATTAAAAGAAAGTTTGTTTGTACTCAATCGGCAAAAATTTTGATGTGCGGAGCATAAGAGAAGTGAAGGAGCACAGTGCCACCTGTTGACTAAACTATGAGCTATCTGCGTAGGATGGAAAATATTGAAGACAAAAGTATTTTTAAAATAAAGAAGACTTTTAAAATTGCGCTTAATTTATGACATTTGGTTGACAACAAGTTTCAAGCTTTGATCAGTTATTGGCAGTAAATTTGAATCTATTACATGAATGAATGATCCATGAACTACATCATACGTTTCTAGCCTACTCTTGTTTACATTATTTGTAGGGTACTTCATTATATTCATTACGGTATCATTGACACTAATGTAATAATTTAGCACGTGAAAACGGCAAAAGCAAATGTTTTTGAGGTCAAGAAATTAGTCTAATTTTTTTCTAATATTGATTCTACATTGATTTTCTAATATTGGTGAGGATTGGCAATCTCATTCCCCTTCGCGGTCCGATAGTAACTTATTTCTTTAAATAAGTCTAGACTCATAGAAAAGCGATACTCTCTAGGTCTAGTCTGTTCATTACTAAGGGCGGGTTCATGAGCTCGTGATTCAGCAAAGTCCTAGACTAAAACGGGTGGCCACCGTAGCATCGACAAACGTTAGCCTCGACACTATGTACTAAGGGCTCTATGCTGCTAACCCATTAACCTGTCGAGACAAACGTTTGTCGATGCTACGGTAGCCACCCGTTTTAGTCTAGGACTTGGCTAAATCCCGAGCTCATGAACCGGCCCTAAGTCTGTTTTCTGTGCTTCTTCAAGTCTAGAAAAAGTCTAAAGTTCAGTCTAATAAAAGAGCCTAGAAAAAGACTGTTTTAAATAAGCTAGATGAAATACCTAGTCAGTTATAGCCATAGGCTAGTTATTCCCAGTCTGTAGTTATACCTAGTCTGTACTCAAAGCAAACACAATTCTTTGTTGAAAAGATAATTGTATCCTAAAAGTTGACTGATATAGTTCGAAGTTCATCGGTCTAAAAGACATTTTGGAGTGCGGAGTTGGATCAGGGTGCCGATAAATTAATTATTACAACTATATTGGAATACAAGCAATGCTTGAAAACTGTCCAAATGAACCCCTAACATTGAAGGGATTATATTAATAATGGAATGACGATTTTCAAAAAAAAACCACTGAGACCAACTACTAATTCTTATTAAGATTGTATTGTCTCCGCTAAGAACATCATAAATATACTATTATTCCAACTAAAGAAAACTCAATAATAGTAGCGTGTAGGCTTAGATGGAGGCAGAAATCCATTCAACCTGAGCGTAATCTCTAAACAAAATTGGATGAAGTTAGTAAGCTGTTGGAAACAACAAAGTTATTCCGGTAGGAGCACTCAAAACAAGACATCACCACAGGGAATTTATTGAAAAATAACAGAGTTTGAAGGGATTAGAATACAAAGCTTACTTATTGCAAGTTCGTATTCTTGATCTCTTGATACATCTATTATTACTATTCCTGAATGGTTCAGTTAGTAAGTACACATGCAAACTAAGGAGTTCGAGAGGAAACTTTGCTTATATTAATGAAAGTTATGCTGTGTTACTTATCTAAGTAGAGGAAAATTCACAGCAAAGTCAATTTCCTCCAAATCATTCAGCAAAATAACTGTGCTCACCTAGAATACCGTCCACACTCGTGTACTATTTCGACCACACCCTGTGTGGTAACTCTAGGATAGTTACATCTTCTGAAAGACGAAAAATAGGCGTCCACTTTTCCCAGAAGTCTACCCTGTAAGAAGAAAAATAATAATCAGTTATATTGGACATTAATTATTAATATATAACAGTTAGAAGATAATGGTGGATACAATATTCATAATATTCATGTACATGGAATTTCAAAGATAGCGTTGTCAATTGCTTTCCAAATAATAAAAGTAATGATAGACAAAAATTATTATACGTGAAAAAAAATAATTATTTTCTACACTTAGGAATCTAATAAAATGAAGCTAAAAATTCAGACTCCTAGGACATGAGAAAAAATTTTGAATTAATATTTGTCTTTATCCTTTCAAGACTTCATCACTTTGAATCAACAACAATACTGAGACATAGAATAACAATGATGTGGTCTTTTAGCCAGGGACTGAAGATAGTATTATAAAACATTTTTTTCCTTTTGATGTAGGAAAACCTTGAATCAAGTGTTCCAAATCCTAAAAGAAACTAATATTGTTGAAGATCTAACGAAAATTCCTCTAGTATTAAATAAAACATTAAAAAAATACTACAATTTAAAGGAAGCCAATGATTATTATGTTGCAGATTCTAAGTAGATCTCACTGTTGGCATTTAAGTTCATCTTCTGCTCTTAGTGCCATACTGATATTTTTAAAGGTATTTCTGAAGCTCTTCTTGTATTTAGTTTTATGATTGTGTTTGTATTGTATTTCTTTGGGAAATAATATCGAATTTGAATTCTTGAAATGATGAAAACATCAAGATTAATAATCGACCAATAGCATGATAGAACTTAATCGCGGATCAACCAATAGTAAGAGACACTAAGATAGCTGGCAGATATTGTAGCAGTGATATTAAGGGGCTCCTTCGAGGTCACATAAGCACCTTGGGTTATCGCATAGGGCATAACTTAGATATCAACCGCGGGAGGGATTAGCCATTCACTGTGGAATTAATTAGGATACTCCAATGCAAAATGATATTGGGTGAGAGGGGGGGGGGGTGGGTGAAAGAAGGGAATTCAAGGGGTATTACACCACAATGGATCAGGTAAGTATCGCTATTAATGGATACATGCGGACTGGGGGGAATGCTTATGACATCCTTCGATGGATGAGGGGGAAGGGAAGGAGGGGGAGGAGGAAAAATTGGAGGAGAAGGAGTAGTAGGAGGAGAAGGAAGGAAAGGAGAATGGAGATGAGATTAGATTAGATGAGAGGAATACAACATAATGTCAGCTTAAGAGGAGAGGAGAAGAGGAGAAGGAGGAAGAGGAAGAGGAGGATAAGGAGGAAGAGGTTGAGGAAAAGGAGGAGAAGGAGGAAGAGTAGGAGGAGGAGAAGGAGGAAGAGGAGTAGGAGTAGAGTAGGAGGATGAGAAGAAGGAGGAAGGGAAGGAAGAGAAGGAGGAGGAGGAGGATAGGAATCGGAGGAGATAGGGGAGGAGTAGGAGGAAGAAAAGGAGAAGGAGGAAGATGAGTAGGAGGAAGATAAAGAGGAGGAAGAGAAGGAGGAGGAGAAGGAGGAGGAAGAGAAAGAGGGAGGAAAAGAGGATGATGAGAGGAAGGGAAAGAGAAGGAGGAGGAGAAGGAGGAGGAGGAAGACAAAGAGGAACGAAAAGAGGATGATGAGAGAGGGAGAAATGAAGAGAAGGAGGAAGAGGAGGAGAGGAATAGGAGGAGTTAGGGGAGGAGTAGGAGGAGTAGCGAAAGGAGAATGATGAGGAGAAGGAAGAGGATGAGGAGAATGATGAGGAATAGGAGGAGAGGAATAGGAGGAGTTAAAAAGGAGGAGAATAAGGAGGAGGAGGAGGGGAGGAGGAGGAAGAGGAGGAGAGGAGGAGGAAGAGGAGTAGAAGGAGGGAGAGGAATAGAAGGAGGAGGAGGAGAAGTAGGAAAAGGAGTAGGAGGAAGAGGACAGAAGGAGAAGAAGGAGAAGAAGGAGAAGAAGGAGAAGATGGAGAAGGGGAGGAGATGGAGGATAGGCAGAGGAGTAGGAGAAGAAAGAGATAAAGGTGAAGAAGGAGAAGAAGGAGAAGAAGGAGAAGAAGAAGAAGGAGAAGAAGAAGGAGAAGAAGAAGGAGAGGAAGGAGAAGAAGGAGGAGGTGAAGGAGGATAGAAAGAGTAGGAGGAGTAGTAGGATGATTTCGGTTGAATAGAGCTGAAGTACAGGACAGTATGCGTTGCAATTGAGGCGATAGTTGAGCATCAATGATTGAGGAATGAAGAGATTGTTGGAGTATACGGTGAGGAAGGGCTGAAGGGCATTCATGGATTGGACATACATGAGACATGAATGCATGTGGTGGGACAGCAATTGTTATGAGGAAGGATGCATGCATGCTCTGCCATGATATGATAAGGCACCTGTGCTGTGCCTTAACATACCATCAACTAACGTCAATGCTTCTTGTGCAGATAGATTGCTTCTCATTGAACTACTTAAAGATGACACAATTATTATTACAAAGACGTTCCCTCAAACGTTATCTAATAACGTTGTACTGTCACAGCAGTACCGTGGAATCATACTGTCATAGTCATACTGCCTCTATTTCTACTGTCAAACGAGTCCTGCCATTCCTATGGGTATTTTGTTCTTCTCATTACAAATTTTCGTTAATAATAATTGTCAACTACTTTTCAAGAATAATAGAGGAACCACATCTACCTATAGTTTTGGTTGCCAAAACTATCCATTTTCTGGCTTGGCAGTACCAAACGAGATCAATATTTTTATCCAGATCAGAACAATACCTTTCATATGCATGATCAATGAAAGGTATGATATGCTGATTCAAAATAGTTTATAGCGGTTGGTGCAACCCCTTAAGGTGGGTTTTCGTTACTGCGACCGAGTGCCGCAGCGGAGCCCGACCGCTATAAATAGTGGGGATTTTTCATAAATTCCAATGGCAACGCTGGGTCGGGCTCCGCTGCGGCATTCGGTCGCAGTAACGAAAACCCACCTTCAGCAGTAGACTGTTTTTGCTACTACTTACATTGAAAAAATAACCACCAATCTTCATACTCCTTTATTTATACTCCAATAAATTTTCGATGCATTCAGTAGTCTTAGAATTCATTTATTTGATGTTAATTCAAATTCAACTCGATTCATGGTATTAATAATGTTTCTACGCGAAGGAAAACAAAAACAAACCATGAAAAAATGTTAGAATATGTTGAAGCTCTGGTAAGTAGAGTTTCTCTACACTATGCTCTTATCACTTTGCTCTGGAGTAAAATCAATATTGCATTTCAAATGTTTTCCGTTTCAAACTTTACAGAATTAGCGAGTACAATAGCTTTCGTCAATACAAAAACAAATAAATATTAACAATGTATAGGGTTTTTTTGTACATTAAAGGAAGTAGTATGCGTCCATCAGCATAATATATTTGAGCTTGATTGAAGGGAGCAGATCACCACTCAGGTCACAAATACAATTTAACGTCGATTTTATTTTATTTGGAAATGGAAATATAATTGAATGTTCGCAAGCCTTCTTAGTCACTGTATCACGTTATTCAGGTTCGGATTTCCATAGAATTTCACTCTAAATATTCTAATTTTGCTGCTCAGTTTTTACTCCATTTGCAGTGAATTCAAGTACAGTAAGATTCAAATAGTTCTCTAATGGCGTAAAAATATTCTCTTATCAATTGCTTACGGTTTGTATCCCACAGAACTCCCAGCTACTGTGAAACGGAGATCGAAATTCCTTCCTCAGTTCCAGCTCAATTAGGATCAATTCAGGAGCAATTATTGTCTTGGAACGTGGGAGTTGCAGGCAATTACAGGAAACTCGCTCAATTTAATTCCTCATGTCAAACCCGTATTACATTACCAACTGCAATTCAGTCACAGCTCAGAAAGATGATTGGAATCTCTGAGTTCTGGAACATTTCTAAAATTAGGGATTTTGATGATTGAAAAATATACTACTCAATGAATACTATTCCTGGAATTGAAGAAAAATTTTACATGCATGATACATTTATAAAAAAAGTTGAGCACTGCTAAAAATGTAACCCAACTTGAAAGAGTCAAGAAAGTCTTTTCGAGAATACATTTCATGAAAATTGGTTGTTTAGGTGAAATAAGGGGCGATACATTATACAATAATAGATAGAAAGTGGAAGACTGAAAACATTTTACAGAATAAGAGCAAATGATGATCAATATCAATATTGAAGAGTTTGGTGTAAAAGGGCGAAATTTATAAGAATGGATTCTAATATCAGTTATGTTATGAGAAGATTGAAAATTTGGGAAACTTGAGAAAAATTCCGAAATAAGAGCATCATTTCAATCTCTATTCAGTGCCATCTCTATCAACCTCTATAGCCATGAATTGTAATGGGAACAGAATCACTTTCCATCAATAATGAATCTTCTACTCATAATTGCTGGAACATAACTTAATAATAATTGTTCACAAAATAATGAACTCTTCAAAGTTGAATGATGACCGACTCTATCAGTGAGTTATTATGAATTGTTCTATATTTATGATGAACTCTTTAATCCGATTAATGGATATCATAATGATCCTATCTAATTGAGATTATAATATGAGTATAGTGTTTCAACCCATTATCAAGGAATTTGGATGAACTTTTGAAATTAAAAAGGAGAATCTTATTGCAAAGCCCAGCAATGATGATGAATTATGAGAAATAATGAATATATGTACTGAAAATAATGAAAATGTACTAGCCTAAATAAATATCAAAGTTAATAAATTCAAGGAACGTTATTCAGTTACATTGTACATTACCTGTGGGTTGAAAGGAAGAGCTTGTATGCCTCAACTTCGCCCACAGTTCTTTTGTAATGTAAAAAATTGAAATATATCTATTTCTACGCTATTGATCGCAGGAATTTCCTTAGCAACAAGGAAAATGCTTTCGAAAAAAACCTGTAAAGGAAAAATATGAGTATTCATTTCAAAGACATTCCATTATAATGATTGGCAACTTCCATGTAACAATAAAAGAACTTATAGGTTGAGAACCTCCTAGAGTTAATCTCTTGCTGGTTGGAAAAGAAATGATAGTTCTTCCCTGAACCTATTCAAATCGAAGTCGACTTCGTAATTACAGTATTTCTGGGGGAAAACGGGTAGAAATGCTGAACGAACAAAGGAACGTGCGAACGACCTGATTTCAATAACTTCAATAGGTCGATTTCAATAACGCGGCAAGTGGCGGGAAATTCAAAAGGTGAGAAGAATTAAATGAGAGCCGGGAAAGCCCCGGCAGTCAAGAGGGATCACGTTCTAGGCGACTATACTAAGAAGATGGAGGAAGTTGAAGCGATAAAGCCGGCCCATTAATTAGTGCAGAAGTTTGAGAGCGACTTGAAGGAGGACTTGGAGGAGGGAAGGAAGAGAAGGAGGAGGAGTAGTAGAAGGACGAGGAGAAGGGCACAAAGGAGAAGGAGGAGGAGTTGGAGGAGGCGGTGGAGGAGAAGTGGGAGAAGGAGAAGGAGGAGGAGTAGGAGAAGGAAAAGGAGAAGGTGATGGAGGAGGTGGAGGAAAAGGAGGAGGAAGAGGGGGAGGTGGAGGATAAGGAGAAGGAGAAGGAAGAGATGGAGAAGAAGGCTGAATACCAATGGCAGGTTGAACTCCTGGCGAGGCGCTATACTTTGTGGTGTGGACGGCATTTAATGGTTTGTGAGTGCCTCCCTCCTCCCCCACTACTGCTTTTGTCATTGGGTCATGGATTGTGTGAGAGGAAGAATGAGATGGAGGAGAGAAAGAGGAGGACAAGAAACAAGAGTTTGGTAAAAAACAAGAAAGGGATGAAGGTTATGATAAGAAGGGAGGGAGGAAAAGGAAGAAGAATAAGATGAAAAGGGTGAGAGGAAGAAGGATAAGATAAGATTACTTTATTCATGTGAATAACAATAATAATTATAACTGCTCAGATTCTAGATTACAGAAGTTGTAGGTGATATTATTCTATGGAGTTGGATTAGGAAGAGGACGAAAATGAGGCTGATGAGAAGTGATATTATTCTATGAAGTTGGATGAGGAAGAGAATCGAAGAGAAGTAGGAGGAATTAGAGGATTAGGAAGAGGACGAAAAGAAGGCTGATGAACAGGGAGTGTGGAGGAGAGGAAGAAGGAGGAGGTGAATGTGTTGGGGAAAGTTCAGGAAGGGAAAATGGGTGAGGAAGGGAGAAGGGAGAGGAGAAGGAGGAGAGAGAGGTGAGGAGAAGGAGGAGAGAGAGGTGAGGAGAAGGAGGAGAGAGAGGTGAGGAGAAGGAGGAGGAGAGAGAGAAGAGGAGAAGAGAAGAAGAAGACATCGACAATAAGGAAAAAGGGGTTGAATGAAGTAGTAAATGAGAAGAATGAAGATAGTACAGAAGAAAGGGAAGTTGGATGAGGAAGAGGAGGGAGTGATAAAGAAGGAGGAGGGAGTGACGTAGCAGAAGTAACAGAAAAGTGATAGAGAAAGAGGGAGAGGCGAAGAAGGAGGCGGAGGAGGAGGAGGAGGAAAAAGAGGAGGTGGTGGAGGAGGTACAGGAGGAGAAGGAGGAGGAAGAGGAGGAGGAGGAAGAGTAGGAATGGGAGGATGGGACGGATGAGGAGAAAAAGGAATAGACGAAATGTAGTTTCTGAGATAGGGATTGAGAAGAAAAATAGTTGGGATATGAAAAAGGGTTGCACAGTAAGGTTTTGATGACATATGAATGTAAATGGAGGTGAAAAATTGTTGTGGACTGAGATAGAGAAAGGAATAGAAACAAAACAGAAGTGAGAAGTATTTTAGTATTTTATTGAAGTGAAGAGGATTTTCTCAAATTTGATTACTTTTTAGGAATGAGGGGAGAGGAGAAAAGATGAAAATAGTAAAGTGAAATAAAAATTGTTAATTAAATAGAAAGGAAAAACATGTGTGTGCGAGAATCGATATGATAGAAAGTAGGGAGGATAGCAGAGGGGAAGGATGATGGAATGGAAGAAGGGAATTAAAAAGGGAGCGATATCTGAAGAGGAAGTGATAACTTCGATTGTTGGCGTGCAACAACGAGAAAACTTCTCAATGAGGATGCAACACAAGAACAGGAATCATGAAAGGTAGGAAGTTGATTTTGTTGAGCTTTTGAGCATTTATATTCTTGAGTTGAGCTCTTATTTTGTTGAGCCTTTGAGCTATTATATTCTTATATAGCTTTTACATTCTAAGTTGAGCTTTGATTTTGTTGAGCTTTTGAGAATTTATATTCTTTAGTTGAGCTTTTTTATTCTTGCTTTGCAAGTGAACAAGATGATTCAACCAATAACCCTAATTATAAATGAATTGGAAACAATAACTGAACAGGAAACTTTAGTTCATAGAGAGAACGTATAGAGGAGGAAGATGATAGAAATTCGACTAAGATGATCAAATCTGAATTATTAAGAATATTCAAAGTTAGTGATCAAAAGTGTTTGAAAACTTCAATATTTTAGAAATGATCAACAACTGAGAAAAATATTTTAAATAAACTTGGGACAATAAATATTCTGTTAAAAAGTATATAACATTTATTCAATAATCATACAGTGTTATGATTCCTATCTGTAATAAATTATTTGCATAGTAAATTAATACTGGGTCTTTATGAATCAATATTAATCAGGCTGCTCAGTTTCACCGCATCCCTTCCCGCGTATGGGAATGACATGGCTGTAAACCAGCAAGTTGGGAGTGTGGCCCTTGGTGCGTATTCACCTCAAAGTCTCCCACAAAGTTCCAGTGGAAGCTTTCAAACTTGTACTAATTAATGGGTTGACTTCACCATTCCTCTGCAGGCACTCTCATCTGTTATACCCACATCAAACGGGATTCTCAAATCACAGAGCCAATTGAAAGAAGTAGCTGAACTAGAGAAGTAAGAAAACCGTTGACCTGAGAATATTGATGACGATAGCATCGAAATCGTATAATCTATTCATGTCATTTCTGTTCAATTTTGATATACACATTATTATTCCCATTCCTATACCAATATTGCCTATTTTCCTCTTCTCTTTTTGGAAAACTGTAGTTTATTTGGTATGTAATACCATAGATAACAGACTAGAATTCCTATCGCTCCTATGAACTCCTATCGCTTATCTAAGGTAATACAATATTGTTGAAGTTAATAAGGCTTTTGATAGGTTGCCCGAAAGCCTTCCAATGCATTCAATTGAATTAGGTGAATAAATAAAGTAAGAGAATAAATACGAATAAGTAAGTAAAGAAGAAGAAAAAGAAGAAGAAGAAGAAGAAGAAGAAGAAGAAGAAGAAGAAGAAGAGGATGATGATGATGATGATGATGATGATGATGATGATGATGAAGAAGAAGAAGAAGAAGGAGAAGAAGAAGAAGAACAAGAACAAGAACAAGAACAAGAAGATGAAGAAGAAGAATCTATTCATCTCAATTTCATGTAGCCTTGAAAACCACCGTAAAATTAATCGAAAGACGAGATCGTTACGTATGTTGTATTGGTGCTGTCAGATGACGTCATCTTAAGACAGCTAAATTTATTCAAGATTAGTGTAGTCTTTCCACTTTGAAATAGGGGACTCACTGGGACAAGTCTCAGGAAACAGCTAATCGTCTTCACTAATATTATTGAAAAACGCATTTATCGAATAATTAAAAAAATATACATCAATATAATATTCACCACATGTTTGAGACTAGTTACTACGAGTATATTATTAGTAAGTAGAATGAGGTCATCTCATTTCGTATTATCAATCACACTGACCATTCAACTTATCTAATCGATCAACTTGCTGGCGAGCAAAGTCACATATTACTGGTACTAACTCTGCATAATATAATCGGGGACACTGCAAATAATGATAAATGATGGATAGATCCATCCATTCACAGATGTCAAACTGAGCAAATAGATTTACTTCCAACAAATCAGTCAATGAAACTCGTTATTCAATCATGTACAATATTTCATATGTTGCACTTGACAATGAAATTAGTTTTAATTAAGTTTATATTCAATCAATTTCATTTATTATGTTTGAGCTGAGAATAAAATGTGTAAGTCTACAATGTTTAATGTTTGATTGGATTTCATTGATTTTTTTTATCGGTGGGGAGACCCTTACGGGTAGGTTCCACCTCGCCTAATTGCACATTTTTTTGTGTCGGTCACCCATTCGAAAGTGGTCTTGAATGTTTGTTACTTAACCACATGATTACTTAGCAACCGCTCTCACCGAGTGACCACTGACGTCAGGATTTCATTGATTATCTACTTTTAAGGAATTATTATTCTGCTCATGGCTTTTTTGGCGGAGAGACCCTCTCGAGTGTTCCGCCTCGCTATTATCCAATGTTTTTTTTCGAATTTTCCCCATTGATTTGGGAAATATTGTGAACTTATAGGTTAAGTATGTCCAACACTCAATTGTAACTTTTCATTTTGGAAACATCTCTCAGAAACAAATCTTCTCGATTAATGAATTCACGGAATCACAACTTGAAACTCACAAAACCACAACTAAAATTATTGACTTAATTATTATTACTAAAAACCACAACCACAGTATTGACTTTTTAACAATGATTCAATCCAATTAAGGATAAGATAGAAGTTATTGTAGCATTGACACTATAGTATGATTATTTACTGTACTGTATCACCATTGTGTTATTATGTTATTAGTATAATTATTAGTATTATAGTGAGTACAATATCAGTCTGTTAGCCTCTTGGTAACAGACTCTTTTACAACACAAGATTTAGACAGAAAAACAAATCTATTTTACATAACATGAACACGAATTCACGAAATGAGAGCGAGGAAATACTGATGTTACGAGGGATGAAATATTGCTGGAGTCGTGTTTCACCAAATGAAGGGGAGTTAGGTAGATTGGTTGGTGGTTCCAACTGAATCTCATAAAGCGTTAGGCCTATACACGACTACACCACATATGTTGAGGTTTTGCGGGGAGCTTAAATCGTGAAAACAAAGCGTCTCTAGACCATTTTTCCCTGCTAACAAGGCTCTAAATATACTGCCGCCACTTGTCATTTATAATTTAGCAGCCAGCAACAGCCTATTTCTGTTGTGTTTTGATTCATTCGGTGTCATGAATTCAGCTCTAACGCACTGTAGTTGAAATATCATCGTGTTTGTTCTATCAGGCAAATTACTACGCATCATTATACATCAGAATTCACAGAATATCACATAGAGGCCGACCGCACATTGTATTTCATTTCAAGTGAATTTCAACTAGAAATGAATTTGACATTTTCTCAAATTATTCCTAATAGAGATTATTAAAAATAAACTAGACCTCCTTCTGCAGTGAGAGATTTGTTATTACTGAATATTATTTTCATAGAATATAGAATCCAAGGACTCTTCTACATGCTTCTTGGTATTCTATGTCACAGCCTTACTTATTTACAATCTTTGTGGTCATGTTGGAATTGCATTTATGCTTTTACCACAAGCAAAACTACCGAAGCAACTAGGGAAGCAATTAGGGAAGCGGGTTGGTCCCAGTGGCAGAGGCGAGGCTAATCGGTGAGATTAGATAAGAGATAGATAAGAGAGCGCCTACCACTCCGGTTGTATCGGTGACCGGCTCCTCTAAATACAAAAAATTTATGAGCTTCAAAATCGCTTTCCGGTGGTTTGGAACCTATCTTAAGCTGTAGGACCATTCATATCTCATCATCATCCTTCCATTACCCACGCACAAGCTTAGAGCTTATGTGGGCATCATCCCTAGCAAAAATAACAATGTTCACAAGACACAGATGCAACCATCCCTCTTTTCAAATTATATATTCCCTTATAATTCGTATTCCGCTAATCAAGATTTATTTGAAATCATATCATTCGCCGTATATCACTATTCAGGGAATTAAATAATATTTTGAGATCACAATCCTCTATTTTCTTGTCGTTTTGATCAAATCACAATTCTCACCTGATATGTTGTAAGACTACTACACATCATTAACAAATACGTTGTATCAGACTAATAAATTACGGGCAGTTGCAAGAAAATCTAGGCCTGATTGAATTAAGCTGCCATAAAATGATGTGTAAATTAATTTAACATAATAATTAGTCATAAAAAATACAACGTAATTTACTTATTTATTTAGCGTATGGCTTTTAAAATAGTGAGGAAACCCGAGCAGGTTTGTTTCAGTTCACCAACCAAAAAGCCTATTCACACTTTTCCCCGGTTTCTCAGTCGTTCAATTAACATTTTATGGATCTTATAGCAGTATTGAATCAATAAACATGTGTTTTCAAAGGCAACAAAATGATTGATTTGATAGTTTATTGATCAACTGAGAAACCGGGCAATTGGTTATCGGTTCTGATGGTATACAACTATGAACATTTATGGAGTGGAAAGGCATAGTGTATAGTCATCAAGGTATTTTGGAGGAAGAAAGTGCTCGAGGCTTAAGGTGTACGTTAAGTCTTTAAAAGATTACCACTTACAATCTCTTCGGAGCCAGACTTGTTCGTTGCCATTCTAACCGCAAACCAACTTTATCCTCTAATCACTTATTTCCCCTCACCGGCCCATTTACCTACCTCATCGCTTCCCACAGTCATTCAACAACTATCTTTCCCTCATTAATCTCCAACTCTCTTGTGACCTCACGGATTTTCTTTTCCTCTTCTTCTCGGCATCCACTTTCCATCCAACTTCCCCTATAAGCTTCATCTTTCTTTTTTCCACCCTCAAACTGTAATCTCTTACTGCACCTCACGTTATCATCCTTCCTTCCTCCCAATTCCAATAGAGTGACACACTTTACTCTTTTTCTCTTTTCAAGTTTATTTTTACTCTCTTCATTTTAAAAAATCTTCATTTTTACCTCTTAGGTTCCCTTTACAAACTTGACCTACCAAGACAACATAATCCTTATATAATTTGTAGACCTCCAATCATTTGATAATGAATATTTGAAAGAACGTATTATCATACTTTTTTTCGAATCACTTCACTGCCATATTAAATTATAAAAATCGTATATATACCCTTTTACTACCTACCATGATACATACGAGTACAGAATAGTAAATTTATTAATTATATCAAACATATCAATATGTTCTATGTCATGACAGCATAATCCTAATATCACTTCTAGGCCTTCCAGCATTTGACAATATATACTGAATCAAACCAATGATCCCTCTTCTATCATAAATATCTACAAGAACCTTTTTTCAAACCACTATTCTGTCATAAGCCTTCTTTATAAAACTGTCAAAAACGTTTTCTTCATAATTTTTTCGAGTCATTATTACTGATAAATCACTTATACCATAATAATACCTGCTATGTCTTAAAGCAGGTACCTTTACTTTTCTCTACCTACGAAAGACAGCATATCCCTTATTACTTCTTAGGCCTCCCTGTGTTTCCCTGACTCCACAACTGTCTCCCCGGCTCCCCTCGCCCTCACATCATCTTCTCAATTCCAGCCACCATCTTAAAATACCCTCTCAGTGTGACCTCAGCGACCTGTCCTCTAGCCTAGGGGGAGAGAGAGTTCCCACTAATCAATATGACCGTATATTACTCGGGTTGCAGATGGCCCACCGACCTTTAATAATGGTCCACACCATAATCTTCTTCATTAACCGCGCGCGCCTCTGAGCTTCTTGTCTCCAAGGAACAACAGGCTTAAGTGCCAATCTAATCTAATGCTCGTCTACTGCCTGCTACTGACGGCTGGTCTCAAGACGTTCGTTCTCTAACCACAACACACTCCGTAACGGAGAAGGATAACGTGCGGTATGTCTTTTTTGTGAATTCGAAATATGATTCAAAAGTAGTTCCTATTTGATCAGGTTATGTAATAATTTCTTAGATTTGTAGAATTTTGATGATTGTTTAATGATTTATTGGAAGAAATTATCCCAGTCAATGTCACGGGTTGCTGTTAATGTTTAGGGTTGTGTGACAGAGAGTTCCATGAGTTCCAACTCCGCCCTTTAATAAAGGCATTAAATCAATCACGAGGTCAGACAATGAACTTTAAATCCTCATAGTGTTGTAATATTTACATAATTGATAGCTGTATTGACAGATTGAAAGACAGTTGTACGAAAATATAATAGAATTTGACCACCATAAAAATTAATGTCTTCATTCCTTTGCATAAGATTTGTTCGTTGGTTCCGTTGAATTTCTCGGGAATATTGAATTGAATTGAATTGAAATATATTTATTCTCAAAAAAACAAAACAAAATACATACATTTGAAAGAATACAATACATGAATAAGAATGAATAATCTGAATGAACTGAGATTAATAAATGAGAATATCATTTCACGGCTGTTAGATTCCATTGCATTTCAGTGCAACTGGCCGTATATAACTTTAATATTGTCAAAATGCTACAAAACTTAAGCATACTAAATTTATTACTGATGCAATGGGTTACCAGTATTCTTTTTAAGTCTTCCTAACACTGGGTGGTGATTAGCTTAGCGGAAAGAGAATTCAAAAATAGTAAACAAGACTACTATTACGCTGTAATTCAATACATTGCAAAACACAATGCCTTCATCAAAGTTAGTGACCAAGCATTCAAATGGGCTATTTTTTATTATTATTGGCTAGTGTATTATTGATTGACCATGAGGTTGCAGGCCTAATAGTCTTCACATCATTTTACCACGCGATCATTCACTGGTTTCAATCCGATTATACGGAAATGTAACAGAACGTGGAGCTCGTTTTATGCATGTGTACTCGTACGGACGATAAAAATCGCAACGTTTTAAAATACATTGGAGCAAATGAGCGCTTTTATGAAAAATGCTGAATAAGACCGCTCATTTGCTCCAATAATGTACTTAGAAACTCCAATGTATTTAGAAACTTTGGATTTGTACAAAACGCATGCATGAAAGACCCCTAAATGAGAGGATTTCTCTTGTTTAATAGAATTTGAAACATGAGTGTATTGCAGAACCCTACGATCATTAAAGAGTTTCTAGTAAAATATTATAAGGAAGCGTTGTTTAATCCTAATTGATCATTTCTATGGAAGGAAACTTATCATTCTATGATAGAATTGATCATTTCTAGAAAGATCATTTCCATCAAATCATTCGAATATGACTGAATCAATCCCTGAAAGATTCAATTAGTACAATGGATGCAAGCCACACCACAGAACTCATCTTTAATGCATCTTCCAAACCTACAGAAGCATCAGCCACAAGTTCATTGCGATTATATTTGAATGCATTCAACTGCTTCTCTCAACTCCATGCATTAGTCATCAGCTAGAATAGGTAGTCAATTTGTGAACAGGGTTTCGAGGATGATATTGTGGTCAAATAAAATAGTAATGGAAATCTCTAGCTAACAAGTAATAGTTCCAGACTGTACTGATGTGGCCTTCGTCTAGGTTGTGTATGCATAGCCAGGATTTCGGGAATATTATTGTGGTCAAGTAAAGTGGTGTATTCATGTTGGAAATAGCTATATAGCTTACCTATCATAGTTCCAAAACGTCCTGATGCGTCATTTCACAGTGGTCAAACGAGAACGTTGAACTATACTCTAAATCACTAACCTATATAGATATTATGTCTTATCTAGGTCTATTAGGTCTAATAGGTGACCTATATTATTTTCTAAAAATTAATAATAATAATAATTTCTCTTGCGTGGGGGAGCCATTTCAGGTGGCAGGGTAGCCTTAGCCCCCCCCCCCCCAAGATCGGATGAATAATTAGAAATAGCGGGCCTATCAATAATATAAACAATTTTCCCGGGGAAATCCCCGGGCCACCTTTACATGGGGGTATTCCATACCTCCTCATACCCCCTGGTGTTTCCCCCCCTCAAAAGTTTGGTGAAATGGCGCTCCTGTTTTTATTTAGATGAAAATTGGAAGGAGGAGACGGATTCAAGGCAGCAAGCATACAAATGAAGGAAGCGAGAGGAAAATAATAGAGACTATGTAGTTCTCCTCCCTTTAATATTATTGTCAAAACGAGAGGGAGGATCAACACTTTTAAACGGAAAACTATGAACATCATTTCTTCAATCCTTATGCCCTTATATCCTTATACCCAGATTCGATCCGTATGAGGACTCTCAAAGTTCCATTGAGGAGAGTTGCATTATGGCGGTCATAAGAGAGGGGGGACTACTGGTAACTACCGGGGACGGATAGCACGAGTCACTTCTATTGGCTAAAACAAAATTACCGATGCTGCTGCGTGATGCTGCAAGTTTTATGTTGGACATAACGTTGGCTAACCGCAGTACACCGGAGTTGTGGTCTGAGAATACAGTGACAACAACAGAAAGGTCACCAGTGACTATGGGGAGGGGAGGAGGGGTGTGGGTCACTGGTGACGATGTAAGAGAGTTTGAAAGTGGTTTGCGAAGCTCTTTGCCAGCGCTTCATTTTCCCTGAGGGAGCAGTAAGGGAACAGCGTCGTTTTCTTGTGTGTGTCATGCAGACTGACCTGAAGTTTAGGGTCGCCGAACAGGATGGACGTGTCACTTCCGCACGACCCGCTTCGCTCGCTCGCCAGACCCCTTCCAACCCCCCCCCCCCCCAACGACCCCTTCAACTGCAACCGCCAACTCATTTCTTCTTCCAACTTTCTTTGACACATTGTTGCAGAGCAGAAACATTCGCCCTGTTGTTGTTGTTGTTATTATTATCTTGAAATGTTTCAACGAAAAGAGATGTGACCAATTGGAAGAAACAGAGCAAAAATGCAGTAGAGCCTCGATATGCAGTCTATTTGAAAACATAACAGCTGACATGAAAGAGTATTTCTTGTAGGATCCATTTAACTTGTCATAAAACATATGATCGACGAGCATATGATCACAATACTTAACCTACAAATGCTTAATCTCGCAGATTATTGAAAAGGTCTTTTAAAAAGTTATTCTTTGAAAGGTGTTCTTTAAAAAGGTCTTTAAGACTTTCAAGCCTTCTGATTATTGTGCCGAAATCACTGTTTAATTATTACTGGATCAGCTGATTTATGACGAGTTAATTGGATCCTGCTATAAGATATGTACAGTCATATGTCTTTGAAACGGTGGTGACTGGCAAGCATGATATATTGTATGATTCATTTAATTTGGCGCTTGACGATCAATAAACAGCTGATGTTTTGTATCTTGGACACAATAATCCAAAGACTTTTTTAAGTCTTGAAGAACTTTCAAGTCCTTAAAAGACTTTTTCAAAGAAGACCTTTTTAAGAAACCTTTTTAGAGTCTTTGCTATAATCTGCGAGATTCAGCATTTGTAGGTTAAAAGTATTGTGTCAAAGCTGCGTAACATCAGCTGTTTACTGATCACCAAGCGCCAAATTAAAGGAATCACACTATAATAGGTGTGTCTGTGCGCGTTACCAACAAACAAGTGCATGTTTACCGCCTTGATTAAAAAACCGCTGCATTAACAAAAATCTACTAAACACTTTTCTGAATACAGCTTAACAATAGAATAATGAGGTGATATATGAGGACCACCAATTCAATTACATAGAATCTTCTCTCTCCTGTTTCTTCTTATAATCTTGGAGTGGTCCGTAGCCGAGGGCGATAATCCAAAGGTTCCGTGACCAATCAGCGAACAAGAATTTACAAAAGTTGCTATTGGTACAATATTATTGTTGTATTTTTAACCAATTTACTTTTTGGCAATAAATATTGATTTGATTTGATTTGGTCACATCATCATCATATTATAAATAATGTAATAAACGTTGATACAGATGAAATAGAATGAATTAGATTTTTGTGATCAATAATATCGATCACATAGAATTAGAGCACATGGAAAATTCAATATTTTCACGTGGTAACATCCTAAAGACATATACATTTGAAAACTTTCAAGAGTGGCTCTTTTAAAGAGAAAAGAAGGAGTTTCTAAAATCTTCATCTTCATTTTCAAGAACTTAAAATTCAAGAGGAAAACAATTTTATCAATATTAGAGAGAATGATATTGCGACCTACAAAATAAAATACTTGCAGTAGAGGAAATGTCTGCAGGTTCTTTTATTCTAAGAATATTCATTGTCGAGAAAATAATGAAGTCACAATTTCCCTTCTTGGCTGGGAAGGAATGAATTCATTTCTGCATGTTGCTCCGCTGCTAACAGCAGGAGAAAGTAAGGAGATGCCATGCTCTTGCTCTCAGGAAAACATGCAAAGACTGAAGATATAGAGCTACGTAAAATACACCGAACATGTAAGGGTGAGATGTCGCCATTTATTAGAACGCTGGTTGTCGCGCAACGTATCCTTATAGAATATATAAGTATATTTCCTTACATTATGTATACCGTCTTATGCAATATATCACCACCGTGAATTTATTATTCGCAGAGGCGAGAAGTGGTATGTGACAACAGAAAAACATGAAAAAATTGCCAACTTGGCAAGAGTGAGTGCACACTGGATAAAGTATGATCGAAAGATGGGAGCTCGTTCTATGGTGTTCAACAAATTTACGAAAGATTGAAAGTCTTGGAGTGTGGAGGTTTATTGGTACAATTTATTTACTGGGAAAGGATGTAAGAGATCTTGATGGTGTCACATTCAAATTCACGCTGATAAACTAGAGAGTGTTCTGTCAACTCCAAACTTAATCAAATTAATGTAGTTACCAGTGAGTTTTTTTTCTGGTTTAAAATTTTTCATTGCAGTATATTGATAATTTTCAGATTATTGATAATATGCTTATTTTTACTTGAAAACTTTCATATTATCTTATACAATATTCGAAATTTGTCTAGAGTTTGGTTTCGGAGTGAAAATTGTTGTCTTTGTGAAGTACGCTAAATAATCTATTTGGACTGTTTTTATAGATTGGAGGAGGGATAGTTTTGGGTATAAGCCTGTTGGTCCTCCCATCAAGAATAAATTGTGAATTTCTGAAAAAATAATATCAAACAACTTTATACTTTTACTTGAATCAAGACAAATTATTGACTACTTTGATAATCAATGTCTGTGAAGTTTAGAAAATTTTAAAAATGTTTTATCTACAATTCAATAATATAACGAACTATGAAGGAAACAATATGGCTCTTCTACCAGACAGGCAAGTAGTATAGAATTGTCACTTCTGGACCCAACTCTGGACCCAACATGGCCGCTGGACCCAACATGGCCGCTGGACCCAAGATGACCGCTGGACCCAAGATGGCCGCTGGACCCAAGATGGCCGCTGGACCCAACATGGCCGCTGGACCCAAGATGGTTGCTGGACCCAAGATGGCTACTGGACCCAAGATGGCCACTGGGCCCAAGGTGAGCGCTGGACCCAAGATGGGTGCTGGACCCAAGATGGTCGCTGGACCCAAGATGGTTGCTGGACCCAAGATGGCCGCTGTAACCAAGATGGCCGCTGTAACCAAGATGGTCGCTGTAACCAAGATGGCCGCTGTAACCAAGATGGCCGCTGTAACCAAGATGGCCGCTGTAACCAAGATGGCCGCTGTAACCAACATGGTTGCTGTAACCAACATGGGCGCTGCAACCAAGACGATTACTGTAACCAACATGGATGCTGTAACATAGGTGATCACTGTAACCAACGTATTCACTGTTACCAAATCTGATTATGTCTCCTAAATGACCGCTGTAACCAAAAAAAAAAAAAAAGTTTTCCCACAAATCGGCTGCTAATCAGACAAGCAGACTATCTCACACTTAATTAGAATCTAATATTAAATTTCTATTATACCTGCTTCCACGAGTTCAGAGACTATTGAATTTATTTCAGCTGAATGGTTATCATGACCAGCCAACTGTGAACCAATCAACAAAGCTAATCTTTCAACAAGCTCGTTTGCATTGTCAAAGTAAACATAGTTACGACAATTGGTTGTTTTATTTGCTCTAACCATATTTAATTTTGATTTGATTTTTCCTATTCCTTTCCCACGTCCTTTGTTATCATCATCATCATCTTCATCATAATCATATTCATCATCATCATCATCCCCATCACTGCTTTCATTCTTATGTGATAATCTTACATTCTCAGATGATACATTTCTATAAAATGATTTATTCATAACGTTAGACAAAGAGGCAATAGGATTTGAATGATCATATTTATCATCTTTCCCTTTTGCTTTACCACTCTCTTTCATATATCTATGCAAATCTCCAATGGAAGATGATAAGTTTGATAAACTTGTTTCAACTTGAGTTTTTTCTCGTGGTGTTGATGAAGGCGGCAGCTGCTGCTGCTGTTGTCTGATCAAATCTTGCATAACATCTGCTGTTCCTTCTTCTTCTTCTCCTGCTGCATTACTTGCATGCATTTGCTCTCTGCTATTCCAGATTGACCTTCCCTTTTTTTTACGACTTCTGTTATGCTTCCCAACAGTTAATTTTATAGACGGAAATATTTTTTTTATAACATTTGTGTATTTAAATCCTCTTCCAGTTTTCAAATTATTATGTTTATTCAAATGAATACGTGTCTGCATTAATATCCGCTTATACTGTCTTATTGAGCTTACACCATATAAATCTGCATTTGGTTTATTTCGAAAATGAGTTCTAACAACCCACGTAGATAATGGATATTTATTTGCGTCAACATATAAATGCTTATTATCAAATTTTACCACCGAATTAGCTCCAAACTTAAACTGATTGCTTTTCCTATCAAAACTTAATCCAAAAGAGACGTTTTTCTTCTTCACAAGAAATTCATTTACATATTGTTGCGTTAATTTCTGTAGATTATTTTGTGGATATGATTTATCATCATCAACTATATCATCTGAACTTATCTCCTCCTCATTTCTTTCTCCATAATTATTTGGTTCAGTATTTTCTATAGTAATTTGTTTCTTATTCTTATCGCGATTATCAAAAGAAGTTTTCAATTCTGTAATCGGTTTTATTATAGGTTTAAATGTATTTTCTAACTCTCTTTCATAAGCACTTCTGCTACTAATTAACTTTTTATGTTTATTAATAATCGAATTTCTTAACTTGCTAATAGTGTTCTGTAACAATTTTGATTTCGTCTTTAATTGATTACGAACATGATGATTATTTAAATCACCATCAGCATTAGCTGCTGCTGCTGCTGCTGCTGCTGCACCAACGTTAATAATATTCAACTTTGACAAAGTCTTGGTTTTCATCTCTACACTGTTTACACACGTAAGTTGTATTCAATACTAATAAATTTCTCTAGCATACATGCACACCCCTATATGTTCTAGCTAATAATGATTTCACATTCAAAACCATTCTTATACTTACCACATTGGGGTGTTAATTCAAGATTGATTGTAATGAATGCTTTCTTATTAGAGCTCCATACACTATTACATATCTTATGGAATGTTGCAAAACTCATATCTGACACAACATAATCTCTAAATATTAATTTTAAATTTTGTAAATCAGTTCTAAATAAAATAATATAATTAACATTGTCCCTTAGACCATGTTTCCCGGTAGCGGCATAAGATTGAACCAGATAAACACAATCAAGATTGTAATGACGTCCAGTGCAAAAAAAAGATGTAATTTTAGATCGACCTTCGAATATTATATCATCAAAAATTACTAATGAATTTCTTCTCAACTTTTCTGGAAGTGGGATATTATCAATATCACCGCACATAAATAAACCAATATTTTTCAAACCACTAAAAATCATTTCCAGTAATCTGTATTTTGGTTGATGCAATGATCTGCTATACAAATACACATTTTCAAATCTCAATGCATTTTCATTAACAATCAATGATAACAAAAGAGAAGTTTTTCCACATGCACTCGGTCCGATAATAAGACAGCGTAATTGTGCTGGTAAATATCTACCGTTTTTTCTATCCTTATCACAATTTGGTTGTGAACTAGTGTTTAACAATAATCCATCAAAATCTAATAGACTAATTTCTTGCTTTGATAATGGTGATGATGAGTTCTGGTTTTTGCATAAAGTTTTAGAAACTTTTGATTTAAGCGACATAATGAGCAGAAAATAAAATAATCTCTCTTTCTCTCTTTCTCACATAATATGTGCACGCACAGTTTGACATCTACTCGTCAACTAACCGAAATATGTTAATATCTAATAACTATATGGATGAGGAGTGTATACACACAAAAACAAAAGCACAGTTTCGCTCTCAATGCACAAACTTTTAAAATATCTGTGAAATTAGACAAATTCACAAGCATTTGCTTTTTTCTCGGTTTCTTATCATGCTAATTTAACAAAATATTCTCTAGTGCTTTATGTTAGTAAATTTTGTAATGGAACCCAGGAATTAAATTTATCTGAGAATCCGAGCCATTTAATCAATGCATGATTATTTTTCTTTCGAATAATTTTTTCAACTAAATATACTTTTGTTCTGTTGGTGTTAATTTAGTTTTCAATAATTCATCTGCATAAAATGATCCGCTAATCTCATTATCATCTAAATCAGATATTTTATAAACAATCGGTGTAGATGTAGATATTACTTGTGTTACTCGAAAAAGCTCAGGTGTAAAATTCATTGTATAACCTTTGAAAATATGTTTGTGTCTACTAATACGAACAATATCATTTACTCGAAATTTTGCTCTATTAGAATTTTTAGATAATTTATCTAAACGTTTCTTATGATAACTATTAATTCTCGATAACACAATATTACTATTTTCATTATTCACTTGTGAAGGCGCCATACCAATTATTCGATGTTTTCGGTTGTTATATTCAGAAATTAATTTGTCTATAATATCAACCCAATTATATGTCCCTGCAGCAGTAAAGTATTTAAATAAACGTGTTTTGACAGTTCTTATAAATCTCTCTGCTGTAGAAGCTTTTTGAACGCTATATACACTGTACTGATTAATTTTAAATTTATTCACTAAAGCTTTTATGTATGGATTATAAAATTCGGATCCATGGTCACATTGTAAATTGCGACAATGTTCCGCTTGTAATATGGGCTCAAGTGCTTGCGCAACTTCCTTTCCTTGCTTCGATTTCAAAGCAATTGCGTATCCTTTTTTTGAAAAACAATTAATAGCTGCCAGAAAGTATTTAAAGTTTCTATTTTGCTTTGATAAGAATGATAAGTCCCCCAAGTCAATCTGCAGCAAATCGTTCTGATTTTTAACAACTGTTGGTCTAGTTATAAAATTTTTTTTAACTTGTTTATGTAACTCATCAGCAATTTTATTTCGCACTCCCTTTGATGCGGGTTTGGTTATTACAGTTTTATTTGCTTTCTGCATAATAAAATACTTCTTCTGCACTATGTCTACCTGTGTAATCAATCCAACTGTTCTCAAGCATCTGTACATTTCAAGGCTAACTGCTTACTAACCTGCCACAATGTAACATTGCTTGTCCAACACACAGACAAAATTAACTTCTCTTTTGCGCTCTCACCCTGCATGCAACAATATTTGCTAACAGGTGTTGGTGTGCACGCAACTTATTACCCGCATAACTGACCCGCATAATGCAATGTAATTAAATGTACTACATGCTTGAAAGCGATAATATGTTGAGTGACAGTACTTAACTGCAAACTGGTCAAGCAAGCAAATGGATTACGTAATAATAATAATAATAATATACATCATAATTGAGAATAATGTTTATTCTGATACATTAAAAGTTCATCACAACAGTGTTACTAAAAACAAGAATTTATTAACTAATTTCGCCATTCAACTCTATCATAGTATAGAGTTTCATTTAGAATATTTTTGACCATTTTAAAAGCTACTACAAATTAATTCTTCCAAGTACTCATCTATTGAAATGTTATTTTCAATTAAAAGACTTTTAATTTCGATATTATCCTAGTCAATTTCCTGCAAAACAATTACCGACAACATTCACCTCTGGTCTTCTTGAGGTTGTAATTATTTGCTTCAATTTTGCATCTATAACTTCTTTGCAACATGGATACAAGTGGAAACACATGCTTGAGTATTTTTCACCATGCAAAAATAATTTTAATTCAGATTGTGTAAAAATTTCGTTCACACTATACATTAGACACTTAAATTCGAATTTAATGTTGCAATAGCACCAGTGTGCAGTCATTTCTTGTGCGTGTTATATCTGAAAAATAGCACAACAAAATTTTCAAAGATATTCAATGCATTTGGTAATTATAATGAAAATCATGAATTTTTTATTTAGCATAATCAAGGATTGTAGCTCCCAGATAAATCGGTTTGTTTAGATAACATTCTGTTTTCGCGAGACTTACTCCAGCTATATCTGTTTAGTTTGAATTTTCCCCATCCACCATAGTTTACAGGATGCAATAAAGTTGATGCTGTTATTGTTGTTTTGATGACGATAGTGATAACGATGACAATGAGCAGGTGCGAAGATGTTGTTTGTTTTGTTTGCAATGAATGCAGTTCACTTGTTCCGCTTACGTAGTTTGCAATCTGGAGATGCGGGTGCAATCTTGCATCTATTCTTCTTCTTCTTCTTCTTTTCTTCTCCTCACTGCATAAGCGTCTGTAAAATCAAAAACAAACAAATCAGTTCTGTTGGAAATCTGAGAGAGGGAGATATTCCAGTATAAATACACAGTACAAATATTTATGTTTCATCACTTTCAACTTGGTTGCGCTGTTGTTATTAGTGACTACAATCATTCTATCGATTCTATTCCATCAGTTCAACTCCTTCGTTCAATCATGTGCTCAACAATTCAATGCTATTACTTTTAATTGTGCAGCGATAAAAAGAAACAGGCTTTTCCGCTAGAGTTACTTTCCTTCAATCATAACTATTTGGTACAATCTGCATATAGCAAAACAAAACTCGGTCGTAGACCGGTGCTACGTATATCACTTCCTCAATGGGAAACGGTTAAACAACTTAAGAAGAAGAAGGCTGCTCTGGCTCTCGCGAGTGTCCACTCAGATGTCAACAATCCTGATACATCTCCATTTGTCAAGGCGCATAACCGCATGATGCTTGATGAAGCGTCTGAGTTATCATCACCCTCTACTAGCAACCAATCAACAGAAGGCGCGGATGGAGCAACAGCAGCAGTAAATTCAGCTTATGGAGAGGAGGTAGTAATACCTCACACACAAGACGAGGAAGATTGCATAACCGAACAACAGGTAATTGATGTGTTCTTACCAAGAAGATACAATCAGTTCATTAGAGAAGATAATATTGAGGACTTTAACAAGAGAACCTTTGAGGTTGTGTTCACAAAATCAATTAACGAGTACACAAATGTACAATTAATTGAAGTATTGTAATAAATTACTTGTTATGTGTGTACTATTGTTACACACACACACACACACACACACACACACACACACACACACACACACACACACACACACACACACACACACACACACACACACACACACACACACACACACACACATAATAACAAATTTGATAATACTTCAATTAATTGTACATTCATAATGTACAATCAAATTGTCTTTGTGAACAATGAAAATTTTTTTATTATATCAATAATAAATTACCATTCTTGCTTTAAATGATTTTTCATTTTACATACCTTGTTTTTGATTAGCTGATCACTGATATTTGCAGTTGTACTATTTACAGTAGTAATTGTAATAACAGCAACACTAATAATCACAGCTGAATAACACCAAAACTGCAGACACACAATCTATTGTCGATGTTGAAGTTCACACTAATAAGTCACAAATATATAGAGAAAATGATTGTGATAGTTGAATGTAAGTTTTATTCGTTGTAATCAAGAAACAGAATATGTGTAACTATCTGGTAGAACTCAGTTCACACACTGATGAGTAGAGAGCTAATGCATACGTTTTTATACCAATATTTTTCTATGAGTGCAGGTGCGTGCGCACGCTTTCACCTGTATGTCTCATTCTGTACGTGAAAGTTCGTTACTTTGTCATTAACATGCGAGTGATGTATGCGTCATCACTCATCAATTAGCACAGCTGCAATGACAATATTAATAATATAAAAAATTGTTCTTTGTTTAGTATTAATTGTGGTGTGATAGTGAACATTAACATGTTTTGTGAAAATCACGCTGAAGAATTAACGTGCTGCAGGTTAAACAATGATAACAAATGTGATAGTATAAATCATCATAGGTATAACACCAACTATAGTCTTATAATGCACACAGACGAATTTTTAAAAAAACAACAGAAATTATTAAATGTTTTGTATGTGTGCATAGTAAGCATAGTTGCACTATTGATTTATATTACTGCATTAATTCGGATTAATAAGTTATCACGTGAAGATAATTTAACTTTCAAAGATGTGGTTTCAAACAAAAGTTTCACATTACAAAGTGTTTCGGTTACTTAATATTACTGATAATGTAACAGACGAATCTGATTTATTTTCAAATAATTTATCTTATAATGAGAAATTGAAGCATGATTCATTGGATTATATAAAGCGTGTATTTCAAGTGCAAAATATTTCAATATCAACAATCACTTTCATGATGAGATTAATAATTGGTATGATAGTTTAATGTTGAAAATGACAAGCATTTGTGGTTTTAATAATGAGTATAGAGATATTCTAGCTGGATGTTTTACACAAACATCAATTGAACACATAAATACAGTATTGAATAAATCGATGGTTTTCTGTGATAGGAGATGATGAAAAAGTTGATATACCTAATTGTCACATCAATTAATTGCTCAGTAATGTACATACAGTAGTTGAGTGAGCATGGTAGTTGTTCTAAATACTGTCGCTAGAAGGCTGAATCATAATAAACAACAAAAATTAGTGGTAGGGGTGTTTTATCTACTGCAAAAAATTTAATTGGTGATGTAGCTTCATTGGCTGGTACTGCAATTAATAAAGGTATTGATTATTTACCATATGAACTCCATTTTCCAACTTACAAATTCTGCGGGCCCGGGACCCGTCTCAGAGCTCGTTTAGCCCGGAAAGATAAACCTATTAACTCACTTGATCGTGAATGTCTGGCCCACGATCTTGCGTATGAAAAATTTTCAGATACGAAAAATAGAAGTCAGGCTGATAAAAAACTAGCAAATAACGCTTGGGAGATTGTAAAGGACCCTAGTAAATCACTTAGTGAGAGGTCGCTAGCATACTTAACTAACATTATGAATGCTAAAAATAAATTTTTTGGTGGTAAGGTTAGAAAAATTCGTAGAAGCCGCAAACGTAGTAAAAAGTTGTCAACAAAAGCTGTGAGAAGTAGTGGTGCATCTGTAACATCGAAACTGAGAGACAGTGCACGTTTGAAAACAATTCAACATTTATCAAATAACATTAAGGGTCGAGGCTTTTATTTAGCACCATATCCAGAAAATTACGGAGGAAGTATTCGTCATCTCAAACTACCAAAAAGACGAAATAATGTGTCTAGGACACGGCGCTGAACGCAACCCGCAAAACAGAAGACGCATGAGCAGGACACAGATTACGCGTAAGTAATGAAAAAAAAGAACAGACGCAGTCGTGGACTCTCCAATCACGATTTACTAGCATATGCAAAGCAAATGCGTATACAATTACGTGGAGTTTATATGCTAGATAATTTACCAAATAAGGTTAATATAAACGAAAATGCGATTATTAATTTATCTCGAACAGGTTTAGAAGGTAGTCATTGGGTGTGTTTTAGAAAAGTGGAAATATCGTTGAGTATTTTGATCCAATTGGTAATCTAGCACCTCCGAAATTATTACTAAAATATTTATGTAGAAAAACAATGCTTATAAATCTATTATAATTATACATCAGTTCAAAAAGTAGACACAAATATTTGTGGTCAATTGTGTTTGCTTTTCTTAGCAAAACAATTCTGAACTAAAAGTATTTATTATCTATAAAAAAAAAATAATAATGAAACTGAATAATTTGCAAGCATATTCCAAAATTTTCGATAATGTTTTAGAAGGAGACATCGATAGTTTTAGTTGAATCAATTATTGAATTTGCAGTTGTGCGCATAAAAATAGCTATACAATGTCTCCTTCTAAAACATTATCAAAAATTTTGGAATATACTTGCAAATTATTCAGTTTCAACAATCTTTCAAAACATTTAAAACATTTTACAATACAGCTCTAATTATAGAATATAACGAAATTAATTCGTTAACATTAACAGTTGTGAACAGACAGTTACCAGGTGAACATTATAATATTATGAGTAGACTTGTGACATTAAGTGATAATTCTAGTGAATTATATTTAACTTTATAAGAACCAATTCATTTGCAAAATGAATCGAAATTGAATGGTTAATTTCACATGTTACAATTCAATAGCGAATATTAACGAAGGTATTAACAATAGAATCAAATACGGTGATTTAGATTTGGCCTTGAGAAGTGGTGCTTATGAAATTGAATCAATTATTAAGGAGATTAAAAAACATTTACCAGCCGAACATGGATTAAAAATAATTGCAAATAATAACACAATGCAATGTGAAATCTATTCAGATAAACCTTTAGATCTGAGTGCACAAGATAGTTTAGCAGAAGTTTTAGGTTTCGAACGAACATGTTTAGCACCTAATAAATGGCATTATTCAACGCAAATAGTAAAGATAAGAAGAATAAGTGCAATACGAATTTTATGTAATTTAGCTAGTGGTTCGATCTCTCATGAGGGAGACGAGAGTCATTGTATTTACGATTTTGTACCGTCTGTACCACCAGGATATTTGATGATAAGAAGACAATCACCTGTAATTTACTTACCCATAAACACAAATACAATTACTAGCATTTATGTAAAGATAGTCGATCAGAACGGACGCCTAGTCGATTTCATGGAGATAGAGTGAGCGTATGTTTACATATTAGAGAGAAGAAAAAGAAATGGGAGTTGTAGTGTATAATAATAATACAACATCAAGAAATATTGATGCAACACATATTAGTTGTTATAAAAAGAAAGGTGTAAGTCATATGCACAAATCGAAAAATCACAGTTTACGTTCAACTACGTTAAAGGTAACACCTCGTTACGCAAGAATTCTCAGAGATTTAGGATTTAAAGTCAACCCAAATCATGTCAGCATTAAGTGAAATATTGAATATTGATGGACAAATTAGTATAGATTCATCCATTCAAGAATATGAAGTTCATTCCTTTGTACCATACACAAACTCAAATTTTAATAGTTCAGATGAGATAAGAATAAGTATTCAACCATCAGAATTATTCAGTTTACCTTGTGAAAGTCACTTATATGTGGAATTCAAAGTAACATGTAAAAAAGATGAAATTGTAAAGAAGAATGAAACGTCATCGGAAACAACAACAACAACAAGAGTTGTTCCAGCTCAGTATACTGTTAATTCTAATCCTATAGCGAATTTATTTTCAGAAATTCGATTTGAAATTGGTAGTCATGAAATACAACGCCTTCGTTACCCAAATATTGCTTCACAGATGAAAGCATATCTATGTCAACGTGCAAGCATTGACACAAATTCGTTTGAATTGGCTGGAATTAAATCATCTGGCTGGATTAGTGCAGATCATAAATATCAATTTTTAATACCTATGAAAAGGTTAATGGGTTATTTTGAAGATTTTCAACAGATTCTTTTACATGTTAAACAAGAATTAATACTTGTTCGTACATCTCATGATAAGAATTTAATTCTCAGTGCAGAAGCAAAATACATAAATATAGATATTACCAAAATTTGTTGGAGGATGCCATTTGTAAAACTTTCTGATTCATTACAATTGAGAATGTTGAAATTATTAGATGATGATCATCCATTGCCTATAGGGTTTAGACATTCTGAGGTTTTTGAATACCCTCTTTACCGATTGCTAAGAGTCATTCTTGGGTAGTGAAAACATCATCTTTCCAAGACAGACCAAGCTATGTTGTAGTAGGTTTCAAACTGAGCGGGAGAATCCGTTAGGTAAGACAATGGCTGAATTTGATAATGTATCTATAATTAATATGAAATTATTTCTTAATAATGTTTATTTTCCTTATGAAAATGTTCAATCCAAACTGGAGATATTTTATCAGATGTTTCTTAATTTTTCAAAAGCTATTATAATTTAAAAGTTAGTGATGAATATGGTCTAGCGTTAACATTCGATGATTTTAAAAATAAAGCACCATTATATGTTATTGATTGCAGTCATCAGTCAGAACTATTAAAATCAAATGCCGTCGATATAAGATTAGAGTGGGAATGTAGTGTAGACGTAAAGGCAAACACAACAGCATATGCTATGCTAATATCAGATAAGCTCCTCACATATAAACCACTTACAGGTATTGTAATGCAAGTTTAAATTAATTCAGTTTAAAT
Organism: Laodelphax striatellus; assembly: GCA_017141395.1. NCBI lineage: Eukaryota > Metazoa > Arthropoda > Insecta > Hemiptera > Delphacidae > Laodelphax > Laodelphax striatellus. The sequence goes on along the minus strand of CM029538.1, from coordinate 13,239,755 downwards.
TAATATGATCTTCTAATTTCTGTAGCATTAGAAACCGTTTCATCTATAGTTTTTTAGTACTACTAATTATTGCATATGCATATGGGTTGTGTACTTCAACTACACAATCGAATTATTGTTAGTATCATAATGACAGTCGATCGATTTGGAAGACCGTTAGGAGCTAGGTCCAGCGGTTTTGATATTGATAATAACGAAAATAATAATATCATTAATGGTAAGCGAAAACGCACACGTACAAGAGCAAAAAGTGGTGATAAAAAATCAAATATTACACCTCAATCAGCTTCGAATAATACTAGTAGTAGTACAACTACTACTAGTATTATTACATCAAAGTCTGAAGAAACGCAAACCGACAATGGTGATTGGTTAGGAAATTATGAAAATTGGGATGATTTTATTAGTTCATTAGTAAACGGTAGAGGTCTCAATGTTCATTCTAGACGAATTGTGAATTTAGGTGCACCATTGGAAAATACTGATGCAATAAATAAACAATATCTATCAGATATAATTGTGAATGAGAAATAATTAATTATAGATAATGTGTTGGATCAAACATCAAGATTAGTTCAAAATAAAGATGTTGTGAATAAACAATACTTATTGAATGTTATTGAGAATGAAAAGAAATCTATTAATAATGATTTACTGCAACAGTTAAACAAAGTAGTGGAAGATAGGGATTTAGTTGATAAAAAATATGTGTTAAACGTAGTTGGAGATGAGAAAAATTAATTAATAACGATTTACCACAGTTGATAACTAAAGTTGTGGAAGAGAAGGATTTAGTAAATGAACAATATGTATTGAATGTAGTTGAGGATGAGAAAAGTCAATTAATAATGATTTACCAAATCAGCTAACTAAAATAGTGGAAGAGAAGGATTTAGTGAATAAACAATATGTGTTGAATATAGTTGGGGATGAGAAGAAGTTAATAATTAGCAATGATTTACCACAACAGATAACAAAAGTTATGGAAGAGAAGGATTTTGTTAATAAACAATATATATCGAATGTAATAGGAGATGAGAAAAGTTAATTATTAATGATGTATTACAACAGGTGGATAAACTTGTGGAAGATAAGAGTTTAGTGAATAAACAATATGTGTTGAACATAGTTGAGGATGAGAAAAAATTAATTAATAATGATTTACCACAAAAGATAACAAAAGTTATTGATGAAAAGGATTATGTTAATAAACAATATATATCAAATGTAATAGGAGATGAGAAAAAGTTAATTATTAATGATGTATTACAACAGATGAATAAACTTGTGGAAGATAGGGGTTTAGTGAATAAACAATATGTGTTAAACATAGTTGAGAATGAGAAGAAATTAATTGATAATGATTTACCACATCAGCTAACTAGATTAGTGGAAGAGAAGGATTTAGTAAATAAACAATATGTATTAAATATAGTTGGCGATGAGAAGAAGTCAATAATTAGTAATGATTTACCGCAAAAGATAACAAAAGTTATTGATGAAAAGGATTATGTTAATAAACAATATATATCAAATGTAATAGGAGATGAGAAAAGTCAATTATTAATGATGTATTACAACAGATGAATAAACTTGTGGAAGATAGGGTTTGGTGAATAAACAATATGTGTTAAACATAGTTGATGATGAGAAAAATTAATTAATAATGATTTACCACATCAGCTAACAAGAGTAGTGGAAGAGAAGGATTTGGTAAATAAACAGTATGTGTTAAATGTGATGGCTGATGAGAAAAGTTAGTTATTAATGATGTGTTACAGCAGACAAATAAATTTGTAGAAGATAAGATTAGTGGTAGTAAAGTTGTAAGTGATGTTTCAGAAGCTAAGACTAATATTGGTAAATTATCGGTTTTAGTTCATAATAATAGAACATATAGTGATATTAAATTAACACAATTGCAGCATGACATTGAAGCAATAGATCATAAATTGCATAATGAGATGGAACAAGCTAAGGAGTGGCTTAAAGCTGAGTTACATGAAAAAATTAATTTATTTGTAGGTACTAACTGAATTGTTAGATCATAAGATAAAGTATCAGGTTCTAATTAGGTGTGAGATAGTCAGGTTGTCTGATTAGCAGACAATTTTTTAGGAAAACATGAGACGCTGATGGTGATGGTGGTGGTGGTGGTGGTGGTGGCGGCGGCTGCGGCGGCGGGGGGCAGTGATAGAGCATTGATAAGATTTGGTTACAGTGAATACACGTTAATTACAGAGTTTGACTTGGTTATACAGCGTACAGTAGCCATTTCTGAGATAACGATTGCTATTGCAACAGCCGTGGCCATGTGGATGAGACAGCTTTTGTTAGATGAGCCAGTAATCTAACTTGAGACAGCAGCATCCATCTTTGAGCTAGCTATCTTACATTGAGTTAGTAACCATCTTTGAGGTAACAATATTACACTTGAGACAATAGCCATCTTTGAGCCATAGTTTGTTAATGAGGCTGAGGAGCAAATAAAACAACCAATTGTCATAACTATGTTTACTTTGACAATGCAAATGAGCTTGTTGAAAGATTAGCTTTGTTGATTGGTTCACAGTTGGCTGGTCATGATAACCATTCAGCTGAAATAAATTCAATAGTCTCTGAACTCGTGGAAGCAGGTATAATAGAAATTTAATATTAGATTCTAATTAAGTGTGAGATAGTCTGCTTGTCTGATTAGCAGCCGATTTGTGGGAAAACTTTTTTTTTTTTTTGGTTACAGCGGTCATTTAGGAGACATAATCAGATTTGGTAACAGTGAATACGTTGGTTACAGTGATCACCTATGTTACAGCATCCATGTTGGTTACAGTAATCGTCTTGGTTACAGCGCCCATGTTGGTTACAGCAACCATCTTGGTTACAGCGCCCATGTTGGTTACAGCGGCCATCTTGGTTACAGCGGCCATCTTGGTTACAGCGGTCATCTTGGTTACAGCGGCCATCTTGGTTACAGCGGCCATCTTGGTTACAGCGGCCATCTTGGGTCCAGCGTTCATCTTGGGTCCAGCAACCATCTTGGGTCCAGCGACCATCTTGGGTCCAGCACCCATCTTGGGTCCAGCGCTCACCTTGGGCCCAGTGGCCATCTTGGGTCCAGTGGCCATCTTGGGTCCAGCGACCATCTTGGGTCCAGCGGCCATCTTGGGTCCAGCGGCCATCTTGGGTCCAGCGGCCATCTTGGGTCCAGCGGCCATCTTGGGTCCAGCGGCCATGTTGGGTCCAGAGTTGGGTCCAGAAGTGACAATTCTATACTACTCAGGCAGGAGGCAAGATAGAATAGAGAGATACCATGGACTAGATATAAATAGAAACTGAACAAACTAAGGAACTAAGGAACTAAGAAACTAAGGAACTAAGGAACTATATAAACTATGAAATTATAGAATTACGTACAGGTGGAATGCCACTTATTATTTACAGTATTCAAATCACAGTGAAAGAATTATCTGGGAATGTTATTGATTCCTGGTTTTTATTTGTTAGAATTACTTAATACTTACTCTGTTGCATGATGAGGAATAATACTATTGTACTAGGTCTTCTCGCTTATTTTTGAACTGTCCTGTTACTTTTGCATTATGAATGTGAATTGATTTCTTTTAATGGGTTATCCTATATTTTTAATTTTTTTTCCTTTGCATCCACTATATAATATTTATTCGGCTGCATCTTGAGGAGGAATTCTCATACATTTCCAGATTTGTGGATATCTGTAATGATGTAATTAATTCGTTTTCAGCCTGAAATTATCAGTATTAGCGAGCTGTATGGCCTGTATTGAAGAATAGAAGGAGGAATAGTTATCAGAGGTTAAGAAACGAGATTGATGACGATGATGGATAGATAGATAGATAAATGACTTTATTTTTCACTTTCACATTACAAAAGTGCTGTGGGCGAAGTTGAGGCATACAAGCCCCCTCTTCCACTTAACCCACAAAGGGGTGTATGAAGGGGGTGATGAAGGGGAGTAGAGTGAGGAAACGTTATTTCATGAGGTAGAAACGAAGAAGGTGATGATTGGTGGTGAGCAAAAAACCGTCGAGAATTCCTGACAAACGGCAGAATTGAAATCCTGAACTGCGTCTGGCCCCTTATATTCAACGGAGATCCTTTCTTAGTCGCCTTGGGATTGCTGAGGTGGTTCTCATGATTTAAATCCAGCAGTCGCTGTCCCCTGAGCTGTGCCTCACACCTATGCTCCAACCTACCACCTTCCTTTAACCCTTATCCTTAAAGCATCATTTCTTCTCACTCCCTCCAACATCATCCCTCCGTTCCTAGTCCTAAACCTTCTTTCTCATCCCTCCCAGCCCTGATCCTAGGTGTATAATCTTCTCTCGCTTCCTCAAAATATCATTCCTCTCTTCCTGTTCCTTCTCCTGTTTCCCCATCCCTCTCAGACCTAACCCTACAAACATCATATTTTCTCACTCCCTCTAGCATCATTCCTCTTTTCATAATCGTCCTCCTCTTTTCCTAACCCTCTCAGACCTAATCCTAGGAACATAATATTTTCTCACACCCTCTGTTTCTATTCCTTCTCCTCCTTTTCCTTTCAGCCCTGAAATCCCTTTAATCCTAGAAACATAATTTCTTCTCACTCACTCCAAACATCATCCCTCTGTTCCCATTCCTTCTCCTCCTTTCCCTTTCAGCCCTAATCCTAGAAGTATAATTTCTTCTCACTCCCTCCAAACATCATCTCTCTGTTCCTATTCCTTCTCCTTTTCTCCTATCCCTTCCAGTCCTAATCACAGGTGCATCATCTTTTCTCACTCCCTCCAAACATTATCCCTCTGCTCCTATTCCTTCTCCTCCTTTCCCTTTCAGCCCTAATCCTATAAATATAAGTTCTTCTCACTCCCTCCAAATATTATTCCTCTATTCCTATTCATTCTCCTTTTCCTCTATCCCTTCCAGCCCTAATCCTAGAAACATCATATTTTCTCACTCTCTCCAAACATCATCCCTCTTTTTCTATTCCTTCTTCTCCTTTCTTATCCCTGTCAGTCCTAATCCTAGGTGCATCATCTTTTCTCACTTCCTCCAAATATTATTCCTTTTTTTTCTATTCCCTCTCCTTCTCATCACAGATCTAACACTTGAAACATAATCTTTTCTCACTTCCTCCAAACATCATTCCTTCCTCCCTATTCCTTCTCCTTCTTCACTTTCTCTCTCAGACCTAATCCTAGAAGCATCATCTTTTCTTACTTCCTCCAATACTTTCTCCGAACATCATGCCTCTGTTCCTATTCTCTTCTCACCTTTCCCATTCCTCTCAACCCTTATCCTAGTAGCATCCCCACTTCTCACTCCCTCCATACAGATGAATGATAATTCTCTCTCTCACACCTCTGTTCTTATTACTTCATCTGCTTTCCCATTCCTTTTGTCCCTCATTCTTAGAAAATCATCTTTTCCCTCTCTAGCCTATTGCACTTCGACCCGCCCTCCACACATCACATCCTTGAAATGTCCCATAAAATCCGTCTTACCTCGTTCCAATTTTCTTTATACCGCCTAAATCCGGCTAACTGCTAGGATCGTGCCAGTGACTACCCTCTTCCTTAGACTAGATCCAGAATTTACTCAAGAAGGGTGGCTAAGCTTGAACAATTCTTCGGTCGTCAACAACTCTTCAATTTCGAATTCCGTTTGCAATCCGTGTTCAATATTCTTGTGGGCAATTGTGGCGAGTATGTGAAATGATATGTGGCTAAACCATTTAAATACTGTAAATAAATCTGAATATTGTTACTAAAACTTTCATTATCAATATATAATAATAAACGTTCATATTATGTGAGGGTTAAGTGTAAGAGAGGGCCGACTGCGCCCCAACGTCGCCCTTCCAGGTTAAAATAAAGGCAGTCATTCTATTATATTCTATTACTGGTGTTGAAGTTGTTAAAGCGTTATTAAGAAATACTAAATTCTCCATTAGAATACTGAATCTAAAGGTTTGAGAGATGTTTATCAGGGATGTAAGAACCTAAGGCTTTGGTGAGAATTATTTCAGAAAGAGTGGAAAACAGTTATCCCTTATATTCCTATTACTCTTTGGCGTTTTTGGAAAAATACGTTTCTCAAATCCTCTTTTTTTATCCACCGAAATCCAGAGGCATGCAGAGAAACACGAGGCCCGACTCCACCAACACCACAACGTCGAAGCAATCCAGCTGCTAGACCATGAAGGATTGGTGAGGAGGCTCAAAAGGAAGAAGCCATTTGAACTAGTGTAGTGCTTGATTCAAGTGTCTTGTGTCCAGTGAAAAAGCAGAGCAGTGGTGTGAATGAATGAAACCTAGCTATGTATTACCGTCATCAGTAGTGTACTTAGATTTGATTGAATTAATTTGAATAAGAGAGCCTAAGGAGGACTACTCTTGTAAAAAGTGCTTAGTAATTTAGGTTAGAAAAAAGTTGCTCATCAGTCTCAAGACTAGATAGCAATCTATCTTTGATGAAAAAAAATCCTCTTTCATTGAGTCCCTGTTAACTTATTAATCACTCATATTCCCAACTAATCAACCATCAAATCAAACATTTGATCTTATTCCATGGAGTGTAATAGAGGGCTGTTCCCTAACTTTGTGCTCTCAGGAAACAAATTCTATTCTATTTTATATTAAATCCACTATCTATCATAGGGAGAGGACCTCTATATTTTTATTTTCTATTTCTCTCTGCTCCATCCACTTCCGTCACCTGTCGTTTTGCTTCTCCTCACTTCTAGAGATCTTCCCATCACTCACTCTTTCTCCGTTACTTTCTATTCCTATCTCTCTTTTCACATGTTCTCTCTATTCCTGAGTGACTGTAATGTTTATTATGATTTTCTTTCATTGCTATCCTTTGTTCTCAAACGTCTCTTGATATATGGCAATAGAGAAATCACTTTATATTGTCGAAGAATAAAGAGCACCACAATAATAAGCACGAAAAAACATTAGAAACACAATCCTTTCTCAGTTATTTATATCGGAATCATTGAGTATTCTCTCATTTCCGCTGTTATTCTGTCAATTAGCTGCGCCACCTTCCTTACTTCTATTTATTCCCCTTTTTTTATTTATCGTGTGCCTAGCAAGAAAGACCCGGCAACTATTTTGGGGTCCAACTTTGAGGGGAGCGACAAAAATAACACTTATTCCGGTTTGTTTGGTCTTCTGAGAGGCGAAAACGCATTCAAATTAGTAAACTCTTCCAACTCTGTTTACTACCAGATGCATTTTTCAAAGACCAACGCCATGAAATTCGGTTTTCGCCTCAGCAATGATTTTCAACATCAATGTCACTGAAATTTAACTACTTTTGATTGGTCGCACGATGAGTCATAAAATAAAGGAGCGAGTTTATTTTACTGGTCTATCGGTTTCTCAGATCCCATCTATCTATGTTCTGTCCATATATCTTGGTTCATCCAATTGCTATCCGAAGGATTTTTCCGTATTTCCAATCATCATACACTAGAATCTAGATCATTCAATTCGAATAGATTTGTTCAATTTGAATAGGATTTTTACGTTCTTCCAACATAAATATTATCATCACACACTAGACTAGATCATTCAATATGTATAGATTTGTTCATACAGGATGATCTAGAAGTCCTTTCTACAATTTTTTCTTTGAGGGTGATGCCCACATGAGCTCTAGGCTTGTGCGTGGGTAATGAGAGGGGTGATGATGAGAGATGACGACTGTTTTTAGGCAGTCGGGACCGACGGCTTTTCGCCCCTCCGAAAGACGGGAGTGGCCGTCTTGCAACATACAATGCATATTCATACATTGAGTATGTTCATACTCAATTACTCAAAACAAGTTATTATTAACAAGTTTATTGAACAAACAATATATTAAAATTTATTACCTGAAGATTCATTACAATGTTGAAAGTGCCTTTTGTTGTTGAGTATTGCAGAATTCAGTTTGTGAACATTTTCTAACCAGAACACATTATACCAAGTATAAAAATATACCAACACAATCAGCTACTGCTGAGAGACTTTATGATCACTGTATAGATGAAATAAAATCATATTCTGATTAAAATCCCTAACAATATGCTCAATCTTGACATTTTAGCAATAAATATCAGCCGATTCATCCCCATAACGAGTTTAACCTCCTTCAGATACGTGGTGTGGACGTGCATCAAGCAAGAAATCAGATCCTAATCCCTTCAAGTCACTCACTCACCAACCTGACCATGTCAACCGAAGCTAAACATATTCAGCAATCGAGGCTCCCCCGGTCGTCCTTTTGTCAACTGCAAGGATTCGTTGCATCAGCCAGCAATGGGTGTCGTAACTTCTACTTTAGTGGGAGGGGGGGGATCAATGGTGATGGGGAGCGAAGGGGGTCACTTGGGGCACGTACTCAATTTGGTCGGAATAATTTGCTCGTGTGATGGCAGTGGCGTCCATTATGTTCATCCTCCTAATGGTCTTATGCAGATGTTGTTCCATAGTCCTCACCAGTGCATTTGCATATCTTGCATGAAGCTCAACCTTCCACCACCACAACCATCCTCCCCCTCCTACCTACATTGCATCACCTGCTCCCGCGTTGGTCTGTTTTGACATTATTTTTCATTTTTCTTCTCATTGTATTCTTACGAACCACAATGATTTTCACCCTTATAACCAGGCATGCAGTCTGCTGCATTTGAAATTATTTCGCATTTTCTTCGCACATTGTATTCTTATGAGCCAAAGGGAATATTCATGAGTTGTATGCTTATGAATTCAGAACAAGGCTAGTAGTCTGTATTGAGCACTGTTTCGTTTATTGTTTGTTGTTTGTATGAGTATTTTTTAATGTGTTTTCTCTCATGTTGCGAAGAAGATATACATATGATATTGGACATCATAAAATGGTCCTTTATGATCGTGATAATATTTTGATCCTTGTTCAAGTAATCCTGATTGAAAAGAAGCTTTAATTCTCTCGAGAAGGTTCAGGGAATGGATGAATAGGGTTTTTTAAATTGAATGAATACCAAGGCTTTTGAAAATATAATTGAATTTACAACAAATGCTTCTAAATTTCAAATTTTAAATTCCAATCGTTCCACAGCCCAATGTTGAAAAACACTATTCTGAGGCAGTAAGATATGCTAGTAACTTAACCACCTTCTTGAAAAAACAATATCAAGAATGACAGCAGAAAAACCAAAGAACATCGAAGATTTGAAGTTGTTAGATTGAAATAATTATATTCAATTCTATAAAATATTCTGAAAAAAGTAATGATTTGGACTTACTACGCCTTATTAGATGAAGGATCATTACAAGACCTAACTTTACAAGAAAAAAATAATGAGGAATCAAATGGATTTGTGTCAAAATGAAAATATCAATCAAATCAATCAATCAATCAAGATTTATTCAACAAAAATAATCATAATACAAAGTTGGAATCTAATAATACGAATAGAACAAAGACATTTTATACATTGAATCATTTCTGAGAATTCTATGAATAAATATACTCCTCACTATAAAGATATGTGCTGGGGTGTAAAGTAAATAAAAATTAAAGTTGTGTTAGATGGACAGTGGAGCAGTTAATATTATTAATTTCACCCCCTCCCCCTCCCACCGAGGCTCAAAACTCCTACCATACACAAAACTTTCACAGCGAGTTTTACAAATTTCCAAGTATTAAACACAAAAATCGAGCATCGCAGTATTTAGAACGCTAATGAATTCAATGCACAGCGTCTAGGCTCACCCGCAACCAACGGTGCCTGTAATCTTTCAGCGGTGCTGTAAAATTCTTCATACAATCTCTCCTTCATTTCCGTTGAAAAAGTCGTAATCCTGATTTACGATTTTCATTAATATGAAACTCGCTCAGGAAACGCGGCTTACACTTTGCTCGCAATTCCCGTCTGCGCTCAGTTTGAGTTTGGATGCTGCTTTCTGACTTGCACTAATAGATATTGTGTAACAGATGCATGCCTGCCTCTCTAGACTCATCAAGATCAGTGCTGAAATACAACGCCAATAAAGTAGACCACAAGAAACTATTAATCCATGTTGAAGTCACTATTCAGAGTCGACGATAGCTTTTTCTTCATAACTTTAAGAATTTGAGGTTAGGAGTTTGACTTGGAAAATATGAAGAATCTTCTCCTTATCCTACAAGATAAGGAAGTTGAGAGAGGCGACTGCTCAAAACCAACAGTTTTTGATCTGATTTAATATGAGAGTGTTTTCGACTTGCAGGTTATATTATGCTCCTTCAAACTCGTCATAAGTTTTGTTATAGAATTCACGATTTAAGAGAGAAACATAAGTAAAGAAGTTCAAATACTCTACAACTTCCAGCATACAAATAGAGCTTTTCAAAACTCATGATTGTTATTTTGCCAAACTCATATTGTCATGATTATTCAGGACTCTTTTCATTATTATGTTCTATGTTGACCAGAATACGTAAAAAACATTCAATATGAAAAACAGAGATATTCGCCCTAAAACTGCCTATTTACTTCAAAATATCTGATATTATCATTTATATTATACTTTAGAATCAAGACTTCCAAAACTAATGTTGCATTGCATCAATCCAGAAAAACTCAATCTACAATATTAGCTGTGCATAATGGACACATGGATCAGGATCAAAGTTGACCTCAGTTGTTGCAAGTATGGATACTGATGACTAGCTTACAGAATCAATCTGTATACTGTAATGTTGGGGAATGTAATGACAATATAGGTCTCAATACTAGTGTATACTAGTATATAATGAATATACACATAAATCTATATAAACACTATATAGAGGGGGGGATTACCGACGATGCGGTACAGCACCGCGAAATGTGCATCAACACATAATTTGTGAGTATCTTGCTTTTTAAGTGAATTAAGTGTTTATAATTTGATCAAGTGAGAAAAGAATGGATCCACAACAACCGTAAATCTATATGCTATCAATAATGTTTTCAAATGAACTTTTGAACTTTGAACTGAGTTTTGAACTTTTTTTGTGACTTATATTTCAATGTGTAATACTGTTTATGATTGATGTTTTATGTTTTTCTCACCCTGTACTGACGATTTGCAAACGATGTTTTCTATGGTACATAGGTTTTTAATAAAAATAAAAAATATGGTACATAGGTGAAATAAAATAAAATTCAACCAAGCATATGAATTTCCTATGAAATGGATGCTCCTGCAAATAGATATTAGCGAAATGAATAATAAATCCTAGATTCCTATAAAATACATGTGCAAAGTTGACATGTATTAGTTAACACAGTACAAACGGTATCTAAAAGAGCCTGTTTGAAAGGTTATGAAGGGAGGAGATTGAGGCTGGAGAGTGGTGAGTACGATAGATGACGTCTGTAGCAGAGGAGTACAGGAGAACAGACAGGAAAAAAGATTGCTCACCCGGGCCGACAACGTTCTTTAATGTTTTTCGTATCATTTTTCATAGCTTTTAATCTTTTATCTTTCTCTTTTACAGCAATTTTCGCTCCAGTCCGCGTTTTTTCTAAAAGCAAAAATGATGAGCCGTAAGCGATAACACCATGAAAACCTGGTGGTAATTTATATTTCGCGGTAGAAATTTGCTTCTAATGGCTGAAAATGTGAATACAACCTGTTTTACGATTCGTGTCAACTGATAACATTTAGCGGATGCAGCTCTTATGAATAGGATATAATTCTGAGAGACACCACGTGTAGACGACTGAGTAATCTTTCTCATTAAAAGCACAAGATTATAAAAAGATACTATCACCACAATATAATTTGTATCAGATCAAAGTTTGCTTTGAAAAAATTGGTAACTGCGGTTATTTTTGTATTTTAAATTCTGTAAGTTCAAAAATTAACTATGTCAGGATGATGAATGCAGATTCTGCATAGAAGAAACAAAATCAGCAGCACATTTGCTGCTGGAATGTCCAGCACTCTTGCAAATGAGGAGGAGACTTCTTGGAAAGGCAACCCTCCTACCAGAGGAGGCAAGAGAACTGGACTTCAAGGCCCTGAGTAAATTCTGCTCTGGCCTTGGATTATGGAACATGCCATAAGCCAAAGAGGAGATGCCACAAAAGATCGAATTGCGGTCGCGGTGGCTAAGGGTTACAAAGCCCAACCCAATAAAAAAAAAGTTCAAAAATTACTATGATGCGGGTATCAACCTGAAAAATATCATTCATAAAATGAGAAGATTTAGAAGATTTTTCCCATCTCACAATGAATTCCAAATTTCAGGTACAGCACAATTTTCAGTAGTGTATAAACGTGAATATGAATTGCATGAACACATTTGTACAAGTTGATACTAAGAGCACAAAGTGTAAACAGTAATAACTGATATTTTCATTTAAAATCAGCCCAATGTAGACAGCAATAACTGTTATTATTATAATATAATAAATAATATTATAAATGAATAATAAATAATACATTATAATAATGTTATTATTACTTAAAATCAGCCCAAGGTGTACAGAGATAACTGTTATTTTGGAATTAGAATCTGAACAATAAATATAGTAATATGTTATACAGTTATGGAGTTGAAATGTTAAATTTGAGTATGATCATCTACTCGTAGTTTACAATAGGAACAGCAAAAAGTTACTTCTTCATGATATCAGCAACGTTAAAGGTTTTACAACAACAAAATTCTGACATAAAACTAGGTCGAAATGTTCCTTGAACAGGCCGAAGTTGCACAGGATCACGTATGTGATCTGCTACACTTCAAAATATATTCTTGGCATACGACACATGCATTTATTCTACATGAGTGAGTTTCTGCTGACCCAAACCTGTAGTAGTTGGATGAGTTAGTAGGTAGGTAGAGGAGGGTAGAGGTAGGTAGAGTAGGTGGTACACCGGTACAGGTGGTTGGTCTCCGGGGCAGTCTTGATGACGACTGAATAAACGGCTTGGAAAGCTATTAAAGGGTCGAATCGATCTTCTCAAATAGATTGGACTTTGGGAGGACAGGAAGGGAGAAGGTAGAAGCATGCCAAGTGAAAGAGTGAGACGGATAATTCATGGGAATCAGGAGAATAAGCGATTAATAGCTAGAACGACAACGTTTTCTCACCAAGTAGGATCCAAGTTGCAGCGAAGCTGGACTTTCGATCCTACTCTGGTCCCCAACCGCAGTCTAGTACTTCGATCCCACCCTTTCAGTGTTTCTCTTGTATTGCTGCTGCTTAGTCCACCGACATCAACACTCACTCATTACCAATCCTTTCTCTCAGTCTCTCATTCTCTCTCTCTTTCATAAACTCTCTCTTATCAAATTCATTAAAAAAATTATCTTAATCTGTGGAGTGGAAAAGTTCCGAGTTTCTTGTACCTATAATTCTTTAGATGCATTTCAAGTATGGCACTTTATAGTGCGATTCATTTAATTTTACGCTCGGCGATCACTAAATAGCTGATGTTACGCAGCTTTGCCACAATGATCCAAAGATTTTTTAGGGCCGGTTCATGAGCTCGGGATTTAGCCAAGTCCTAGACTAAAACGGGTGGCCAGCGTAGCATCGACAAACTTTAGCCTCGATACGATGTACTAAGGGCTCTCTATGCTGCTAACCCACTAACCTGTCGAGACAAACGTTTGTCGATGCTACGGTAGTCACCCGTTTTAGTTTAGGACTAAGCTAAATCCCGAGCTCATGAACCGGCCCTCAAAGACCTTTTTAGAGAAGACCTTTCAAAGAAGACCTTTTTAAAGTATTTGCAATAATCTGCAAGATTCAGCATTTATAGGTTAAGTATTGTGTCAAAGCTGCGTAACATGAGCTGTTTACTGATCGCCAAGCGTCAAACTAAATGAATTGCACTGTACTTCACTGTCAATTTTATGATCCGGTCTCCATTTGATTACATTATCGTTTTTGTAATAAAATTTGGTAAGATAACCAATAATGAATAGTCTATCATTGCTCTCATAATATGGAATATAAAAAACTCTAATCAATCTACAGTATTATAATTATTATTCTGTCAAATTAAAATCTTTCAATATAATTTTGATCTATTATCTCTTGTTATATTGTTCTCATAATATGGTATATAGATATATAGATGAATATTATCAATCTTTCATCAATATTATTTTTTCAAATTTCAATATTCCAATATTGATCTATTATCTCTTGTATAATCTTAATCGCTATTAGATTAGTTAAACAAATACCATAGGTACAGTATTAAGGTTATAATCTCATTTCTTTTCTCTTTTCTGGATAATCTCTTTTCTCTCATGTAAGCTTCTTTCTACTACCCAGTCCCCTCTCACCACTATCTACCTCCCAATCAAAACATACCCAAACCTCTCCCTTCTCATCTTTATCCCTCTCTTCTAAACATACTCTCCTTTCACTCTCTCCCCATCAATCTAATATCACTCTCTCACTCGGCCCATACATCTACGGCTGTTTTTATCTTGGAAGTCGCCCAAAAGCGTAATGGAAATCGCGTAAAGGCCACATGACGTCAGAGGTCTCCCTCGTGAAACGGACCATTACACCTCTACTTGTCTGCACTTTACGTCAACTGGATGTGTGAGTGTGTCCTATGCCCTGCTGTTCCTATTGCTTCAACCGTCTGTGTGTGTCTCTCTCTCTCTCTCTCTCTCTCTCTCTCTCTCTCTCTGGTTGAGTGTTGATGGGAAGGATGTCCTTCCATATCCTTTTCCAAGAATGGACATTTATATGTCCAAACTCCACCATTTCTTGTAGATGCAAAACCATGTTGCAATTAGTTTTATTTTCAATGACGTTCATTTCAACATAAAATATATCATGAACTAGAACTCAAGTCGACTTCAACAATCTAGAATTAAACTTACACCTATATATTATTTCCATTTAAAACCTCCGTTATCTCATGTTTTGTTCAGTGAATCCGATACTGTAATTACTATTTTTAAATGACGTACATTGTAACAACTATCATGACCTAGAATTTAAGCGACATACTTTGTAATCTACATGAATAAAGTGAATATTCTATTCTATTCTATTCTCACTCTCCCTCTCTCTCTCTTTCCCTTTCTCTTTCTCTTTATATCTATATATTTATCTATCTTCTTGCCTCTCACTCCATTCGAGTGTGAAGTGATGAGTAATAGGTGATCATATTCCAGCTCAACAATTATTGTTGATTGGGTTGACTATAATAGTACCCCGTTTTAACACTTTTTATCCACTTTCCTGAATTATAGGTCCTCATAGATATGGAATTTGAAATGAGAGGTAAGAGATGGTTTGATTCATTCTGTCTGCCTTCACACAATGATAATGAATTTAGTGACTTGTATCAAGTATCGGCAGGTTGCATTGGAGTAAAAATATGATAGCATCTGATTTCAACACTATTTATCAAGTTTCCTAAATATTACAGATTATCATAAACATGGAGTTTGAAATGAGAGATGAGAGATGGTTTGATTTATTCTGTCTGCTTCAATACAGTTACAATGAATTGAGTAATTAGTATAAAGTATCAGCCAGTTGCACGAAAATACAATTAAATTGGACCTGTTCCATAAAAATTATAAGACCAGTAATGCAGGTAAAATTTCTAAGTTTATTGATAGTTCGTCGTGCTATCCATGTACAGTCAGTATTTTTCACTTTTAAAAATGAGTATCCAACTTACAAAACATGCCCCAGACTCAATTTCCCAGCATAACTCTAGCAATGAGGAGAATCAATCTGACAAATCGTTTGCTCACGTATCAAAGAACAAAAACAATAGGAACTAAGCTATTTCAGAGTGTATTTTATATTAAGTATCATTATATTATTTGTATATTAAGTATCAGCTGGTTTTACGAAAATCCAATTGAATTGCGCCAGTTTCATAGAGAGTTATAAGTCCTGGTAAAATTTCTATGTCAATCGCAGAGTATGTGATATACCTTACAATACTCTTTTTTTATCGTATGGCTTTTATTGGTGGGAAGACCCTTACGGGTAGGTTCCACCTCGCCTCATTGCACAATTTTTTGTGTCTTTTTTGTGTCGGTCCCCCATCCGAGAGCGGTCTTGAATGTTTGTTACTTATCCACATGATTACTTAGCAACTGCTCTCACCGAGTGACCACTGATATTACAATACTCATGTAGAGTGAGTACGCACTTTTTTCTGTTTCACATTTCACAGGAAAATTTCACAAAACAGGCCACAAACTCAATTTTTCAGCAATGAAGGCTTGATGAAGGGTATGTAACTGACACATCGTTTCCACACGTATAAATGCATCAGAGAACAAAAACAACACAAACTGAACATATTTCAGAGTGAAGCTGGCACTTTTATTATTTGCAGTTCCAGTAGACTGAAATGTGGTTGAGTGGCGGCGCGCCGCTCTGTGCTTAATGCAGTGAAGATCAGAAATTGGGCCACGCTCCCTTCTCAAACAGCAACACTGAGAAACGATTATTTGTTTTTCATCCTTTTATTTCATATTCGTTGGCTGTTAGCCAGGGGCCAGAGAAGCTCTCTCGAACTAAACTGGCACTCCAGAATTTGGCCAACGCTAAAACGAATTGCTTTGTCTAGCACTAGCACTGCGCTGTCTAGTATCTATCTATATTCGCAGCCGCTTTGCTACACTGTTTAGCCTGGGCTCCCATTAAACTTTCAACGAAACAATTCTACTCTAGGGAACAGATGCAGCCGAAGAACTATATGTTTGTAATAGCTATCTTCGGTAAGCTAGCTGATCGCCAACCTCAATCGAATTTCTTATTTTTAGAGGGATTATTTTCGTATTTAAGGGGATAAAATCCAAACGATTTAAAACTTGTTTTATCTTGGTTCCGTATTCTCATTAAAGTGTTGATTTTTTCAAAGGTATTGAGAGACAAAAATATTTGAAACTAAAATAATTTGACTTGTTTTCCAATCATCCTGAACTATTTTATTGGATACATTGATACATGCAAAACTTTTCAAATATTATTACATTTTCTCATCAGCGCACAGAGCCTAACAGGAACGCTGATGTGTGAAGAATATAGGCTATTTCCAAAAGTAATAAACAGATAAGAAAGGTTGTTCCAAGATGCCTAAAGGAAAATGTACGCCTTTCTCGTCTTGAACAGTCAAATACATCGATGTAAAATCCCCCAAGACGTGACGACTTCTTAGGTGATACCGTGAAGTATAACCAGAAGACAAGCCAAGTAAAAGCACTGTCAATATTCGAGCGTGTGTGGTGAGCTGCGAGCTGGGTTCGTGACGTCATCAAGGTGAAGGACGATCCAGATTTATCTCAATTCTGGAAGCATGCCACGGCTCCATTATTCCCTGTCCTGTCATTTCCTGTTGTGGCTTTCCCTCAACACAGTCGAGCATCTAGAAGATATCCTGCTATTCACATTTATGTCGCTGATGTGTTATAGATACATTACAGAACTCAACGACAAAATTTCGAATATTCCAACAAAGACAATTCTACCACTTGAACTTGAATTTTTGAATCAGTGAGATTCAAACAGTGGGAAAAGTATAGATCCGCAATATATTTTATATGATTAGTGGAGAGCCGTACTGAACACAATCACAGAAAATATAGATGTACTACAAATTTAGAAAACGTAGAACTACTGTATCATTTGAAACACAATATAGTAATTGGTTGAGACCTTCCATTGCATGAGACCTTATGTATCACTCTCACAAAGTTTTTGATAACTTTATTGTTTTCTTTTACAGCTTTGTCGTGGAGTTATGGATGGAGTACAAAATGAATGGGGAAACAAGAACCTGGAACACGCACTGTCCTTACAGAGCCGGGGCATCGCACGCAATAACGCCATTACTTAATAACACCAAGGATTAGAGGAATTCTTGAAAAAAGACATTTCTTGAGATGTCACGAAATTAGAAACGGGATAATAGCTAACATCTTGAAGAAATGTGTTGGTGGTATAGAAAATGTAAATAAGAATAATTATTTATTTTTTGTAGTTCTTCATGGATACGGCATTTGCAATGGTTACAAAGTTTTAGGTAATTTAGTAGAAAAGAATAAAAATAATTCTGGCAATGAATTTTTATAGATTGTCAAGGGTTAGTGAATTTTCAAAATATGGAAATTTAGGTGGATATCTACGAATGAATGGGGTTCATCCTCAGAATACATTCACCAATAGTTTCTAAATCCGATTGGTGACCTCCCATTTTATTGTGAAATTATTTTTTATTGGAAAATGTCAACTTCATAAATATTAAACTACTATCAACCAGTGAGCCACTGACGAAGAGAGGCCTCAACAACAGATGAGAATTTTTAAGGTTTTGTCTAGGACTTTTACATTCTAGAAAACTAGAATGAACCATGGATGGGTCTCCATAGCTTGAACATTTAGTGGCTTTCAACTGGATCAACAATAATATTATGGATATAATTTTCAAAATGAGACTGATAATTAGTGGATTTCAAAATTCAATTTGAAGGATTTTAGACAAAATTTGCTGAATTATTGATAATAAATTTGTGATTTATGCTATGTTTAAGCTATGATAATCAAAATTTCGACAGCACTAACATGAGTTAAATACACTGATGAATGCTGTGAATGCTATTAAAGAATATGATTGAAAATTGATAGCATGTCTTGGTTGCTTAGTTCACAAAGATTACTAGTATACATAATAACAATTATAACAACTTAACAAGTTATACATAATAACAAGCTATTTCACTCGAGTACTGTGTTCATTTTCATTTTTTTCCTTTTTTGTTATTATAGCTTATTCAATGATGTGTTAGCTGAGCTTTTTCGTGTATTAGCTACACATAATCAGGAGTTTATTCACAAAAAATCATTGTTATCAACCATGATTATCATGATTCCAACATATTCAACGCTGACAAGCTAATGAGCTCGACAATTAATATATTAATTAATACTTAATTACGTTACAATACTTTTTCAATTTTCAATTTTGTTTGACACATCAGTACTATAAAAAGTCGAATTTCATACTTGATATGAGAATCATGATAAAATAAATTGGAAAACAATTCAGATTTCCAGTTGAGGTAGTTTGCAATTTTACAGTGATCCAGTCAACATAAGTTATCAAATTAATTACTGAAACTTGTTCAATGTCAGTTACTTTGAAAAATGACAGCCTCACATTGCAATAAAGGTCACCGCCCCCCCTCTCTTGATGAATATTACTCCCTGCTAATATTTTATTCAGGATTTGTGAGCTCTGCTAACAGTCCAACTACTTTTTTCATTCGCCCATCTGTCAAAATTGAAATGCTAGTGACGTATGAAGAGCTATTTCGAATTACACGTCCGTACAGACATCTGCACTCAACATTAAACGCTTAAATAAACAAGCGTCTGTTAAATCTATTTATATGTTACAGTATCGAGCTCTATAAAGCGACTAAATAGTTCAACAGACAACTGCTGTCTGCAGAAATAAAAAAAATCTAGTTAAAAAACGGGATAATCCAAATACCTTATTATCATACAAGACCACATTGTGTGTATACCCACAATACAATCACTCGAAAACAAGTTACTAATCGAACAACAAAAACAAGTCATTTAAATTTACCTGTAGATTCATTACAGTAAATGTTGAAATTGCCTTCTTTGTTGTTGAATACTACCAGAGATAATTCAGCCCTCCTTTTCTGTGGTACAAAATTCAATAATTTGTGAACTGTTTCTAACCAGACCATAATATACCACCTCGCAGCTACTGCGGAGAGACTTTATGATCACCCTGTATTAGTTAGACTACCCTATTCAAGTTCTACATTATTTTTTCCATTTTAAATTCTAGGAATATTATTTTCCTGTCAACAGTGCTTGAGGTAACTTGCTAGAATCTCAACTTCTCTAAACTCCCCACAACATTTGAACCATATGGCTGGTTTTCACGATTCTAGTTGAAGTTCTGGTTACTGGAGGCAGGTTACTGGTTTATAGGCTTCTGGTAACCTACCTCCAGTAAGTAGAACGTCTACTAGAATCGTGAAACCCAGCCATAATTGATAAACTGAAATTGATTCTTCAAAGCAATTACAAAGTATTCTCAATGTCTAAACTTTGTTCTCACTGTTTTCAAAGCAGTTTTAAATTTACCTTTTAACTTCAGCAACCTTTGAAAGACAAGCTGTTTTGTTTATGAGGTATATACACATATACAATATATGTCTAAAACTGAAGCTAAACTAAAACTAAACTAAACTGTCACCTCACCCACTTGTCTGGGAATGCTGTATTAGATAGTGGTAAAGCGTGGTATATTTGTTTGGCGATGACCAAATAAGTATACCACGCTTCGCCACGGGTATTAGAGACCCTAAATAAATCAGGAAGGACTATTTATATCTTTCAATTTATATCTTTGTTAATAGCCCCGTTTCTTTGTGACGGGAAAATTTTCAAGGCAGTTTGTCAATTAATGGGAAAAGGTTTACCAGCGTGTTCTCCTTCCATTTGCCTGTCATATTGGATCAAAGCCAACGAAGAACAGGAAAGAACAAGTTAGAAGGAGAATTAAGTTAAGGAGTATCGACAGTCTAATGTGCTAGTAGATCGCAGCGTAGATGCACGGGTTTTAATGAAGGGAGAACAACCACTTTCATGTCGTGGAGGCACTTTGAGCTTATCATAAGTTCTCACTCTTCTGCACTCTCTTTCACTTACTCAAAGCTTCTCTCTTTTGAGACTGAGAAGCTTTTGAACATTCTCTAGAAAGCCTTTCTTCAACCTAGGTCGCCGGAAATCATTATTGTGCGAGATTAACGATCATCATCCACTTTGTGACACTTATCATATCTGAAAATGATTTGTTAATAACATTAGTAAGAACTTGTGAGCGTTCATTCACGTTTGTGATGAGAATTCTCGATAATTTGTCAATCTCTTAACACATTGTGAACATATTCTATCAAGTTCTGAGTTCTGAGCGATCATTCACGTTCGTGATAAGAATTTCTCGATATTTCATCAATCTCTTAATACATTGTGAACATCTTCTATCAAGTTCTGTTTCTTGAAACTGTTAAGAACTTCCCAGAAGGATAAGAGGCAACATTCTACATCAAACACAATTTCTCCAATGAACTAGAAGGTGCTTCTGGAATTGCATTAAATGCTGAGGAGCCCTTCTAGGAATTGAAAGACACTCCAGACAGCATCTAATCTCTTGTTTCAAATGCTTTCCTATAATATTGGATGACTTGCTTGACCTGATTTTGAATGTACATTATTGCATTTTGTTTGACTAACTAGAAACTGGAGGCACTTGATTCAACCTCCACTCCAATATTATTATATTTTAGATGTCTGCACATTCAAAAATTTCGAGAGATGATTACTTACAGTCACTAATGGATTGTAATTTTGGATAATCAACAGGATTATCTTTAATCTGAAGGATAATCTTGTCTTATCAATGGGATAACTCCCAGATTAAT
The DNA here is from genome assembly GCA_017141395.1 of Laodelphax striatellus. NCBI lineage: Eukaryota > Metazoa > Arthropoda > Insecta > Hemiptera > Delphacidae > Laodelphax > Laodelphax striatellus. Next base: position 13,218,263 of record CM029538.1, on the reverse strand, counting down.
TTAGACCGAGACTTTAGACTAATTTATCACGACTACACTATGAACTAATTCATTTAGACTAGACTTTAGAATAGTTTATTTAAAAATGAATGGATTATAAGGATTTGTTTAATGAATTCTGAATAATCACCTTCGAGGGGACTGGAACATTTGCATTACCGTATGAATTAGCATTATGGGCTGTTAGTATAGTTTTTTATTGGTACTTTTTATACACCTAATATACAGTGAATATTATAAACCCCTTTATAAAACACTAATCCAGTATTGTTATCAAATTTCTATCAAATTTACAGGAATATTCTGGGAACTTACTAAAAATTCCAACACAAATTTATTTTCTCAATTGAATTATATTTTGAAAATTTATAATTATTCATCAATCGAATTTATTATATAAAAGTGTTGAATACATGAAATTTCTTTCCTCCTTGCATGGTGAGAAATTATTTTTGATGAATGAATAAACTTTGATTTGATCAAAACCTATAAAACTATTACAATTTTATGGAAAGTTTGAAGGGTATAGTTACAGAAAAGCATGAATTGAGCGGGAAAATGGAAATTGGAAAAAATTAAATGCATACAATGAAGCTTTCCTAACAGAAGGAGAGATATATCTGGATTTTTCAATACACTGTTATACTCGTTATTTTCATTTATTGCCAGTTTCATCATATTATTCAATTTGAATCTATTTATAAGCTCCACATAAATATATTAGAGAAACGAGGAGATAAAGAGTTAAGCACCCTTTTCAAACATTTCAAATCTGACAAGTAAATGAAAACTCCCTTTTCCCTTTGACCCTGTAAATATGTCTCATCTCACCAAGTATTCGATTACATCCTGTCACCCAACTCCAGATCCGAAATCCCAACTTCCAATTCACCATTAGTAATTTTCCAGAAACCTACTTTGGGCTGCATTAAAACCATCACTTTGAGAACAAGAGGCAATAATTGTGTGAATTCCAATTTGGCAGTCCGGCTTGGGGGGAGAGTTGTTAACTGATATGCTCAAACGGTGTATGGCTGGAGAATGATCCCGGACATAAGAACAGAGAAAGAAGATAGGAGAAGAAGGGTGTGTGAGGAGGAGGGAAGAATGCCATTTTGTGTTGGCGCTCTCAAAGCAGAGTTCTCGTATTGTCGACATTTTAGGGTCTTTGAGTTTGGGGATGAGGAGCCTAACATAACCCGCTGTCTCTGATAGGGATCGCACTTTAGTGCCGTTTTTGTGACCTCCCTTTGAAGTTCACAGTAGGCTCTGGCAGATCACTCTTCTATTTTTGGAAACTCCTTTCCCTCCGCAGATAAAGGCCCCTGAGTGTAGTTCCGTGCTCTATTAATATTTTCCACTTAGCAGTTTATTACCGGTCTCTGTGAGTGATACTTTTGGTCGAGAACCCCAACTGATATTCCATAAAACATAGATGGCGTCCTTGGTGAGGTGATTCCTCACCCAATCCGATAACACGCTGACTTGATCAAGGATATTGGCATCGGATGACGTACTAAACATTTTGTAGTTCTGGGAGCAAAACATGGTGTGGACTCTCCCTAGATGTGACATAAAATGCAGACTAGGAGGAAATAGGTTTGGGATTTAGAGGTCAAAGAGACGAAAACCGCAAATTGACAATTTGATTTAGAATTATTTTAAATTATTTGTTGGTAACTCATCATTCCAAACAATTTTCAATACATATTTTTATTAAACTACAGTACATACTTATAATCCGACCACTGACAGAAGAGCTTTCAAAATAAGAACTCTACTGCGCAGAGAGAGCGCACGTTATGCAATGCAGCAGTTCATCTCACTCGCTCACTAGATACTGTATCACCTCAGTGATACGATGCGCGAAGGTTCTTTGGTTTGTTGCTACACTATAGTAGTTTAATAGCATTGAATGATCGATTGGTGGTATTTGGAAATTATTTTCTTCATTCAATTTTTTCTCATTTATCTTTTTTTTCTGAGGTGATGCCCACATAAACTCTTAGTTTGTGCGTGGATGATGAGAAGGATAATGATGAGGGATGGATGGAGCTACAGCTTTAAGTGAGTTCTAAACCAACGGGAAGCGACTTTAACTCTCATGAATTTTATTCAGCAGAGAAAACCTCGAAAGTGGTTACGAGATTACCACGAGATTACGAATAAACCACGAGATTAGTCACGTTTAGTCACATTACTTCACATAGTTGCTTATGAAGCAGCACACACCGATTAGTCATTGCATCGGTATGTGCTGCTTCATAAGCAGATATGTGAATTACTGTGACGAGACTAATGTCGTCTTGTCTTGCCTTGACTAACCGGTGTACGCCTAGCCTTACAACGGGAGTAGTACGTTCACATTTCATTGATATTATAAACGTCTTATAATACAAGAGAATCATCAGTGAAATTTAGTTATATTACAGGCTCTATACAATCAGTTGTCTCTGTGTTATGAGTAGATTACTTTTTGGGTTTTTTATTCTATAGGCTTCATCGTATGAAGTTGAATCAATAAATTGCACCTGTATCATGATGAGTACAGTACTGTACTTTCTATGAAGCAATGAAGCAGGCTCCTAAGAACCTATTGTGGTAAACCTATAAGAATGCTATACTCCCACCAGACTCACTGCACGTTCAACATTTTTCCTTCAAACTGTTCGACTCAGCAAAGCATCAGCCAAATGACAAAACACGACCGGCACTTGAAGAAAAAAAGCAAATCTGAGCAAATAACGTGAAAATGGCTCGACTGAATATTCCATTCACATCTAGCGACTGATGCTGAGGCGAAGCCAGAGGTTCACAACATCCTAGATAATACGTGAGGCGGAAATGGCTTGCGACAGGAAACGAGACGACATGTCTCCCGTGTGTCCTGTGGGATTCTGTTCCTCGGTCAAACTCGTTCTGGAGACGGCAACGGCGAAATTCAGCGGGGAATTCCCACCCGGGGCTGTTATCTCCTGCTTAGACAACCATTTACATATAGCAAGGCTGATATTACCTTCCCCCGAGAATAAACTCCCATCTTCTTCCTACATGGCAGATGTGATTATCTTCCGCTTGCATTTTTTGCCGCTGTTGACTGTATATGCACAAACGTATGGAGATGATCTTGAAAGTCCTCCACTGAATAGTAGAATCGCACATGTATGCCACTAGATAATCTTACTCAAGTTTATGGGTCACTAAAACCATGAGAGAGGAATATTTTTCTTATTTCGAAATTGAAGCCCTATCATGCAAGTTGCCTTGAAAACAAATCGGAAGTTGGGTTAGGAAAAATCTTCAAGTTTAAAGGTCGATTTCCACTTATCAGTTAGATCACATTTCAGTCAGGTCCAGTGCACTGTGGTTGATCCGTCGTCATTAACGTATGCATAGAACATGCTGAACTGAAAAGTGAAACGTAAATGGAAATGAACTAATTTGTGGGAATCGACCTTTACTCAAGATTTCTACTCACTTTTATAGAAGAACACGAATAGATTGATGGAAATCATTTAGATGAATAACATGTCATCAATGCCAATCATTTGATAATATAATATGGATGAGTCACAACATAAATTAATAGAATCCATTCAGTGAAATTAACTTTTCTCAATAATGGGATGTTATGTTGAGATACATCAACTTGAGTTTAAAAGGAGTTTGAAAGGAGGAAGGAAGTGTTTCCGCTTGAATCCATAAAACATTGCCATTAATACAGTCATAAATCCAAGATACCATATCCGTATGAGTATTTGGCAATATTACCACATCAAATTCATCAGCGGAGATCAAATTTAATTAAAAGTTCGTGAAGTTCAGGTACCCTTATCCTATGATTCCTGTGGATAGTTACAATTATTATCTGTTCAAGATCATAATAACTAGGCTATAACTACTACTTGAAAGAGCTAGTTCCCAAATGAATAAAAGTTAGTTGTCTAACTATTACTTGGTCAAATTAGTTTAAAATTGACTTCTTCATAGAAGAAGTTCTTTCTTCTTCACATATAACTGCTACCTTGCAAATAATTTTACAAATGAATATATTTTTCAACTAGTATGCTACTTGGATGAATTAGTTACAAACTATCGGTTTACTTAGGGATTAATTTTTCAGTTTTCAAATGAATATAAATCGTTTCATTACTACTTTAACAAAATAGTTGTCAATTATCAGCATAAGAGTTGAGAGTTTGAGGAAATCGGTTGAATAATATTGTAACTATAACTACATCTTGGACTAAAATATGTCTGCATCAAATACAGGGTTATCCCGATCTGATTAACCAGATAAATCTAATACTAGAATTGAATACACCAATTCTTCACTAAATGTAAGGCCCTATTCTGTTGTGAATATTCGCAGTAGCGGAATTCTTCAGAGTGTTTTCTGGCATTAAAATTAGGAATTTTGTTCAATGAATTTATGATTTTAAAAAAAGCAATTCAAAATTTGGAATATTCCATCTCCTTCTATCCCTAATGGTAATTTAACCACATTATTGGCACACTCACTCATAGAAGTGAGTACCTTGAGCTGAGCTACATTGCGCCGTAATTACAGGATTCCAGTGACGTATGAGGCCGTTATTAGATGGGTGGCTAATGAACGGAGCCCCGTGTGGATAGGTGGTAATGATCGAAGATGACATATGCCAGTTCAAGCGTATCTGTACACATATAGGTACCACACATATTAATCTCAGGGCACACATATGCTACTGGGTCACCGACAAATGATTGACAGTCAATCAACTCAGACTCTGATTTGACTATCTACTCTGTAATTGGTTGCCACTAAATGCGTGTTTTTCAAAAATTTTATTTGCCATAAATTTACAAGACAAATGGACAAAATGCACATATACACAAATTAATACAAATACACATTTGAATCTGATCTACATAAATTAAATTAAGTCTCCTGAGTATAATATTAAAATCGATTATGTGAGTACAGTATGCAAGTGTCAATGTAATTTTATTAATATTGTGGCTCGACTAGCATAAGTTAAAACTTGTGCGCTAGCCATGATTTCGTGTAATTGTTGTTGCAAATTATATGATTCATTATTCTATTGTTGATAATTATTGAAATAAAGTATTATTCGTAATCAATATGAATGAATCATTTAACAAAAGAAATTTAAAATTAAAGTTGAGTAGTCAGTAATAAGTTAATAAGTAAATATAATAAGGTATATAATATAATAGATATTATATATAAGGTATATATAATCAAGGTAATAGATAGAGTTAATTGAATACATAGATGAAGTTAAAGAAGCTAAATACAAGTTATGATGTGGTGGTCAATATTGGCTAAAAGTTGTATAAGGTACAGTAGGCTGTTGTTAATATGATTATATTCCTAAGTCGAAGTAAATTTTTTCTTGGATCCATTTATCAATATCTTTAGCTGTGGTTCCAGTGATTTTGTTGTTGATGAAAGAGATTGGTAGTTTGTTGATAATAAATTTGCTATAATAGAACATTTGATGGCGGTTTACTGATAAATCTGTCCTGTCTATATTGTAGATATTTGCTGCTGACTGACGAATATTATAAGGTGTTGTATGGATTGTGAATTGATCTTTATTTCTATTGATGAATAGAATTATATTTCTTACATAGGTTTGTCGTAGAGTGTAAACTTTCAATTCTTTAAATATAAGTCTGCTGGGATATAGTCTGGGTCTACCTAGGGCGGCTCTTATGATATGTTTCTGCAAATTGAATAGTTTTTTGAAATGTGTGTTATAAGCAGCTCCCCAAACTTCAATAATATATTGGAAAAGGGAATGTGCATAAGCAAAATATATTTTTCTAATAATCTCAGTATCTTTAATTTTATTCAATCTATAGAATACGCTGATCAAGTATTTCAGCTTGGAGCAGAGGTATTCTATATGTTTGTTCCATTTTAGGTGTTGGTCAACTATTATACCTAGATATTTTATTGATTGAACTTTTTCCAGTATTTTGAATTGTGAGTTGTTATTAGTGCCTATATTACTATTTTTTATTTTGAGTTCCATTTCTCTTGGAGGTTGTCCGCTATTATTTGGTGAGAAAGTTATGAATTTAGTTTTGTTTATATTCAATGTAAGTATGTGTTCTTGGAGCCATTTACGAATTTTTTCTAGATTAAGGTTAGCTTTATCGAAAGTATCTTTCCAGTTATTTCCTGTGAATATGAATGTTGTATCGTCTGCAAAAGATATTGTAGAATAATTTTTACTATCCAGTTTGAGAAGATCATTTACGTATAACAAAAATAAAATTGGTGATAGGACGGTTCCTTGAGGCAATCCAAAGCATGTTGAACGAGTTACGTTGGTCTCGTTTTTCAATGTGAGACATTGAATTCTATTCTCCAAGTAGCTCTCAAATAATTTATTTGCTACACCTCTTATACCACATGATTCCAGTTTGCTCAATAGTAATTTATGAGGGATGGTGTCAAATGCTTTAGATAGGTCCATGAATATAGCTAGTGTTTTTTTCTTGGAGTTATAGTTATCATAAATAATCGAATTTAAATGAATTACTGCATCTTTGGTTGATTTATTGGGTTGAAAGCCGTATTGATTTTTGTCTATAATATTGTGTTTAATTAAGAATTCCATAACCCTAATCTTTATTATTTTTTCTAATATTTTGGACAGATTGCTTAATAAACTGATGGGTCTATAATTTTCGGGCAGATTCAGATCACCTGATTTGGGTAATGGGATAATTTTTGCTACCTTGAATCTTTCTGGGAAATAACCCTTGTTTAAACATTTATTGATAATGAATTCCAATGGTTTTGTTATGAAGGGTGATATTTCTTTCAAGAGAGAGCCTGTTAAGTTGTCAGTGCCTGGAGATGATTTATTTTTCAAATTATCTATCAACATACTTATTTCTTCTATGTTAGTGGGTTTTAGAAAAATACTTTCATTACATGTGGGTGATAAAGATTTAGGAATAGGAATATTATTGGCGTCAGGGATAATTTTTTTTGCATAAGTTTCTCCTACTTTTGCAAAATATTCGTTCAAAATTTCTGGTTTCAAATTGGGAACGTTTTTATTCCTTTTGATTTCTAGAAGTTCAGCGATATTCTCCCAAGTCTTTTTAGGATTGTTCTTGTGTTCCTCAAATTTTTTATTAAAATAATCTATTTTCGTTTTTTTGATCAGGTTATTTAAAATATTTCTGTAGTTCTTGTAATGATTTTTGAGTTGGATGTTGTGTGGTTGTTTGACTAATTTCTTGTGAAGTTTGTCTCTTTCTCTTATGGAGTTCACCAGACCACTGGTGATCCACTTTTTCAGCGGTCTTCTGTTCCTACTCAATTTGATTATTTTTGACCTATTATTAACGAGTTTTGTGATTTCATCAATTAATAAATCTACCATCTTTTCTATATTATCTTCCGGGGTATTATAAATTATATTCCAGTTTAATTCTCGAAAGTCTTGTTTAAGACCCTCAAAATCTATTTGAATTCTTTTTTTGTTCTCTTCATCTGGTTGATATTCGGTCCTATTTCTGCCTATATGTAGCGAAGTTATGTAATGATCTGTTATGTTAGTTTTAGTAATAGCTCCCAGAATAGAATTATTTGTTAACGAGTGGTTTTAAGAAAAATATGGTCGATACAGGAGCTGCTTCCATTAAAAATCCTGGTTGGTTTATTTATATAAGATTTGTATCCATTTATGTGAAGTGTACTTAAGTATTCATTCGACAATGAGGTATTTGCTAGAATATTTAAATTTATATCTCCTAATATAATTACATTTGCATCTTTTTCAATATTTTGAAGGACTGTTTCTAGACTATTAGTGAAAATATTGATGTTTAGATTTGGTGAACGATAGATTGATATGAGGTTGTATTTTATGTTATGGATTTCAAAGGATATGATTATAGAATTAGCTTCATTGATCTCAATGTTAAAGTTGTTGAATGGAATAGTTTCATCAATATAAACAGATAACCCATCGCATTTGGAGTGAAGACATTTCTTTTGTATCATATTATAGCCTTGAAGTGAAAAATTTAGTTGCATATCGTCTGTTATCCATGTTTCTGTTAAACAAATTACCTGATATTTTATTTTATTGTTGCTTATGTAATGTGCAAATTCATTAAAATTTTTATTTATACTTCTTATATTAGTATGAAGAATATTAAAGAAGATATTATCTTGATCATTGAGAAAGTGTTGAGGTTGAAATTCGAAAAAGTCATCAACTTCAACTGTGTTATAGTAGCCAATTGACTCACCATCATCATACGAATTAAACATAAAAATAAAGGTTTGATTTACTTAATAACTAGTTTTTATGTTAGTAAAAAAGTAAAAAGGTTGGTTAGTGTAATGCAGTCCGTTCAGCTCCACTATTGAAGTCATTCACTATTGATTTCGTTCAATTCCAAAGTAGTAGTTTATGTAGTCCAAAAGTATGTTTCGTGGTAGTTGAGTAGATATAGGTAGGTAGCCGGAATTGTTGTTGGTTGAAGATGGCCCTCCAGAAATAAAGTTGTGGGGTTTGTTGCATGTTGATGTCTGGCATCATGTGGCTGCAACAATAAGCAAGAAAGCCAGCAGGAAGGGACCAAGAAAACAAGCCAAAATGTATACAATAACATTGAATGAAGTAACAATAAATTAGGTACCGTACTCATTCTCAGAATATAGAATTATATATTATGGGTATTCAATAAATATCTAACCATATGGGTAACAAGTAATTTTCCAAGAATAAGTAATATAATTTATTCCTGTGATGAAGAATTATTCTACGTGTTATTCTACGAGTACCTAAAACAATTATCTAACAGTAGTATTACATCCGTGAGATAATATTGTGACATTATTTTGTTGTGTTGCATAAAAGTGGGGAATTTTGAACACGTAAAAATTTATCCTTCTTGTGTAAGATGTCCAGGGATAATTATTTCCTTTACACTTGGCCGTGAGCGGTTTATTTTTAGTGCTTGGAAACCATTAAAATATCGCATTATTTAAATATTGATTACTTATTGAATCAAAGATAGTGGCGAATTTATGTAATTTTTTTATCAAATAATATTAGATCAATGTATTCAACACTAAATAATGAGATTGAAATTGAAATTGAAAAGGAATACCAACTGACAATCTACATGAAAAACAAAATGAGGGAGGTAGATGATAGCGTAATTAGTCCATTTTAGATGCGCAATTTGTGAGAATGTATAGTGTGTGGAATAAAATAATGAATAGGAACGGAAATATTGCAGGAGGGTGACTCTAAATTTCAGGTGCGCGAAGGGTGAAAGAACAGTAATTACCAACAGAGTTGACGAACAATTGTGCAGAATTTATTTTAGCAATAATTACAAACTAAATGTGCCTACAGTTAATTTCGGAATCAGGGACTTATCTATATTTTGTCTTAATGCCTGTCATACCGAAAAATAGAATTTACGCTGATAATTCTAGTGACAAAAATAAGATTAATCTAAATTAAATTTGCTTTTATTTTTGTTATGTATTAACAGAAAAAAGCAATAGACTTGAGAAGGTACTGTAGTAAAACACATGCTCACAAGCTGATTTGGAAGTGATGAGTTATCGTACCGTACAGTCATAACCATCTTAGTTTCACGCTTGATTGTTTCAGATTATGGGTTGATCGAGTAGGCCTAGTAGTTTAGTTGTTCAGTGCAGTGGATATAGTTAAGTGATAGGGATAGGATAGAAAAAATTGAAATGGGTGAAGAGATATGGTCATGTTAATAATTTATTGAAATTGGGTGTTATTGATGAACAGGCTACCTAAATTTATGGAACATACTTAAAGACTACAGTGTCAATTGAAACATTTGAACCTACCTTATTTTTTGAAGCTCCGAGAGTCTTTCGATCGTGTGAACGATCTTCCTTCCCCCGTTGTTGGTAGCGATTTTGATGCGCCCGTCGACCGACCACACCGATTTGACGCCGAAGCGGTCCACTGCAGCGTTGAGGATCCGGAGTCGGTGTTTGGTTAGGTCTTCCCTGATGGTGATGTTGGTCCCCTTCAGAGCAGACTTGGCCTCGAAGATCCTGCGCCGCGTCCTGTAGCTCAGGAATCTGATGATGATGGGTCGAGGTTTGGGCCGGCCGCTGGAGTCCTTCGTCTGGGGTTGAGGTTTTCCAACCCGATGAGATCTGTTGATTTCTTCGAGTTGGACGTCAATGCCAAGTTTCTCCTTAAATATCTTCATCGCCTCTACGTCCGTATCTTCATTGGATTTTTCCGGCACCCCAAAAATGCGTAGGCTATGGCGGCGCCCATACTGCTCGAGGTCGTCGACTCGCAAAATCATCGCCTCCTCAAGTTCTGCTAATTGGGTTTCAGTTTATTGTTCTCTTCCTTCACCAGTTGCAGTTCCAGAAGAATTTCTTTCATGGCATTTGAAACTGCCAGTTCTACCTGGCTTCTCATATTTGTCAGAATTTCGTCGGCTAGGCTGCTATTGTCCAGGGTGACGGACGACGGTTTGCTTCCCGAAATAGAAGCGCTCGCCTGCCTGCTGGGGGTCGATGAACTCCCGTTCCTCTTGCCCATTGTTCTTCCGAGTGAAGTTAGTGAAAGTGAGAAGTGAACTAATTGAAAAGTAGTGAAAACTGAATTTATAAAAAACTATTGATTTATGAGAGTAACTACTGTTATCACGTTGATCCACTCGTTAAGATGTACAATATGATATAAAACTAAACTTGGAAAGTGTGAAAAAACCCTACTTTTTCGACTTGCAATACGGAGCTGGGTAAGGTGCGTCTACTCGCTGGGCATGCCTAGACTAGACTAAGACAAGACTGTTTGATAGCCTACCTGCGGGCTAGAGGATAATTATCGGATTAGAGGATAAATAGTCGACCGATATAATTGAACTGAAGCTTGTGTAATCATCCAGGGTTTCAATTGTATTGAAAAGCCATTTTCAAAGTGTCAATATATGAGTATTAATACATAGGTATACTTATTTAAGAGAGGATGTTTGTTTGTATAATTATATTTTGTATGAAGTTAGTTGACTTCATAACCGTTAGACTCTTTGGTCCCAGTGGCAAAGGCGAGTCTAATCGGTGAGATTAGATAAGAGACAGCGCCTACCTCTCCCATTCTCCCGTTGTAACGGTGACCGGCTCCCCTAAATATAAAAATTTATGAGCTTTAAAATTGTTTCCCGGTGGTTCGGAACCCACTTGAAGCTGTAGGTCCATTCATCTCTCATCATCATCCTTTCCATTACCCACACACAAGCTTAGAGCTTATGTGGGTTTCATCCCTAGCAGAAAAAAGGATATTTTGCGCCTAGGGCGGAAAATGTGTGTACAACTGAGAGAGTAAGCTCAGCTTGCTCATTGGAATAATGAGAACTGTAAAGGAGATAATTGGATTGTAAAAATCCATGGAAAAGTACTCATGGAATTAAAAAAAAGATAACACTTCCCTTTTCCTTGCCTTCTCCCTAAACTGAGCCGTTAACATCTTTCTCACATTCCAGAAGAAATTTCTGAACTTTTTCCAGAAGTCAATTCTCTGTCATTCTCAACTAAAATCTTCTGTGTAAATAATATTCTTCCCTTCAAAAATCACATCTTCTAGACTTTGAAACTACTAAATAAATAATAAACTGATGAATTATTTTACTGAATAAATAGATTGTGAATTAATCTTATTTCCAACCAAAAACAATATAGATTTTGAAAACAAATCTAGAAAATGAGATGGTCGCTACCAAGGTGTACCTATAGGCTACAAAAACATGAGCGGATTTTTGGGCGGATGGGCGTGGGAGGCTAACCCCCCAAATTATTGTAGCAAATGCTATAACTGTAGTTATATAATAGTTTGTAGCAAAAAATTATGTCAGAAGACCCCCTAGGTAGCCCCCAGGAAATATCCTCTAACTCCGCCCATGTACAAAACTTATAACAAACTTATTCGAAAATATTATGAGTCGAATTATGGCATTGTAAAAAATATAATTTTCTGCAATAAACTGGTATTACAATTGAACAACTCTATTTCTCAAATGACTGATAGTTGATATTGTTAAGAATCGTTTGGAGCTTATTGATCAATTTTTATACCTGAATCCAAAATGGAAGATAGAATCCGGAACAGCACAGCAGAGCAGCGGCCAATGAGAGAAGAGCCCATACCACGCCCACACCTGTCAGAGAAGTGGCCATTGCCTGTTAAAAACAACACAAATTGCATAAGTAGAACATTGTTGGGAGTAGACAATATTATACAGTAGTATCATGGATATTGGAAATTAATCAAATTGGAATGAAAATCTGGAAGTTTAGAAGACTTGTATGTACTTCAAAAATATCTATTACTATGATGAGAACCTAATCTACCTAAAGTAACCTCGATTAACCTTTCTAGTATAGTTATACTACAACGAGAATCGCCAAAGCCTATATTTTAAATGTAATGCACACATGGGCTCCAGGCTTGTGCGTGAATCCGCCAAGTTATAGAAGAGGAGTGGAAAGGTGATAATAATGGGAGAGAGTAATTTGATGAGCGAGTCTTCTTGATAACAACGCGCTACTCTATCTATTGTAGACGTTCGAGATACACACTGTTGGTGCCTGCTTTATAGAGTTTGGAAATTTTATTATAAAAATATATTGTGAAACAGGAAAATGGTGATGACACACTAAACAGGCAGATCTGCTATTATAGTAGCTTATGATTGGAATTTCTCAAGTTATTTTTTCAATATTTTGTTGTTAATTCGACTTTTCTATCAAACTTTTCGGATTCAAAATAGATAATCAAATAATTGTGGGTAGATTTCTCAAGAGTAAATGATTTATGAATGTGAACAGAAGATGTTGAATAGAACCACATAGAACAGACTAGAAAGTATTGCTTATCTATGATAAAACATAACTTTCGACTACTGTACTCCATTTCTCCATTTTGTGTGAGTTCTCCATTTTAGTGTTTCACGAATCTTCTAAGCTTTTATGAAACGCAACCAGTTTTGAAAACCAATTTTGGATCCTCATGTTTCAGGATGTTGCGGTCTCTCAGAAACCATCTTTATCTTTCGTCATTTCAGCAGAAACAATTACTTCATTTCAACTCGCATTTACACTTGTAGGCTCTAATCCTAAAAAATTATTAGTTTCCTTGAAACTTCAATCCTTCATTCACATCACATTTCACTTGAAAATATTTAAAAACTTCATTTACAAATATGAATACTGAATAACTTTGTACAAATGACTTTTTGATCATAAACTTTGGCTGATAACGAGTTTTTTCATTTCATTTCACGAAATGCATATTCAAGGATGAGTGCTAAAAAGAAATCTTTAGTCCTAACTGTACCTGACAAAGGATATTTTCATTTCATCATGCTACCGTATATTGTCTCTCTAATGTGAAGTATTATTACTCAGTATCAGAAGAATTCCAAATTGAAAATTGAGTAGAGATAAAATAGCATTCAAAGCAAATTGACTTCGTAATTCTAGTCGATATGAAGGTAGGAGCGTAAAATCATGAACAAGAGATATATTACAAACAGTATACTTGTTCGTGGTTCGGTAGTAGTGAATAACAGAGAAGTGTTGGAGTAGTACAAAATTGCACGAAAGAGAAAAACCTGAGGAAAATTTTCTATCTGATACAGTGACAGCTACGGATGAAGCAGCGGAAAATGAGAGGTGAACAAGACGAAAGAAAAGTGGTTGAAGGGTGAAGAGTGGTGGAGTGGGGGGGGAGAGTTGGTGAGAGGGGTTCAGTAGGTCAGCTGACCGACTGGAGTTGATGTTTTTTTCATGAGCCCTTGGAAATCGACGAGGGAGAAAAAGTTTGGGGGTGAAACAGTTCCAGGGGGTTGGTTTGAGTGGTGCCCCTCGTCCGAAAAGGGGGGGGGGCTTTTTTCCTGGCCGCAGCAGAAAGGAAAACGTAGCCATCTGAGTGGAAGGGAATTCAGATATCACTGTTCGTTTTCCAGTCCCTTGGCGACCTCCCATCTCTCACATTTATTCGCTCTTGTTATCCAGGAAGAGGGGGGGACAAAAGTGTTCCATTGAACAGAAAAGGGTAGATGTGTTTAAGCTAAGCCTGGCAAGTTATTGCACTGTCACTGGGGAGGAAGGAATTCTTCACCTATCAACCACGTTTACATAAAGTTTACTGTTTACCTTCAGTTTGATGAATTCTAGGTTGCAATATGATAGCCTTCAGAAATCAATAAAAAGTTATGTTTGTCAGTTTGCATTCATACATACGCCAAGGAAGAATGATACGAGTATTATCTCAAGATCCTTATTTCCTCTCATCAAAACTGAACATGTATCCCTACCTGAATTTCCAATATGTTTTTCCGCAATACATTTGTTAAATTTTCTTATAAAACTGAGAAAACCAACTTCATTGAGTTTGGGATCATCCTGTTTGTAGAAGATCCTGCATAAGAACTTCACCAAGCAAGTTGTTTTGAAACTATATTTTTCTGAAACGTGCAAAGTCCAAAACAGAAAATTACTATCTCTCTAGAAGTCGTTGAATTCGTCTCTTTAGCCGCACATAGGGATGTTCTGATCTCATCGATATTGTACAAGATAATTCAATCTTTTGAATCCAGTGCGATGAAATGTAACGGGCAAATTTGATTTGATATTCCCGATATTATATCGAAATTTTTTTTCGATAGATTTTTTTTCGATATCTATATTTTCAACCACTATTTTCAAAAGTTCAGAGATGACTTGTGACGGTGCGTTGGTGATCAGTGAGTTTGTTCCTCTTAAACATTAATTTCAGTTCCTGGAATCATTTTCGGGAAAAAGAGGATGGGAAAACTGCTGTTTGTAAACAGTGCCTAAGAGACATTAAATGCAATGATAATACTACTAACTGACTTCTAAGAATTAATATTGAGCTATTGTAGTTGTATGTAAATGTAATAAACTTTTTTAAATTTCAATTACATTATTTCATTCAAATTGATAGGCCTATAGTATATACAAATATTCTAAGCCACTCAAAGTTTCTTTTTGAAAAATTCTAGTTTGTTTCATTTCTTTTTTTTTTTTTTGAGGGCGATGCCCACATGAGCTCTAGGCTTGTGCGTGGGTAATGAGAGGGGTGATGATAAGAGATGACGACTGTTTTTAGGCAGTCGGGACCGACGGTTTTTCTTCTCCTCCGAAAGACGGGAGTGGCCGTTTTTGTCAAAATCCGTTCCCTCAAATGTATTCGATCTTGTAATCTATTAATCTGAAACCTATATAATATTATATCCATTCATAATGATATTTGCATTAAAAATCTCGTTCTAAGAAATTTCACAATAATATAGCTCAATTGATATCGGCGATATCGATATTTTGTTGCAATAATATCGCTCCTTCCATATCGATATTTTGTTTCGATAATATCGCTGTAACGATTTGGGAGTTCAATATCGATATCGAATATCGGAAGATTCACGATACCGGGATAACCCTAGCCGAACAAGCGGCTCATGTACCTAGACATCTTCCTCGAAAAAAATAAAGGAAAATTTCCTCTCATTTTCTGTTCAAAACGTTAACATAGTTTAATCCCTACTAGAAAGTGTTTCAAAAGTTTATAAAACTCCTACAAAACATTTCAAAAAGATAAAAAAATTATCCACGCTAGGTGGATGAAAAAACGATTTTGATAATAAATTTCCAATTTTGGAACACGCAATTTTGTTTCATGCATGAAGGCACATCTCGATTGAAGCTCATGTAACGCCCACCGCATCATTTCATAACTAAATGATTGTTTTCAACTCTTTTGAAGTCGAGTTATGGAAATACGGTAAACAAGGTTTGAAAATAATTGTTTTAGCCGTAGATGTGCACACAAAAGCGGCGAACTCTAACGAATCTAATGCAGTTTATACAGCGCCTGGCTGAGGTGAGCTATCTGCTGGCATAGCATGCCACGCAGCGAGGAAAATCGGAAAAAGAAACGAATGAATTCTGAATTTGTCGTCATTCTTGTTTCCTGTTCGATGGCGAACCTTTTTTCCAACGCTCTCCAAACTGAATTAACCGCGGCACGGCCTCCTGAATTAACCTTTTTCAAACGGATTCGCTCACAGATCGCTGATCCATCCTTCGTTCATTTTTTCCTCATTTTTCCACTCAACTTTCGCTCAAACTGGTTTTGCTTATGAGCAATCGATCAGTGAGCCGTAATAACGATAAATTATGATTGAATACTTTACTGCTTGCTAAGCCAGAAAAATCGAATAAAATAAGGACTTATTCCTTTGAGATGAGCTATTTTCATCCAATTTTTTCATTTATTTTTCCAATTAAACCGTTTTCCCTTTCAAATATCAGTTATTGAGCAGCAAACTATCCCAGCAGCAAACAGCTTTCAAATACTATCTTAATTGGGGAATGACAAGCCACCAGAAGAAAAACTAATCTAACTTCAGGAAATTAGAGAGAATTTAAGAAAACTGATGACTCTTATTTATTCCACTGCTGCTACCAACCAACAATAACCTCGACTGAAGCGCCCCAAGTGTAGATGATATTCGGAAAGCGCTGCAACTTGTTAGTACAGTAGTAGTTTTTAACTAAAATTCACAAATTATTTACTGCTATGTCGTTTAAAATTGCATTCAAGTGAATTAAAACTGATCAATTCAATTCAAATTCATTCTATTTTCAGAAAAAAATATTACAATAAATTTCTCTGAAAATTACTCCTCTAATATGGAACTAGTCCGTGTTTAGAGGAGGAGTCAATACCATCTTATAATGAAGAACAACTGGAGTACATCATACACGAAGAGTATATACATCATACAAATTATAAAAAATCTTTGAATTCTCAATAAACAAAAGAAATACAATAATAATTGATTGAACGAAATTCCTAATTAATGCCATATAATATTCTGAAGACTTCTGCTACTGCAAATATTTACAACAGAATAATACCTAGTAAAAAAATGAACGTCGATGAACGCTGCTGCACAAAAAATTATTTTTTGTCAATATTTGCAGTAGCAGAAGTCTTCAGAATATTATATAGCCTTAATTAGGAATTTCATTTGATTTTAATTATTATGATTCAGTGCAATATCTCATTTCCTTTCAAAACAAATACAATAATGTAAGCTAATTGTGTGAAAAGATAGAACTACATACTGTAGTTTTCTTTAATTTTTTTTCTTCAGTTTTTTAAAAATTCTTTTGGTTCTCCTGAAAAATAGTTAGAATTTCTATGTGCAGCAGTCTTTACTATCTCATAATCCAACACTCCCATCCCACCCACTTCTCACTAGCATTCTCTCTCTCTCGCACACCCGCCTATTCTGGATATCGTTGTCATCTACAGCGGATAATGGAACGTGTCATTAATCACGTGATTTCAATCGAGCGCATTTCCCTTGGCACTCACCTTGGTCATTGTTTGTTCTCGGCGAACATCGGTGCGTTCAACATTGTTCCGAACGCTTCAAATTGCATAAATCAGGCTGCAGTCAATCTACTTACCGGGTTCTCTCTCTAGTACCATCGCCTGATGGCCTATTATCATCATTACGATCCCAGCTTCGCTGATGAATGATTCTTGACATAGGTTAGTGATTATCTCTCTCCAGAGGTCTCCAAATAATAGCCGTAATTGTTTGGGGTATTACTGAGATGACTCAGTATAATGATTAAAAAATGGAAAATTCAACCAATTATTTTTTTGTCATACAAATGCAGAAATAAGAGATTGCCAATGTCTCACTCAAAAATCACAAATTTGATAATTGCCTTAGTGGCGAAGCGTGGTATTCTTATTTGGCCATCGCCAAATACCACGCTTCGCCACGGAATTGCCTGTAAATTCCTGGTTGATGGATTCCTGGATAAATTTGAGAAAATTGAGCTATTCACAGCATTTTGGCCATAATATTGGACCATAATAAGACCGGTTCAGACTGAGATTTGTCATTATTTTCATCAATGATTCTCTACTTGCTGTATAGCATTCTCTGGCATAGAGCAGATAGAGATAGTAAATTTAGTTTGCTGATGATATCATAAGCATTGTTGAGATTAATCTGCTTGGGTAATTAGTCAAATTGGGAACAAGAGTGCTGATCGATCATTTAAGCCTGCTGATCCTTAAAATGAAGATAATCATGAGATTGAAATTCTAATCTAATTTCGATCACAATTGTTGAGAAAATTAATTTCTAGTGGACACCCTCAAATCTATACTTAATACTTGAATTCCCTGTTAATTTTTGGTATATGCTAATAAGATTAGCCTGACTATAAAGGCATGTATGATTCCACACATAAGTATAGAGGATTAGTATGAGAGGATCAGTTTAGTTTATGGAACACTTGACAGCTATTACTCTGGCTATATTGAAATGATTGGTATCATATTGAGCTGAAAGCTGACGTAAAGCAGATTACCATTAGAGTAGTCTAACAATATATCATTTTCAATCTGGTTTGGATCTTACGAAATTTGAGAGCATCATTCTACAAAAAATAACTATACTCAGTTCATGCTTCAATATGCCAAAAAACAACAAAACTTATTATTCAATTGATTAGATTCATTCAAAGTTGAAATTTTGAAGATGTCCAGTATTGGAACGAAATAGTTCTATGAAATGCTTCGAAACACTATTCTGAAAGATTGACTTCACGCTACCCACACACTGGACATGCACTATTTATTACTTAGCCCTGTGCTATACATGACTAGTGTAAGTGCAACTTGGAGTCAGCTGGTACATGTAATTTATAAGACATTTCATGGTGTAACTATAGTCTGTTCACCGAAACCAGTCAATGAGTGTAAACACCGAATGAGCTTGTGTGAACTTTCTTTACGCGCACTGCCTCGTTTCGGTGAACAGACTATAGAGCATCGCGTTTTTAGCTTTGTTCAAATTCCACCCAACTTATACTGTACAATAACCAATCTAGCACAATGGTTCCTAGCAGTTCCGACAAACTCTGCGAGATAGCGCTGAGCTCTTCTTACATTCTTTACCTCTTAAACGTATTTTTTCGATAATACAAAAATGAAACCCGCACATCAAGGACCGCTAATCTTTCCTTTGGCGCAAAACACCAAAATCTAAATTGGCCTAATCTCACGGTCACAGTGGCTGTCATAATAGGGTGTTTCAAAAGAATCATCCGATTTTAAAGGTTTATAATTGTACTGAAAATCGTTCCACACCTTAGCCAGCATGTCCTGAGTGATGGATTCGATGGCTGCTCTAATGCGGTTCTTCAGTTCAACCAATGTTGTTGGAATGGAAGGGATATAAACATTTTCTTCACAAACTCCCACTAAAAGAAATCACAAACAGTAAGGTCCAGTGACCTTGGAGGCCAGTGACTTAACGCGGAATCATTAGGTCCAGTACGGCCGATCCATCTTTAACGAAGCCTCACCATTTAGAACATGAAGATTCCAGTGTGGTTGGGCACCGTCCTGTTGGTATACCACACTGGAATCTTCATGTGAGAGATTTTTTAATGTTGAATCCATCGAATACATCACTCAAGACATGCTAGCTAAGGTGTGGGACCAATTTCAGTATTTTATAGACATATGCTGGCATCTAAAAGCGGGCCATATTTAGCACCTGTAAGTGGTATGTAAAAAAACTTTATGAGTTGATCTTTAATAGGAAATTCACCTCATGTCCATATGATCATTAGTTTTGAAATTATACACCTTCAAAATCGGATGATTCTTTTAAACACCCTGTATTTCAATATGTAAGGATGTCCACCTGAGAGATATGAAGGACATTCAGGAATATCCGTAGATAAAGATATCTTGAAGCTCACAAACCAAAGCTACTTATTTAAAATATTCTAATTTATCAGTGATTCTGTGTGAATAGAAGAGCCAAGAGCTCATTAAAATACTTTGAACAACTCAATTAAACTAATAGCTCATTTCAATATCACATTGAATCACGTTTGAATGGGTTCTTCTCTGTTTGTGTTTACAAGATGTCTTTCCCGAGAACCTTACATCTCAGATACAAGTATACATGCATGTTTTGGAAGGTCTGATCGGGACACTGAGAAGGCAAAGGAAATGTGAATGAAAGCAGTCGAAGCACTCAATGAATGAATACGTTTACATTAAAAAGTGCAAGATTATAATGTCTGCCTTGTATTGACAGAAATTCATCATGAATAGAGCTTAGGGATGAATAGATACATGGGATGAACGCTGTTGTTCTCAATCGTCTGTGAGGTAGAGAGGATTGAATGAGGTAGAATGGGTCTGAGGGATGTGAGGTAGCTTTCTTATTTACTGATTCTTCTTCTCTATGCCTACAAAAATTTTCAACCTCTCATTTTCCCAGCTTCCCATCTTTATTTCTTATTATTTTATCTCTTTTCTTCTCGACCTACCAAAATTTAAATTTTGGATTTCCAGTTATACTCCCAACTAAATCTAAACGGTATCATCGTTCTCATATGCATATCCCAAGATTATTTTTACAAAACCTATTGTAGTCTTAGTCTCAATTTTGAAAACAGCCTAATTTTGAACTAAATTAATATTTTCATCAAATTCAACAGTTCAATCGTTCTATTCTATTACTATAAATTCTCATTACTCTCTCATTTTTTACTCATTCCACCCTCATTATAAACAAATTATCTATAACTTTCAATAATATTATTTTACCTATATTTTTCCTTCTATAAATTTTCATTTTTATCGTATTCTTCCTCATCCCTAATGATATGATTTCTATATCCCTCTTTATGGTATGGTTCATTTCATATCCTTTCCATTTCTCCTTATAACTTTTCATCCCATCCGATC
This sequence comes from Laodelphax striatellus, assembly GCA_017141395.1. Lineage (NCBI taxonomy): Eukaryota > Metazoa > Arthropoda > Insecta > Hemiptera > Delphacidae > Laodelphax > Laodelphax striatellus. The sequence goes on along the minus strand of CM029538.1, from coordinate 13,197,384 downwards.
TTTTTCCCCAATTTCTAAACAGTTTCTTCATCAACCTTTTCTTATTTTTTGTCTCCATCCTCACATTCCTCCTTCACCCTCTTCCCTTTACTTTTTTAGACCGCTCCCATTTTTTACCCTGTTCCTCTATTTTTCCCCCAACTATATCACCCAATTATCTTTCCTCATATTTCCATCACTCCCTTCTCATCACCTTTTTTCAATTTGTCCATCCCTATTTCTTAGTCCTATTTCCATCTGCAACTGCACCCCCCACTTTATTCTGACCTTTTTCATCTCATCAACTTCTTTTTTCAGTTTGTCTTCCCTACTTGGTAATTTCTTAGACTTATCTGCTTCTCCAACTGCATCCCCACTTCTTTCTGACCTCCTTTTTTCATCATCGACTTTTTCTGTTCTCATCAACTTCTTCATCTGTTTATCCACTCCCACTTGGTCAATTTCTTCTTCATTCATTCCATGAATCTCTCAGTTGAGTTTTTCTTTTCAGTCTATTTCTTGTCCGAAAACCACTCCTCACACATTATTATTATCTAGACAGCATCCGGCAGCGAGTGTGAGTGAATGTGAAACGAAGTTGTGGATGAATTCATTCATCCGGATCGCCTTCACTCGACGGATGGATACCCTTGCCGCTCCTCCTGGTATCAAATTCAATTTGTCAGATTGAATTCTCTCCGCTCTTCTTTCTTCATAGTGCTGGAACTTTCTCATCACAGCGAAGAAAAACTGTGGAACGATAGCGAGAATGGAGGGCGAAACTTGGATTTCACCGAAAAAAAAACTTTGAGTGGATAACAACGACTATGCAGATCCATCTCCGCAGAAATGGAAATTGAAATTACTCAACGTTACTGTATCAACAATTCGGGTAATATCTCTCGGTTCTTATCAAAGTTCGGTTGAAATTGGAGAACTGTTGGTGGTTCAGTCAAATTAGCTGCACGTCTCATCTTGAATAAATTTGAGTGCTCCTGTTGTTTTTTCATAACAACATTGGAGGTTAAAACAGAGCAAAAATCAACTTCTTTTCATTACAACATGAACCAATATTGTGCTATAGTAGCGGCCAAAAATTGAGCGGCTGAGAGATTTTGCGCTGTTGTCAGATATGGAACCGGTGAAGCGAGGGAAAGTCAAAAATTGCTTGTTCCCCATCACAAATTGGCAACATTGAGCTTCCAGTTCTGCCTAATCTAAGCGTCAAGGTCGATTTCCCAACATGATTTACATATAGTCCGATTCACGTCAAGAAGTCAGCATTGTTTATATGAGGAGCATTGATGCCAAGTTTCATTGAGAGAGAAAGAGAAAACTGCACCAAACGTGTTTGTTGGGACTGTGTGCAACAACAATGCACAGTGCGGCAACTATGCACAGTGCGAAGAGGATAGAGACATCAGCAACTGCCTCGTGTTGAACAAGGATAGCAAACTCTCATCTAAGCAATGCTGACTTCTTGACGTGAATCGCACTATTGTAAGCTGGCAAAACATGACAACAGCTAAAAATGTCCCAGCAGCTTTATTTCTACTGTAGCACAAAATTTGGTTCAATTGCTCACACTATTTTTGGAGTAAGCGGAAATTTTAAGATAAGATAAGGGTGAACGAGGTTTTGATTTTTTATACCTTTAATTTACTATACCATTACGGAGGTACGGCGGAGGGGATAAGGGGGTAGATATATCCCACAAGAAAACATACTGTAGAGACTTTATTTCAAACATTTTGCAAACATCTTTGAAAAATACGACAAAGGTACCATGAGAGAGTTTTTTCAGAATCTTCAAAGTTTTTGTTCCTCATAAATTGTAAATTTTCAATCTCGAAAACTTTATAATATGGAAGCATTTAATAAGTAGAGATGATTATTATTTGTGGATGATTAGCCTACTATATACTAGAAGACTTGATAGCAGCCAATGAATGCGTGACTAGGTAGATATTTGAGGCATGAAAGGGTTCTATCATTTTATTTCAAATTCCAACATTATGATAACGAATAGGAGATAATTATTGATCAACTATTCCATGAAAAATTCAAACAGTTTTATAATTTCCTGAAGAAGCATGAGCATTTTTCAAGTATCACAAAAATAAATAACCTGTTTATATCCAATCTCAATAGCATGCAATGAATTTCAAATTTGATTAGAATTTTAAATTATTTCCATACAATAGCTGATATTTTTCAATCTGTTTTTTTTTTCAATTTCATATTCTATTACTGGTAATAATATTGATTTTGATTTATCCATAAAGAGGATAATTTCATTTCAAGGCTACAAGGTAAATTATTATCGAATATATTGCTCAACAAGTATCAGACTTCCTTCAAATTTCTAAAAAAATCATAGAAGTAAAATTTCGAGGTTTTGTACTTGTATAAGGAGTTTTTCCCAATAAACTTCTAAACTTATAACTTATAATTTCTCATAGTAGGAAAATTCTCCATAGAAAACTACTCACCTTTCTCGTAGAACCACTATTTTACAAAACTCTTCTCATAATAATATTATCTCACAAACTCTTTCACGACATAGTGTTGTCGAGATAAAAGTACAGTATCTTGAAGCTACATACAACACTTCTTACTTGAACAAGAAACTTCGCTGACAAATCAAGCCAATTTCCACGATGGGTACCACGAGATACAACACACTCAGTTTATCGCACGATACTGATTCGTGTGGAGCCGGCAACCCCACAGCTGATCTGTCAGGCAGGGTGGCCAACATTCGGCTCCAAAATTTCGTCTCGTCAACTAAACTCATGCAAGAAATACAAAGTTGGGTACAAACTATTTCCATCATTTCACAACTGAATCAATTTTGAATTTATTTGTGCTCTTATGACCACACTATTTGTAAAAGAGTGGTCATTTCATTTCCAAGAAGTTGAAATCATTTGTAACATGTTATTTATGAATGGAAATAAAATTATTATTTATTTATTTATTTATCTTATTTAAAATTTCTATTAAGTGTGTGAGCGTGTAAACATAATCATAAAATATAGACTATTTAATACAGATAAGGAGGGCTACAGGCATCACGCCCAAATCAGTCTTCACTACTATTTACAATCAAGTTACACTAATAACTAATATGCAATAAAGTAATAACAATAACGTGCAATAATATTTCAAATAAAGAAGTGTATGATGAAAGTATTAGGTAGAATGTAGAATCACAGAGAACAGATTAAAAAGAGAGCTAGAGTAGCCTATGGCACGGTATATAGAAGAGGAGGTATATAATTATATCTTCTATATACCGTGGCCTATAGCTTCTCTACGGTAGAATTTTTTTAGTGAGGTGGATGAATGAACTGGATAAACAGACACAATATATTTGTTGGTTGCGCGCACAGACGCACCCACACTCATCTCTCATCATCATCATCCTTCCCAGTGAATCCTTCCCATTACCCACGCACAAGCATAGAGCTTATGTGGGCATCATCACCAGGAAAAAAAATGAGATGGAGTGCAATAATTAAAATGAGTGAATTCAGAAACTGACAACGACTAATCTGTCACAACTTTATTCAATAAATACAGATCGATTTTGAAAATAAAATTATCCAATTCAAGTGAAAAAGCCAAGTCGTCAATAGTTCAATCTCTCCAAGAGCTAAGTCATCAAATTATCAAGAACGATTTGATTATTCCGCATTTGAATAGAAAACTTCACTCACAGAAGTATAATAAACTTAATAATCTAGACCTAGACAAAGAATCGGGCGATAATATCTTCGAATGCTCATTCTATCCTTAAGTGCAGGCCGTATATCCTCGGCAAGTCTATTTTTCACAAGACAATTGTGTGCCCCTGAAATAACAAGGCCCGGCATTTTACTGGCGAAAAGCTCAGCCTAATGTCCCGTGGAAGACTTACGTTGCGACCAGATTACTCAGATGAAAGATGTTGATGAAGTTCTTCTTTTGTTGAGCTGAAAGGGAAGCACTAAATGCATCATGCATCCCCTTCCTTCTCTATTTCTAGTCTGACGTCTTTCCTTGAAAAGGATTCGAATAAACCATTGAATCGGAGAATATTATTGTTCCCGCATATTAAAAATATCATAATTATATAGTATAAAGATTTTCAAAATCCATTTGAAAAAGATCTTGTTGACAGAGCTTATTACAGCATAGAGGAGTTTCTAACAGACCAATTAATTAGGCCTGACTGAATGGTATTATAGTAGTTTTAGACTACTGATTTGACTCATCTTATACTTCATAACTAGAGTCTCCAAAATGTAATCCAAAGAAAAAACACTTAACAGACATATTATCATTCATTATTATTTTTCAAAAACAAATAGAGCCTGCAGAAATACATTTTCTCATCTTTCTTTTGGCGCAAACTGCATCAAAATCAGTCCACTCAAACTTCTCCACGAACTTTCCGAAATCTACTTTACACGGGCACCAAACTCTTTTAATATAGATGATTGAACAAGTTGTTAAAATTTACTTGAAGATTCATTACAGTAGTAAGGAGTTTATTACAGCGATAATGTTGAAGGTGCCTTCTTTGTTGTTAGAACACAATCAACCACCATTACAGTGGAGAGGCTTCATGATCACACAGTATAATTATATTATTAAAAAAAATTGAATATTAAATTTTTGTCTAGATTGAAGTCATAATTATTTGTAGATTTATTGAAACTGAAGGCTCGGCCAGTTAACAAAAATCCAATTAAATTGAACCACCGTAAAATGACGTCATTGCATTGATGTCAGTTTCATTCATTGGTTCTCGCTTCTCATTGCATTTGTTCTGTTAGATGACATCATTTTTAAGCTGTTATTCAATTAGATTTTCGTGAAACTGTCCGTTATCCAACACATGGGAACATATACTAGTGTCTACAAAATCCCAGTAGGCCTAACGTTTAAATTAATGAATCATAAACAATGATGAATGATGAAAAATAAGATACAAAACCATGAAATATTTTTTCAATCATTAGTCTATAGCTCTCTTATAAGCAGGGAGAGATAAATAGAAATAATGTTCAAAACGTGAGATCAGAAGATCACAGAAAATACAAAAATAATTGTCTAATGAATACAATACGCTATCAAGAAGAAAATTAAATTTATCTGGGTCTATGGGTCTACCCTAATCACAAGAATTTTGTCCCTAACCAATATTGGAGCAATCCTGGATTCAAGTAATAATTGTAGTTGGAATGTCTGTTCGTATGTTATTCAGGGGTAGGATGATGTTTTCCCCATCTTATAAGGCTATAAAGGGCCGGTTCATGAGCTCGGGTTTTAGCCAAGACCCAGACTAAAACGGGTGGCCACTGTAGCATCGACAAACGTTAGCCTTGACACTATGCACTAAGGGCTCTCTATGCTGCTAACCCACTAACCTGTCGAAACAAACGTTTGTCGATGCTACGGTAGCCACCCGTTTTAGTCTAGGACTTGGCTAAATCCCGAGCTCATGAACTGGCCATATGAGCTCATAGAACCATAGTGTTCTATCTGCTTAAAAACTGAGATCACAAAAAAGATACGAAATTGTATTCTAGGGATATAGGTCGTATATATTCTACTAGCTCTCCAACAACCAAGCCCAGTTAAAGCAGGTGGATTTGTTCAAGAACTCCTTTCAATTCCATCTCATCTGGTCTCAAGTACTGTCTTCAGGTTGGCCCCAATAAAAAAGCTCCCACAGTGAGAATTGTTAAATTTTTCGCTTGGAAAACTGGAGCGTTCAACTGTAATATTGCCCTTAAAATAACGAGACACTTAAAAATGTTTCCAGCGGAAGATGACTTGGCGTCCATAAATAACTACTTGGAAAATTAATTGCCAGCAGATGTTTTTTTTTTCTAACTGACGGGGAAGAGCTCATTAAGATTCAGATCTTGCCGGTGATGGGGGTGGGGCTGGGAGGAAATTCAGTCTACTGAAATTGTAACAATTCTAGGAGATAGTAATTTATATCGTTGAGGCACAGAGGAGAACTAGGCTGGAATGGAGAATGCAGTGATTCTGTAGAAAGGAGTAGGAGTCGCAATAAAATTTCAAGAAAGGAATTAGAAGAGATGATGATAATGAAAGGGAAGGGAAGCCTCATAAAGAACAACTACGAATATCCCTGAGTCGTGAATCTATTAATTTCCACCCCCAGGATTAAACACTGTTAATCACTAATTCCACCTCTTTAAAATTCAACAGAATTATCTTCATGGTGTACTTTGTGTATTTCACACACATATTGCATGATAGAGAAAATTCATTTGGTTAAGCTATAAAATTTAACAATCAAGATGTCAGTCATACGTATATCGGTCGTAAGACATACGTATTCGAAAAAGATCATTATAAAAGATTTTTAATTACATAAGATTTTTTTATAAAAGATGACTTGAGGGCCAATTTAGAAAAATTAGTATTCATAAACTTCACTTTGACTAAGGATATCAGAAAATGGCGAACCCACACAAAACAAACAGATCTGCTTTAGTCCTTTAGTAACTGAGTGGAAATTTGTCAAGTATCATTCAAGATTTGTAGATCTTTTCTATTGTTTATTGTTCATATCCATCAATATTTAATAAAACTTTAAAAATTGTGATCGAAGGAATTTCCATGATTGTCATAGGAAAGAAAATTAATCATGAAACTTATTTCTACGATTCTTCATGAGAAGTAATAATGCATAGTGTTTGGAAGGATTAAAACAGGATTCAACTGCAGTTCTACTCAATCAATACAATTATAATAGAATATAATATCATCTAAATTCCTTAAAAATTAAAATTAAAATTAAAAATAGTAAGGCATTAGAAAATATTGAAGTAATTACTTTTTATCGACAGTAATCGAAAAACTTTGGTCACAGTTCCTGAGATTGATTGTTGACTTGAAGTTTCTGAGATTGATAAGATTTTCCATCGTTTAAAAACCTCTTAAAATCTTCAACGGCGCTAATAGTCGATAATTTCCTGCACGATCAGGCGAATACTTCTCCTCAATCTATCGAAAAACAATCAAGCAGGACATCGATATTCAATCACCGTCTCATATCTGCCCGCTATCTAGTTGCTGCTTTCTCTAAATGCATACTAGAAAACACCCCAAACGCCTCCGGTGATTTGGAATGTCATTTGTAACTTGAGAGCAAGTATATTCGCAAGAGATTTATGGTGGTGTAGTTGAAACGATGAGCTGTAATGTCGTGAAGGGTTGACAATGGGGGAGCTGAAAAACTCGGGGGCTGGTTGGCACTAGTTAGCGGGAAAGCTAGGGGGATCGTTATCACTCCTTCACCCCCCCCCCCCTTCTACCCCCGAAACCATCTGCTGACAATGCCTGTAACGAATTCGTCTTGTCTCAGATTGTTGACATGATGTGATGGGGGAAGAAGGGAAAGGATAGGGGGTGGGTCGAAGAATTTGATGCTACAATGGGTTTGAGCACCTCTTGCAAGGCTCGAGTGTGCCAAGTCCGTGACTGAGAATGGAAAGGTCTGCGTTGAGACAAAGACGTCCTTCCATTATGCAATAGGCCTCATGCACTCGGCTAGTAGGTAGTTACTCGACGGAATAAGTACGCCGTTTTCAAGCACCAGCTGATGTGTATCTGGTATCATTGACGAGTGGATTTCCGGCTTGCTTTGTATTACGCGCAATAATTTAGAAAAATTTCTAGATTTTCAAAAAAAAAAAATGTTGAACAGAGATGAAAATGAGATGAAAAAAATAAATTTTCAAGCAATTCTTAAACTTAAACAAAATGATAGCATGAATAACTACCACAGTGGAAACGTAGGGGAACTCTGTTGGAGAGTTCATAAATTATGTTCATTATATTCTTTGAAATAGGAAAAAGGCAACTAAACACTAGTCTTATAAATTTATTGCATAATACACCGTGCCATTAATGTTTAGTGTTTTACTTGCTTTACTAAACCTTTAAAATGTGAAGAAACGAGCCATTGGTCATGATTTCATTTTACTTGTGAAACCACGGCAAATGTTTTCCTGTTAATTTAATACCAGATTACAGAAAAAAACTTGAATTTAATAAAAGCGTTTTCCATACACGCATTTGTTTATTACAGTTTGTCTATTTGTTGAAAATTACAGTAAAAATCAATATTTAATTGAACATATACTTATATGTAGTATGTTACAGAAACAAACTAAAAACGTCAAAATGTTTATTTTTTAGTTCAATGAGAAACTTGACATTCTTTCTCTTTCACTAATTTGTCAACATTGGCTTTTATGTCCGATGAAGCAATTCAAAGAGAGTACTCTTAAAGAGTGACAGAAATGAGACTTCTCAATTTAGACTTCATATTATCCATTTTGGAAAATAGCTGCTGCTCACAGATGTAAGTGCTGCCAAAAAGATATGCTGTGGACAGAGCATGGGATCTGATTGCAGGAAATTGATTCCCTTCAACATACTAGTACAATGAGTGGAACTTTAAAAGTCCAACGATTTTTAATTTCTCATTTAAATCGCTATTGCACTTAAACTCAATAAGTTCCATTTGTTTGGTTTTGGTGTAATCTTCCACAGTTTCACTAAATGGAGCACCAAATAGCTTCATCATTTTTTATTTTGCTTGAAATCTTCAAACCTGTTGCTAAAAACAGATCTTAGAATGGAGAGTGCTTCACGGTACTTTTCTTTGTTTTGAACTTCGCATAGCGACAGTGTTGGAAAATGTGTGAAGTCGCCATTTAGTAGATGATTCTCCATCGATCAAAGTATTCTCTCAAATGCCTCAACTTTAACGAAAAGGTTGCCTAACAACAAAAGGTTATGTATCATAGCATTCTTTCCTTGCAGCCGAATATTCAAATCGTTGAGATGCATTGAGATATCCGTGAGGTACCCAAACTCAGCCATCCAACTGTGATATTTGAGCTGGTGAACTGTCTTTCCTTTATTTTCCGTGAACACAGAGATGAGAGATCTCTTCTTTCAGATAAAAAAAACCTTTCAATTTCATTTTGAATTATGAATAATTTTAAAAATCAACAAAATGCTGCAAAGTTCTGGTTCTTTTTTTGGAAACTGAAATCATTTAGCGGGTCGCTTGTGGTCCGCGGGTCGCGGGTTGAAGATCACTGTAGCAAACCATCCTCTGAAAGGTAAATTCTAATGCGAACAAAAGTGCACCAGAAATACTGGAATGACGTGTTTAAATAAAAGGTAGAATGATGAAGTGTATAGAGATTCATATCAGTCGGATGTACAGAATTCTTGTTTCTCATTACTGGTGACATTTCTATGCATAGCATCATGACATTGCAGGTTACTGATACAGAACCATACATTACATACACACACAATACTCTTTCACTTTCTCACACGCACATGTTCTGACCAATTACGCGACGTCTCATCAATTAGCTCTTAGCATAATTGGATGGGGCAAAAGGGCCCATGCACCAACTCACGCCAACATGTCAATCTGTGATTGTAATTGAAGTCATTCAGGGCTTCGGAAAACGTTCGACAGCATATAAATTCGAACGCAAGCTCCAACTACTGGTTGAAAAAAATACCATTCCAGTAGAGAACAGCTTTCAATTCTCAAGTGATTTGAAACGGAACCATACTACGTAAAAAAACCTGGCGTCACTTGTTTGATTCAAAGCTCTGGTTTTAATGTGTCCTAGTTCAAATTTATTTCTCTTCAATTCCTGGCGTTAATTTAAGTGGTGTTTTACACATGTGTGCTATTTTAAAATGATGCTGATCGTGGTCGATTCCAATTCTATTTGTATTTTCAATTTCAATTCCTTGTAAATATCATTAATTAACATTAAAAATCTAGCGGTGGTTTTGTAGTTAATTCTACGTTGTTCACTCTGTGTCATTGTTCCTTGGATGCAATTTGAAAATGAGCCAACCGGGTAATACTTCTTTCACAGCAGTGCGGGCCGGGACCGGATCGGACGGGATAAAAATGTTTTCAAGAAGACCCGACGTGAACTGTAGACGTGATGTGTTTTGAAGAAAAATGCATGTTTCAGCTTAAAATTAAATTGATCTTATGACATCAATCCAAGATGGCCGACTACTACCGCCCGCACTTGCGTGAGAGAAGCACTATCACTCCACATACTTGTATTGGGGCCGCTCTTGGACAATAGTATAAGCTATTCAAGAACTATAATCATTCGAAACACTGTAAATAGAAAATCATTTAAGTATACATTGGAAATCATATTTTGTCCAGGAGGCTCTCAATAAACATATTTTACTAACAACCTTGAACTGAATTTGAATGCACAACAATCGATTTCACTCACTCACACGCGATAAAATAATACATTATGAACTCATCAACTCTTCAGAATTGAGCTTTTACAGCGAAACTCATGTTATAAAAAATTCAGAAGCTAGTCTAGAATCCTTTTTCACTAGTAGTTATCAGGTGAATTATCGCTGGAGGAAATATTGATGTCACTGAATGGAAAAATTCTATCCAAGAATAAATTCAACTCACAATGATTATTCTATGAGATTGTTTGTTAATGAGATATTTTCTTATCACGAAGATAAGTTGGTGAATATTCTCAAATAAAATTCATGTAAAAGTTTAGAATTCAAAATTATGGAGTGATTTTATCGTGGAATGGCTTGTATGGATGAATCCAATAAATCACTAGTTGCTGAATTTGTACTGGCTTGAACTAGCTTGTACTAGCTTGAACCTAAGTTACTTGAACTTAGAGAATCCTATGCGAAAGTTTCATTATTAATTTTCTAATTTTTTAGGAATAAAATCGCTTTATGCGAGAGTGTAATAAGACTCTTTTTGAATAGGCAGCTCAATGGAGACGTTTCTGAATAGTTGAAAGCTTCACCACCAGAAGCAGCATAGAGCGTAGTTGAAGTATTTCTCATCATAGGTCTCTCCAAAATAAAAAAAATCCATTATGAATTTTCCACTCGTTTGATACCAGTGAAAAATGCATTGAAAAGGGGGCATATGCCCCATGACCCCCCCTTCCCAGGACTCGTTACTGCTCGGTTAGCTTATTAATGATAATAGAATACTGTACTTGCTTCATTCTCTCATCCTTCAACTTGGTTTTAGTATTTTCAAAGACCATCACTATTTTTATATGAATTATTATGAAATTTCAATTATTATTATTTTTTTTTATATTAATTATTATGAAATTTATGAAACAGGCCACAATATTGAAATAGATTCCTATTTTAAAACTAATTAGTAAAGATGTACAAGACCAACTATTAATAGGCCCACAACTTAATAGTTGCAAATGCAAAACACTTATCTGGCTAGAAAAATGCGTAATTTTCCGAAATTTATTCCAACAGTAACAACTTGTTAATTTTAGTCATGTGCTTTTCTAAATCTTGACCTGCGAAATGCTTTACATGGAACCAACGTAAGTTTTGCTGGATATTCGCTAATTCAAAGGTTCAAAGTGCTAATGAATTGACTACCGCACTGATGATAATAATAATATTGACAATGAATGGCAATTAGATTCTAGTTGATGGTTTTACACACGTGTAGCAGCTTACAGCCTGTTATGTAGCTGAGAAATAATTAGGTAGGATGAGGATGAAAATGAATTACTTAGGATGAAGGGAGAGATAAAAATTAAAGAAAGATAAAAGAGAAATAGTAGAAAATTCAATGAATGTAAAGATGGAGAGGTGAATTAAGTGGGAGAGAGAAAGATGAATAAGAAAAAAGTCAGTCTTTTGCAAATAGCAAAAAGGAATAAAAAGAGGAAGAAGGAAAAAGAAGAAGGAAGGAGAAAAAGAGGAAGAAGTATAACAAAAAAGAGGAAAGAGAAGGAGAAGAGGAGAAGAATAAGGAAGAAAAGAGTATGAAGAGGAGACGGAGAAGGAGTTGGAGATAAAAACGAAAAAGTAAACTAAGAAAAGTGATGAACATGAAATAGGAGGAGTATTAATAGAAAATAAATAGGCTGATAAAAAATAAGAATAGAAAAAGTAATAGAAGAGAGGGGGAATGAGGAAAAAGAAGAAGGTCTTAAAGAGGAAGAAAGGAAAAGGAGGAGGTGGTGGAGGAGGAGGAGGAGAAGGTGGTGGAGGAGGAGGAGGAGGAGGAGGAGGAGGAGGAGGAGGAGGAGGAGGAGGAGGAGGAGGAGGAGCAGGAGGAACTAGAGCAGCAGGTAGTGGACGATGATTTATTAAAGATAATGATGGAGATGAAGGAGTAAAAGAATTAGAAGAAATAAGAAGAAAAGTAGAAAAAGTAGGAACGATATGGAGGATGAAGAAGAAAGAGAAAGAGAATAATAAGAAGAAAAAAGGAGAAGAAAAGAAGACGGATGATGAGGAGAGGATTAGGAAGAGTCGGAGAAGAAGGAGTGTGAGATAAAGTCAAAGAAGTCAGCAATGAAAAGAAAACAATTTGTCTCTGACAACAATCTATTATATTGTCAAAGATTCCCAATGTGGTTTTCCACAGAAACAGACAATACTATTTCAAACATTTATTATCGACTTATTACTAATCACGTAAGTCGTCCATTCATACTTCTCGCTTCTCTCCTGTCTCCCTCCTTTCTCTCTCTTTTGCATCTCTTTCGGTCTGCATATTTGACGCACACTATCACATGACAAACTTATGAAAGAATAACTTCGAAGGAAGGGATTGCAAACGACAATGATAGCATAAAATGACAGAAGTGTGAAAACTGAACGTTTTCCGTCACTTCAGTTCGCGGTAAGTCAACTCCACGTTAGGTTGTGCTTTTTGATAAGTAGTTACAGTAGGCTACTATCTGAGTTGCAGACATAAGCTGGTGCTAGTTGTTTCTGTAGGCGGTTTTGGACAGGAGAGCCAAACTTTTCTTACAAGGTGAGTGGAAAATTTAAATCTTAATTAAGACTGTAATTGACAGAATAGCAGAGCAATTTATCTAAATGAGAGATTCAGTTTCATCTAGGGTTTCTGTAAATTTATAACTAAGAAAGGCTTCCAGATAATGATTTTATTTGTTAAGAGGATGGAAAATCACAAAATTTTAAAAAATAACTCCCGTGCCATACGAATATTATCACATCTCAATGAACAGGATTTTTATGAGAATTACATTCTTGGTATAAAACTAACATTAGATCATAATATTGTGCCGTCTTCAGAGAACAGTTGAATGCAAAAACTGCATTTTAGAAGGAAGCTGAAAAGCTATTCCAAAACTTGTGTATTCAAACGGAAGCAATAGCTTCCCAATGAATATTGAAATTTTTATAGAACCAAGTATAAAAATTTTAAATGTACTAAAAAATTAAAAAGAGAATGGGATATGAAAAAATATCCTTCAAATTTCTTGTCAATCAATAATTATTTTCAATTATTTTAATAAGAATTTTTGAGAAATGATCACAGGTATGAAACTTCATTTCTTAAAGATGAAAATCGTCCAAATATGAACAATACAGCATCGCATTTTCGAAACAAAATCAACTGAAGTAAAAGATTACTACTACAGTACTACTACTACTAATATAGTTGAAGTTGGAATTCAACTACATCGACATTCATCGACTTGAAAAATGTGAGTTTGAGTTTCTGTGAATCATTAATCGAAGAGAAGTATTCAATAAACTCAATAAACTCCGCATAAGCGGAGTTTATCCATTATCGAATAAACTTTCTTGAACGAATAAATAAATTAATAAAATAACAATTCTCAAGTACATAATCAATTTGAAAGTGTACAAAAATAAAACCCCAATATGATCAGTTGAAGAACTATTATATTGTAATAAGATTTATAATAAAAAATGTACATATAATTATATTCAAAACTAGCTTCACATAATGATTCAGGAATGGAAAAACTGTTGTGATTTAATACAACGGAATTATTATTCTTATCCTTTCAGCTTCTGATTAATTTACATTCTCACAAATTATACAATAATGTGACTTCACATTGTGATTCAGAACTGAGAACTGTCTTTTCTGATTGATAGAACTGAATTATTATCATTTCAGTTTCTTATTAAAATCATTTCACATTTTCACAAACTATCGATTTTTACAAATCAAAACGGGTGTGTGTGTGAGAGAGAGATTAGATTAGATTACTTTATTCATGAAGATAACAATAATAAACTGCATAGAGTCTAAAATACATAAGTTGTAAGTATAAGTAATGTTATTCTATCATTTTTATAAATAATGAGCTGATAATTTTCAACAATATAATAATTATTAGATGCGAAATCATATGTTAACATTGAGATTTATCTATTTGAAACGGCATATAGTTGGACACATAAATGTCAATTCTTGGAAAAGGATGTCCAATGTCCATTCTCTAAAATGTTTTATGTTATGGACATCCAAAACTGAAAGTAAACATAACTTAAAAATGAAAATTTAAAGTTATAGACATCCAAGGACATTTTCTTCATTAACACCTTGACCGTGAGAGAGAGAGAGAGATTAGATTACATTAGTCATTTTATTCTTGTAGGCCTACAAAATCACAAAATATACTCTTATTCTCTTATCACAAAATATACTTATATTTATTAAATTCTAAATTGTGACAGTTGAAAATTATAGAAATTTCAGTATTCACAAAGCATAAGACTTTAATTTATTTGATTAAATGTATATATAAGATTTAATATACTAACAATATTATGTTTGAGCTGTATCTACATGAAACGGCGGAGTTTCAACAATGTCCATTCTTGAGAGAGAGACAGTAAGGGGGACAGAGAGAGAGAGTAACGAGATTAGAAACAGATTGGTATACGGAAAAGAGTTGGATAAAGAGCTAGCAAAAGAGAATAGCGAGAAGAGGACTTGACAATGTGAGAGGAGGTGTCAGCAATGTCGATGTCGAGACCTCTTTATCACCGCAAGTGACAGTTGGTGTGTTTGCGTTTCGATGAGGGGGTTCCGAGAGGAGGAGAAGGAGGTGGTGGTGAAGGAGGAGGAGGAGGTGATAGAGGACGAGGAGGAGGAGATGGAAGAGGGTCTGGAAAGTTGTGTCCATGAAAGTTTCCACCCATCACAAATGGACAGCCCTTATCGCTTGCGAAGAGCAAAACTTCGATTCCTTTTTGCCTTGCACTGTCACTTCTGTGTCGAACAATTTGTCGAGAAACGCATCAATTCACATTCTTTTTTCAATCACTTGATCCTTTCCCATTGTCAAGGCGGTATCTTATCAGATTGAACATTCTGTTCGAAAATAACATGGAAAATTATGCAATACCACCTCAGTTGAAGCTATATGTTAAAAATTTCTAGAAATGTTTTTATGCTTAAAGTGGGAGGTTAAAGGGCTTGCTTCTAGTGTAGAAAAATTTGAGAAGTAGAAAACTAATCATGAATTATAAAAATAATAATTGTATGTGCAATATTTGGAATCATAGACCTGTGTTGTAATAATATTTATTCATTCTTTTATTTATTGGCAATACATTTGGCAAGATACATTACAATGTGGGAAGAATCAACAGACATTCGTCCAAAACGGTTTCATTCCTAAATTTTTAAAAATTCTATTAAATCTTTCAAAAAATGTTTTGATGCTTAGAATGGGAGGCTGGAAGTCTTGCTGCTTCCAAAGAAAGGTTGAATGCTAATAATATAGGTTAATGCTAGGTTTATGCATGATAAGGTTGAATGCTTGCTATGCTAATAATAATTATAAGGTTGAAGAAGGAAACAAATTCGGGGTTTCCTGTAGTATCAGTAGGCGATTCCTGTAGTCATAGTATCGGTAGGCGACGTAAGTATAGCCAGTAGCGTAGTAAAGCTGAACTGATAATTATTATCAGTTAAATACTAGTGATTTCAATCTCTATAGGCCTAATTTGTTAAAACTCTACTAGCAGGCCTAGTATTTTTTTAAGTTCCTTTCTAGTTTCCATGAATTCCGTAAGGAGAGGAATTCGAATAGTGAAACCCACTTGATGAAAAATTCGAAATGGAAAATTGGAAGAACAGAAAATACAAAAGATTGTTAGAATAGATGTTTTGCTACTAACATCTACAAGTAGACACAAAAGCAGTTATTTTTCGCCTCTCAGAGCGGTCAACTTCACTTCAATCTCGGTCCCTGTAAAAAGAATTGAGATTGAAGATTAAAAATTAAATATTGAAGATGTTTCTCACATTTTGGTCCCTGCTAGTACGAGAATAATTACTACTCAATTTACCCGGTAAAATGTCTCACGTGTTTCCAACTATACTCACGTATCATAAATACCTCGTTTAACTTGGCCCTATTACAACATGACTATATAGAATAATATTATAATTATGTTATTCATAATACGTAGTACCTTGAATGAAGAGATGATTCTAAATTTTCTCACTTCATACCCATGTACCAGAGAAGGATGAATTATAAACTCCATCCTCCTTCCATATATCCAAAGCATTAATAATGTACCCTGTACCGTACAGTATTTATAAGCATTAATGATTTTTCTTGCCAGCATAAGTTACATAATATACACAAGCATTTTATTTGTATAAATTTTCTGGTGCGCAACACTCTATTCGGCCCTAGCAAATCTAAAGAACATAATTATCATTGGTTCACAATATAAATAAATAAATAAATAAATAAATAAATAAATAAAATATTGGTTCACAGAATATAGAACTTTTTTCTATTCTGTGATTGGTTGGTAGTCGATCATCAATGATTGATTTTTCAGTTTTGAGTCAGATGTCTTTGACAGAAAATCCAATTTCGGGCATTCTCATGAAGCTCGACTACACTTCTACACTTTGAGGCTCAGCTGTTAAAGAATAGTTTAATCAGGCCTTTGTCATTATTGAAAATAATAATTTTAATTAACTGAAATAATATAAATACATTATTATCAGAGTAATAATTAATTATTCTAGTAAGAAGGATGGATAATTTTTTCAAATACAGGCTCTTGAGTGAATATGTTTTTGCTCGAATGGAAAAAAAATTATTACTATTATGAAGGCAACTAGCCTACCTCAATGTACTTGATTGTTGAATCATTCTTGTTTCCCATGTTCTAGGGGAAGATTGATCTCTAGTTTTTCAGACAATTTTGTGGATAATTGGAAATATTGCTGAATATAGTGGAATATTAATATTTTACATAGTGGAGTAATAATATAATATTGTGTATAGTGGAAATATTGTTGAAAATGTGTTCAACTGAAGGGAAAGTGGATTCTTTCAACAAATTCGATGAACGCTTTCTTCGGTTATTGAGAGAAGAAAACGACAGCATTGATTGTGATTGTGAATTTATTGTGGGTTGGAATAACGTAGTCATCAAAGGACATAAATTTATGTTCTCTTTGGCAAGCGCAGTGTTCAAAGCTATGTTTAATGGTAACCTCAAAGAAGAGGGTGTTGTGAAAATTGAAGATTTGGAACCGGAAGGCTTCGAAGGTATGAAACAATTCATCTATACCGGTGAAGTGAATTTTAACTCTTCATTACATGCGCTATTTGTATTCACAGCCGCTAGAAAGTATATGATTCCCGCTCTAGTCGAGAAATGCAAAAATTATATTATTAAAGCTGAAATCCATCCATTAGAAGTATTAGAATTCCTTGAATATTGTAAGGCATGTAACATAAGTGGTTTCGACAATTTATGTCGCAGAATTATTGAAGGCAAGACCAACGAAGTGGTTGAAAGCGAATATTTCGCGACAGCTAAAATTGAAACAGTCGAATTAATTTTGCAATCTCCATCTCTTCATCTCCATTCAGAGATCGAGGTTTTCAAATACTTTGAAAAATGGGCACTCGCTGAAGTTGAACGAGAGGGCATTGAAGCTGAGGATATGCAAACAAAATTTGATCATTTAAAAAAGCACATACGGTTACTGACTATCAATTTCCAGGAATTTGTTTCAGAAGTTGAAACGTCTCTGTTCCTAACTCAAGAAGAAAAGCATGCAATTGCACTGAATTTGATGGTTTTGGACCCAAAACCAATGACGAAAAGTCTGTCTCCACAAAAGATGAGTCGAATATTTTCTTTACTCAATGAACGAGAAAGAGGCGACTATAAGCGGTTTGGAGATTCAATTTTCGGACCCTGCAATTCAATTGAAGGCAAAATCATTTATGTTAGTTCATCTACTTTTGTAGAAATGATCTTTTCTAGAATCTTGGAGTATATTTGCTTCCACATTCAACCACTGAAAAGAGTTATTAAAAACAGTATTTATTTAATGACAATGGAAGCAAAACTTGAGGTAATAACGAAAAGTAATGAAAATGATGATCGTAAAGCAGAATTTTTGTTAATTCAGGAAGAGTGCAACATCATACTGGACTTTAAAACGAATAAAAGAAATGATTCGATTATTTTTGCAAAAATTCCCATCAGTAAATTGCAAAATATTCGCTCGCAGCATCCCAAGGATAAGGTGGTTATTGAAGGACAATTCAAATTTTCTGTAAGAAAGTTGGATGATAAATCTAGTTTAAAGCAGATGAAAAAAAGAGTTAGAAATCTTCAATGTTAATATATCATTCCACTTACCAGTGAGTTGATTGTTGTAAAAATTTGTTGACTACATAATTCAATTTTATCAGCATTGAAAAATAATCCCGGTTACCAGTGTTGGCTGTGAAAATTGCTGGCCAAGATCAAGAGCATGTATTGGAACACAAAGTTGCAATTATTATGGAAACTGTTAACCGTATTTTCTGTTTGCTCAACTCCAAAGTTACTCTCACAAGCAAGCACTTATTGAATTCAGGTAATTTATTTTCATTCACAGTAATTGTTTCAAATTTATCATTTTTACAGTAATTTTATTTTGTATTTCTACCAGTGATTTGTCGACCTATTTGATCTTTGTTGCACTTTTTCCATTGAGTGATACCGTACAGTACTAAATAAAGTGGAATAAATAAAATGTTTTTATGGCTTTTTATTTAATCTTTTTTGCACTTATTTTATTGAGTTGAGTGATAACTTACATAAATAAAGTTGAATAAAAAAATGAGAAGAAATTCCAATTATAGCCCACTCTTTACCTTTAAGAGTGGATGTTTTTTCAATTCAATTAAATTTTAGTGTTATTGCCAAAAAAAACAATACAACAATAATAAATCAGTAAACCATTAGAAATAATATTATACAAACATAGAATACTTGGGAATATTTATCAAGAAATCAAAAGCTCCTGGCATGGTTAGCTAAGCATGGGCTCAGCATAGGAATAAACTCCTGTCCACTAGGTGAGAGTATATCAATTCTAAATAATTAATTAGAATCCATATTTAACTATTTTGGTATCAAACAAAAAATTGTCAGGCAATGATTTAAATATTCTACCATCAAAGCAAAAGCTGAACGAATGTTGAATTTATAAAAAGTAATTCAATCATATAATTTCTTATACAAAATAAAATGTGAAAAGAGCATATTATAACTCTTGTGAAACAGAACTCATTTGAATGACTACGCCAGGTCTTGTATAGGCCTACCAAATTCAGCTTTGAAACTTACTCAATTATTGCACAGCAGTCAATCAAATGTAACCGTAGTAAATGTCATCTCAATACGATTTTCTTTTAATAAAGCTACGGCTATTGAGTTTGATTTAGCTTTGTAAAATCGCACAATTTCACCAAATTGTTGGTGATTTTTCTTGAAACGTGAAAAGCATCAGTGATTTATTTTATTATATAACAGTGATTATACTCAGCGACCACATAATACAATAATATACAGTATTATGTATTTGTATCATGTGGGCGCTGATTATACTGACAGCTGGAAGTGGGATAAATTCAATTCAATATATTATTTAAATTCTGTTGTGGAAGGCTTCTGTGAAAGGTTGAGACCTTTGGAAATTACAATTTTATCAATTGCTTCTAACAAATATCACAGGATACCCTATATCAACGTATAGTATGCTGGAGAATCGACCTATATCTATTGAAAAACCTGTGATAGATAGATAAATGACCTTTTTTCACTTTTTACTTTACATAAAAAAGTGCTGTGGGCGAAGTTGAGGTATACAAGCCTCAGGTTTCAACAGAATCTAAACAAAATTTTTGTGAAATTCATAATCCGCTGCCTGTTCCAATATATATATTACAATCAAATATATAGTAAATTCAATTACAATTTGAACTAGATGTATTGTTTGTTTTCAAAAATTATCTTCATATTGATTACCAACAGAGCCAACTACAGAATTATTATTCTCATATTGTTGTAGTTAGCTCTGGATTACCAAACTTGAAACTTTTGCTTGTCGAAATCAATGATACCAAATTTATTCAAATGCTTCGTTTTCCTTTCGACCATGCTCGTTGGTCTTAACAAACCGCGTTTTCATCTCACTCGCTCTTTATTCTTTTCTGTAAAATTTCTCTTTATCTCAGTAGTTGAAACCGTATTTATCCTTCCGCTTGAATGTCACGGCCTCCACATCAGAGGCCTGGAAACGTCACACATTCAAACAAGCGAAAAATGCGGTTGTTTGATCTGATTGCAGACAACACTGCGTTCAGATATCGCATCGAATCGAAAATGCAGCTTCTGCACCAACTCCCATCCATCTCTTCTTTGTTAGCTTCCCTAGATTTGTTCCATCGTTTGCTTTTATCGGCTATTATATTTTCATATAATCTCTTATGTTTTTGTAGACATATAGGCCTACCACCAAATTTTTAAATGTAATATTCACACAATGAGAACTGAGTTTAAATGGTTTGGAAACTAGGTTCTAGGTAAATTCAGCCTTTTCAATGGATATAAAGAGCCTGACTTTTATTATAATTATTTTTATTATAATTGAGTGATAATTATAATTGTTAAATAATTTAGAAAAATCATGCATTACATCAGACCTCAAAAACTGATACAATTAGCTATGAAGTTAACTCGTGATGAAACATAGAATGAGTATTTTACATTTCTAAAGTTGAGACCCCCTCAAACTTTTTTGCTTCAATATTTTTAATATTTCAAATTATCCTTACCTAGAAAATATTTCTTATAAAGGATGCCATATTAAAAGATGCCGAGAGAAGCTATGTTTCCTTAGACAAAATTTTAAAATTATACTGTAATTATTATAAAACTTTTCCATTTTCTCGAATTATTTGATGACAATGAATTTCAAAACACTGTCTTCCCATACATCTCATACCCTTTTGATAGAAGCTGTGGTTTTTATGTTGAATAACTAATTGCAATCAACATAGCAAAAGGAAAACCTTAAAATCATCAATATAGAATATATAAAATCATCAATAAAGTACAATCAAATTTAGTGAAGATTTTTAACTATTTTCTTCGAAGACCCTCATAATAAGCATAATGACCTGGTTGTTTAATTATTATTATTTTTATTGCATCCATCTTCCTCCAGTAAAAAGCATAATATGATTCAACGAGCTACTAAAAAGGATTTCATTCAACCAAGCATGGTTATGCACCTATACTCTGTTCATGGAAAAAGTCAGTGCGCGTAAAGAAAGTGTGCGTGCGTGTATCGGAGAACAGCTGGACGACCGAGTCAAAGGCATTTTATAACTAAATTTCTCTCGCTCTCAATCCGTATCAGCTGAATACGCGATTTCCCATTTTCCATGCACAAGTCTAAGGCATATGCAGGAATCATCCACTAAAACATTAATTATGAATCTTCCCGATAAAATATGAATTATAGAATATTTCCCTTTCTGGAAGTAATGAGCAAAAACTATTTTTAGTTCAGAAACACGACCTCATGAGATAATATTATCTCTCATTCCAAACTCCCATAAACAATCAAAAACTGTTCTTATATGATCAAAAAATATCTAACAAGCTTGTTTTCTTATAAAATACTCTAGATTTAATTATTATTGACCGTGCGTAGTGAGGTCTAAGTTTCTAGAGAAGGTTCGTGAGGTTCTAGAGTAGAAAATTCTCAAACTTCAGATGGTCTTATCTCCTGAACGGGAACGAACTTCGTCAATCCCACGACATATTCTTGTTCAGCCCTTCACAGGATGCTGAGAGAATACCGAAAATGAGTAGAAACTATTTTTAGTTCAGATACACAACCTCATGCGATAATTATCCCCAATTCCAAATTCCCATATGAACAATCAAGAACTGTCCTTATCAAGAAAAAAAGCTACCAAGCTCGTTTTCTATCCACAAATTACAAAATGTTTCTGTTTACTCAATATTGATAGGCTGCCTCACGCAAATTCTCTAAATTTGAAAGCTTCAGTGTCACACAACATGACATGGATAGAAGTGCTCGTGAGGGGTGTGAGGAGGGGTGGAGGGGGGATAATGTGTATTACACAGGGGTGGGTTAGGTATGTTTTGGTTAGGTTAGGTGGGGATGAGGCGAGGATGACACGAGAATTGAACTGACCATGGCCGCTGATCGATAACTCGACACATGCATATTTCATTAGGTGAAAAGCGTTATTAGACTGGCTGTTATTATAGAGAGTCTTCTATAAGGCAAACGCCTAAAATAGCAAGGGCTGCGTGCGATATGCATACTTCAGCGGCGGGGGGGGGGAGAGGGGGGTTGAAGGGAGATTTGCATGGAAAAAGTGGTCGCGGCGGAAAATAGAAGGCTAGGCGGCAGTGACCAGCGCGATTTGCCTAGACTTCAGCAGTCAGTGTTGAGCGTTTTTCCGAAGAGTAACAGGTGACAGTACAGCGCATGGAATCACTCTACTGACCATGGTCAAATCGGCTTTTTAACTAACTTCACCGGAATCACGCCGGGAAATTGGGACTGTTGACTGCAGGTACTTTAATTTGTTTCTGTTACAAAAATATTTTTATCACAATTTTATTGTGATAAAAATGTCACTACAGTTGGTTAAGGCTGAGCGTCAGCTTAAAAAAAAAACTTTTTTATGGTGATATTTTTTAAAGTTTTACGATTTGGATGCTTTTGAGAAAAATAACAAATCCTCAATTTAATTGAAAATTGAGTTTTTTTTTAAAGAAATTATTTTCGAAAATATTTTTTTCCAAATTGGTTATTTTGAGAAACTAATTATGTCAAGTGATAGACAATACCTTCAAGCACGTATGCTCAAAATTTCATGATTGTATTTGAGATGACTTTTTTTGAGATGACATTTTTAATTTTGAGATGACTTTCTCCAAAAATTTCTACTTTAGACGCCCATATCTCAAAAACTAATGAACAAAAAAAATTTCCTCTAAAAAGTATTTCATTTTGATAGCTTGATAGTATCCAAATAGTAAAACTTTGAAAAATATCACCATAAAAAAGTTTTTTTTAAGCTGATGCTCAGCCTTAAACTTCATGACTGCTCTGGAACACATGAAATGTAGTTATTATTATTAGAGACGGTACGGTACCGGTAATCTTTTGTTTGCATGGACGCTTGGAACAAAATAATTTTCAATCTTTGCTGTCAAAATCCATTTTATTCTCACAGAATTAAAATTTTCAAAATTTCCAACATCAGGTAGGGGTAATAATAAGTTGTTATTGCTATTAAAGTTATGTGTAGGATTTATTAATTCTAAAAATTGTCGAGCCGGCGTAGCCTAGTGGGCTGGAGCGTCACACCTTCAGTCTGCTATCGCTGCACCGGTGTATAAGTATAATGAAATCTTCCACCAAAAGCAATTAATATTTTCCAACTTGAAAATTATTTTTCAACATAATAGGAGTTTTTTGTTTTCTTTCAATAAAAACAATTCCTGAATTTTGACAATGTATTCTTCAGACACTAAGTAGGTCTACTTTAAAGTATTGTACGTTTACAGTATTGTACATTCAATATAGATCCGACCACTCAAGTTGTAAGCTAACATTATGTACTTGATTTAAGACAGTCCTAAATTTGAGATAATTCCCTCATATATTTTTACCAGAACATTGTAAACTTGTTTAATTGAATACAATAGAAGTATCGTTATAATTAGTTTTCTGATAATCACAACAAATAATTTATTTTGACACTGTGTCTGGTGAGATGTGAAGATAAATAATTTATTTGATAAATCAATTAGTTTAATAAATAATTAATTTCTTTTATAAATCAAGTGATACTTGAAAACATCTATTTTTTCCATTATATAAATTATTGAATCTTCATTTTCCAAACTATCCTATTTCAGGCTGTAATGTTTGTAATCAATTCTATTCAGTGCATTCTCATTGCTCATAACTTTTGAAATGTGATCAGGGTTTGCTATTTCAATGACGTATATATGGAATGCAAATATCCCATGACTCATTCTATAAGTCAAGGAAAACTCAACTACGATGAACATTATCTCTACTAAATATCTCATTATTTCACAAACTAATTGATTACCATTTTTTGAAAACTCTTGTAAGAACTCTGTTTCAGTGCTTGAAAGCCATTGAAATGTTAATAGGATTCCCATCAGGTAAAACTGTCATTTCATGCTAGCACATTTTAAGACTGACTAGACAACATTGTTAAAATTTAAGATATTTCAGGTTTGTCATTAATCTGAATATTTTTTCGCATTTGGAATATATTCCATGCAATAGGCCTACTAGCTGAAGATGATGTGAGTTGATTTTTGACATTGCACGGTATCTATTTGGTTTTTGGTTTTATGGTATTTAAAATTGAATTCCTTTTATTAGGCCTAAGAATTCCCAATGCTATGATATAATTTCCAATATTACAATATTATGACAGTTTCTTGTCATATATTTCTATATAAAAATATCAATTTGAATTAAGATCAAGTTGACGGTTCAGTAGAAAATATATATAAATAGTTCAGATTTTTTTATACAAATCAATACTCAATACTTATTTTATTTTAGTTATTATACAGTAGTATGTTTCCAGTTTCAATCAAAGAGGTTTTTGTTTGGAGAGAGAGAAAAGCTAAGACATGAAAAGGAAGTAAAATTACGGAAGGAAATACGCATCAGGATAGCAAATGAATGAGAAAAGAACGCGTTAAGTAGAAGGGTATTGACTTTGTTACTTTACGTGACTGGTTTTCCAATTGTTTATTACCAAGTGCTGGATAAACGAGATGTGGAATATGGTAACAAAATAGAAACAAGTTGCAATTCGTTACTTATTGAGCGTTCCTGATCAAAGTTTAGTGCACCATTGCAATGCGCAATGCATGATAATGGAGACGTTTGACCGGCAATGAACAGCCTTGATTAATCATTCATGCCTGATCACCTTGAATTCGTCCGGAAAGTCCAACTTAGTAACTAATTATTCCACCTTCAGACCTGCTGAACTACTGATTGATTTTCCAAACCCTCCCCCTATTACCAAAAGTCCGCCTATTTTTAACTGGCAAGGCTGAATAAAATATGGAGTTTCACTGAGGCCATTCGACTAATGGAATCCAAACAATCTCACCTCTCTTTATTTCTACACTTGGGTAATAAAGCGCCTTCTAATAATAGAATAATCGCGTTTATTGAGCTACACATTCAAATAATGATTGAATAATGGTCGCTGAAACAATGATAAATCGTAGAACATTTTTAAGGACAATACCATTCATTGGGAAAGCTTACTAGAACCTCAAGCTATCAAAACGAACTTGCCTGTGTCTAACTTCTATGAAAACTTAGTTGAACTTGTATTCAACACAATGAAGAGATTTTTATAAACGTGGCAGATCTTTGTAGTGACAGAATGTGATAGTTTGATTATTGATACATTCATGAACATAAATTAAAAGAAGTTCGAAAAATTAAAGAGTATTCGAAAAAAATCATCAACACATTTTAAGAATTCCGTACTTGAATGTTTTGATAGAAAGTGGGACATGATTGTGAGGTATTTAAAATATTCGCAATTTAAAAGGGGGCTAGATATTTATGTCTTTGATTATTTCAATGACAATACTATAATATAATATATTTAATATATCATGTTCTCAAACTATTATTAACTGGTGACCGAATATACAATGAATATACAATGAGTATACAGAGTACATAGAGTAATGAGTATAAATATATAGAGTATGAGCTGTAAATTCATAATTTATTATTATAGAATAAATTTCAGAAGACAGAGAATAGAATAATAATATTGGAGTAAATATTCTCCTTTTGCAAGAGGAATATCCTTGAAAATGAACTTGATGATACTGCTAACTTGACAGACTAAAAAATTATTTTTACCAATAACCATCTACGCCTCTAGAACATTATAAAACTGAATATTTTCAACTAATGATGCTCCTGGAAAATAGGATTCTAACATTCGTTTCATTGAATGACTGATAAAATTCTTCAAGAATCCAAAAAGTGTGAACAAAAAATACCAGACTTAATATAGGTTGGAGGCTTTGAAAAAAAGCTCGAGAATGGTAGATAGTACATTTATTTTACAGTTATTACGACAATTATTGAACAGTTATAGATCAAGATACATGACTTGGGTGGCGGTAATTGCTCCACAAAATGCAAGGAACGAGGCGACAGCGGCCACAGCAGTGGTGGTGCCAACGGCACTGATGATGCTGCCCATGCAAATTGAAAGCATGAATTGGGCGAGAAACACCATCGAGCTGACAATGGCCACATCAGTACCCAAACCTCTCAAACGGGTCATAGTCACTGCATCGCCTGATGTGGTTATCTCAAACTGGAAGAAGAATAGAAAGCATGAGTCAGTGAATGAGAAATTAAATATAGTATCAAAACCAGTATCAATACAGTGGTGCAATAGTATCAATACAGTATCCAAACAGCAGTTATCAGTATCAAGACAGTTTAAAAACAGCAGTAATCAGTATCAATACAGAAGTACAATAGTATCAATACAGTATCAATTGATGAATAAAAAACCTATAGACCAGTTGCACGAGAATCCCATTAAATTCAACCACCGTAAAATGACGTCATTACAATGACATCCGATTCGCTCATTATTTCGTTCTTGTTACATTGGTTCCGTTAGATGACATCATTTTACGGCGGTTAAATTCAAATTGATTCTTGCGCAACTGGCCGAATAAGTTGTCACAACCGCAAATGAATAAATCTATTGAGATACTGTACCACTGTAAATTTTCGATTGTGACAAATTTTTTCCCTTTATTCAATAAATGGATCTATCAAAATATCAGTACAGTAGTGCTGATATATAAATACTGTTATTATATATATGTACTGTAATTATATATTGATACTGTGATAAATACTGTAGTGCTAATATTGTAACAAAATATTGAAAAATTTCGAAACTCACATTTGAAAAGTTCATATTGAATAAAAAGACTAGCGACCAGTTGCACTGAAATCAAATTGAATTTAACCACATTCACCTTCACTACTACAAAACAAGCTAAAAATGCAAATTAATTATAATTTTTCTTACTTTTAGAAATTATATATAGAATTCGTCAAAGCTTGAATACTTTTTCAACCTAATTGAATCGGAAATTCAATACAATACTTGAATCAAGACGAATTTGAATGATTTCATACTGAGCCTGAACTCACATTACATAGAAAGAAATAAGAGAAGCAAAATATAGAATTAAGTTATTTGAAAAAAAGAATCAAAATCCAATCATCATTCATTTCTAATTCCAAACATTGGATTGTTTGCTTTCTTTGTTTTTACTTATTTCGCAGGTTTGACGTCTATACTCTATAGTGAGATCGGACTCCCCAAAAAATCTCTGGAATAACAGAAAGCCTAGAATGTCACTTGATAAAAAAAAACTTGGTTACAAATAGCTTAACTTAATGATTTAAATTTAAATTATTATACATCTCATCGACATATGCCAGTTGTAGTCTTACAATTTTACGAATAGGATGAAATTCTTTCTTTTCTGAGGTGTAGGGTTAGTTCACCTACTAAACCGAAAGGTACGAAAATGAGGTGTAGCACAGTAAACTAACAAAAAGTGAATTGAACGGTTTTTTCAAGTCGAAATTCCACTTGAATTAGGATAATATGTCAATGACACGTTTCCATGGGTATTCATGCTCGTTGACTTGTTTTTCTACATCAAAAATTGATCAAATCATTGGCAACGTGTGAACAAAACAAATCAATTCGATACTCAACAAGCGATTGGTTGCATAGAATTCCGTGACTAATTCATGAAATTCGAGTTATTCTTTCAATGAGAAAATTCAAATGAAGCTTTGCTCCAAAATAGAATAGTTCAAAAAGATACGTACTGTATTATTGGCATGATAATGGGCTATGAGAAGGTATGGCATTGTGAAGAGTGTTGAGTACATAACACCAGCAGTCCAGGAAAATAGTATGACACCGAAGGGATGCACAGATACAGCCATCAGGAACATTCCAAACGAGTAGAATAGAAGACCTCCCACGTACACTGATCTTGCTCTGGAAATCAGAATTTATTTATTTAAAATTCAGATTTAATTCAATATTATTATTACACAAATAATAATGTAGGCTAAAGCATATACAATACATAACGTTATCAAACACCGCATTAAATAAAAACACATAATCTTAAAAAAAGTAACAGAAAACGCACTTTTTAATGAATGGGAGCCGGGGGTTGGTAAGTTAGTTAGTGGTGGGGCATAGGAGAGCATGTGCCACACCAATATGTCTGGAAGTTATTATTACCTTCGATAAGAATTAACGAAAATTTTCGTTAACCACGCATTTTGTGATGCCGAACGTTTAGTAGTTGATCCATCGGGTATTAACGCAATAGAATCATGTGATGTGCTTCAATTTCCTAAAAAATTGAGGATATCCACAATTTTTTGTAAGGAAAAAAAACTAAAGGTCTTCCAAATCTGATAAATGAGATACTTGAAAATTAAAGAGCTTTATAAAATTCGATTATACATTTAAAATATTATATTTGGAAGTAATGACAGTAGGCGAATGTTATATTATTTTCAATTATGTCATACAATAAATGAAACTTGTTCAAAGGAAACTTGTACTCGGTTCAAAAATTGTAACATTTTTGAACCCTCCATCCTGCCCGGGAATTATTTGTCGAAGGCCTGTAACTAATGAATCATCGTCAACGTGAAGACAATAATAATTATAAAAAAATTGCATAAAATCCACCATGCATCACTGACACTGATATCCACTTCTCATAGAAATCATATTACATTCAAGAAAGTTTTCAATTTACAATAACTATTAACATCATAACATGATGGACTCTGTGATTCATAGAATAATTGAATGTAACAAACAATTAGCATTGCAATATAATTCTTCGTATTTTAATGTCCCAAACATAAAAATCAGCTTTGTGGTTACCGGTACCTTATGTCATAAATTAGTTGTCAGTTATTATTTGTTTATTAAAAATCACTTTTTTGCATAAATTTTTGTATCAATTCTATACATTTGTGTATTATTTTAGTCTATTCCATTATTTACTAATTCATTCAACATGATAGAGAGAATGTCTTCATTGGATATAAATTTTATAGAGAATGTTTTAAATAAACTTCATAAATAGATAATGTCTTCATTTGAAATAAATTCTATACTGGATGAAGACATTTTCTTACTATCTTTCCTATCTGGAAGTTGACTTGGATTATAGCAATTAAAGCTCCAGATTTTCGTTTGAATATTATTTCAATTTGAATTATTTCCAATTACGGGGAAAGCAAAGATCTGTCACTCTATTTTCTCTGAATAATTTATCCGATCTGTTTCAATAGTAGGTCATAGTGGATACGATATGAGTCTACTCACTTATATCGCCTAATCAGCCTCTCAATGATAGTGGAATAACAGGCGCATGACAATGAGTACATGGACATCCCCCAACAACCAAATCGTACCCCTTCCTCGTATAGAATTCTCTCTTTTGTGCCATCTGGAGCCTGCAATACAAATGAAGATAGTAATTGATTTTGTGTCTTAATTTACCATGATATTACAGAATCTGTCTTGAATTACACTATTGCTTACATTCATCTATAGCGTATGTTACAATTCAATTATTGCAATTTTATATAATTCTATTTTTCAAAGTTAATTATATAATTCATTCGATTATTTTATTGAATGGAAAGAAAATTATAAATCATAATAATTCATTGATAGAAATTCCTAATAATGCTATAAAAAGTTTTATATATGCTTCTAATTTATGATTTAAAGAGCAATTGAATAGTTGCAATATCCCATTTCCTTCTAAAATTATAAAACGGTACCACTAAAACTAAAAATATTCTACAGCATGTACCTATAGCGAATAGAACATAACAAATCAAATTGAATAACCACAAGAACATTCGTTCAATTGAATTTTTAAGCTTTAACTGATGTTTTTATAGAGATACTGAATTATGGAAAATTCTTGAGTAATCTTATCTGTACGCCAGTAGCTCAATAAGTACATACCGTATTGACTATTAGTCTGATGTTTACTTTCCATATTGATGACAAAACCTATTTGGAATTGGAAGCATTATAAAAATTCTGAAAAATGCAATCCCTTAAATGAAATATCAGACCTATTCAAAAATTAACTCATGAAACAGTAGAAAAATTAATGGGAAAAGAAAACAAGATGATTGTGTGGCAGTACTCACCTTGGGATCACCTTTAAAAACAGCTTCTCCAACAAAATCGGTGAAATAGAGTGAATAACAGACATGCGACATCCAACAGAAGAGATTCGTCAGACAGAGAATTTTCATTGACTTGGGCATGTAGAGTATTGACATCAGATATTCCTTTAAAGTTGGCGGGGCTAACTGCATAACAAAAACATAATATAATCGATAAAATTAAAGTCATTAATTATTATTTTAGTGTAATCGATTCTACTTTTAACCCATTCACAATACTCTGGATGAATTCTAAAACTATTTTTAAAAATATATAATTATTAATGTTTCCAAAACAAGACAAAGCATTATTTCCTTATTTATCATTTTTATTTTATCATGAATCGTTTATAGTTTATTATAGTGAGGTGAATATTTCAAATGAGACACCAACTATAATTGTTGATCATTTTGAAAAATTACAAATGGATGCTTGAGTTTATTAAATAATTGATCGATTTGAACTCATTGAAGAAGTAAACTTTTCAAGTTTTCTAGCTTTAAAATTTCGAAGCTTTTACGTGTCCTCTGTTTGTTCCTAAATGAAGCTCAATTGTAGTAAATAATAGGTTGAACAGATGAGATTAAGAAGTTAACCTATAGATATTTCCAATAATCTTCAATTTGATTTTTTTCACATAAAATAGAAAGATCTCAGGCTAGGCGTAAACCGGTTAGTTAAGACAAGACAAGACGAGATTAGTCACGTTTAGTCACAGTACTTATCACATAGTTGCTTATGAAGCAACACACACCGATTAGTCATTGCAGTGGTGTGTGCTGCTTCATAAGCAGGTATGTGAATTATCGTGACTAAACATGACTTATCTCGTCTTGTCTTTTTCACATAAGATAGAAAGATCTTACATTAATAGGCTGCAGAATGATCATAGATTTTTTCAATTAAACTAATATATTAGATTATACATGAGATTTATTTGATAAGGATAATAGATAAATAATTCCTCATATAGATAAGGATGTACTATAATAATATTGTAATATCAACTGAGTTTCGAGACGTAAACGTCAATCAAGGCGTAATGTCTAATCAACTGTTTCTCTTATTGATTATTTATTATTATTGATTATTCACTCTTATTATTTATTCTTATTTATTATTTCTCTTCTTCATTATTCATAATAGATAGATAATTCCTCATATATATAAGAATGTACAATAATAATTGTAATATCAACTGAGTTTTGAGACGTAAACGTTTCATTCATTGATATTTATTAATATCAATCTCAATGGTCCAAAAGTCGAAGAATGTCTTTCACTCAAAATTCCAATCTGCAATTCCAATTCTGCAAACCTACATTTCACATTTCATTCATGAGAATAATAGATTGTACAGTCTCTCCCAGTAAAATGGCGTGTTTTTGACTGTTCATTACTAAAATATTTTTTGAAATTTGCATGTAACGCTGTCGCAGTCGTTACCTTCTGTTTTCAAAATAGGAAATTGATCACCTTTTCTTCTGCCATCATGTCTGGTATGGTGGTGGTCTGTGCCTCGTCGTAAGCATGGTTCAGGTATCCATTGCTATTATTCTCACCACGAGGGTGGTCGGTGACTCCAAACGCTGTTTCCTACAATACACAAATGCATACATTTAGCATGATCACTTTTTTTATCGTATGGCTTTCTGTGTCGGTCACCCGTCCAAGAGCAGTCTTAAATGTTTGATACTTAACCACATAATTACTTAACAACCGCTCTCACTAATAAATAATTAAAATAAAAAATAAATAAATAAAAAATCACTAACAACTCCAGAATCTTCAAGAAAACCTGACAGAGCAGCATTGTGGCCTGATTATAATAATAGATCTTACCAGTTCACAAACAAATATCTATTCAGAGTAGGATAGGCTAAGTTGTTTATCATTCGATACCAAGATATAAAATATTTTTTCTTAAACTGGCACTGTATTTCACAGTATTTCCAATGACAGTTTTATACAGAATCGATTGAATCATAATTCAAACGTATCGACGGAAAACATTACACTTACCTCATTACCATCATCATTTCCTCATACATATCATATCATACTCATCATTTCCTCATAATATGCTAAGTAACTTAGATTTGGAATGTTTTTTTTTCAATAATTGGAAAAGGGAAAATTTTGGGCGTTAGCCTGTTCACCTCCCATCAAGTATCATTCGCACTTGCTGAATGAATAAATAAATAATCGAGAATCATAGAAATATCCTTTCTATTTGGTGTGCCTCAATCCGTATTTTCTTTCTATTTTAATGAATTCAGTGATTATAACTGTAATGATTCTATCATAATAATATAATATTATGATATAATATTGGGTATTATCACTTTTTACAATATACATATTATTTTATTGTGTCTTTGAAACAGTGTGCTTGCACTCGCAATTACTATTTTCTCTATGAATTTAAAATGGCAGTGGAAAATAATTAAAGAAT
This sequence comes from Laodelphax striatellus, assembly GCA_017141395.1. Lineage (NCBI taxonomy): Eukaryota > Metazoa > Arthropoda > Insecta > Hemiptera > Delphacidae > Laodelphax > Laodelphax striatellus. The sequence continues at coordinate 13,164,348 of CM029538.1, read as the reverse complement.
AATAATTTTGTAAGAGTACAAGGAGATGACCCTTCATCGTTAATGTTTTTCAATTTTGACTTTTGCAATATTTTATAATTCCTAAGAAATATCATTATAAGATGTGATTGAATATTTTAACAGACAACGCGCGAGAGGTCACAGCTTTTGCATATTGAATTTTTGTTCAATATAGTTGGCCAAATGAGTAAACCTGTCAGTCATTATTGAGATAAATATGATAGAATAACTACAGTTGGAGGTATAAATGTTACAATGAAGGTTTTCAATTATTACTGCATTCAATTTGAATCATGATTCATGATCTTGGAAAAATCATCAATTCGTGATAAGTTAATTAAATGAGGACTAATAAAGTTCAATTTTTATTCCCAAACAATTCATAAACGAGAACGAAAATTACAAGTTTCATTAACAACGGCCTAAAGCCGCCAAAAATATTTATTTTTGTAATGTGTGTTTGATAAGATTTTAAAAAAAATTTCAGCAGTCTGGTAAATAGTGATTCAGTCACTATTCGGTCAGCCGATGAGTAAACATCTTCTAGTAAAATATTATTTAATGGCCCAGTAACTTTATTGGAGCAGTAAAACTTTACTGAACGACTGCTGAGAAATCGGATATTACATATACAGCACTGAAACGTTTTGGTAGCAAATACTACTATTTGATAGCCTACTCATTTTGGAATGAAATTAATACAAGTATGATACCTGTTGAATATTGGTTGTATTGTACTGATCCACTGCGCCATAAGTCGGATGACAAATCGGCAAAGGATCCTCTTCAACTTCGCGCTCTTTCTCCTTCATCTCTCCTCCCTTCTCCTCACCTGTCTAAACACAAAAACAAATTTAAGATTTTACATTTTAATATAAGAAACAAAGAGAGCGAAAACCTCATCTGAAGTTAATGATTATTCATTTGGTTGATGTTTAAACGAGAACGCTCAGCTATTATTTATCCGTCAAATAAATAATATCCGTCGATAAATAATATCCGTCGATAAATAATATCATAGCTCTATCAAATTTATTAATATCAAGTCAAAAAAAAATATCAGCGAACTTGAATTAAGATTTAAGTAGAACAGTGATCAAGTTAAAAGGAACTAGAATACTGAGTGTTTGGAGAAATTTATTATTCAAATTCAAACATCAATTTATTCCCAAAATATACCAAAACAAAATAAATTAGATTATACATGTATTTAAAAATATATATGAGGAATCCCCCTACAAGACTTTATTCACGTATGTGTGTAGGGGGTAGTTCAGGGCACATGTTTATCACTGTAGAAGAAGTCATACTTACATATTATCAATCTAAATACAAACACAATCTTAAGTCAATCATAATGCAATGTATTCCTTCAACTTCGATAAAAAATAAGTTTTCACAGTATGAACTATGAATACTGTATTATCACAACAATAGCATACCTGACAAGTGTACCTTACAGCCCTTCAAAAATTTGAGAATTATCTACTAAAATACACTTAACTTAACAGTTACAACAGTTACACTTAACTATACAACTTAAACTAAACTTGTATAATTTTTAAAATAGATTTGTATAAAGTAACTTGAATCAATATGAGAGCAGAAGAGTTTCCCAGTTCTGTTTGGAAAATTTGCCTCAACACGATTACCAATGAGGTCACCTGACCACTTTTTCCAATTTTGTTTTTCATTTATATGTTGTTTCATTGTATTTTCTGTAAATTGTGTGTAAATGAATGAAATTAATGAGAATTAAATGTAACGTTACTGAACATTATCCTCTATTCAAATTGAATAGATACCAACTTTTATCCATTACTATACTTATTCTTCATACTTACTCCGATACATGAAAAAATTACTTTATAAATAACGTAAATAAATTCAATATAACTTTATACTTTTACTTTCATGAAAGTCTGGATAGAAAGGATCTCACCATGTTTGGATTATGTGCGTCGGATTCTATGAGATCTAGTGGCATTTCCTTGAAAGCGGTCACTGTGCTTAGCACACAGACAACGAATATGATAGTAATCAACGAGAATACGGCTTTCACGTGACCTCCCAAGTATTCACCTGAATAAGAATAATTTCTATTTTATTCATTCATCACAATATTTTGTCATGAGTGACACAACCCTCCAATCGACAGTAGTCAAACAAGAATGAAAAACATAAGAAATAATTTTACAGAGAACAATATTATTGTCATGAAAGACAAAATCTTAGATAAATAATTGATAGATAGTTACCATAACTATTAATCATGCTTATATTATGGATTTTCGCCGGAGAGACCTTCTGGCCGAATTATTCAATGTTCCCCAATGATTTGGGAAATATGGTGACCTTTTAGGATAAGTAAGTCCAAGACTTGGAATATTTAACTCAACTCATCATTTTAGAAAAATCTTTCAAAATCAAATCCTTTTTAATAATAAACTCACTGAAACACAACTTGAAACTTACAATGATGTAATATGGATAACATGAAGTTGACAAAGTAATTCAAATGATTATATAACTTTATAATAAAATAAATTGTAATTATTGTATTTACATTATGAATAATTATTGTAATATTGCTATTTAACTTATAATTCATAATTGTTGTATTTTATGGTATGTAGGCATAATTGAATTTATTTTTAATTGCCATGAAAAGTACCAAATAAATGGACAAAATAAATTTGAATATGATATACATAAATCAATCATAGTCTTCCTAAATAGGTATAATATTAATATCGATTATGTGAGAGCAGTATTCAAAGTGTCAGTATAAGTTTATTCATATTGTGGCTCGACTAGCATATAAGTTAGAACTTGTGCGCTATCCGTGATTTCATGTGATTATTGTTACAAGTAATATGATTCATTATTGTATAGGCTAAGTGATAATTATTGAAACAGAGTATCATTCATAATTTATATGAATGAATCATTTAGAGAAAGAAATTAAAATTTAAAGGGGAGTAGTCTAAATTGAAAAGTTTATAACATTAGAAAAAATAAACGAACAAGTTACTATGTGGTGGTCAATATTGACTGGAATTTATTATTAATTAATTTATATTCTCAAGTAAAAGTGAATTTTTCCTTGGATTCAATTATCAATTTCTTTAGCTGTGATTCCAGTGATTTTTTCATGATAAAAGCAAGGTTGGTAGTTTGCTGATAAGGAATTTAGGTACTGTAATAGAACATTTGATGGAATCACTATGGAAAGAACTATGGTAGGGTATTGAAGTTTTTTGTTGATTTTTGTTTTAGGTTATCAGGATCATGCGATGAGTAGTGGCCCAACAGTGCTTAATGACACAATCAAAGACAACGAACACCTTACAGGTGCCAGAGCTTGGAGGAAAAGGTTTGTTCACCTCTTTTTTGATAAAATTATTCTGTTATTGTTTGTATGAAATATGCATACAGTATTTATGAAATAAATTCGTAAATAAGTGTGATCAGTTTGAACTGACTAACTATGACTTTGGCGTTTTCAAGGCTTATTTTTCCATATTCGACGCCAGTAAAGTTATATTGATGTGATGATCTTGGGAATATTTAGTTGATTTGAAATCTCAAAAAATGAGATACTCAAGTGAGAGATGAAAGTGTAGAGATACCCTCTTCTCTGGATGATCATATGAGAATATTAGAATGAAATATTGATATCAAATTAAAATAGTATAGAACATTACCACATATGAGAAAAATATATTGTGTGTCTATATTACCTATGTGTGATAATACCTAACAACGATACCGTACCCATGGTATTGTTTAATAATTTGCAGAGCTCGGTACCACTAACAATGGTCAACAAATAGCTAATTCCTATGCACAAGAGCTTGTATGGGTATAAATTCTACGCTACTGATAAAATGTCTAATTATGAGCTATTTACTCATTCATTATTTATAGAAGTAGACCCAAATCATAACAATATTATTTAAAATATTACAATTGATTTCTGTGATATATTTTGATCAAATATTTCTCAGGTTCTAGAATAGCGGTTTAAGATATTTTATATTAGATTTAGCATAATCCTATATGTGAAGTAATTGCTCTAGAATGATCAATGAGCTTTTCTTTTTCCTCTTGCTGACAAGACAATACCGTAAGTAAGCTTATCGTTTTTCGTTCCCAGTTTATAAATCTTTAGAAAATTAATCAAAATAACTTTTTATTCTGTTAATATATTTATTATGATAACATTAGGCCTAAGTATTTTGGTGAAAATTAGTTCAGAGTCCAGTTAATAACGTTACCGGTACTGAATATATGATATACTATGTAGACTAATATTAGTCTACATAGTCTATTAATATAGTCTACTATAAAGATCGCAACTCCAAATGTTGTATAATATTATACAACATTTGGAGTTGCGATCTTTATAGCTATCTTGAATAATATTATATCATTTCAAATAACTGACCAACTCTCTACCAAGCAATCTTGAATAACATTATCTTGTTCGGAATAACTCACCAATCGCAGTAGCATCCCAGTTGATGCCTCCCATAGCATATCCCATGAAGCCTCCAAGTCCTGCCATAACTGTGAATGTGCTAAGTCCTTTGGCATGGTCCTCTGAAAACGTTTATTATATTATTTCTATGGAACATATCAATAATACATCGATTTTAGCTCAATACAAGAATGACTGAAATAATCTATAGATGAGATTAAAAATTGAAATAACAATGAAATAAATTTTCTATGAAATAACACATCTACGAATACTGTGAATTGAAAAATTCAGTTCCTCTCATATGATACACTCAATTATTACAACCTCCTATTTTGAACAGTAGAGATTTTAATCCCAGAAAAAATTTCCTATACGCTACAGAAAAAGGAACAGGTCCTAGAACCAAGCAGGTAGTCTTTGAATAATTAACTGGGTTTATGAGAGAAAGGAGTATTACTGCTTGGAAATTACTGATTTGATGAAATATTTTGTCAATGAATTTCGATAAAAAATGTGGAAATGTGGGTACATACTGTATCAATCTATAAATTTTAATCATATACTCTTTTGTGAAGACGAAATCGAGTAGGCTAAAGTAATAATAAAACAGTAGTCTCTAAAATAAATAGAGATAATAACTCTTGTATTAAATTTTGGAAGTTGAAAACAGCAAGATCACATGATTGTGGCGACCGTTTGGTCCTGTTATTTGATGTTTTCACTTAACGTTTAAAATCAGTGTTATTATCATATTTACCATTAAAAAATAATGTATCCACAACACAAAAATAGTGATTGTATAAATTTTCTAACATTTTTTGAAATTTAATTTTTCAAAATGTTTAATTATGCACAATTATTTTCAAATAAGGTATCGGTAGCCTACTGCATGGATTTTTCGTTGAAGATTTATTTCTACATTGTTGTTTATTCATCTTCTTCTCACTGATACATCTAAGTTGAAATAAATAATATGAACTTTTGAACATTTTCAAGCATAACACATTTTATAACAGCTTTAGATGTGGATACCCTCTGTTATTCTAGACCTACTATGAAACATAAATATGATTTGTTCAATTTTTCTTGCAATCTTAGACTAGATTTTGATGCCTATATTGTATTGACTTTTTCCACCATGGCTTTTCTCGAACTAGTGGTGATTTCAAATGCAAATAAATAAACTAGAATATTCATTATCACTTACCAGTAACTGTGACATCCAGTAGGTAAGCCCTAGCAGGACTCTGACAAGCATCGGCATCAAAATCGAGAAGAACGGTTCCCAAAACTGTGAAAAAAATCCCCCATGGATGAGGAAAATCCGCATCGGAAAGTTGTCTGACGGTTGGCGTTGCTGTTGAATTGTCACTAGTGCTGTTTGTGTTGTTGAAATTGTTCAAATGTTTTAAACTCTCGTCCATTGATGGATAGTAATCTCCCATCCAGTGCCCAAGACGCTCACCGTTGGGAACCAACATTAGACCTGCAAAAAGAACCAATTGTCAAAAACATTCATAATAGTTATAGATTATTATAATGAACGGAATAATTATGTGAATTTTAATACAGTAATGTACAGAAGCTTCTAGGCCTACACATTAAGTGTAAAAGTAAACTGCACTACTATTCAAATCAGCATGCTTTTTAGAGTTTCTCGTACGGTATATTTTTCTTCGTTCTTTGATCCGTGTAGGCTATTACATGCACAGTATTGATTTTCTAGCAAATAATAGGATAGAATTGAATTATGTTCTATTTAACTTGTTCAGAGAGTAAAAAGAACTATGCACTATGCACTAAATGCACTAAAGCACTACCTATGTAAAACAATAATCAAGATGTTAAAAAAGTCACACGATAAATAAATACCTACAAAATATATTATAAATAATTACAAAATAAATATATCAATTTTTCACGGAAGAATTGGAGCATAATAATAGAATGATTGTTATATTGCCTTTATTCGAAGAATCAACACACTTAGGTATTTTCTGCCACAAAAAGATAGGCTATAGCCTCTCATACACTCTCACAAAAAAAACATTACTCAGACAAAATATAGACAGCGTTCTTGAGCGATTTATAGAGAATGAAAAATATTTGATTTATTCCTTGTATTATTATATACTTTACTCTCAATCTTGGTTTGTTCTGAGGATAGCAACATCCTCCAACTCATAGTAGCGACGAGATTTTTACTAATTGTGTTCTGTTACAAGAATAAGTTACACGCGAATTTATATTTCGACTCTATTAAAAAAGGTGTCCACATTCTATTCAGAAATAGTTATTTATACTGTGCAAAAATAATGAATACATTCAACGTCAACATTCAAGTTAGGCCTACTTCACCTCTATATAGATGTTGATCTTCATAATCAACATGTTTGCAGTGGGGGGGAAATCGAACCGCAGGGCTCGTGGCTCCAGATAATTTCAGAGTTGAAGGAACACCTGAGACTATTTTTCAACTCAATGTTTTTGGTTCTTGAGGGGGCGGGGTGAACCCCCAAACCATCGGTGCGCCACTGCCTAAGAACACTCATTTGTTATTTCTGTAATCTGTAAAACTCTCCGATGCATACGTAAGCCTAGAGCCCATGCGGGCATCTCAAAAAATAAAATTGAAAAAATAAATAAAAATAAAGTGTAAGTTACCTAAGAACACGCCAACAGCTAGAGCTAGTATGAAGGGCCTCCTCCGCCCTAATTTCATACGGCAACGGTCGCTCATGGAGCCAAGCACCGGCGTAAGGAAGAAGCCGACCAGTGGAGACAGGGCCCACACCAGGGTCATGCGTTGGTGGTCGACTCCAATTTGCAGCAGGGTGGGTGACACGAACGCAGTCTCGGCCGCATACGAGAACTCGATGCCCATCACGGCTGCCGAGACGCGCACTAGTTCGCCTCTGGTTTTTCGCCTGACGTATAGGAAAAAATCATTATTATTTGAGGGTGACATGAAGGGGGACATTTTAGGGGGGGGGGGGGTACATGAAGGGGGCCAATTGGGGGAAGAGGGGGGGGAAATTTGGTGGGAAAGAGGGGGTTGACATGAAGGGGGAGTGGGGGGGGAAGGAAGGGGAGCATTTGGGGGAGGTCATTTTTGGGGTGGCATGAAGGGGGAACATTTGTGGGGAGAAGAGGGAGAGGGTGATACGACGTTCGCCGGGACAGCTAGTAATTATATAATTCATACAATGATTTAGGTATAATTTTGACTGCAGAGACTGAATAATTCATTAATACAGTAACTAAAAATAATAATAAATTTATCATTATCATAGTATTTGTAATATAGACCTGACTAGTTGAATTCATGTTCACCAGAACATAGGCACCCTTCTTTCTAGTACGGCACTATAGGCACTATATTCTAGTACGGTATCAGTGGTTGCCTCAATCTATCGATTATTCAAAACACTATCTTTATAATAATATACGGTAAGCTATCGGAAATCGAACTGTATTCTATCGTGGTGTATTGATTATAATGTACTCTAGAGCAAGGCGAAAAATGGAAATAAAATAGCAATGGTTAAAAATTTCAAGTAACTACTTATTTCATGCCCCCTTGATAAACATTACATTGGGGACAAGGGTGCTGGGATGGGAGGATATTGTGAAAAATAATAATAAATTTATCATTATCATAGTATTTGTAATATAGACCAGACTAGTTGAATTCATGTTCACCAGAACATAGTTATCCTACTGTGTATTCTAGTATCCGTGGTTGCCTTGATCTATCGATTATTTAAAACTATCGAAAATCGAACTGTATTCTATTGTGGTGAATCGATTATAATGTTTGGTGTATTCTAGAGCAAATGTGAAAATGGCAGTAAAAGAATACTAGAGTCAGTACCTGTAAATGTGCGAATAATCCTGTTCAACGGGGCCACCCTTGGTGGCCTCAGCCTCGGGTTGTGGCGTGGGTCTAACCACCCCGCGAATCACTTCGCCGATATTCTGCGGTCTGCTCTCCCTCCACTCCTGCCACCGCGTTCTGCCCTTGTCTCTCCACGAGTGCAGCCGACCCACAACACCCTGATACTCGTGAAGCTTGTCCGCCATCTTCAACAAAAAATAATGAAATAATGAATTTTATTCCTTAAAAAAAATCATACAAAAAATTTCACTTGAAAAGCAGGAACTACAGTTGAGGAGTTACATGAAATACGGGCGGAGCTCATGTTCTGCCCTTTTTCCGTTCAATGCTTTTTTGGAATCTACATAGTTTAGTTGGTATGCCTGTAAAGTTTCACTCTAATATCTTCTTTCTCGAGATCAAGACATCAATTTTTAGGAGGGAATGTCAGCTGTTTTCGTTTCCATCGTCTATGATCAGAGCTCAGACTGTTGGATTGTTGTAAATAGTTAAACATTATAAGGTTATGTTGTACTTATAAGCTGTACTTAGCTAACAATAGTGAATAATAATTAGAACTTGAATCTTTTTTCCTCTATTATAATGACCAGTGATGTTGATGACAGTGACTATTCTGAGTTGAGTGAAAGTGAATCGGATCAAGATGCACCAGCAAATCAACAGACGAGAAGGAAAATCAGAAGAAATTCCGGGCAAAAATATACAAATCGAAAAGGAACACTAGTGTTGGGTAAAAATTTCAAACATATTAACTCTTGTTGCCCCAAAAAATGTTATGAAAATGTTCATGTTGGTGATCAAAAGAGACTCTTGAAACTGTTTTATGATTATGGCAACAAGTCTTTACAAGATTCGCATATAGGTAGCTGCATAACATTCGAGCCTGTGAAGGTAAAAAAAGTTGCGCCTAAAACAAAAAATCGTGAGTTCTCCTGGAAATATTGTTCAGATAATACCCAGCAGTTACCAGTTTGTCGTAAGTTTTTCATTGATTTGTATCAACTAAGTGAAAAAAGACTCAGAACAGTTCAAAGAAGAATGATAGATGGAGCGCCCATGAATGACATGAGGGGGAAGCATCTTAATCGCCCTCATAAAATAGATGATGCTGTATGGAACCTGGCCAGGGTACATTTGGAAGGTATTCCACACAGACCCTCCCACTACAACAGAAACAAATCGAAAAAATTGTATTTTGAATGCTCTTACTTGAATGTCAAACTTCTATTTGATTTGTTTCAGGGAATACTATAAATCACAGACTGGCAACAACCTTAAAATTGGATATAGGTCATATTTTAATTTTTTAAAACTACAGACTATGCTTTTTAAACTACCGCGAACAGATGTTTGCGATTTTGCACTGCATGTAATGTAAAGTTGCAAAATAATCCAAATGATCCATGCAAGGTAGCTCATGATATCCATTTGAGAAAATTTTCTGCTTATAAAGAAGTAAAAACCCATTTTCTAAGTTTGTCCAAAGATCAAAACTCACGATGTCTTGTGTTAGAGTTTGATTACGCCCAAAACTTAGCTCTCCCTAGATTGAATGTGACATCCCAATTTTATAAAAGACTGCTTTGGTTATATCTATTCAATATTCATTGCCACAACGATGACTCAAGCTTCTTCTACTGCTTCAGTGAGACACAGTCAAAGAAAGATCCAAATACTGTTTGCTCTTTCTTATCAGATTATCTTTAATAGGAGGAGTCTTGAAAATATTGATGAACTGATTCTCTTCTCAGATGCCGCTGGAGGTCAGAATAAAAATCTTACTGTGGTGCGGTTTTGTTCGTGGTTGGCAATGAAAATGAACATCAAAGTGTTGCATATTTTTCCGGTCCGCGGCCATTCATATAATCAGTGTGATCGCAACTTTGGCTTGTACAGTCAAAAACTTAAGAAGAAAGAGAATATTTATAGTGCTGAGGAATATTACGATATTTTTAGGGCAAGTAGAGATAATCCATCTCCATTTCATGTCATTGAAGCAGGTGATATTATTTTTGATTGGGGTGAAATATTGAAGAATCTGTTTGAAAATAAGAAACCTACTTGTAAGAACCGTCAGTTCAAAATACAATCATACACTAGATTGCAATATTCTGCCAATGGGACTGTGTCCGTAGCAGAGAGTTTCACTGGATGCTACAGTCCATTCTTATTTGGAAGAAAAAATAGGCATGGTATTGACTTGGAAGTTCCCAGTGTTCCACCACAAACTGTGAAGCCCGGTAAAGAGGATGATGTACGGAGTCTGTATCCATACCTCACAAATGATCAAAAGGCATACTTTGAACAAATATTTGCCAAGTCACATGCTAACATTTAGGTATTTGTAACTTTTTTCTGTTCTTATACTATCATGACTACAAACTACCATTTGGGTAGTTGAACTTTTTTGCCTGTTTCTGTTTTTTGTTTCTGTTTCTGAATATCTTAATAAATATTATCATTTTCAAGTTTTTAATTAATCACCTTATTGAAATTTATTGTTTGTATTATTTTACGGCTAAAATGCATATAATTTTACTGCAGTCTCATAAGACTGCAACTGCCCTTCTCCCATTCATTGTCACTTGAATGGAAAAAGGGCAATATTGACCTGTTGAATGGAATAAGGGCGTTTACAAGTACATTTTAATCATTCAATATAGATCAAATGTAGATGTATACTTGAACATTTTAATATTCCACTCCAATCATTGAATCCCAAATTACCATATAATACAATTTCCAAGTATTAAAAAAAAAAACTCTATATTTTGAAACTAGTTGAAAACTTCAAGGCTTGTTTTCTCAAAAAGTAAATTTCTGGGTTACGCCCGTATTCCATTCAACTCCTCAGTTGACCACATTATCCAGTATTCGTGGTCAACTTGGAAGAATAAACAAAATACAAACAAATATTCAATCAGGATCAAACTCCATCAAAGTTATCAAAACAATTTTTACAATGATTGTATTTTTATACGAAGGCTGTCATTGAAATTACTTTCACACATTCTTTTCCTAGTGCAGAACATAATTTCATCCTTTATTAACCGTGCATCATCGTAATATAATTATGAGTGTAATGAAAGGAAGAAACTTAGCTGTTATCAAACCATATTTATTAACATATCGAATTCTATTCTATTATTGATTAATAGTTTGGTGATTTGACTATGTCTAATTATTTTTATAATATTAGTTTCATTTCTTTCTTGCTCATTTCATGTTCATGAACTAATGAAAGAGAAAACTTAGATGTAGTCAAATCACTAAGCTATTATTTATCAAATTCAATCTAATTACCTATCGTTAAAATAAATCATAGTGTGAAAACATCCAAGCCTTTTTTAGATGTAGTCAAACCACTGAACTGTTTATTAATCAAATTGAATTCTATTTGTATGTTAATAGTGATTTGAAAACATCTGAGAATTTACCTTTCATTATTGAGGAATACATAATACCATAATATTATAAATACATAAAATACCATAATATCACTTCAGATACAACAGATTTCGACATAAACTACTTTTTTATACAAAATATGATGAGAAAATGTTTAATCAAGATCAAAATCTCTCAAAATTGGATATTTAAAAAACACAGCCAGTAACTTGATACATAATGGACATGGAATACTTTATATTAAATAAAATATAAAGTACCCATTGCAAGTTTCCCCAATGTATCTTTTATTACCTTGTTTCATCATTTAAATCAGAATATTATTTTATTTCAGAACAATGAATTATCAATCCAAACACAGAACTCGAGCTATGAAATAGCCTATTGACTTTATACAATTCAATAACTTGAATTTATACAATTTAGAAAATTGAATTCCTAGCAGCTTTACACTGAGTAAAATAATTACATGATCATTGTGTCGTAGACACAATTTAATGGGAAGGGTAGATGAAATGTAAAGGGTAATGCAATAAGGATAGTGAAAAATGAATAAATAGAAAAAGTCTCCCTTATTTCTCACATGAGGATTTTTTCCCTAAAAATATTCTCAGCTCTCCTTCACCAATCTTCATTAGATCCCTTTGTTTACTTGGGTATCTTGGTGGATGCAGGTCAGTTAATCTGATTAAATATTCTATGAAATAGGGGGTAAGTGGGCCAAATGAACAACATCAATTTTATAACGTGTTGAGCGGTTGAATAAGGGTCAACATAGACCAACACATCAGTGAATGACGATATTTCCTATGGTTTCTCGTCAAATAAGCTGGTGACCTGTCCATTCTCTTTCAAGCTACAGGCACTACGGTTAAAGCGAAGCTTTTTAAAGGCTTCTTTGCTCGTTACAAGCTCAAGAGTCTAACAAGAGAGCAATGAATCGAAAAAGATAAGCAGAAGAGAAGGAAAGAGTGTAGATACTGTAGAAGAAGAGCGAGATAAGAGTGATTCGATAGAATGCTGAGTCGGACGTTTAGTTGAAGGGTATGATGTAGGGTTCTTCGGTCTTTTTATGACACAGTCAAATTTCTTCACATGCTAGAAATCCACAGATGTTTGCAAATAAATTGTGGTACAGTGGAGTCTAGGATAGACATCTCTAAAAAAGACTTTTCTTGGAGACTGAATTTTTTGAGATTCAATAGTTTATTAATCAGTTATTAACTATCGATAGAACTCTCTAAAAAGAGTAGAACAGTGAAGTATGCTCAAATCCTGCTGTGATACTGATGCTACTCCTAAAACATTCCAAAAGTTGCGCCGCCTCAATTAGAGTATCTATAATATTGATGACGTAATCAATAAGAGGTTGATTGTCTCTGAACCGGCACCGGTTATTATTGATAAGAAAAATGCTTCACTCGGAAATATTGATTAGGTACTTTTCACCACATTCAACAAAAGGTTAATTTTTTCATGAATTATTTTTTGTTCATAATAATTCATTGACATACATTCAATCTGGTATAAATTTTAATATTTATCCAATTCAACTTAAAAGTATTTATTTTAACAAGCATCGAAACAAACATTGTTGTAACTCAAAACATAGAGCATAGAACTTATTTTCATTGAAAGTCAAAAGAAGCTCATTCGTGAGTCCATGGCTAATTCTCAAATGTCATCAATTTATTTTAGACTGTTGGAATGTGATTGAAATTATAAGAGTTTGCCTATCAACGCGGGGTTATAAAGTGTTTTATGATTTTCATCAGTATTTTATGGGTTCTATTAACTAAATGTGTTTTATTGGCATGTTTGATTGTGTTAGCACGTGAATAAGTTTGAATTGAAGTACTGTTCACCCAGTTGAGCTTCCTAAATGGCAGATAATAATTATTGTGTTGTAACCTATTTTGTGAACTTCAAGCTACTTATGAACCACTCTGACTGAAGTGTGTTTGTTAGAATAATTTCATATATGGAGGCACAGAACCTTTCGACCTGATTTATTCTGTAGTGAGGATCTGGATTTGAAACCTAAACGGTACTTGAACTTTCTCCCAGATGTCTGGTTTTAAATTTTTATAGAATTGTTTATTCTTCTAATCTTTTTACATTGCACATTATGATTGCAAGCCTTTCTAGATCTGATTATTTCAAGTCATACATCATGATACAAATAAGATGATTTTAATAATGAATGTTGACATATAAATTTATTGTTGATATTAATAAACAATTCAATTTATGATTGGAATTCTAAAATAAGTAATATTTTTTAAATCAATCGCTGTATTCAAGATTCCTGTTTGCAGATTTTTTAAATTCATCTAGATCCAAGTAGGTAGCCTATAACATTATTGAAAAAAAATAAAAATAGGCTCATTATTAAGCAAAATTCTAAGTCACATACCTTCGCAACAAATAATATTATTGTAGACTATATGTTTCTAAAAAACACAACACAAAAATTTAAATAAAAAATGTTATTCTAACACTAACTTAAATCTCAAAAGGAGACTTCAAAAGTTGAAAATTTGAAATCGAAATAATTAACAATGCGCGCGTCACTTATCATTCAAAAATTAGCACAGCTGAATGGCATTTTCTTCCATTGTTGTATGTACGAGCACATCTGTCACTACAACGTGAAGCTAATTTACAACTGCCGTTTTAAGATTAAAACTGCTATCAAAATAAATACTGTAAAGATCTAGACACTACTGTTACACGTTAATATATTGTACAACCGAGCTTAACAGACTACCTATGTGATAAAGTTAATGTTCAGTGCATAGTTTAACACACAGTGCCGTTCTACCGCCTCACTCGGTAAATTCCTGTCAACAATAGAAATGTGATGCATTCTAATTGATAGTGTAGGGAAAAAAACCAATAAAGATTCATCGATCAACATTTTAAAATAACCGTGATCTTTGAAACGTCTGTTGCATACAAACTGAATAGTATCAGCGATAATTTACCGAGACGAATGCTGATAATGATTATTCAACTTCAGTTCATTTTTTGTGACCACTATTACTGTAACACATGTTTGTTGACTCTCCGAACATAAAGTACATACAACAATTGCAGAGAAAAATATAAGCTACCGGTACTAGGAACTCTCATTGAGTGAGTATTCACAAGGTGGATAAATCAAATGGTCTGATAATTAAAAAATAATTGTTCAGACTAATAGATTCATTTCAACATTAATATACAAGCATTTAAAAGAGTGGAAAGTGAATAATTTATCATTTACAGAGATTTTTCGGCAATAATAAATTTTCATGACTGTTTGATGTAACATTTTTTTAGTAGAATCATCGAATTTATCTCTATTGAAATAATTTACATATTCTTTATTATTATTCTACAATTATATTATCTGTTATAAAAGGTCAATATTTTCGGAGATTTTTTATTCTCAAGAAGATAGTAAAGACATTAAAAACCTGTAATTGGAATATCAGCACAGCTAGTAAATAAAAATTCTAAATAATTATATTATTATAACTCTACTTTGTATAGTAGTTCTAGTGATATTGGGGTAGTTATGGTACGTTTCTATTTATACAAATCACATGTGCCCGTCAAAAATATTCTATTACTACTATTATAATACAGTATAAGATTTGTAATATAGTAATAAAAGATTGTTGTCGGACACATGTGATTTGTATAAATATTGAAACGTACCTTAATCCTTATTACTGAAAAAAATTGGTTGTGTCAACTTCGTGCTTCTATTCAATATTTATAAAAAATAGCTCCGTGTATTTTGAGTGAGTAAATTTTCTCAATTTTAATTTCCTAATGTCAGCGAAATTACTCCTCTTTGTCTTATCAAAGACAATATTAGTCTAGACAAATAATTAGTTAATATTGTCTTTGATTCAATTCAGATAAAAGATATATAGATTTAAGTAGTCTTTGTCTTATTTTGTGTGGAGAATGAGAATTAAAAAAATATATATTATACTGGTATAAAAAATATGAACCTACTCAGCTGGAGTTAACATTGACCTAAAGTTGAGTCTGGTAAATGGAATTCTGAACATCTATGAAAAGGCTGTGAGCTGAGATGATTCAAACAATACAAGAGAGAAAATTCGGGAGAAAAATTTGGCCAAGACTTCTGACGCCATGCGGACTTCGATCCATTTGTTGTAGGCTAGCGCAATAGGCGGTCATAGACCTGCCTGGACTGGCTTGGCAGATCACCAGAATTGCATTTGACTATTCAAGGTCTATAGGCAAAACTATTATTGTTTTACAGAGATGTACAGAATTTGATCAGAGATCTTCATAAATTATATATATGGAAGGTTGCCTACTAAGGACTTAATGCAGGAGAGATTATTTGTTTAGGTAACAGATTAATATTAGTTTGATGAAACTGAAGTTATTATTTATCAAGAAAACAAATAGAAATCAAAACAGATTCTAAAAATACAAGAGATCACAAGAACACTTCGAATCAAAAATATGGAAAATCAGCAAACATAGACATCTTTGTCTCTGCGTTTGCTGGGAAGCCATCTAGCTATAGAGCATGTCTAAATTTAATTAAATTTAGTTAATGCTGGTGAATAGGTGGAGAGAAAATAGGTTGAATTATACATTAATTTTGACATAAAAATCAATTGAAAAAAAATTTAGAGAAAGAGAAATGGACGTTTAAAAACTCCTTCAGTTAATGGATTTATAAAATTGGTCGAAAATGATCTGGTGAGTTGTGATGAGTAGCTTACTGTAGAATAATAAGCGAATAAGAATTGAGGGGAACATTTTTAGATTATATATGATGTTTTGTTTTTGAAAGAGATATGGAAAAACCCTAACTATCAGGAGTTTGAAGCGAGACAGATTATCAGACCAAAGACGATAGGAAACTATTAGTATTAGGAAACTATAAGTATTCTAATTGTCTTTGATCAAACTAACACCATAGATAACAGATAATAGATAATAGTTATCGCTTCGTGCTAACAGACTATCAGGAGTTTGAAACGATCTTGATTAGAATCAGAATAAATTTATAGTTTTTTCCAAAGGATCGATTTGTAGCACCTCATAATTATTATTAGTCGATCTTTATCTCAAGAAATTGGAAAAAATATTTTGAATAATCAAATCATAGATGCATGCTTGTCTTCAAACAGAGGGTTTAGAAAAATGTTTGGTTTCAGAATATGTTACAAATAATTATACTGTAGGCCTACTATTATTCTGAGACAGTGCCATAGTATACGGTAGTAGGACGTTGTGCTTACCACACCCTATATATTATTTTTTTTAGTCGCTGAACTCTTTATCACTTTAAAATGTAGAATATGATTTTAAAACTAATTGAATTCTAGTGATCCAATTACTTATCTAATACAATCAGGTATTGTCATATTCTACGCTTCTACGGAATAAGGAATATCATTTATTCAATTATTTTTGTAGCATCCACATAGCCAAATCTTCAAAGGAATTGGTTGATAGAAGAGCTCCGAGCTCCACTTATCTTTACTAGCTTATCACCTTGACCTTTTTAATAGTCTTAAAGCTCGAATACCGATGCCTTAGTTCCAATACAAAAAAATGATACCATGTCTCAACATAATATAGCACATGACAAACAGAAGAATGCACATGGAGTGATCATCCAGTCAAATTTACAAAGAGAAAGTGACAGTTTAATGTCCTTGTAAATCCTTTATTTACTAAAATGTCATGATAATACTGTTAACAAGTTATCTTCAGTTAGACAATACTGGCCACTGTTACAGCCCTCAAGGTTATATTGTGTGTCTAATAATTTTTATTGATTGATTTTCGAGGTACCATGATGTTTCTTTCATGCGTTTAATTCTTAGGAGCTGAAGATATTTATAAATTTCCAAGATTGAGAAAAGAATGATCTGTACATAAACAATATTTCTATCACAAAATTCTAATAATACTGTTAAACAATTATAAACCCAATGCATAAAATGAAAATAAGAAGATTTTACAAAATCATCAAGTAGGTTGTTCTTTTACCCGCATAAGGCCTATATATTATGTGCGTGGAGGAAATTGTAGAATTTTTCATATAGTAGCCAATTTCTACAAATACCGCATTCATTCAATATAAATTTAGCTCAAATTATAATACAGTATCTAATTATTCAGCAAGTATAAATAAAGGCCGACTCAGGTTCAAAAGTACGAAAAATACTAAGACCATTTCTTTCCTGAGTTGGAGTAGGTACTCTAAATCTTCCATCAGGCATTGTGTGAAGAAAAATCTAGTATTCTATCAAATAAATACGACAAATTACAAAAAATCATTATATGAATTGAATTAAAATCAAATCAAATCTAAATGGAAACTTTTGTTCAAAAGAAAACTAAGATTATTCATTCACACATAAGCTAACAGTAGTATTTTACTCATGAAATCTCACTCACCCTGTACGATTTAAAATATCGACGAGTTGATTATCACAGTAGGACACTTCTTCAAGAGAGCACTATCATTTTTAAAGGGTCATCAGGAATCACCGTTTCTCAACAATTTGCCACAGAACAACACATAAATGTTGGAGCCGGCGTTTTAAACTGATAATATTCGAAGCTATTAAACTTCATGAGAAGATTAGTTTATTGTTTGTGATTGGATCAAGTCAGAAAGACTGTAGTATTATTTTTGATCAGGAAACTGTATCGACTCAAAGTCTTCTTCGACAAACTACAGAGCTCAATCATATAGAGTTCACCAATTGTACGACATTGACAAATTATACGGTAAATAGGAAGTTCATAGGCCTATTCCCATATCTACAGTCAATAATAAGTTCCAAGTGCTCTATGCTCTATCTATATACAAATATGCTCTATACATAATTGTTCCTATCTTCATTCAGGGTTTCGGTTACACAATAAAATTGTACAACCAAGAATGATTTAATTGGAAGAGGCTACTTTTTATCAGAATTTCAAGATCCCATTTTAACTTACTTATGAAGTCAACGAATTCCCAAAAAAACAATTTGGAGGGAATAAGCTAAATTTTTTGGGGTGCTTCACAAAAGTAGAACAATATTAACGAGTAATAATAAATTTTAGGGGAATAATATTTCAATTAATCATAAATTCTTGTTATTTTTAATTGATTTGATTTTAGTTGTAAGTAATAATATTATGAGGATATTCTAGATAAAAAATTTAGGATTTCTTACATAATACTTTTAGGATTAAAAAATGGCAGTTTTTTGGATTTCATAATTCTTTACTGGAAAATGTACATTTCGATCAATGTACAAAATGTTATGCAAAAACGTCTAATATATAATCATTCACCAAGCATGCAATGGAAACTTATTTTATTTGAAAAAAATAGCTTTCTCAATGAATTGAAAAAGTCTAGAGATAAATTTAAATCAGAAACAAGTGGTTTGAAAGTTGTTTGGCCTATTCCTATATCTACAATCAATATGAGAGTCCTTATCAGAGCTATGCTCCACCAATGTAATAATATTAATTGAATTTCATACGCACCGTTTACACCTTTCATTGAAAAGTCCCCACACAATATTTTAAGCCTGCCATTTTTTAACTTTGTCCCGTCAATAAAGAATAAATCTCAATTACAATATTCCTTTGGATTTCTGATATAATAAATTTGTATAACGGTCAATTTGATATAAGAAGGTGATCTACGACCAATTAATATGATGGTAGAATATTGTATAGGCCTGTTCTGACAGCACAAGGAATTAACTTTAAATACTATCGTTAGCTAGTTACAGACTAATTAAACGTTATATTAGATTTTAAAACAGAACAGAATCTTCCAAATCTACGTCAACCACTATGTAACACGAATCTATTGAACTCCACAAACAACCTCTCTTCAAATAGAACTGACTGCAAACTAATTTCACACGACAAACTTTCTATTCACTTGTTTTCAGTCTAATTGAGAAATTGGCCTTCAATACAACGTCAATGCGAAATCTTTGACAATGTTATTCTCTGGAAAATATTTATGTCCAGCTAAAAACAAAAAGTTTGAAAAACCTGAGGGGGAGAAGTTATTTTTTTAAATTATTGGGAGCTTGAAACAAATAGCTTGAAATGGAAATTTTAGTTTGGGAAGTTTTCACGAACGCAACTGAAACGAGATTGTAGGAAAATAGCTTGTAGTAATACTACCCCCACCGGTTTTCTATGTAGTTTACTTGCTCTCTTTTATCGTGTTTATCACTGTTTCTAGCTCTTTTCATCCCCACTGTCCACAGAGATGCGACGTGACGCAGACTCGAACCTCGAATCTGTGAGATCGCCGTCACTCGGTCGCCCTAGGTAGAGAATCGTAACAATAATCGTCATCATTTGGCGCCCAACGTCTTTAAAGCCCCCTGGCGGACCGGAAAGGAAACAACGTTTCCATCCCTTACGCAACAGACTCGTTGACGCTTCCACCCCTCTCCAACACCCCCCCTCTACCCCCCACAAATTCGAACACTGTAGGCGTTCCAATTTCGCAAACTCATTTATTCAGGGTGCTGGTAAAGAGAGGATAGGGTGGATAGGGCCGTGAGTGAAGAGGGGTGTTAAATTTAAATGTTGTTCCAAAAATAGAAAATTCATTCTAAATATAGAATTAATTTCATTGGAAACTGTCAAAGTTGATTGAATTTGAAAAATGTATTAGGCAGTTTGATAAGTTTATTATATCATTTTTTTAAATGAATTTATTTAAATATGTAGCCTGTTTTGTTATGATTGGGTGAAAAATTTGGGCAAGCTCTATCGAAATATACTACAGTATTGTTTTTAAGGTTGACCATTATAATTTATTGTCAAACTGGAATGGACAACACTATCCATTGCTATAATATATATTGATATCGTATTCATTAATTTTTTTGTTGAATGAACAAGAATGATAAGATAATTTGAAATCGATTTTCAAATTCAAAATTGATGTCATAGTTTTTTAGCTTAAATTTAATAGAAACGTTATTAATAGTGGATGTGAGCTAGAAAATAACCTTTATTTTAATAAAATATAGAAAGATAAAAATTTTAAAAATTCTTTGAAAATTTGAGAAAGAGAAGTGGTTTGGTCTTTGTGTCTTTGTTCTCATCCTGTGAGTTAATTCTACTTACTTTGGACTAATAAATAGATTTAACTAGAATACTGAATATGATCTAGATTACTAGAACATGACCTTTATCTGAAATATCTATAAAAATTAGAAAGAGTCTAATTTTGGTCTGTTTTTTTATTGTATGAGTTAATTTTACTTTTTTGAAAAAAATAATAAATAAATTGTTACGGAATACCTCATAGTTGAATATTAAACATAACTCTTATTCTCGAAACATACTTCACTAGTGCATAGATATATTCTTCCTTATTAGGATGAAATAAAGGAGATCTGTGTATCTGGGAAGAAAAATAAAAAGCTCAAAGCGTCAACATTATCATAATTTCCTAATAACAATAATTACTCTTCCATGAATACTTTTGCAATGATTTTATGTAAATGTCCAACATTATCTCAAGAATTCAATTACTGTGTCAGCTTGATGTTGTTCTGTGCAAGTAGGGGAAATGACACAGAATCTATTGACCGAGATTCATCTTGACGTTTTCTCTCACACTACTCCAAAAGCATCTTTCTTCTCCATGATTTTTCTCTTTTTCCCCCAACACAGAATCTCGAAATTCCCATTATATACACATCCATCACTTTCTGCCAGATCACTTTCTCTCTCACTCACTCACTCACTCACACTCTCTTCTCACTCTCTCTCTTTCTTCCACTCTCACGTCACATAATCACTACCATAGACAAGATAGAGTAATAACTTTAATATACTGTATCTTGTTCGTGTCACTACATTCCTTGAAACCAAAACTTCATGATCTAATTAGCACATACATAATTGTTCAATCCGCGATCTCTCTCAGTAGCACAAATTTAACATAACTCTTATTTTCGAAACATACTTTGATTGAGCAAAAGTAGCCTACTTTATTATAACGATAAAATAGAAGAGAAATCTACCTAGAGAGAAATAACAGAAGTTTAAACGTCAACATTATCATAATCTCTATTTTCAATTTTTCAAAATAATTTTTTGGCATTTCTCTTCAGTCTTACAGTAATATCTACACATAACAATAAAATGAATCATGATTTCTTTGAAAGTCTCTGCTCTGAAATTGAAGTTACTCCACAATCATTGTTGCTGTATAAGATAAAAATAATAAAGTTTTTCTTAGTATATTTTATCTATAATATGTATTGTATTTTATGTTGCATGGACAAGGGTCTGAGACCTGATTTTTGTAAAAGAAGAAAAACTTACGTAAGCATCACAAGAAAACGATACGAATGAATGAAACGTTATTCAATATCGAACATCATTGAGTCAAATAATTTTGAATTAGTCTCAACTAGTCTATTGTCCTTGTTTAAAAAATCCATCTTATCTAGAAGATCTCCTCATGAATCAAGCTATTGATCTCTTTTCTCACTACGTCGGAGTACGAATTCTTTTCCTTCTCCTAAATCTACCCAACTGTGATTTTATTACTTTCTCTGCCAGCTTATCGCTCCCTCCGTTGTCGATAAAGCTCAATGATAGAGCGTTGATGTTCAAATGAACATCGAGTAGTCTATTCTACTGACAAAAGTGTGAACAGTTTCTTTCTTTAGATTCCTCTTTTTATTACATGGTTCTCTGTTTATTCTTTTATATCATCACGACTTCCCCTCATATCGTTCAATAGACAATTGATTCTTTCAATTCTATTAAGCTTGAAAATTCTATCTGGGAGTATGAAAGAACTGTAGTTCTCAAATAAATTGTTGATATCATGGAAAACATGGAATAAAATCATGAATGGATGTACTAAATACTTATTATTATATTGACAGTAAATAATTGTAATTTGTTCAAGAGACCTGTAGTACTAGTAGTAGGCCTAGTGTTTATCACAATTTATTATTTCAATTTATTTTTTATTAATTCAGAATGAAATATATAGAGCTCACACTAAATCCATTCCACAGTGGATAGTCTACTATCTGAATCATGATTTATAATATTAATATTATTTTATACTTTATATTATCTTTGGTACAAATAAATGCACAAGTACGGTGAGGTAGAAAGCGAACTAAATTTTTCAAATATTATTTTTTTAGTTGAATTCTTGAAATTTATTCACTTCCCCTTTCAGTTTATCTGAACTGAAGATCTGACTTTTACTGACGAAAACATCATTAATCTTCAAAATTTGAGTTTTCCTATTCGATTCTTAAACACAGGATTTAGAATCCACCTACTTTCTTCGATAGTTCATCGAATCAACTCTCGATGTAAAATTGTAACAAAATAATTTTCAAGAAATACCAATCAGATCTGAAGTTAAAAGAGGATGAGAAAACATTGCAAGCTTTGAAATTGGAGTGTATTGGAAATAAAATAGAATATCTCAGAAGAAAACAGCGAAGAATATTTTGTGCCCTTGGGGAAGGATCTAAGCCTCTCAGACCCTTAGTCAGCCTCTCAGTAATTTGTCAGCACAGGAAAAGAGGCTTAAGTTGGGAGCAAATAACGAAGTCTCCTACTTATTTTGGAGTTGTTCATCTTGTATCAATTCATCAATTTGTTATATTTTTGGCATGTCTTCTCCGTGACCGTGTATATTTTCTAGTATGCTAATATTTTCTTGAATTTTTGCGAGCTTTCTTGACATGAGTATTCCCATATAATGCACAAAATTTGAACTGAGATCCTTTGATAATGAAATAATTATCAAATACATCTTTCTGTAAGTGATTAGTAATGATTCCTGATACAACCTATATGATAGTATTCATTTAATTCGGCGGATGGCATTAGATAGGTAGATAGATATTATTTTTTGCCATCGGACTCTACAGTCATCTGCAACATCAAGAAATAATATCTACCTATCTAACTAATGCCATCCGCCAAATGAAATGATTATACAGTAGTACGGTATTTATTTGATTTTTGTACTTGAATGTTGTAGGCTACGCAGTTTTGGACTGTATCGTAGCCTACTCTTTAGGTACCTACTCTTCAATCCCTGTGTTACAGATCAGGAAAATGTGAATTTTTTTTTTCTTGTTAAACTGTGTTTCTAGTATCAATCCAATTATTACTCACCGCATATTTGACAAGGTCTCAGGACAAACCTAGAAGCGAAAAATTGATTCCTAGGTTTGTTGGAGTGGAAAATAGGTACTTGTATTATGATCACCAAGATGCAGCTTTGCCTGCCTGTATTAAACAAATAAAGAAGTATAAATAATGGATAACATTTAATAACAATAGAAATCAACTAATATGACTATTGGAATATTTTGTTGCCGCAAAGTGTCAGAAAATAATTATTATAAAAGTTTGCTGATATGAGCTTGGATATCACATAGTGTATATCTGTATCACACAATCTGCATTACCAAAATTATTACGCTATTATTGAGCTATGCCTTGAAGTATAGACTATGCATCTGAAAGCAGTACCTACAAGAAATTTATGCTGTTGTGAGAACTATGCTTGAAGTAGGCCTACATGAATCCACAGTTACCACGAGTGTGTAGTTATTATTTTCACTCTTCACTAATGTAGTATGCTCATTTTAGTATTCTAGCATTTATGTGCATGTATCTGAAAATAGGAAAAATATCCATAGTTTTATAAGTATTCTATTTTGGAGTAAAAATATCTGAGAATTAATATTTGATTGTAAATATAAGCAACTAATGAGCAAAGAATACAAACAAAGGGAAACAATGTTTATCTTCAATCTGGAATTATTCCAGAAACTGTGTTTATTCTTCGAATAAATTTAATATTATAATTGATTGTTATTTTATTTAATTATAATCCTTATTTCTCTTCAATGATTACTTGAAAAAGCAATTTATTCATAGATTCAAAACCATTCTGTTGTTACAGGAGTGTGGTCTGGCGAGGACTCTAAAGATGGAAAAAAATATGGTAAAGCTCATTGAAATAGATAAACCCTGAGCTTGCTTGGTTGTTATAGTATGCATCCTCAATAACAATTTAACACTCCTATTCAAAAGCTTATTTAATAACGCATTAACCATTCGTTACATCACTTCATTTTTTCCAATTATGCAACTATAATACTGCATACTTGGAGTCACTAATGACACAGCTTTAACAAAATTTAAAAAAGTAGAAATAAAACCTACTCAAACTTCCCTCTTTTTAATTATGATCACAATTATATAAAAATTGGAATATTTCATAAACTTTATTCACACACTTATAGCCTACAGGATGATGAAGTTGATGAGTTACCTAATTATTAAAAAATATCATTATTTTCAAAGTGATGATTAACTGTGCATGCTGATTTTAAAATAATAAATTCCAACAATACTGGGGCTTCTAACAATAACACTGGTTTTTAACTTCTGTGGAATCTATGATACGCTACCTATATTCATTAAATTGATGATACTGAAGTGCAAGTACGAAGATTATTTAATGCTTCACCCAATAAATAGGCTACTGTCATGCAAGTTCTAATAATATTTCTACAAAAATATTATATTCTGTCATTCATAAACTTGTAGTTTGTTTCATGAAGTGAAAAGGAAAACAGTGAATTTATCGAATACTCAACAAATAGATTTAGCTGATACCATTACTGAGGATCATCTCAAAATTTCTGATAGAAGAAAAAACCAATAGAATTCAAAAATATATGACAAAATAGCAATGAGAATTTAAATGAATATACATAAATTTCATGTTTAATACATAAATTTAGTATTTTAATGTATATAGATAAATGACAATGCTTTTTATCGATTGTAAACAACATATATATGCTGAAGCGTTTCATTACTGTATTTCATTCTGAATTTTAAACATAATATTGCGAAAATTCAAATCAAGTTCTAACCGTACCTGAAACTAACTTTCAGGTAAGTAAGAGTGGAACAAAAAACCAACAACTGATAACTTAGTTGTTTTACATTCAATCAGCAACCGTATTTATTCCATCGGTTTCCAATACGTGAAGGAATAAGCATTGCTTTGATTTCATTCCATTTGATCGAATCAGATGCACAGCAATTGTGTTCAAATAGCTCATATAAATCCCATTCAAGAGTTGGCCTATGGGCAAGACAATATTAAACTTTTATCAGAAGCTCTGTGCAGACTCTTTTCAATTGGAATCGTAAAAATAAGAAAAACACTCAACTCCCACTTTTCCAATCACGTTGAGAGTCTCAATTGTAGATAAAAGTGGAATCACCAACCGTTTCAAATGAAATAGTGTAACTGAGCAGTTGGGATCTCTTACGACCACGAGAAAGATACTAATATTAAATTGATCTTCCATTCAATTAAAATGAATTATTTTCATCTAATAAAAAATATTAATGGAGTTCATCGCTGCACTGGTCACGGGTTTGATTGCCGTCTGTAATGTTTTCTCTTCGTCATCTTTCACTTCATTGCCCACGCACAAGTGATACACTTATGTGGGCATAATTTGCAGCAAAAAAATATAGAATTGTCTTTATTGATCTTAACAACTCAACTCTTTAATAGTGTAAAAAAGGTAAAAATCACATTTGACTTGAAAAGTGCACAAAAAAAGAACTTACACTTATATTCTGGCAGAAAATTTTCCTAACTTGAAAGTCCTTTCGCACTAATTAAGTAAAAATTTGAATAGAAACCAACCTGGCTTACCCTTAGAAATTCACAACTAGAGGGAGTTATGTAATATTGTTAATTATATGTAATATTGTAAATTATCCACATCTACTGAGCTTATCGATTGAGAAAAATTCACAACCTAAAGCTTTCACATTTCAATCCATAAATGAAGAAGGTCCTAAACAAAAAACGAATCATATTATTGTTCTCTTTGCTTTTTCATATCTCTGATGGTGATCCCATCATGCGGACGCGATTTACTCATCAGTATAGTAGGCCTATATTTATGTGCAACTCTTGTTTTAAAACTCCACAACAATGAGTAGAAAATGTCCTGCGCCTACTTAAACAGATAGGAAGTTTTAATAGAAGATAGAAACTGTACACGTACATCAATTGGAGTTCTTAATTATTGGGATATTACTTTCTGAATAGTAATGATGTTTAGAGTTTTGAGTCATAAATGAAGAGCGCCAAACCCAAGTAATCTATTATAGGCTACTACTGAATGAAATTTCAGACGGGAACCAAAAGACGGGACTCAAATCAAGAAAGCACAAAGAAAGAAAACCGACCGAATCTCGAACAAACGCTACAGAAGTCAATTAGGGAAAGATTGAGAGGAAGGCCACAGGTGCCGATTGTACTCCTGCCACTTGCAGTCGGAAAATAGAAACGCTACAGCAATCAACGCGACTTGGACTCAAGTCTTTTCCTAAATTACTCAAAATAATCATCATTAATCATTCCTTTTCACGAGGAGAGGATTTCCATAAAGAGGAAGTCTGACATCAATAAAACAGAGGAACATAAACAGAAGAAAAAAAATAAGTCTGAAGGAAAAGATGTTTCAACATTTGTCCAAAAATTTTTCTAAATATTGGAAAATTTTGTTTTGCAAGTTTACTGTTATACTGTATACCAGTTTACTGTGTATACTTATTGATAAAGAAAAAAGAACATTTAACAATTTTCGTATTATAGAGTCCAACTTTTGCGATAAACTAAGCATGATTAGTAAATATCCTAAAATTAGTACATATCCTAGTAATTGCTGTATAAAAAACAAGCACTTCCAACGTGCCCTCAACTTCCACAGTATCTATACTGTATTGAGCTATATTTTTATTGGGATTTGATGGAAAATCAACTCAACTTCTTCACCAGCGTAGGGCAATGATAAAATATTGACTGGAAATTACTGCTTGTCGGTAGTAAAGTGGAATCAAAAGTGGACATATATCGCAGTTCATAGATGGATCCAGGAATCGTCTAAATAATCGATAAAAATTTATCATCGACGATCAAATTATTCCAGTGAATTATAGTTTTCAAATTGATTTATTCTTTATTAAGATAGATTAAAAAAATACTTATTATCCATTTTCAAAAAAAATTATTCTGTTTCAGGAAACCAATCACATATTCAAGACTTTACACTGCATTTAACATAATTCAACTACGTATATTTCTTTTTGTAATTGGCGATAACAAAATTGATGCAATCAAGGAGTGTTAGCAACCAAATTGATATGAATGCACGAAGCTTTCTCTCATTGAAAAGTTATGAATACATTGATTCAATCAACTTCTATGTTTCTCAAGTGGTAGATGTCCATATCCCTTTCCCTTGTCATGTTTCAACGAATGCAGTATTTTTGTAATACTGACACTGTATAACCAGTAATAGCCTGCCTACCGACCATCATATTGTACAAGTGCAATACAGTATTACAACACAAACACAGTTAGTTAAAGTTGCTCACGTCAATCAAGTAAATTATTATCAAAAACGCTAATGTTTCCAACATTTTGTACTTGAAAATGTCATTATCGTATTTAAAGATTACATTTTTCAGTGCATCAACTAACAAAAGTCAGAAAATGACAAGTCGAAAGCAAATATTGAAGGTAGTTTGTGTGATATTGAAACTTGTAATTAGATTATGTAATTTTCTTCATACAATCATGCTTATTGCTTATTGAATTGAATGATCATATATTCGAATATTAGTTCATTTAATAATATTAAAATAAGAAACCCGATTTTGTCTATTCTACACATCTGTGTTATTATTTTAATTATTATGGAACAGTTCTACAATATCAATAGTGACTCTTTAGAATTTTAATCAGTTAATTTTTTGGTGACAGTAATGCCCACATAAGGCTAGGCGTACACCGGTTAGTCAAGACAAGACAAGACGAGATTAGTCACGTTTAGTCACAGTAATTCACATGGTTGCTTATGAAGCAGCACACACTGATGCAATGACTAATCGGTGTGTGTTGCTTCATAAGCACCTATGTAAAGTATTGTGACTGAACGTGACTAATCACGTCTTGTCTTGTCTTGACTAACCGGTGTACGCCTAGCCTAAGCTCTATAAACTTGTGAGAACGAGTCCACTACAGCCATCAATTTCTGATTACTAATTTCATCAATACTCAAATTCGCTCTAAGTCCAGTTTGGGTAAATTGATTTGATTCATCAAATATTGCGGCCAAATAGGTTCATAATTGAATATTAAAAATTGAAGGTCATGATGGCATCAACCAGTAGCTGGCTACAAAAGAAGAGACTCAAATTTGCAAGCTACTGTATTTGAATATTTGCCGACGTGACAACTATTACCGGTAGTTGAATACCGGTAGTCTACTGGAAAGTTTTCATAGTAATTATCCAAACTGTAGATTTTTGGATTGTGTTGATTATAAAATAGAATCATATATATTATATCAATCAGTATCAACCCTTGGTTAAGCAGTTGCTTTGTTGCAATGAACTAGTTCACTATTGTTGAGTAGCCTGAACCTGAATACTCGTATCTCATGAAAAATATATCTTTTATATAGCCTATGATTATTTCTTGATTCATTACGAACTGCGATGTATACACTGTTGGTTTCACTTCACTATGGATATAATATTTTTCAACCAATAGTATGTTTTATGTTGAAAATCGCACAGCTTTGCATATAGCTTACTTGCTTTGTGTTAGAATTTAATCACTTTCCTTGATCATCCATTATCAACGCTATAAAAATGAGATTAATAAGTGGGAGGAATGGCTAGCGAGTCCTAATTTCACCTCAATGGAAGGCAATGGAATGAGATAAATGGAATAAATACAAGCCTAATCAATGGTTGATGAATTTGATTGGTTAATGATTTGAATGGTTAATGAATATTTTTTCTTTTACTTAGCTACAGCTAGGGTAACCATTGATAGAGAGCTGTTTAAAATAATCATATTCAAAAAGTAGGAGATCTATGAGAATATTCTCTTAATGAAATAACCATAAATATTAGGGGTAATCATTAAATATAGGGTTGTTTTGAGCCATTGACAAACAAACAAACATTAGATGATTAATCATTTATATTGAACGATTAATCATTTATCTCATAAATCTCCTACTTTTTGAAAATGATTATTATTTTCAAACAACTGGTTAAACCCACGCTGTAGCTAAATACTGTAAAAGAAAATATTGAATAGATGATGAATGCAAAAAGTTTAAAAACCTTGAAAGTATTTGAAGGGCAGCTAATTTAAACAGTAAAGTTTCAACTGAAAGACTATTTTCTGCCTTTGCTTAAAGAGATAATTAATTTCAAGTGCGAACTGGTATTTGAAAATCATCTTTTAGCTATTTTTATGTACCTTTCAATGGAAATGACATTTTCAAATAAGCCAAATAAGACTTCCTTGGTCTATTGTAACGACTTTGACTTACAAACTCTCATGTGCTCCTATACAGGAGTGAATTTACGATACAAGTAAATAGTTTCAACATTGAAACTCGCTGCAAAAATGATAACACTTGGTAAATAGCCTGATTTTAAGTTTTGCCTGAATGTCCATGGGAAACAGAAATTTAGTAGGCTACAAAGAAAAATTTGTTCATAGGATAAAAGCTTGGAAATATTTGGAGAAAGAACTTATTCGCAAAAAAATGAGTTTATAAAGATTAAATTACGACATTTCTGGAAAGAAAAACAAGAAATATTGTGGAAGGAGCGTTGAAAGAATATTTCCGTAACCAATATACAAATGATCAATGAACGTACATCATATTTCAATTCCATCATCTGACAAAAAATTGAGGATTGATAAAATTGAATCGGAAAACTGATTCTCCGAAGTCTTTTACTCCCCTATTTCGGAGGAGTCGTTAAGCCGTCGGTCCCGACCACCTAAAAAGTAATCGTCATCTCTCATCATCACCCCTACTCTCATTACCCAAGCACAAGTCTAGAGCTCATGTGGGTATCACCCCCGAAAAAATTCTATGTTTATTTCAAACATAACTGTAAACCCCGTTTCCAGTTTTCAGTTTTTACGATTTGCAAGAGTGAATGGGCAGTACACATTTACACTTTCACAGAGTGCGTAATAGACGTTATTGTCGTTATGCAAATCAAATTTATTGATTTAAAAATTCAATGTTGAATAAAAATAGCGTCAACAAATTTTATTTTTTGAGTTCATGGGTTGAGATTTGCCACCTCCAATGTTCAGAAAAGAAAGGAACTTTACGAAATTATTTAAACAAAACAAACTTGTGTTGACTTGCGAAATTTTATTGTGGAGTGTATATATTTTTAACATCACTTTCCTCTTTCATGTTTATTATTTATCAAACAAATTACATGTTTATTATTATTTATCCTATACAAAATATTGAGTTATTATTATTTCTCCATTAGCATTCCTCATTATATAATTATATTATATATAATATATTTAATATTTATACCTTATACAAGTAAATTATTTACTATTAGAAACAAAAAAACGTTCCAAGAGTTATTATTCAGATTTATTTCAAATCATAATATTCAGGTTGATTCCAGTTACAGTCTACTTACTGGGGCACTCTTGTAGGCTATCACTCACTCCACTTCAAGAGCATCTTATTAAATAGGATTAACAAACACCGACTCAAGTTGTAAGCTGGGGGAATACTGTCGTCACAGAAGCCTCTGACGTCATTCATGATTGAACCGATACTCGAAAATCAGCTCTCATTTCAATCTGTCAATACACTTTTGAAGTTCTATTTTAGAGATCTTCGGTAGTAAATTCGTTTATTGAATGACAATGTGACCGAATAATATTGGTGACAGAAAACTATTATTAGCGATTTATTGGAAAAACCTAGTGGAAAAAATTAGGCATGATTCATAAGCATGAATGTTGAGTAATGAGTAGCCTACCTCTTAATACAAGATAAATAAAAAATTAACAATTGGGAGAAGATCTGTTTATTGTTTCAAGTTTAAACTTGCACAAATGACGAACTGAGATAATTACATGATGATTATCTATTTATTCTTTATATTACAAGGGGAAGTAAGGACTCGCAGTCCTCATCTCTTTTACTAACCCCCAATCATGGATGAATTTGAATAATTTATGGGAAACACTCAGATTGAGACAGTGTAGGCCAATAAAATGGATAGTGACCTGAGAAGAAAAACATAAATGAAAAGATTCGAGCATAAATCTGACAAAGGAAAAATTAATAATGGTAATAGATGGATATGTTCTTTCATGATTTAAAATTGTATTTTTTCTATGGCAAATAAATTATTTGATTCAATTTGATAAAACAATAATCCTGCTGTGAATAAGGATATATAAGTGATAAGGGGATGTAATAGGAGACCCAATTACATATGGACTAAAAAGTGAGTGAATTGAAGGTACAGTATTCAAAATATTTACTCCCATACACATTTACAAAATACATTTTCACGGGGAATTCATTCCAATCCGAATACAGTACCGTAAAACTTGATTTCATCTTAAATCGATATTTCCAATGAATAAACCTTAGAATTTAAAACTTCTTTACATTACATATTACTTATTACATACTTATTACATTACATATTTACTTCTTTACATTATATATTCTTTAAAAAAGGTTGAATTCTGTTCATATGAAGAATGTGTGTTGAGGAGAATCTCATTGAAAAGAATTCCATATGGTACAAAGTAGGTATTTTTGAAGGACTACAACAGATTCTAACACATTTTATCTTCTTGCAAAAATCAAACACATCCTAGTCAAATAAAAGCTATGAATAAAGATGAAGCATTGTAAGCTATAAGGATTTGAAGTGAGGTATCATTGTTATCAGGGCATAGAAAATTACTTGCTCATTGAAATTCGTTAAGCTTTAGAAATATTTCAATTTCATTCGAGATTCTATTCTTTGGCTGTCACTTAGTGCAGGAGAAAAACTAATGAGAAAGAGAAAGAAAGAAGGAGGAAAAGAGAGAGAATCCGCCAAAACACCTGTTCAATCAAATCAAAAAACTGTCAAAAGAAAAGCAAGATCCATTTGTCGCAATCAGTGACTGATTTGACTGTTGTGCGAGTCTGTGTCCATTCATGGTGTTGTTGACAGAAATGTTGTCATGTTAGTGTTGTCATAAGATGTTGACATCAAGCTAGGCATCCGAATGGTGGTTATTGGGGGTATCAATAATAGCGGAAATGCTCGAAAACATTACGGTTCCACCGCTGAGGAGGTCAAGGTGGAACTGCATACTTTTGATCAATCGGACAAGAAGCAGGAAAACGCCAATGGAAATTTGATTAGAAGTGAGTGGTGTTTCTCTATCATTATGAAAATTATCAGTTTGATATTTTTAAAAGTATTAGTTCATTCAGTCATCGAAGTCATTGTTGAGTTTATTATAGATCATTTTATAATTAAGGTTTAAGTACTGTGTACCTAATTGAAATTGCCAATGGAAATTTGATTAGAAGTGAGTGGTGTTTCTCTATCAATACGAAAATTATCAGTTTAATATTTTTAAAAGTATTAGTTCATTCAGTCATCGAATTCATTGTTGAGTTCATCAGATAATTTGATAATAATTTTGAAGTTTAAAGTGATTAAATTTTGGAGAAAGTGCAGTATATTATGGACTTCTAATTATAATCTTCAATTTAAACAGCTGAACTGTTTAAAACAGAAGTCTATACACTGCACTCCTAATATAGAGTACAGTATATGAACTGCTCTTTAATTATAATCTTCAATCTAAACACCTAAATAAAACATAACTCTATAGAGAAGTCCATAATATACTGTACTACAGCCTAAAGTTTTGTATTTCTCCATTTATTTCCCGTAGTAGAGTAAGAATATTTATAGAGAATTTTAGTTAAAATGATGCCGCCACGTCTGCATTGGGGGTGGAAATTGATAGGGTACAATTGAATAGGGTATAATATGAATTTATCGATTATTTATCGTTCATTGGAGAAGGATTGGCATTGGGAAGGGCAGGACGTAATAGAGGAGCTTCAAATAATAACTATATAAGCAAGTTATAAGTAAATGAGGAAGAGCAGACGGAGAAAATAATAATACTGTATTTAAAATGAAAATATACTTTAAATTTAATAATATTGGATTTATGCAGAACCCATCAATTGGAGCTCGAAAGAAGACAAAGAAAATGATACTTAAAATGAGAATTTACTTCAAATAACATTGGAGAACAGCTTTCACAGTGAGCTGAGATAACAAATTCACCAGACAAGTAAATGGGTTTGACAATCGATCGAAAGCACAGAACCCAAAAAAATGTAATTGTAATTGCAACTTATTTATAGTCGTGTAAGTGGCCAATAAGTGTACAGGAATTGTTGTGTTTACCGGTAAGAGGAGGGGAGGGGGTAAAACGGAAAGATGTGAAGAAGTTGTATGCGTACTTAAAAACGCAGGTAAAATTGTGATAAGGAGTTATCAGCTGAATGCCTCCCTGTAGTGCTTTTTCGGCGTGTAGTCTCTTCAGATACCTGTGACACTGGGTTGAGGGAACACCTCTCTTTGAACAAAATTTTTAGTAAGTTTCGCGAAATGTAGCCAAGTGCCAAATTAAATTTCAAATTCTGTTGTGAAAGTGTGAATGCAACGAACGATTTCAAGTTACTTCATTGGGTATCGCTGTGAGAGGTTCTTCAAACAAACTTCTACCCTTCCACAAATTTTAAAACTACTACATTGAGAATAACTTCGGAAAATGGGTAAATATACAGATAGTACTAGATATTCTTCCAATTTTTAAATTTGAAGGATCAAATGAAGAATTCATTTTAGGATCTCTCATGCTTGTTCAAAAAAATTATGAAATTCTTGAAAAATTCTCAACGACCAGTAGACTAATAAATTATTTCGCCAAATAGAATCATATTGTAGGCTGCGATGCTAGAAAACAGGATAATAGAGTTAAAATGATGATCTCATTGTAAATAATAAACTATTGCAAAGTCGTGATAGAGAAATGCGTAAGAGCAATAATGAGTAATGTGTGAACAATAAATTGTGTATATTTTTATAAAGAGCTAGTGAGTAATTCAATTTTGTCTGACAAAATGAAAAAGGTAGTATTTTCATCCAGAAAATGTTAAAAGCGAGAATTCTTCAACCTTTAGATCGAGTTTTGGGCCTACAATTAGGCCTATCAGTAGACAATTCTACAAGTCTATTCTAGTAGATTTCTCGGGTACCTATTTCGCGCACTTCATGCATTGACCTATGAAGAGATTTACAAAAAAATTAAATTTTTCTTGGATCATCCATGCAAAGTATTTTAATCGGACAATTTTGTGGAACAGATAAATTATTCAAGAGCTACGGTACATGATCACAGAATAATAGAAAGAGGTCATAGCAGAAAGGAGATCGAAGTGTAAATTTGGGAAGAAATCAATAACCCAAATTATTTTGAATTATTGAAAAATGTATTATCAAACAGATAGCCTACTGCAAAAAAAGATAATCCAATTTAATATTACATTTCTGGGTTAAAACAAAGTAGCAAACTACTGGGTTAAAACAAGTAATTAAACAAACTACTAGTAATTGTTCAATTCTTACAAACAAGGAAAAATCTGAAATCTTCAGCTGCTCAAAGAAACGTGAACAAATTCACTTGTAAGATATATCGAAGACAATTCAACTACTGTATCAATTATGAAGAAGTTAAATTTTCTTTGGATACATGAATTCAAAGGTTTAGCTCAGCCCAGCGCTGACTTTCCTATTGATTCACCAACACATTAATGACTTCAGCTACCGTCTACTGTTGTCAGCATTTTTACGAATTGTTACATGACCGTTATGATGAATAATTAATAATATTTTTCAGTCACAATATCAGTGTTATTTGCTGAAACTGGCTTTAGTTTCGCTTCTTGTTTCTAGTCATTCAGTCAGACTGTGTTTGTGCGTTAATTTACAGTGGTAGGCCTAATCACCGGTAATTGACCCTGGTTAGATTGATGTTGGAATTGGAAAGATTTATTGTAAAGTTCAAAAATTGGCTTTTCCCACTGTTTATTTAGAAAATTTCAATGTTAATTTCCAACTGGTAGGCTTTTTAAATGGGTTTAGATAGGTAGTATGAAAATTCAATAGCATTAGTTCATGAAAACGTTAAAGTAGAACTGGAGTGTTGATTGTGAAGAATTTGAAAAAAAATATTAATAATATTAAAATCTCATATTACAATCATTAAATTACAAATTATTAAATGCATATTTGAAATAATAGGTATTGATTGAAATGTTATATTGATGAGTACATGCATGGCAGTTTAATTGATAAAATTCAAACATTGCACCGTGCAGTTTATTACTAGAGAAATGAAAATTGTAAAAGAATTTTTTTTTAAATAGAGTGAAATTTATAAATATATAAAAATATAGTGGAATAAACGAAAAGAATATTGAGTCTCCACTCAATAATTGTTACGGTACAATATTTCCAAGTTTTTTGAAAAGGCATTTTTTAACTTTTTTTTAATACATTGAATTATTAAATAGTACATCATAAAACCTCAGTGACAGTTTCAAAAATTAATAATTCGAAAACAATCTTCTAGAATACAGATTCTTAAATGGGTATATTAATAGGTAGTGGAGATGAATCGATAGAACATGATAGAATCTCTCAACATGATTAGAACAATACTTAGATTAATGAACATGAAAAATAAATAAGGTATAGAGTAAAATGTTTTTTTTTTTTAGAGAACTAGTAACTTAACGTATTTGAAAACTAAAGGGGAACCATTGATGTATTTTTTAATTTATTCTTAGATAAAGTCAATTTGAATGGTTTTCAGATTTATATATTTTTTATAATAGGAACGTTACAGGGGAAAAATAAAATAGGATAGAAATACAAAATTTGAAAACCATCAACAAAATCAATTCATGTTTCAGTAAATTTTCAAGGCACTATTCCTATTGAGCTTCCTTTCCGTAACAGTAACAATGATTTTGAAGCTTGAATGAAAGTGAAATTCAAGGCTATCGATTTTAAATAGGAGTCACCGAACTTGACCGTGAAAATTCAGTAAATGAGAGAGAACTATTCACATAATAATTATGATATCAATCTTTTACTTTTATAACTGTAATGTGTTGATTTCATGTAAAAGGGCCTCGTTTGTTATTTTAGGACATTTTGGAAAAATATTTGATATAATTAATGAAAATGGACACTTTATAGATTTTTCAATTCTTTAAAAAATCATAAGTCAACAAAATTAGTCAACAATAATTAGTAATTAGTTAACAATAATTAGTTTGAATTGGGAAGAAGCATAAAAAATAAAAATATATAATGTCATGTTAGTCATTGCAAGCCCCCAAACAATTAAATCATCATAGAATACTAAGAAACGTGAGAAGCATAAAATAATCAAAATTATTTCTCAAATCAATTAAAAACCAAAAACGATTTCAAATGGAAGTCATGCACTTGACACATCTTCCAAGTTTCATCGATAATGTTTGGTTACCGGCACTTGAGTTTATTACGTTAGATTAACAAAGACCAATGTTTCTATAAAAAATCATGATAACAGAAATTGGGTCACCAATTGTATTCCATTCCTACTATCTGGAATTTAAAGTTTCATGTACAGTCGGAACATCAATCAGCTAAGCATTCTCAAAAACTATTGGATCCTTGACATGTGAATCATCTCTACGGATCTACAAATGTCTTTCCCATGATTAGATATAATTGGGGAAGCATTATTTTTAAAGCAGGGCTTAATTCCTGAAATAAAAAGTACCGGAGCGCTAAATCACACCATGGAGTTTTGACCGTGGAGGGGGGGAGTGTTATTCGCTTTTAAGAAATTAGTACTGAACCATTTCCTAATTTTTTACTAACAATTCATTTCCTTATTTTTTAATCCGAAGCTTTGAGAGATTTTTGTTGAGCCGATTTATTACTCTCATAGTGATATTTCATATCTGCAAATTTATATCTGTTATATCTATTTATATATATTTCATATCTATTTATTTCAATCAAGTGAAAAATTAAAGCTAATTTTGTGAATAACTGAACAATTTCAAGCTCTTGAATGGATAACACAAATAAATAGATAATTGCATTTTCCAATTCCAAATCTCATCTCGAACCACGGCCTTATCAAACCCAGTAGACCGTGCTCAAAAACCCATCTTATAAACAATCACATCTCGACAACGAATCGCAGCGAGGGAGCTCAACTATATACCTATTATAATAACTACTTCAAAACAGCTGACATTATCACAAACTATGAACCACCTACGTCACATTGAAAACGACAAAAATTTCCTTGGAAAGGCAACAATTGGAATCATAGAAGCTAAGGGAAAATTTCACCAAAATTTTGGATTTTCAGTGGCTTAAGTTGTAGGAATTTGAAAGATTTCAAGGTTGATTGAATCATACGATTTTCCTGTACACGGAATGCCGAAAGTGGACTACCCTATGAAACTCAAATAGTTTAAACATAATACTCTTTATTGTGTAAAATGACTTACTATATATTCAGCGATTTAGCAGATCAAGACAACGACCATGCTTTACTTATTGAGAGATCCTTCAAGGGTATGGAATTACAAAATAATTTCCTTTGCATATTGTAGAGAATTTTAAATCCTATACCCTCCTATTCAAATAATTAGTTGATTATTTAGCTTAATTTTTTTCTCTGTTGTTTACCAAAAATTTACTGAAAATTTTCAGGTTATCTTGTTCTTACATTTATTATTTAAGGTTCACATTATAAAATCGAGATTTTTCTTTTACTATGATGTGTTTTAATAATATTTTTACATTTAATTAAGTTTGATTTCTGCTCATAACCAATTGAACTTCAGTGAAATCATAAAAATGAATGGCTCATTTTTATCATCTCCAGAAAAGCAAATCCCTATGTTTACAGTTGGTCAATTTTGTGTGCTGCACAGCATGCAACCAATGCTTAAGCATGCAGCATGCGTAAGTTGCACACAAAATCGACCAAGTGTTGACATAGGGAATAAATATTATTTACTCAATCTTCTGTGCAAAATAATGATTCCA
This sequence comes from Laodelphax striatellus, assembly GCA_017141395.1. Lineage (NCBI taxonomy): Eukaryota > Metazoa > Arthropoda > Insecta > Hemiptera > Delphacidae > Laodelphax > Laodelphax striatellus. The sequence goes on along the minus strand of CM029538.1, from coordinate 13,125,403 downwards.
ATCTCAACCTACATAATAATTATATAACCATGCTCAAATATCTGCAGTTCTGTCGTGTGTCTTATTTTTATTTTCAAATTAGTTTTTCCATTTTAGAACCATACAAGGAAATGAAAATTCAACTCACTTGGTGATAAGGAATGATAGAATCAAAACATAATTATTATTATTATAGAAATATCTGAAAAACAATCGATTCCACTCTCCTCCAGCTCAGAGAAGGAGAAGAAGAAGAAGAAGAAGAGGAAGGAGAGGAAGAAGAAGAAGAAGAAGAAAGAAGAAGAAGAAGAAGAAGAGGAGGAAGAAGATGATGAAGAAGAAGACGATGAAGAAGGAGAAGAAGAAGAAGAAGGGTTCTATGAGGGTTATATTATTTATTTTTGTATTGTATTTTTGAATTGTAATTTGATAAAACTAGTTCATACGAGTATCATGATAGCCTAGTATTATACTAGTACGGTATCATACTCGTATTATATCAAGTCCATCAAGAAATTTTTATTTTTGGTATTATTCAGATTTTTATGAAAATTTCAACAAGTGATTAATATTCATTCAATTTGTCGGATGGTGAATAAGTACGGTAGATAGATAGATAAGTATTATTTTTTCCATCGGACTCTACGGTCATCAGCAACGTCAAGAAAACATAAATATTTTGCAAAACACTTAAATTGAAGGGAAAATATTCACTCATACCTTTCAATTAAAGAATATGTTTTCAATGAATATTACTATAATACCGTAATTTATAAACAGGAAATAAATCTGGATATATTCATTGTAGCAAGATTTTAGTTCACTTTTGTTGTTTCCACTACTACAATAATTAATTTCAACTTTCCTTATTGAAAACAATGAATCATCATACTGTTTTTTTATTGTCAGGTTTGGACTTCACAGCGACCGGAGCCTCATTCGACAGGGCAGTAGAATCCACAGGTATGCAAATTTCTCATTTTTCTTGATATAAGAATCAAAAATCAATCATTAAAAAATATTTTCAGACCTAATTGATGGTTATTAATCCAGATTAGTAACAAACAAATCTCACAAGTAAGGTGATCTAGATCTGACTCTTAATCCTATCCTTCAACTTTTGTCATCAATCAAATAGGAAAGTGAGGACGGTACAGTAATTTTTCGATTACCTACATAGTGTGTTTTAAAGTTAAGCTTGGGTTTTTTAATGTCAAATATTGAAGTAGTTTGTATATTACTTGGATATATTAATAGTTTTTTCAAGCCTAGTTGTTTTAATTATCAAATATCAACAACTTTTAAGCAAAAATGTTAGAAGAACCTTATTACCGCACTTTAATATTTTGCAGGTTTTGGAAAATTCCACATCCTCCACCTTCTACTATGTGGCCTTATTTATTTGGACACAGCGGTGGAGATCACGATATTATCGTTTGTAGTACCCGCCGCAAAATGTGACTTCGACATGTCATCTGAGGATGCAGGGTGGCTGAATGCTGCTCCCATGCTCGGTAAGTCTTAAAATCGGTCTTCAAATTAATAGTATCTTAATATTTTATATTTATAAACTTCATATATATTTTATTTACTTGATATAATCACCGCAATATTTATATTTTATGAATAAGTGATTATTTGAAAGAGATAAATTTCAAAAAGCTAGAAAATCTCTGTCATTCATAAGCCGTAAACATTCATGCTGATAATAACACTATCTGCCTAATTTTCATAAAGATTTGAATGCGATATATAATCGCCATTGAGAGATATAATTTCATCGCCATTTTTAAACACTGTATCCCAATTACTTAATGGCATTATTTTACAGGGATGATGTTCGGATCATATTTCTGGGGCTGCTTAGCTGATACAAGAGGACGCAAAGGAGTGCTTATTGCATCCCTGTTGCTGGATGGAGTATGTGGCATAGCATCCAGTTTTGCTCAAGCGTTTCCAATTTTTGTTGCTTTACGATTCTTCTGTGGTTTTGGGTGAGACATTATTATTTTGTTTAAAAAGTTTGAAATCAGATAACTAAATAATTTCATGCTAATAACCACCTCAAATTAGAAGCTCCAGATGTAATTTATGTGTTACAAGTTGTGATGTTAATGAAAGGTGTTTATTCATCCAATTATTTTCAGTTTTTTTGAATGCACTAATGATAATTCAAATTCTTCCCGAAAACCTTAAATTCAATATTAGTATGTTTGTTATAAAGAATTTGGTGAATAGTTATGAACTTTAGATAACAGTCATATGAAAAATATTCCTTGTTGATGTTTTTTTATGCTACCTCGATTCATAAACTATACATTCCATTGATCAAACTTGTTAGTGAAAAATGATAAATTTCACTGAATATTATTCAATAATTCTGAATAATTTATATTTGATAATTCTCAATAATTAATACCGTATAAAATAGTTCTCTGAAATGTATTTAGTAATTTCTCAGCAACTTCTGACCAACCATTTTTGTGATTGTTGATGCTTCTGCGCTATGATTCCGATGAATGAGGGAAAAATGTGAATATCCAATCATGTAGAGAAACAAAATTCGACGAGTTTTCAATAAAAGAGTACCTCATGACTATATCATTTAGATATGTAATAGACTGACATATAAGATAAGCCTAATATGCACTTATAATGAAAACATATAAAGTAAGTGCACTGACAAATATAAAATTGGTATATATAATAACAAACTACTTCTACAGTTTATTGAAAGAGATCAGATTTACATACCCATGGTTTATGTATTGTGAATTAATGAAATAAATAGATGAATTAATTGTGAAGGACTATTGAAATATTTAAATCAATGTAATGAATACATACATGAGTGATTATCCTGATCCTGTTTCAAAAAGAGCCGTTTCAATAATGATGATGATCCCTCTTCTTTTAATCTTACAATCTTTCATCATCTTTGCCTGCTGCCAACTGCATTCGTCGAGAGTAGAACACTGAAAAAAAATTAGAATTCATTAATATTGACAAGATGAGAGATAAAGCAAGCATATTTCATAAACACAAACAGGATCTAGAGAACACCAAGAAGAATAATCATATTCACAGTGAAGGTTACTCACATTCATAGATTCAGACACATACAAAAAAGGTTGCCCAAAAAGCAAAGAAAATTCAACCTCCATTGAATGATTCCATCTAACGGAACCAATGCTATGAAGTTCCTAAAAAACTCCGATCAATGAAGTCATCTTTATTGAAAATGGATAATTTTCTTAAGGCAGTAGAATTCATTAGATTAATTTTTGTGCAGACAACTTAAAGACAATTTGAGAGGTGTTCTCAAGAAGTATTCTTATATAGGCTACAGTCTGTATTACTGCATTTCAAGTATTTCCTGTAATAGATACACTCTTAAGAATCGGATCATCCTTTTTGAATCATGCAGTAATAATATAATCGATATTATTTGAGCCACAGTTCTGTCTTTTAGTCGTTTATCTGTGGTTCATATAATATCGATGATATACCACATGATTCAAAAAGGATGATCCGATTTTAAAGAGTGTATCTATTACAGGAAATACATAGAATGCAGTAATACAAACTGTATCCTATAGGCCTACCAGAATACTTCTTGAGTACACCTCTCAAGTTGTCTTCTTCAACCGAAGCTACAGGTTTAAGATCAGGGGCCTGTATTAGAAAAGTTAGAAATATAGAGAAATGTATGAGAGAAGCAAACTCAAGCTAAACAAACAGATACTCATTGCACTGTTTGCAAAGCACTGCAGAAAATTGCAAAGCACTGTTTTACGCGATAAGACTCTTCTAAGTTTATTCTTATTATGAAATTAAAAATAATTCCTAATTTCTTTGTGTCTTTCTCGTTCTGTAAAATAATGTATTCTTCTTCTTTTCCAGCATAACAGGAGCAATGGGAATCGTGTTCCCTTATCTGGGCGAGTTCCAGTGCACAAAGTACAGAGAGAAAGTGCTCGGCTGGATGGAGCTGTTCTGGACCGGAGGAATAATAGTTTTGCCGCTGTTCGCCTGGGGCATAATTCCGCTGAAAGATTTTTTCCACATCGAGACCACGTACTTCTGGTACCACTCGTGGAATATGTTCGTGCTAGTGTGCTCGCTGCCAGCTGTCATGCTCGGTCTGTGGCTGATGTGGTTCCCGGAGAGTCCCAAGTTTCTACTAGAGTGCGGCGAGTACGATCAGGCACTTGAAATTCTCAGACACATGTACTGCGTTAACAGCGGGAAGACTTTCGACCAGTATCCAGTAAGTGAAATTACGCTTTTAAAAGTTTCCAGCCGACTGTACTTGGATAAACAGGGTGGGTGAAAAGTTTGGAAACGGCTCAATATTTCTTAAACAAAAGTAATTTGACGGTAGGTGACATTGGGGATATCGTACTAAAATTGAAAATACCACTTTACTGTGACTTCAAAACTCTTGTTCGCCATCTTGGATCCGCCATATTGAATCTAACTTCACTTTTTTAAATCGGAAGGTAGTCATGTTATACATGATTTCGATACAGAAATTCAAGAGAAAATTAATGGTGAAAACCGCACATCCCTTTACATAACTTATGAATAGCTTATTTCAGACTGAGCTTAAAACTAACAGTCAGTTTTCATCAATTTTCAGTTGAGGCTGGATTCAGTTGCTTTGGAGGTAGACACATAGTTTAGTGCAGAAAGGAACCCAAGGCATAAGAAAAAATTATCAGCTCACAAAAATTCGGATTATTCTATTCAGGAAGTTCTTGGCAGTTCCTGAAATTTTTTTCTGTCTTATTTACTGAAATTTCAGAAATGGCAACTCTTTTTTATTCTGAAGATTGATATTGTAAGAAGCATTACAGTATTATGGTATTATTATAAAATTTTCATAGTTCTTCTACGAATAAATCAATATTGAAAAATGCCAATTCGATTGGATTATCTAGAAATTTTTAAAGCTGTACAATGTTCTTGGAGATTTTGAATCTTTATGGTCATTTATTTAATTGATATCAATTAATATTGTGCATCAAGGACATTCATTAGAAAAGATAAAAATTCATTAGAATTTCAAGGATGAAAATTCATTCTCTATCTTAAAAGAGAAGAAAATTCTAATGAATTTTCTAATGAATTTTCTTGTTAATTTTTACATGAATTTCTAGTACTTCAGTAATCATTTATTAATTCATCAATTCAAATACCTGTACATCATAATTCAGTGTAAAATATTATACCCATGAGAATAGCCTACCATATAATTATTATAATATACCAAAAATTGAGTTACAAAATTCAATCTTATTTCTGGGCAGAATTTCATTTTCGTCGAACTTTTACAGATTCGCAGCTTGAGGGAAAAGGAGCACAGAGTGAGTGTTATCAGTATTCAATCGACAAGGAGTGTGAGAAGTGTAAAAACACCGAAAGATGTCAAAATTTTTATCAAAGAATCATGGGAACAGACTACTATTTTATTCAAAACACCTCATTTGAAACCAACAGTCCTCACGTGTCTCATTCAATTCGGACTCACATCTGGGTAAGTACCGTAATATATTTTCATCTCATCTTTTTATATTTGAAATTCGGTCTTTTCCTAATAAAAACAAAATAGTACAACTTTTTTTATCGTGTGGCTTTTTATCGGCGGGGAGACCCTTACGGGTAAGTTCCACCTCGCCTTATTTTTTTGTGTCGGTCAATTGGTAATAGTGCAATTGGAAATAATATTTGAAAAAATACAAATTATACTTTGAAAATGAGTATTTTTCACAACATATTGGGAAACATTCAAATCAATATACTGTACTAACTGGTTCACTTGTTTTTATAATTTATGAACCTTTCATGAACAATACACAATGCAATTGAAAAATATTAGAAAAAAAGAAATAATTTTTGGCAATATATTTGAAATTATTAAAATTAACATACTAAACTTCATTCATTTTCACATTATACAGAAGTAGTATGTATATCATGTATAGATAATGTGATTTCAAATAGATTCATGAATTAGATTTATTTCTGAAATATATTTCACAATATTTTTTTATTCTTAAATAAATTTAAAATTTTCTATTTCAAAAATAAATTTTACTTGTGACAATGTGCGCACATGCGAGGGGACGGTCATGACTACAAAAAAAACTTACTTTTTTTGTTACTGTGATGAGGAATGAAAGCCAAATTCATATAAATATAAAATCGCCAAAACAAACTGTTATTCTAAATTTAAAATTCCAACTACTAATTGAAGTATTTTCTTCATACTTCGCTGTTACAGTAGTAAGTTTCTTGAATTATATTTCCATTGTTTGACATTATCATTGCATCATCAACAGGTACTATACACTCATGATGTGGTTCCCAGAGCTTTTCAACAGATTCGACAAGTTCGAAATCCTCCATCCCAACGAAACGGCTTCAGTTTGTGATGTGTCAGCAATTTATGAGACCCAGCACGTATGTGACGACAATATTGACATGTCTGTATACATGCATACGTTGATAATTGGTATTGCTTGTATACCGACCAGCTTCTGGCTTCCACTCTGTGTACACAGGCTGGGAATTAAGTTCTTCCTAGGTGAGATTGAATCGTTTTTCATAAACTTAATTTCTACACAGCAAAGATTATTGAATAGAGTTCTAGGTGATACTAACTTCCCAGATTACACAAAACTTCAATTAAATTTAACCACCGTAAATTAATGTAATCCAACGGAACAAAAAGAACGAGAACCAATGAAATGATCTGACGTCAATACAATCCCTCTTTCCTTACTTGGTCCATTTTGTTTGAAGTACAAAAAAAATCGACCAAGTGTGGACAGGTAGGGATTGAGATGGATACAAGATCAGAAACATTCCCAAAAAGCCAAAGAAACTCTACTACTTTCTCGAACTTTTTTGACAAATAAAATTAATCTATGATAAATTAATATAAAAGTTAAATCTGAATAATAATATCGTATAAAATAACAATTAAATAGATAAAGCACTATGGATAAAGAGAAGGGATTTAAGTTCAAATATTTGAAAAGTAAATGAAGTATAACAGATGGTTATTGTAAAAATAGAATTCTTGATTTTTCATCCATACAAAAAAGAATCCTCCCAAAATCATACTGAATATCTAGAGCTAGAGGGATTATATTTTTAGAATAGCAGACTTTTAATTTTTCCACAGTTTCCAAAATGATACTGTATATCTAGAGGGATTATTATTTTTCAGGATAGCAAACTTTATGGTACTTGCCAATTTTTCCAAGGTTTCCATAATATCTAATTACTCCTTTGCACCGCTTTTCCCCGCTAAGCATCTTGTTTTTACAGTAGAGTATTTACGTATGTATTCTCAATTTGCTTGTTTTTTTAATTGTGTGAGTGTGTGAATAAATAGATTGAATTAAAATTGAATTCATCAATAAAATTAGAAAATGATAACTCACCATTATTTGACATCCTGTTGACTGGTGAAATTATCTTGATTTTGCAGTGTTTTGCCTGCTGACATCAGGGTGTGTGGCCCTTGGCTTCTACTTTGTGCAGAACTCGTTTCAAAATCTCGTGCTGTCGGCCATTTTCGAAGCGCTCACTAGTCTGGGAATAAGTGTCGTTTACTGTGTTATGGTCGATCTGTTTCCAACAAATCTCAGGTGAGTTTAATTAATTCATTTATTATTCAATTTAACAATTTTATTAATTCATTTAGACCTGCATACATATAAAAGCTCACAGACAGAAAATCCATTGCAATTAAGCTTCATTGAGTTGGCTGAAAATTTATTCAATGAAGACAATACAATGAACTTGAATGATGAAACATAGACACAAAGTTCAAACCAATGGGATAGTTTCTGTTACCAAGCAGCCTAATTCAATGAAAATAGCGATATGAATTTTTTTAGCATGAACGATATGAGAAAGAGTTATTCATCCTTCGCTTTGAATAAAAAATATTTTCGTTTAATTAATGTAGGCATATTTAAAAATTATTACAAGATGAATGTTTAAAGATTGCAGGGATGAAGTTATAGATTAATACTAGATTGCAGGATTTATAAGAATAAGATGAATGTTAAGACTGTTGGATATGTTGTAACAGTACGATCAAAATAATGAATGTTTTACTAGAATAGGATACAATATGAAATTGTATGAAAGAAATAACTGGAAGAAAACTTACTCAGCACATAAACCTAAATGATGATATCAAAAAATGATATTTTTTTAATGAAAACTTATACTCAGAGAGAATTCATAATGATGGGGAAGATCATGATTTGGGCAGAATAGTGGGTTGTTTTAGAGGAAGACCTAGCATGGAATGGCTTTAACATATAGGCCTATTTCATGTAAAATGTGGAGGTTATAGAAGTTGTGGTGTCACAAATGATTTTTATTAGTAAGGTAATCAGATGTTAAAAAACAAACCTTGTTGATTATGAATCTTGTTATTTCAGAGTATTTTGGAGAGTTGAAATAGAAAGGTCATGTAAAGAGAAAATTAATAATATCAAGAATCATGAAATAATTGATTAAATTTGAATATTGAAGTGAAGTGCTTCAAAGTATGTATTGAGTACTGTATGTATTATTGAATAACGTACATGAATTATTGTATTGAATAAGTATGAGGTAGCGGAATCCAATAGAATTATTATGAAGCACAAAAAATTTACATCAATATAAATATATCAAATAAATGAATATCAAAGTAGTTTTTAATATTGCAATATATTATTTAAAGATGAAAATGATGTAGGACTATTCATAAAAAGTTCTATAAATAATTTATTGTTCACTTTTTCAGGGTAATGGCTTGCGCGCTAGCTATGACGTTTGGCAGAGGTGGAGCTCTTTTTGGAAATCTGATATTTGGATTTTTGATTGATCTCAACTGCCTCGTACCTGTTGTTTTATTTGCGTCCTTCTTATACAGTAAGTAACTAATGTGTTAGTTAAATAATACATTGCTTTTCAATAATTAATCAATCATTGGACGAATAATTTTCATATATTTGCAATAAAATATCACAATGTGATCTCTATGTAGATCTCTTCTCTGACAATGTAGATTTTCAAAATTGTTGCCAATGTGCTCATATGAATTTATCATGTCATTCTGCATTCGTGGGCATGTTTCACCAGGAATGTTACAATATTATTCAATATTTAATTGTTTATTTGTAAATAGTTAATTAATAATATAGAGTGACTACCTTTTTTTAGTGATCAATAGAGTTTTGACATTTTTTCAGTAAATTTTGGAATTCAGTAGAAGATGTTTTGGGCTGACACCTGTTTTTTCATGATTATGCATTTTTCATCAAATAAATGAATATGAATATTACACAACTGGTGATATATTCCTAGAAAAATGTGAAATAATTTTTAGGATGTTCGAAGATTATTCTAATAAAATGTTCCTGTTTTTTTCCAGTAAGCGGAATCCTCTGCTTATTTTTACCCAAGACTGGTCAGGAAGAGTTGGACTGAAACCGTTCACCGTTTCAATATTAAACTCTTGAGATAAAAAACGGTAAGAAACTACTTGTAATGAAATATCACCTAATTGATTTTCAATGTCTTTCAAGTGGTTTTTATAAGTACTTGAATCAAATTGAAACTTCAACTCAGTTTATTTCAAAATGAGAGTGAATTTTCTTTTTCAAATAACTATTGCTAGAAATTGTGAAATCATATTTCAACATAAACAAAATTTATAATGATATAGCCTAAATATCTTTATGACTCACGAAGATGAGTAGTCTTGACAATAAAGTTTTTTACTGAAATGATTATACAAACTCCGCTGAAGGAACGTAATTGGCGAGGAAGCCTTTTTTAAACAATAATTGATTACCAAGATTGTTAATGTTTCCAATACTTGTATAGTGAAATATTATCTGGCGAACATACTGCACTGCCGGTAATAGCTTTACAAAACTGAACTACTTCCAGTGTCTAACACAATATTTGCCTTTTGGAGAGCGTTATTGATTTAGCCTTTTGTGTATGAGATGATTGGACCCAATTCACCTCAAACCACCACAATTAAGGCAATAAAAAATGAATAAATAAATGAATAAATAAATGAATCAATGAACGAATAAATAAATAAATTCATTTATCAATAAACAGTGATAGAAACAATAAAAATATACTAATTTAATCGTAATATATACTGTATTGTGAAATAAATAAAATATAATGGTGATACACTGACAGTAAGTCGTTGGACATCACTCCAAGGTACGATTCACACTTGCAATACTCAAATAGCTAAGCGACTCGATACTCGGCGACTCGGATAACAACAATGCGTTTTCAAATGATGACCCTCAGACGATCCTGCAACCGTATTGTCTGAACGTCATCATTTGAAAACACATGTTTGTTATCAGAGTCGCCGAGCATCGAGTCGCTTCGCGATTTGAGTATTGCAAGTGTGCTGTGAGTAGTACTCAACACACCTTGATTATAACATGAATATGTTGGGTGAATCAGGATTTACTTACTGGAATGAGCTTCATGGTATAAACGATAGACATTAACTGTATGTTTTCACGGAACTTCTGGTTCTTTTCATATTTTTATTTAATCTAACAACAATAAATTATTATAATTGAGCATATAACTTAACAATTATTCTTATTTAGGTGGAAAGTGTGTCACAAAGCCATACGCTATATATATATATACATGGTATAAAATATTCACGATCCGTAACTCATCGGTATAATTGAAAATGACATGTATTCCAATTTCTCTATACATATAACTATGATTCAGTGCAATCAAATCTAAAATATTTTTGGCTAACTGGAAAAAATTCAAGATATTTTTTTCTGAATTATTATTTCGGTCAGTATAGATGGGCCAAAATTTCTTGGCACATAGCCAGAACCGGTCGAGCTCTGGCTACCCTCGAGGGGGGTAGCATGGGTACTTTTCTGAGAATATTGGGCTACTACACGCAACGATCAGCTGAGAGCATGATCACATTAGAGTGGATTTGAAGATTTAAAGCAGCAGGCAATGTTTTTAATGCGGTTAGTAGCAGCCAGCTGCCAAGTGCCAAGAAATTTTGGCCCATCTATACCTACACTAAGGCTAGGCGTACACCGGTTAGTCAAGACAAGATGAGATTAGTCACGTTTAGTCACAGTAATTCACATAGTTGCTTATGAAGCAACACACACTGATTAGTCATTGCATCGCTGTGTGCTGCTTCATAAGCAGCTATGTGAATTACTGTGACTAAAGGTGACTAATGTCGTCTTCTCTTGTCTTGACTAACCGTTGTACGCCTAGCCTTATACCTCCTATAGTCTGTACATGCAAGTTGGAATGTAGTAAGGAGTCTTATGGCAATGCTATTTCATACAGTAATAGGAGCGCACTGTTGACGTATTTCTGTTAAAAACGGGACCAGCTGACTTGGCAAGCACTTACAATCAACTGTGCAATCTGGCAGCACTGTATTTTTTTTATTATTATTTATAGCGCAATACTGGAAATCACGGTTTGCATAGACTTATATAGTAGGTCGTGAGGCCTTATTCATAAAAATAGAAAAGCTATCTCCAAATGTGGGCTTGAATAAGATGAGGCTCTAGACAATAAACTGTTTATAAATGCGGCCAAGAAATAAGGCGGCTGAGGCATTTTGAGCTGTTGTCAAGTCTTGCCAGTTGACTTCTCAAATCATGCGGGGGAATCGACTCCGAAGCTCGGAAAAGGCACCACTGGAAGCTTAGAGTTGCCGAATTGTGATGGAGAGCAAGAAATTTTCAACTTTCCCTGGCAATACCAGTTCCATATCTGACAACAGCGCAAATCTCTCGCCCACCTAGTATAGTGTGCAGTCATCTTTTCTCTTCGTTAGTAAAGATAACATGAGATGAATAACAGCAGCCTGTTTTATGAGAAATAAAGTCAATAATCACTCACTTAGAACTCAGTCAACTCATATTAGACTAATTTTAATCTAACCTTTAATTCATATAACTTACAACTTTTATGAAACAGGCTGAAGTTCAGTTACACAAGACTATACAAGTTTGTAACTCATTTTCAATTACAGTTATTCATTTTTTCATAAATGGGTCTATGTTCCTCCGAAATACTTTCAATTAATTTTCCACAAGTATAAACTGATAAATGTTTGTTACAGGTGAACCCTACACTCACAAGTTAGTAAGATCTTCGCAATAAATTCGAAACATGGGAAGCTGTAACATGTAGAATTAAGAAGTGAATTGTTAATGCTTCCAAACTGTTTCGAACCCGGGGTCCAAGAGAAGCATTTTCTTCAAAAACGGTGGTGCAAATGTTACGGAAGAATTTCAACGAACAGAACTATAGTTAGTATTAATTAGATAATAGAGTTAATAAACGAATTGAAGAGCACAACTAGGGTAGCATATGAGCAGATTGTTTTGTAAATTATTATAAAGTAACATTAGGGGTCAGTTGCACAAAAGTGGATTGAAGTTGATCTTCGATTACTCATAAGGATTAACATGGTTAGCAATTGAAGATTAAGCTTGATAGACCTTTGTACAACTGGAACTTAGACTTGAAAGTGATGTTGAGTATTGTAAAGAATAATGTAGTGACACCTACAACACATTAATGTAAATACCGTATGTGTGATTATTGTGTATCGTAAATGATATTCGAAGCAGTTATGATAATAAAGTAATAAATACTTGGTCCAAATGTTTCATTTTTCATAATTTTTTAATATTGAGTGAAGAATCATATAACAGATCGAGGGGGGAATTTATGAGTTGGTGATTATTAGAATTCATATTTATTTATTTGTTTTATTCAATAAATTTAAATTAAGCTACTTGAAAAAATTATGAAAGTTATAGCCTACCAAGTAGAAATAAAAGTGAGGATTAGGTTCATTTTATTCTTGTTATTGATCGATTTTACTTCGTCGATTAATGGAACCTCACTTTCACATCCAGCATTTGCATGGAAGAAAGAATTTCTAGTTAATCCTTAATTAGTACGGTTCCTCGCTCAACCTCTATTACTAGGGTGGGTGAAATTTCACCCACGTTTTTCATTTTTATAATATTCAAGACCAGATATTTTAACAGACATCTGATTTGCATCATATTCAAGTGAAGTTGACATAAAAATGCACTTTTGAGGATTATGAACTTGAATACAATTCGCAGAGTTTCAGGATTGGTTAATTGCAAGTTCCTTGATAGACTTGGCATACCATACTACAGAGTTGTATTCAATTATTCAGTTCCAACTCAAACTACTATTAGTTTTTTTTAAATTTATATCATAATTTTTAAAATGCTGTCTCATTAATACCTATTGATTTGAAGGACATAGAAATAACATTAAATCAATTTGGTGGCCAATTGTTTTATTAACTCTGGCATTAACAAGAACTGTTTGTTTATTATAATTGAAATTCCTAAACTTAGCTACTTGCTAAATGGAAGATGTCAAAACTCCTAGAAAAAATACATTAATGAAATGAGTTTATCGACGCAGAACTCTTGAACAATACTACAGTAAAAATAGAAAACACGATATAATCTAAACTCACATAATTCCTTATGGTAATTGATCACAGGAAAATTAATATAGGACTGTATTATTATATACATGTTCAAAAAGTAAAAAAATCATGTCTGTCAAGGATACAACTACTTACACATACACGCACACACAATAATATGAATAAAAATATAATCAACAAGGTAGACATTATCAAATGAAGGAACTAATAGAACTTTGGTTATACATAGTAGTGAATAATTATGATATTATTTTATAGTCAACTAGAATATGAATATAATATTTCCAGTAGTAAGCACTTTATAAAAGTTATTTATTATATATCTACCAAATACCAAAGTTCAACAGATAAAGTTGATCTACTCATTTATCCAAGTTTATCACTATGTTAAATCTATATAAACTCTTCTTTCAGACTTGTACTATGAATTGAACTTACAAATTAACAGCTCAAAGTCAGTTCGTTTTTTGGTCTCGTTTATTTAATTTATTTATGAGGGAAATTTATGAGGGAGAAAGTTACAGTTTAAATAAATGCATACCGAATGAGACGATCTCGCTTGATGAGAAACAATTTCTGTTGGAGAATTTACCGGTAAGCAAAGTACATGAAGATGCATTTTGAAGTACAGTTTCAGACAAATGTTTCACACGATATCGCACACGGCTCAACCAATACAGTCGAACAATCTATATTAGATTAAGGTTTTTAATTTTTCTCGCGACGTCTGAATACCATACATCCTATTGTCACGAAACTTTGCATATTACATCATTTTAACCCAAGGATGGATCTTAGTCATCAATCAAGGTCCTGAACCTCAAGGAGTTCATTCTACAGGACTTTTAAATGATCAATTTATCCTTATGGAGTAGTAATTTTTGAACTTCACTTGTGAATAACGTTCAAAGATAACAAAAAGATGTTCTTTACACCATTATGGAATGGAAAAGGAGTTCCATAATACCATATGTTTAAAGTATGATCTTGGATGAAAAAACATAGATTCCCCAATTAATCCATCAAAAATGTATCCCAAATTTTCTATTAGTTCATTATTCAACTTGGACGAAAATTACTATCTATCGAATATGCCTGTCAAATCATGTACATTATTTTGGGTTCTGTTCTATGTCAAAACGTTAACATGCAAGATTAATATAGTGGGTTTTGTGTTTTATATATCTTTTAAATTCCCTCTAAAACGTGTATGCAGAGATAATATTTCACACAAATATCCTCAACCTCAACGGGATTTCTGAGACCCCGCAGTGAAGCAAGGGTGATCTGTTAGTAGAACAGATTAGTAGAGTGATCTAGCTTATTATATTAATATTCTTTGTATTTCATGTTTTAATCGGTTTCTAACAGAAATGTTTCGTCTCGTTCGATATGCGAAAAATCTAATTTAGAAAAACTGCTAAATATGACTAGGTTTCGCTAAACAGGATACTAATCAGAGGATAACATACAAATCATGAAATTGTGGAAGATGAATGGCAAAATTTACAGTAATGAAATAATGATACAGTAGTCTCGCTTATCCGTTATAAACGGGCTGGCAGAGGGCGGGATAATAGAAAATGAAGGATAATAGGGGATATTTATATGTTCAACTTATTGAAAACGTTGTAATATTAAAATCTTGTATGTAAAAAAAAAATATAAAAATAAGTCCAAACAAGTATGAATTTAGTTAATATAAGTCATTTTTCATAACTAAGTTATGACTCCTACTAATACTGTACTTAAAGTTATGATTTTCTTTTGAATTTGAACAATTTCGTCTCTGATTTGTATGCCGGATAATAAGGAATGACGAATAAGCGAGACTCAACTGGATATGAATAATGAAAACTGGCTCTGTATAGATTCTTTTCTTCTACGATTATTTAGTTTTGAATAATTGATACTTCTTGAAATTATTCTATAATTCTCAAACTGAGAATTCATAACATTTCACCTTTTTTCGAATTACATGATGAATTGAAAGTTGTAATGGGATTATCAATAATTAAATACTGAGAATGAGTAATGATTGAAAATTATGGATTCGAAAATAATCCAATAAGAAATCCATACATCGAAACGTAATTAATAATTAACTACAGGGAGAAAACTATTTGCTCGGAAATGATATTGCTCTACAGAAATTAAGAGCCAAAGCATGAAATCTAAAATGTTATTGCTTTTTCAACAGTTTACTAGTTATTTTTATACCTATATTTTGAGCATTCAATACTGTAAGCCTACATATTCCCTTTGCGATTCTATCATCATTTAAATTGAAACTGAAAACATAAATATTTTATTAATAAGGATAATTTTTTATTTAGCCATAGAGTAACGGCATTAGACCAAAATCGGCAGAATTTTTGCTGATTTTAAAAATTCGGTGCATTTTTGATAGGGTCTATTACCTTCTCTTCATCTAGTTAAGATGAATTGTTACATTTTACAGATTTGCTGTTACAAAGAGCTTCCTTCAACAACAATAATGAAATACAGCATATTTATACAGCTGCCTTTATGATTAGCCTTCAGTGTCGTTAATGGTTCTATGCATTTAATCTTTCAGACCTAAAATAGATTGATGTAGATTTTTATTTTCGTACCGAAGGAGCGGCTTGAAAGTTTGAAAATTTATATTCATTTCAAAACAATTATCGAGCTAGGTAAGATTATTAAAAAAAAATTATTATCCAACTGAGAAAATAATACGTTTCAAAACCATATTATTATTGTTGGTTCAAGATATTTGATCTTAGCTCCAGCCCGAGAGCTCTCCATTGTAAGACCACAGTCTAATAAATAGATTTATTAAAAAGTGTTGAAACAGTGCATTCAAATATCAATAGTAAAATCCAAAACACTAGTAATACTAAGTTTTAGTATTTCTTCTATTAGTAAATTGTTTATTAGGATAAAATCATCATTGAACCTCACTTTACTCGCGTGTTTACAATCTATGCCGTCGCAAATCACTTCTCAATTTTTTTATAACTACTATTCTAATTAAATGATTTAGTAGATAGTTAAAAATTTCAACATGCTAATTTTATTGATCGATCAGATTTTAATAAGAGACCCGAATAATGATTGAAAGGTTTAGCTTGAACTTGTAATATCTCAAAATTTCTAATTTTATAAGTTTAAATTTACTATTGGAATTTGATGACCAAACTACAAAATCTATTTTACAATAATTGTGAAGCGAACAAGATTTTTAATATTGAATATGAAATTTTGAAGTAGAATGATAGAGAGTTGATTGGTTAAACTTCCTAAACTAATGAATTAGGAACTGATGGAAAAGTAATGAATATAATGTTCAACTTCCTAACAGTAATGAATTTAGAATTTGAGAGGTTATCCACTGTTTTCAGTTTCGGATTTTCTGCATAATTTCACTAGTTTTCAATATTATAACATAACTTATCACTAACTACTAATAGTAAATAGGTTTTATCACTACTCTAATCTATTAAAAGGCAAGTTCAGAACCGTTAGATAATTGAATCCAAGCCCGTATTCAAATTTAATACTGTATAGATTTCAAACGTCTCATATTGATATCAAAGCAGATTTTAAATGGGATGAAAATTATTACCACAAATATTTCGCTGAATGATAACAATAAACTTGGTAAATTGTTATACTGACTAATAGTACATATTACAGAGAGTGTATAATAATATACTTATAGTCTATTATTATACATTCTCTGTAGCATATATTATGTTTCGAAATTTTTTATAAAGGGGACCATTCAGAGCTTGGTCTCATCTACAGTCACTGTAAATCAATCTATTGATGGAGTTATTCATGAAAAAAACTCAAGTTATAAGAAACGAATGTAATAAAACTTACATAATGGAATATTTTTATATTGGAAATATCTAAGGATTAAGATATTCAGCCTGACTTGAACTATATCTATAGAATCACTGCTAATATGCCTGTAAATTTTGTAATTTGAACTACTGTAAATTTACTTCGTGCATGAATGACATTTGATTCATGAAAAATGCAAATTCTTGATATTGAATGAGTTTCAAGATGGCGCCGGTTAAAAGGCCGTGTAAGTGTGGAAGATGTGATAAAAACGTTTCAAAAAATAGTAAAGCCCTTCGGTGTGGGAGTTGCAATTTGTGGAATCATGTGGAATGTGTGAACATATCGGAAGATGAATATGAATGTCTGAGAAAGCTGAGTAATAAGGTTGTATGGTTGTGTGACAAGTGCCGGTCCATTTTGACGAACTTACTGAGTAAAGACTGCAATGACGAAAGTTCTGGTTCAAACATCGATAGTGAGGACAAGCAATATAGTATTAATTTTAAAATACTGACTGACCAGATTTACCAGTTAACTGAAAATCAACGGGTTTTTGACAGACGACTGCAGACTTTGCAACTCGAAAATTCTAACCTTAAAAGTGCTTTTAACAACATCGCTATTGTTACTGGAACTGGAACTGGAACTGCCGACAAGAGACCATCTGGAGTTTCGAAGCAGACGACAAGTGAACTGGATGTTTCTCCAGCTGACGCTGACACAAATGCTACTCCAGCTGATGACCTGGATCCGGAAAAAGTTTCAAATTTTGTAGGTTACAATACGACCAACGGTAACGACGACAGCTCCCTACATGATTTTGTACGGATCAAGCCTCGAAGACAGATGAGTAAGAATAATTACAACTTGCAAAGTAATAAATGCTCTGAGAGGACTAACGAAATGCGGTATAGTGATGCATTGAAATCTGCTGGTACTAGTGAAAATAAGAGAAGAAAGGTGATAATTGGTAGGAGTACTGAGCTTGGTTCTCATCTTCAGGGTGCTCCTCGTAGGTCCTGGATTTATGTTGGGAGACTGCAGAGGGATACAACGGCTGAATTAATCCAAAAATATATTAATGAGAAGACAAATTGCAAAGAAAATGACTGCTCTGTAAGTAAGTTGCAGGCCAAAGGTGAGTACGCAAGCTTTAAAGTGAGTATTGATCATGAGTACCAAAAAATTTTATTGAATTGTGATTTTTGGCCACTCAATGTAGTAGTAAGACAGTTTTATTTGCAAAAGACAGACAGACACACTCAAAGAAATGCACCTATCAGAAATGTTTCTGAAAACGACAGATATTCTAATGAAACTGAAGAGTCTAATTTTTTAGAGAATGCATCAAAAGTAACCCCGGTATATTAGATGTTGATCTCAGAATTGTATATATAAATGTTCAATGTATCAGGACGAAATATAATTTATTCATTGAATTTATGGACTCTGTTAACTCAGATGTTGTGTGTGTGAGTGAACATTGGATGAAAGATTTGGAGTCCCTCCATTATAAAGTGATAAATGATTATGTAATGACCACTTGTTTCAATAGACAAATGATTGATCGTGGAGGTGTTTGTATATATGTAAAGAATTCTATTAAGTACGAGAATATTGATGTTAGCTGTTTTTGTATGGAGCTGGATTTTGAAGTGACTTGCACTAAACTGGTGCAGTATGATTTGATTGTGCTTTGTGTTTACCGCTCACCAAATGGAAGTTTTGACGTTTTTGTAAGTAGAATGGAGGCTTGCCTTGGCTTTGTTCTCAGGCGTGCTGGAGGCGACAAAATTTTAATTGGTGGTGATTTTAATGTGCATTTCAATGTGACTAGAGATAGGGAGGCCAATACTGTGATACATTTGTTGGGTTCTTTTGGATTATTTGTCTCTGACCCTAAGCCCACAAGAGGTCAAAACTGTCTGGACATAATTGCTACAAATATAGACCGATCTGATTATCATATGAATATAATAAACCCACTGGTTGCGGATCATGATGCTCTGATAATAGATGCTAAAGTCAGTAAGGCTAATGATGACTACTCTAAAATTGCATGGCATTCTAAGTATGTTTTTAAATATCGCCCAATTAAGGAACATGCGCTGAAGTATTTTGAATTTTTACTGGCTAGAGTCTGCTGGCATCTGTTGGGAAGTGATGGAGATTGTTTTAAAGGATTTCTCTGTGCTTTTCTGCATGTCTTCAACACTGTGTTTCCTGTTTTGCATGGGAGGTCTCCTCGAGCTGTTTCACAAACCAGGCTGGGATCTGGTTTCAAATCAAGATTATGGTACACTCAAGAACTAAGGGAGTGCAGAGACATTGCACTGCTGTACAATGTGATGATGAAGAATGCACAGGACTATAATCAACGTGAGTTTTATTATCAGTGTTATCTTAATTATAAAAGAGAATACCGGCGCAAGATTAATGAAGCCAAGAAGATTTTTAATGAGTCTGTTATTACTTCAGCTAGTAATCCAGCTAAGGCCGTATGGAGTATTGTCAAAGACAATCAAAGAAAATTCTCCCCAATTCATTGTTTGGCTAGTCCTGATGAGTTCAACTCTTATTTCTTGTCAGTTGTGAGAAGTCTTGTTGCAGACATACCATTGACTGTGGTGGATCAGGGGGAGGAGGATGTTATGCTCACTGGTGCTGCCCTTACAGAGTGGAGGCCAATTGAAGTGGCCACTGTGATGCGAATAGTTTCGGGTTTTAAAAACTCTCACAGTCGGGATGTATATGGACTCTCTATTCCTGTACTCAAGCGTATCATTCATCTGATTGCTGCTCCACTCACAAGGTGCATAAATCAATGTCTGAATGCAGGAATTTTTCCTGATGAGCTGAAGGTATCCAGGACCGTACCAGTATACAAGAAGGGACCTAGAACTGTGATGGGTAGTTATCGACCTATCTCTATTGAGCCTTTGTTTGCCAAAATCATGGAGGTGGTTATGAGAGAGCAGTTGATGGCATATTTTGTGAGTGAAGATCTCTTCTCATCTTGTCAGCATGGCTTTTTAAAGGGTAGATCAACCATCACCGCTATTGAAAAGTTGATAGAGGAGATCACCAATGCTTTTGAGGAAAAAGAATCAGTATGCCTTACTATGTGTGACCTCAGTAAGGCCTTCGATGGCATTTCTCACAGTGTCCTGCTGAAGAAGCTGAAATTGTATGGAATTAAAGCGGCGGTTTTCAGTACTCTGTCATCTTATCTCAGCAACAGACGCCAGGTTGTGACTATTGATGGTGCCACATCAAGTGAAGAGACGGTGGAGCATGGTGTGCCTCAAGGGTCGGTCTTGGGCCCTCTCCTCTTTATCATTGCAATTAATGACATTGGCCTGACGATGAATGCATTGGTGTACGCTGACGACACTACGCTGATCAACAGGGGACGTGATGTGCAGTTGTTGGAGCTGGCTGCTGATGATGCCTTGAAGTCTGCTGAGAGCTGGTTTCATCACAACAGGTTGTTGCTGAACAAGGAAAAGACACAGAAGCTTCTGTGTTCCTTGGGACAGGCTGGTCTAGTGGACTCAAATGTAAAGTTGCTGGGATTTCTCATCGATACCAGAGCAAGCTGGGCTAGTCATATTGTTATGATTTGCTCCAGGCTGTCCAGTGCACTCTATCTTCTGCGGAAGTTAAAATCTGAAATTGGTGAAGGATACCTCTTGGCCGTCTACTATGCCGTGTTTCACAGCCATATGTGTTATGGACTCCACCTATGGGGACACTCTGCAGGGCTTGGAGATGTGCTGCTCCTGCAGAAAAAAGCAATTCGGGTGCTTACAGGCAGTGACTACATAGCACACTGTAGACCACTCTTCAAGAAGCTAAAGATGCTTACTGTTGTAAATCAGTACATTCTTGAATGTCTGGTTCGCATCAGAGACAGAGCAAGGAGTGCTGAAACTCGTGGCGAGATACATGGCTATGGAACCCGCCAGACCCAACATATCAACATGCCAAGATGCCGCTTATCAAGGACACAGAAGTGTTATCCTTTCATTGCCCTCAGGATGTACAATAGACTGCCGGGGTGGATCAGGGAAAGTGGAAGTGATGGACATTTTCGTGCAGTCTTGAAGTCTTTCTTGGTGGAGCATCCATTTTATAATCTTGGTGAATTTTTTGATGCTGAGATGACATTTTGAAATTTTGTGTGTGATATCATAAACTCTTGACGTAGTCTATCCAGCAGTGCTGGTCAAGGACCCAAAAGAAACTAAAACTAAACTAAACTAAATGTTGCTGTAAAAATTCATACATAGAATGAATCGCTGAAGCCTAGGAATAAACACATCTTTCAACCAACAGAAAATATCAACTTAATCATTTTCAACACAACAGAGTAAATGCTTTATTGTGTGATCTTCAGTAACACATTCTACTGAAAACTTTCCTGCTAATTTTATACTGTATGTATTTCAATTAAAATAATAATAATAATATAAAGGTGGCACCGTAACTTCCAATAATGTGAAAAATTTCAACGAATCTACCCAGCACAACCTACCTATAATGCCTATAATTATTATAGTTTCGATATCGTCAATAATTCAAATATATGAAGAACACTTTGAAGAAGGAAGACCAGTGTATCGAGTCAGCTTGAAAATCCAGGTCCAATACCATAAAAAATATTTTCAAGGAAAAATTAATAGTATTCATATTTTCATGAGTATTGCAATAATTTAATTGCAAATGAATTGAAAGAAGCATTCAATATCATCCAGAATCCTAGTCAATGTCATCCCAATCATGTACCATCATATCAATATGATAACAATACTCCACTTGGAAATGTATTCAAATAAATCTCTCACAAAAATCAACATTTAAAATACAAAATTGAATGAGCTATGTACAGAACAGAAATCGCATTTAAGCTTCTAAATATCAAACAAAACAATACCATTCGTTCAAAAATATATATGAGGCAAATCACTTGGAAGTTGTGATTGAATAAGAGGGGAAAAACTATTCTAAAATCATAATTCTCTACATAAAAAATAAGATGTATGATATTTGAAATAAAAATTATTGGGAGAAATATTAGTAGATGACTAATCAGTTCACTTTGATCCTCGAAGCTCAACAGATCAAATCTGGAATTACAAAAAAATGTTGTAATCTTGTCCCAGAACCTCCTCGGGTACAGGAGAAAGAAACACTGGAGAATGCAGTGCATCATCTGCAGTCACAACAGACACTATTCTGGTTCTGGTTGTTTTTAGAATAGTGCCTGCTGTGCAGATGATGCGCCATTCCAAAAACCAGAACCAGAATAGTGCCTGTTGTAAAAGCAGATGATTCACTGTGTTCTCCAGTGTTTCTTCCTCCTGTACCAGAGGAAGTGCTAGGACAAGATGACGACATTTTTTTCAATACCAGATTTGTTGTGCTTCGAGGATCAAAGTGAACTTTCATTAGCAAAGAGTACATTAGCGACGACTCAAGCGAAAGCAGAGAAACCGAGCAAAAAGGCGAAAGAGATCAAAGAGGAGGAGGAGGGGGAGAAGAAGGGAGGGGGAGGAAGCAATGACAATTAGAATGATGATTTCGATGAGGAATCGGCCGGAAATACTCCCAACACCTCTGAGGATTAAAATTTGAGATAAAAAATCAATTGAAATGGAAAATTGTAAATTAGTAGATGACTCGATAACACTGGCTTTCTTGAATATATTTCTACTATTAATATTTCTCACTAGCCAATATAACTTACCACAACATCTGTCCAACTATACTAATTAATTATATGGTATATTTTTCTAACAGATTGTCCTGTCTATAATTGCTTAATCTAATTAACAATCCCTTGCATGCAGAGAAATCATGCTAGCATTATTCTAGGTACTAGAAATGTTTTAAAATAGAAACTCAAACGTGATTTGCTATCCGATCGGCTTCTTCGGTTTGATTCAACGACGGTTGGCTGCCCTGGCGCCAGCGGCGGAACTTCTCGACGATCGGCAGTACTACCAACAGTGCGCCCGACAACGCGATAAATATCCCTGCCAGGTAGAACGGTAGATCGTAGCTTCCGGTGATGTCGTACATCCAGCCTGTCAAGAAAAAATGCAAAGATATTAGTCAATGTTAGATTTCACAGTGAAATAATCAGAGAACTTGGAGTGTTTCAAGCAGAAAGATTTCTGTAAGTCTAGTTTATTTCCAATTTTTGTAACTGTTTTCAATTGCTCATCGTTGAAAAATTTTTATTTTGGCTTGCCTATCAACCTTTACACATTTAAAATCAATTCAATTCAATTTATTTCTCAAAATAAATTTATATGTACTATAATACTCATTATTCAAAGCATCTAACTTATCACCTATAACATATTATGTAATTCACACAATGCATCTCAATTTTCATATATAATTATGTAACTACTTTTAATACTTTTGTATTGTGAGTGGTCTGGAAATAACTTGGCTAATAACAATTGAGTGAGAAAAAAAATACTATAACAATCGATAATCCACTATTGACTTTTTCAAGCTTTTTCATTAATATGTTGAACTTTGAACTTTTAGTGTAGGCCTAAGTTACCCATTTTCTGTTTTACGAGAATTCTAAACTTTTATGAAACAGGCCTCAGAATGTATTCTTGGTAAAGCATATCAAGTATTTTAGTATTTAATCATTCATATTGATATTTTTTCAAATAAAGAATTGAAAAACATGTATCCTCCAATAAATAGTTATTACAAACTATACACAACGTACACTCACATTCATTTAATAAATTTGACGCTTGGCATTATATAGATAGGTATAATTTCTTTGCCATCGTACTTTACGGTCATCAGCAAAGTCAAGAAATAATATCTCTCTATACATCTAATGCCAAGCGTTAAATTAAATGAATTTCAGTGTACAATATTCATCATGTTATTTAATGAAAAATTAGACACTCCCGGAAAAAATTTATGTGGGAGTTGCCATCAAAAATCTGAATATCTGCAAGTTTACAATGGCTTTAACAAATGTAATACCGTATTCACAATATCTATGCAATTAAACAAAACAGAAGTCGAAACAAAATGTAATTCAATTATTTTCATTTAGCTGCTGGACGCGGACCAAAAAGATTGGCATCTCGAACGTAATAATCATTTTTCATAATAAATAATCATAATAGATTCATTTTTCTTAGAACTCGTGGTTGGAGCACAAGGATTCTCTTTTCCAGCCACGCCAAAATATTGTTTTATAATATTACTCTTCCCCCTACCCAAATGTCCCCCCTCTTCTCCCCACAAATGTCCCCCCTTCATGCCACCCCCCTCTTCCCCCAATTGGCCCACTTCATGTAAACCCCCCCAAAATGTCACCCCCCAAATGTCCCCCTTCATTTAACCCCCCCTCTTTCCCCAAATGTCCCCCCTTCATAACCCCCCCCCCCACGAAAAAATGTCACGAAGTAAAAATATCT
This sequence comes from Laodelphax striatellus, assembly GCA_017141395.1. Taxonomy (NCBI): domain Eukaryota; kingdom Metazoa; phylum Arthropoda; class Insecta; order Hemiptera; family Delphacidae; genus Laodelphax; species Laodelphax striatellus. The sequence continues at coordinate 13,100,554 of CM029538.1, read as the reverse complement.
ATATCCACTCGCTTTATTGTTGGAAATTAAAAGAAATCTACAAAATACCAATTTTTAAAGTGAGTGGATAGTTATAATAATCAATATTAATCAATGCTGAAAGTTGTCGAAAAAATTTCACCCACCTCTGATATGAACTGGCGAACCTTTGCGTGGTAGGCAAGCTCTCTATCCATCAGTCCAATTAGCTCATCTATTCGAAGACCTATATTTTAGCTTGTTCAACTACACATTGATTTTATAGGAGCATTATTGTTTGGACTGGATCAGAATGGATGTTATGTTTGATAGGTTAGGTCATTAATTTACTAATTATTTATTAATTAAAAAGGGATTTTCTTATATTTTAATACATATTATGTTAACCAGTGCTGTAACAATTCAAACTAATCGAAAATCATCTAAATCGGTTCAGCCGTTCTCGAGTTATAAGCGAGCGTACAGACACCAACTCTCTTTTATTAATATAGAAGATTATTTGTATCATTTGTTTATTTTGGCAATAAAACATTCATTCATTTATTCAATCATCGCGATGAGGGAGTTAATCAAAAAATTAGAATTCGAATTTAATTTACCTGCTAGAGGCGGACCAAGCAGATTGGCGACTCCTTGAACGAGGAGCAACAGACCGTAGGCGTTGGTGAATTTCTCGAGCGTGATGAGCTCGACTAGAATGATGGAGGTGAGTGAATAGTTGGCCGCAATGAATAGGCCGAATCCACCCGACACCACGCCCAGCACGCTGAAGCTCCTCAGCAGTGGCACCAGCGCCACGAACACTCCGCACAGCGCCATCGATATTGCGTACACTATGCCCGGGTTCACCCACGGCTTGTCGCCCGCCCAGCCGAGCACTATCTGCACACAAAATAACATCATTACTACTTGAAATTCAATGAAAATATATCAACAAAGTATAAGAACTATTATTGCAGTATAAGAGTATTTAAGTATGAGAGCTATAATTGAAATATACAGGGTATCCCAAAAAAATGTGACTCACCCGGGAAATTTTAATATTTGACAGGTACATAACACTGTTTACACTACTTTTTAGGTCTTCCGATAGCTGAAATCCAAACATTACAAAAGAAATATTTTTTTTGAAACAATCATTTACTATAAAATTAAATGGTAGCCATTCAATTAAATCAATATAAGCTGCTTGGGCTGGTCATTCAAAATCACTGTCAGTAGCCAAAAATTATACAACATAAAAATAAAGTTTACACATAAATCAAGACCACAGTGATTTGACAAAGGAATTCACAAACAAACCATGCGGTTCATGTGAGCGTTGATTCATTACTTCATAATGTATTTTCTGTTTTTCTTATGTACGCTTTGTATACTGTATAAATTTGTATACTGATTTACGTATTGGAAACAAATAAATTCAATTCAAGGAATGATAGACCAATATTATTAAAAACCGGCGAAAAAGAGAGCAGTCTTAGGCTAGGCGTACACCGGCTAGTCAAGACAAGACAAGACGAGATTAGTCACGTTTAGTCACAGTACTTCACATAGTTGCTTATGAAGCAAAACACACTGATTAGTCATTGCATCAGTGTGTGCTGCTTCATAAGGAACTATGTGAATTACTGTGTCTAAACATGACTAATCTCGTCTTGTCTTGTCTTGACTAACCGGTATACGCCTAGCCTTAGAACTATCTCAAATAAATGCAACTGTCCACTTTTCGATGACCAAATTGAGCAACTTTTCTATATTGACAGTGGTAGTTATAGTGTGAAAAATGAATTTGAATAAATCCTTGTTATTCTCGTAAATGAAAAAAACTCCTGTGAAAAGAGCACTTACCTCGCCAAGCATATTCAGAATTCCGATAATACTGATAAGATAAGAGCCGTCAGTCTCAGTGAAGCCAAGTTCGAGAGCATTGTCCGCAAGATAAACGTAGGGCACGTCGTACCACGTGTATAACAGGAAATTGGAGATCGCAAACAGAAGGAAACGCACATTGGCGAAATGGGATAGATTCAGCATGTCGGTCAACAGGTACCATAGTTCCCAAAGCCCCGCATACCACTGCAAAACAAAAATGGAAATAGGTTATTATCAAAAACAATGATACTGTTGAGAACTGTTCAAGTACCTACTTGTTTTTATTTTTACTCATAATTTCACCTACAGTAACTGTAGGTGAAATTATGTTGTACTAGCTGAGTGGAATACACTAGCTTATACTCATATACACGAAGATTTTTATTGATTTTTTTACTTGTAATGAAGGTGATATTGTGGTATATAGTTGTCCAATCAGTTTTATTGTTAATGCTATACAGTTGTATATTGTGCCATCCAAGTATCCATATCGAATGAAAAACAGAGATTGATACTGGTGTAATAACCAAAAACCGGTATCTCGACATTGTATTCTAATAAATTTGTGGTTGCTGTAGTATATTATTGAGTACAATAATTTTGTATTACTTTATGTTACTGTATTATATTTTTGTTGAGTTTGTTGTTTCTGAATACGAATAAATGGGCCTCACTATCATCAGGTACATAAAGTAATTTATAACCAGTTTGCCGGGGTTCACCAATAATTTATTAATATATAAGAGATTCCTCACAAAAATTATCAGTGTGAATCAAGAGAATTTTCTTCACCACTACCGTTAGTTGACTAAATAAACCACAGACGAAGGAGTATCTTCTTCTGTACTTTATTTGCGGTACACAGTTGTAGATAAAGTACAATACCAAAGGAAGAATACTAAAATGAGTTCAAATCAAGAAGGAATTCATCATCAAAAAGTCTAAATGAGAAAAATATAAAAAGGTTAAAAAGTATATACTTTGAGTAGTCATGCGGCGAATTGACTCTACTTCATTTATTTTTCAATTTTACTTGCTATCAGTGATAGATCCAGCTATTCCGATAACAACTTACTCTCATGCGACCCAAAAAATTATGTTCATGCTTCATTATAAAAATATATAGTACTAGATGGAGAAGTAATATGTAAAAGTTGAACAAAAAATTCAATTGATTTTCAAACTCAAATCGATAATAATTAAAAATATGGATTAAAGGCTATTTTGATCGGCAAAAGTTTGTAACTATTACAAAGAGTAGAGGTTAGCGAAACTGAATTCCGTCCTGTTGAATGTGAATTCGACTGTCGGCAAGGTTAGGCGGTTTATCATAACACACGCAAAAGTCTCAAGCCTAAATGTAAATCATTCGCCATTACTTGGAACCTCTTAAAATAGAAGAAAAACTGAGAGCAGACTGGTGGAAAACTGAAAGCAAACTCATGGAAAACTAACAACGGACTAGAGAGCGGACTGAAGGAAAACTAAAATTGAAGAGAGGTGCGAGCGCAACCAAATGGTTGAGACCCACCTTTGAGCAGCTTTCATATGTAAAGGCGAAGTTAAGATAAGTTGCCCAGTGTTTCAATGTGAAGGCCACACTAAGGTAATAGCGAACTTTAGTCATCAAACTTACTTCAGCCTTTTCCTTGGCTATCGTCGTCATGGAATTTCTATAAATGTCAGGGCAAGACGAAGCCCTCAATCGGTACCTATTTATGTTCAGCATGGCGTTGCGATATGTCAGTGAATGCCTGCAACACAAAACATCTAGTTTAAAACATGGACAGTTTAATAATTATTCATCTAGTTAACAGTGTAAATGAATACACATTAAAAAAATAAATCCCCTGTATCAACTATCTGTGTAACACTATCGTCAATCAAATATTATTACAATACTTATTAAGCCTTACAGTAGACTACAATACTTCCCTGAAAGTCGAAACATGAAATACAATTAATATAATATGTATTCTTATATTTATGTATTATCTATTATATATGTATTCTTATGTAAATACATATTAATTGTCAATAAACAAATAAATAATTTGGACTGGGTTTACTAACTTATGTAATAAAGATGTTTACACTTATGGATTACAGAAGTTTAGTGACATTATCAACTATCAATTTGAATTTAAGTACCTCAATGGCAGTGAAATTCATGAAAGCAGCTTGTCTATTATTGGTTTTTCTCTTAGGCTAGGCGTACACCGGATAGTCAAGACAAGACAAGACGACATGAGTCGAAGTGACGACTATAGTCACAGTAATTCACATGACTGCTTATGAAGCAGCACACACCGATGCAATGACTAATCGGTGTGTGTTGCTTCATAAGCAACTATGTGAAGTACTGTAACTAAACGTGACTAATCTCGTCTTGTCTTGACTAACTGGTGTACGCCTAGCCTTAAGGTGACGTTCCAATCTTGGTTGCACTACACTGCTTGGAATACAAGTTTTGAATGGAAAACTGCTGCTGTGATCAGAACAATACTTTTAGGACTAAATGACCTAATTCATGTTAGTGAATGTGAACATAACCTTTACTTTTAATATATTTATCAAATTTAGGAAGAGACCTCTTGGACATGGTGTTTTATCATATAGGCATACGTATTACTGTATTATCTTATATAAATAAATGCTAAATTCTTATGTACGATGACCTGAAATAAAAATCCTTATAAAATCAACTATTGCTTCTATCTGTTATATTTTGTTAGCCAATCTCAAATTAAAAAAAAAAACATAGGTAAAAAATAAAGACAGTCATTTTATTCTATTGTTATGTATGAGGGGCTGAAGTAAAATTGGTTTTAATTTTTCAATTGATGCGACGACCCACCTATGCATACGCAGATCCTTGAGGTAAGCATCAGTTGGCAGTTGTTTTGTACTTTTGTGGTGTTTCTTCAGCATCCAGAGCTGATTGTTGTACTGTGAGTGTGGCGTCGGTCCGTCGTCGAATACGCTCGACCCATCTTCCCCCCTTCCATCCCCTCCTCCCGCTCTGTCGCTTCGCTGCTCATCCCCTCCACCTCCTTCTCCTCCCCCTCCTACTCTCCCATTGTCCGGTTTATCGGGAGACTGGTCTTCGCCTCCCGAGGACGGACTTGTCACCTCGGCCTGCGTTGTCGAATCTCCGCCCGATGAGAGCAGTTTCTCAGTGAGAGGCAAGGGTGGAGGTAGCGGATGCTCCTTGTTCGACACCAACCTACCCAGCAGGTCGTTGCCTGCTCCGCAGTGACTTGGACTGCTCTGTGGAGTAGAAAATATATTTTTGAAAATCGAAAACTTTATTGAGATCTTTGCAACATAATTATAAAATAAAAGTCCAAAAAAATTTGTTGTCGAAAGTTCCAATTAAAATTGTTATCAATCATTCTATTTGTCTAAAGTTATATATATAAAAGACAATAGATTTAGGAACTGTAGACTAAGCAATATGTACTTGTATTTAAACCGCTGTTCGATTATTCCTCTTGTCATTCTATTACGATCCGTTAGCTCACCACTATGTTCGTTTGTTTTTCATTAAATAAATCTTTTTAAAAACTGAGTTGTGCGTTCTGTTAACTTATCTTGAGAAATAACAATTGTTCATTGGGGGAATCTGTGATTAGATGGAACAAGCTGATCTCTATAGATATTCAATCTTATATATGAAAAGAATTTTGTGTCCAACTTTGGAAAGTTCGTGGAGAAGATTGAGTGGACCAATTTTGATGCGGTTTGCGCCAAAAGAAAGATAAAGAATCGAAGTGTTGCCGGCTCCATTTGTTTTTCAAAAATAATAATTTTAAATGGGAGATAGTTGATAAAAAGATGAGAAAGTTTCCTGTGGCACTATCAATTGGTATAAAATGTACTAACTTAATACATCACTTGAGTGTTAGTTTGTGAATTGAAAAATAGTTAGAACTTGGAAAGGGTTTTTATGAAAGTAGTACAGGGACCAGTAATCACAAGGTGAGATTTCATTGGTATGAGTGAGCTGCAGTCAGCTACAAATAATCAGAATAGCAACTTTTTAAAACTAAGGATTTTAGAAAATTCAAGAGAGTGGCGCTTTGCGCTGCACGGGGTGAACTCGTATACAATTAAATTTACAAAATATACAATTAACATTTACAAAATGCACACTAGAAATGAGAAAAAATACGTCATAAACGCCATGAACATAAAAATACCGCCATGCGGTAAAAAAGAAAGGGGAAGATGGCTATTGAAACAAAGATCCCAAACAAATGCCATACTGCATAACTAATTTTGCTAGAGCTCCATATAAGCTCATATAAGTGTTGTTGAGTAATTATTTAATTTGATAAAACATGGAGAGCACTAATTGAAAGTCAAGAGAGAGACAGCATAATTACAATGTGGCCGTGGGATGTCGCACTTCTGATTGGTCACCTTCCACAAGCTCCAGCTTGCTCTTTTGGGTATTTCCTTATTTTATAATTTGTATCATTGAGTTTATACTCAGTCGAAGAGTTTTTGAGTAGGCTTTTATTGGTGGGGAGACCCTTACGGGTAGGTTCCACCTCGCCCCATTGCACATTTTTTTGTGTCTTTTTTGTGTCGGTCACCCATCCATAATACTGGCAGTACCTCTAGGATACTATATTAGGTGTAGTAAATTCACAATATAATGTCCTTTGACAAATTGTTTCAGTTTTTTGACTAGCTATTAAGCATTTGACGGTCTTTATTTCTTTTGTATAATAAAATCTGGACTTTTGTATATATGACGTTTGTTTTTAACATTTGTAATGTTTTGCAACAATAAATAGAATAAACTTAATGAATAATGATTTATTTTCCAATAAAACCTATAACTATTACAAATACAAATTCAAAAATATTTATAGTTAATAATACAAAGATTTTTTAGTAAAAAATCATGAGCAAAAATGTTACAGTACATGTGTTTGTTTGGAAAATAAAGCCATGTCCTGGAGTAGGTTTGAATTGTTGTGAGCAAATAAGTGAGATTAGTAAGTGTTAAGTGATTGAAGTCTTGTGTGTGTATGATTTCTATGTTATGTGATACTATAAATGGTTTGAAATTACTGATTCTATTCTCTGTCTTCCTTTGCTTATCAAACAATTTTGTACTATTGCTTTGAATATTGTTTAAAGTGAGTTATGTGTTTAATGAATAAAGAATGATTTGAAAAAAAAATGATTGTGATTATTTTATTTTTGCTCTGCATTTTTATCTAATTTATTGTATTAATTGTAATGTTATCAAGGAATAAATAAAACATTATTTGAATAAGTTACCTGTAGGCCTTCCCGTAAGCAGCCGCTATCGCTGAAGCTGCGCGACGAGATGAGCAGCGAAGGATAGTTGTGCGTGAGCAGGGCGTAGAGCTGGCGCTGCGCAGCCAACTTCTCGAGCACCTCGAGCGGCACGCGCTCCCCGTTGCGCACGAACGTCGGCAGCTGCACCAGCGACGAGCACATGCGCAGCCCCCCCTCTCCTCCACCCACATCCTCGTCCTCCCCACCGCCGTTCTTGGTCAGCGCGCCTTCGTCCCTAGTCGAGTCATTGGCCGAAGTGAAGCCTGGCAACATCGAAAGCATACTGAGTTAGACAAGGATTTACACGGATATGACGCATAAATGTGACAGAATGTGAGGATAACGATTTAAGCAAGAATTTACGAGTTATGTAGAATCACGGATACTTGAATACACGGTATATGCAATAGGCAATAAGCAATATGCAACCAGCAACATATGGATCATATGATTGTCTACTCTATACAAACCAATAGTTCAATGCACACTGAAACAGCTGCTTTAGGTGTGCATTGGACAATTTGTTTCTATAGAGTAGACGATCATATGATCCAAATGTTGCTTATTGCCTATTGCTTATTGCTCCGGTGTACGAGCAGGGTTAGGGTTAGAATTACTTACAATTCTAAGTAATTGCAAAAAAAAAAAATAGAAAAGTACAAAACAATGGTTAATGCAAACAGTAATGACCCAAAAATTCAACAGCCGTAAAATAATGTTATCCATGAAAACCAATGCAACGAGAACCAATGGATTTGAATTTCAATTTAAGTTATTTCATCATTGCATGTGCAATATTATAAATCGTATGGCAATCGTCAAATACATCATATACATAGCCACTCATTTTATTAAGTCATTTATATTATATCCGCTTGTCATTTTGTTCTTTATACCAGAAATAGAATAGAATAGAATATTTTATTGACCACAAAAGACATCACAAATTGACATATAGGCCAGTCATTAAATTACAATAAATAAATAACAAGAATATAGACAATACAACAACAATATTATATAATACAGCGATATTTGTGCTACACTTCAAAATCCCCTACAATTAATTTTTTTTCCATAAACTCTTTGATGGAGTAGAATGGGTTCTTTATGAGAAACTCCTCTAATACTATCTTGAACCTCCTATAATCAAGTAGCCTCACTTCAATGAGGCAATTCAATAGTCAGTAAAAAGTCTGGAGGGAGCTGTAAAAAGTTGTCAAAACAAAATTAAATATAATACATTAATCACCATTGAAAGCTTGATCAATCTGCTTACAAAATTAAAAACAAATAGAAAAACGGAAATAAAAAATATTATTATTCAGTAAGTTGTTAGTCTATGGTGAATACTGACTAGGCCTCTGCAACAGCCGCCTCAGCTCATCGACACTGGGCACCCGAGTGGGCGTCTGCGCCACCCGAGTGGCGCCACCCGGCGCGCTGTTCACAGAGCACGAGTCGTCGACGGCGCCACTGTTGGCGCGGGCGCGCTGCTGCTTCCTGGTGCGGCGCCGCTCACGCAGGTTCTTCTGCGCATTGGCCTTGGTCCAGGCGAGGTCGCGCATGAGCGCGCCACACACGCACAGGTTGAGGAAGAAGCCGGCCAGGATGAGCGTGGTGCCACGCCACCCGTACTCGCCCAACAGGAATTGGGTGACTGGCGCAAACACGAACGTGCCTAACCACAAATCACACCAAAATTAATTATGAATCACATGAGAAAAGAACAATATTTCGTAGTATCATATTCAATTCAATTTATTCCTCCTCGAATATAGAGTTCAAAAGAAAGAAATGAAGAAAGAAAGACATTTTATTTTTCAAATCGACAAAATAAACAAGGAGTATAGAATATTACAAAAATTAAAAATAAAATGGATGCACCCCTGAGTAAAACTGTGTGGGGTCGATCTAATTATAATAACATAATTCATGAAAATATATTTAGTATGATCAATGAATATACAAGTATAAATACTTCTATTCATTGATATGATCCAGTAAAAGTATAATCCGTTAGAAGTTATAAAATTGTGCAATACAGAAAGAAAAATTATTCTTCACATGGGCTGAAACGACTGTGTGCGAAGAAGAGTCTGAATCGTTTTTCATTTCAACTTGTACAGCGGAAAATGGAAAGTATAATTATACAATTTCATGTCAAATAATCATCTTGACTGACCGCCTATGGAAGAAATGTCCATTTCATAAGTGGATAGAATTTTAAAATCATTAACTCAAATACACAAAATACAGTTTACAGTAAAAGTACAAAAAAATACTCTTTACAGCTAAATGACGGCGAAAACAAATTCTTAATTATCATTATTATTTAGCGAAAGCTTTGCAAATTTTCTTGTGAAAGATTCTATGAACGAGAATGTCTTTTCTTTCCATGTTTGTAAAATTATGTTACTGATTTGGCAATAAATCTGTCTCTCTACCATCCTTCCTTTCTCTCTTCCTTCTTTCTTTCTCTATCTTTTTCTTTCACTTTCGCTTCCTTTCTTTCTTCCTTCTTTTCTTTCTTTCCTTCCTCTCTTCCATCCTTTCTTTCTCTCTCCCTTCCTTACTTTATTTCTTCCTTTCCTGAACCTGAATTATTTGCTTACATAGTCCCACTAGATGTCTCACCTATCCATGAATATAATGAAATAATAAGAATATACAAAAAAATTAAACCCCTTTTATTGCTCTTTTGAATCCAATAACATTTTCAAAATGAAAATTATACAATCATGCAATAATAAGCAGCTGCTGGGGTAGAAATAAATAATATTAAAATAATGAAAAAATACAAGGGTTATTTGAAAAGTAATGTTCTTACCGATGCCACTTCCACAGACAGACAATCCGGTGGCGAACGATCGTTTCCGGTCGAAGTAGTAGGCGACAATAACAACAGCGGCCACATAGCATAGCGACAGACCGAAGCCGGCAATTATGCCGAACGTGAGAAACAGCATTTCCATGGAGTTGGAGAACGACGAAATGATGAAACCGGTCGCAGACAGCACGCCGCCAACAATGCTGACTCGGCGACATCCGTAGCGATCGGTGAGAAAACTGGCAACAGGGCCAGACAGCAGCGGCATCGCCATGAATAGTGATCCAATCCAGGCCGTCTTGCTCTTGCCCTCGCCGAAGTAGTGAAGGAACTCGACGAAAATCACTCCGAACGAGAATGTCACTCCGTCGGCGATCAGGTTTACCTACAAACCAACACACCACGTATTACCTTCAATTCATGTTGCAATGAAATAATGTACAATTTTTTCATTGAAATGAAGATCATAAACAATTTTTGATTGTACTATATTAGAAAAGTTGAAATAAGTGAAAGAGGATTCAAGGGAGATAGAGTGGGGATATATATATACAATTTTAAACATACAACTTTATCTTTTCTTCTTCTAGTGACGCATCTAATACACAACCAGGGGGCTGTCATTGCTGGAGTGGAACAATCCTATCTTCCCTATGTTAAAGATGGGTGAAGCCTGTGTCTCGATCTCATTGGCCGAATTCACTTGGACTGAATTGTAGCTGAGTTCTCATTGGCCGAATACACTATGGACCGAATTTTGGCAGTGTATTTGAATTCAGAGCCATCATGTTAAATTTATTTTTTATGAAGTTTTGAAAGTTTATGGCATCTTTTGCGGTATAAATCAAAACTGTTAATATTGAATACAGTTAATATTTACGGCAAAATACAACATTTTTGTTGAATTTTGTGTTTTTTTAGGTTGGTTTGGGTAGAAGTTATGTAGATGTTTTCAAATAAAGCGCCAAGGGAGAATAATAATGGCCGACATCCTACTCCCCTGATTTCTCTTACTTCTACTCCCTAGAAGATGAGGTTATGTTCGTCAGCTCCCTGTACACAACCAACGTGCTAAGGTTAAAGGTTATGGTTAACGTTGAAGGTTAAAGGTTTCTTGCATTAAAGCTTTGCGGAGATACGTTTAAATTTCAATGAGGCATTCAAATAAACGTATCATTAGAACATTGGGATCATAATATAGTTTCTTATAATAGTTGAAATTCTTATAAATATAAATCATTTATATATTTTGATATTGTAATATTGGAATCATGTGATATTTGAATTACTCTATTAGTAGACGAGGATGTTGGGTTGCACCAACCGGGATCAACTACTTTGAATACTACTTTGAAGGGCGAGAAGCGCCTGTCTGATAATCCAAAGGTTCCAAGATCGAATACAGTTGCCGGAACGGACTTTGGCAGAAACGGCCACTCCTGTCTTTCGGAGGGGACGAAAAGCCGTCGGTCCCGACTGCCTAAAAACAGTCGTCATCTCTCATCATCACTTCTCTCATTACCCACGCACAAGCCTAGAGCTCATGTGGGCATCACCCTAAAAAAAAAAAATGAAATATGTTTGTATGGCTTTTTATTGGTGGGAACAAAGTGTGGACTTAGCCTCTACACACAGTGGGAGACTCAAATCGCGTCGCTCGGCAACTGGAATAACAAAACATGTGTTTTCGGATGATGACGTTCAGACAAGGTGGTTGCAGGATAGTCTGAGCGTCATCATTTGAAAACACATGTTTTGTTATTCAAGTCGCCGAGCGACGCGATTTGAGTTTCCAAGTGTGACTAGAGCCTTAGGAATTCAAGCGCATAAAAACTGAGTAGGAACGTGTGAACTGACCATGAACGCAGCGAACACAACAATCCACCCCCAGCCGCCGTCAGGGGCGCGCGCCTCCGAGAACTGTCCCGAGGACGAGTCGTCGTCGTCCGAGGATGATGACGAAGAGTGGCCGGCGGGGGGGACGAGACCCCCCGCGCCCCCTCCGCCCGAGGCGTCCGACGAGGTGACGTTGCCGTTTGCTGTGCTATGGTGGAACTGTACATGGTGACCGCCGCTGCCGCTTGGCTTGCCATTCGATAATGGCTTGTGACCTGCAATCAAGCAGCATTTAAAATACTAAGCTTAAAATACAGTTTCAGCAAAAAAACTTAGAAGGAAGTTATTTTTATTGGCTTTATTGTATAGGTAGCAGTTTTGTAAGTTATTTTAGTTTTAGTTTTGTGTATCAGTTTTGGCAGTTATTTTTATTTGCTTTATTGTAGCCTATATCAGTTGAAATAAACTGATAAGTATATCAGTTTTGTTATTAATTTGTTATTTTTAGTGTAAGCTATATCAGTTATGTTTTATATTATTGTTTAGTGAGTATCAGTTTTCTTCTATGTTATATCAGTGTTGTTCTATGTTAATATAATAATAATAATCTTTATTTCTGCAAAAACAAAACATAATACATAAAACTTGTGCAAGTAAAGAAAAACAAACATGCTTATGGAGAAAATAATAACTAGATGCTATAATAAAATATAAATAAGTAAGGCTACCTCAGTATATATCAGTGTTATATCAGTTGTTTTGTCCTATCAGTTTTGTTCTATATTACTTTTTGTATGTATCAGTTATGTTTTATGTTATGTTTTGTGTTTATCAATTTTGTTTTACGTCATTTTTTTGTATATAAGTTTTATTCTATCTTAATTTTCATCCATTTATTTTTCGTTCCACACGAATTCTCGGAGCTCTTTATATTTGTATTTCTTCTAGTATACTTTAATTACTTCCAAAAGCATTAGCATTATTCAAATATTGTACGTTCAGTGATAGCAATTTTAAATTCTACCTAGGGTAACGCACTTAGTGTGAAACTCAATTTTTAATAAATTCAATAAAATAAAACTTTTCAAATTCATTTCTTTTTTCGATGAATTGGAAATCAAAGTAAACTGTATCAGAGTCTCTGTAATTGGGAGTATTCTTATGCTGGGTTGCACCAACCGGGATCAACTAGAATATTTTGAATAAGCTGATCAAAACTACTTAGCACTGCTCAGATCATAGGTTGAAATTTATTTAATTTAGAGCAACCTGACGTTTGAGATAGAGGAAATGAATGAATGAAGATGGAAGCTACCAAGGTACATAGAATACAAGGTAAGGTTTACGAGGATAATTTATTTATTTATTTATTCATTTATTCAGTAATGTACACATAATACTTAATGAAAGGTTCAACAGGCTTAAGCCCAAATTGTCCCTCTTCAAATTTAGAAAAAAGTCCAAAATTTAGGTTATGATGATCCATATCTTTGTAAGTCACAATTTTTCACTCAAAAACAAAACACTTGAGAAATTTTGAATATTGCAGCAGATAATATGAAAGTTTCGAACCGAAAATTGCCAAAATAATGGGCAGCTTATCAGTGTGACATCCCTGGAGATAAAGAGTTTGATCTTCCCTATCTTTTACATATTAAATACAGCAATTCGATAGGTCTTTTACACAAAAAATACTTGCTTTTCAAGCCACCGCGATATCTTGTAAGATTCATTGTCAATCGATTATATTTATCTTCAACTCTTAGTAGTTTCATTTCTATCAAATAGATAATAATTATTTCAGAGCATTCGTTTATTCAATGACAAGCATAAAAGATTTGAAGTAGGATACTCTCGAACATTTGATTTTCGAATCTGGTATGTATGCCATGAAATAATTTAGTGTTCTGGATCAATTTGATTATTGAAACTACAAAGATTTAAAGACAAATACAATGAAATCCAGGATAGGTCGCGGTGGCTTGAAAAACATGCAGTTCATTAGAAAAAGCCACATAAAATTGCTAAATTAAACATTAAAAAGACAAGGAAAATTGAACTCTTGATCTCCAGCACCGTCACACATCAGCTGGCTCAGAGCTTTAAATAGACTGCGATGCACGTGAACACAGCCTTGTATTCTACTTACCTTGGGTTGAAACAACCGGGATAAACTATTTTGAATCATACCTACTTAGCATTGTGCTGATCCTGGGATACAATTATCGTTTCGTGCAACCGAGCGTTCGCGATGAATGAATGAATTAAGATTGAATCTACTTTTGAAATGAATGAATTATGATTGAAGCTAGATTTTCAAATAGTTTTAGCATAGAGAAAGCATACGCAAGTAGATGATTTATCCCTATGTTAAATGGTGAACGACAGAAAAACGACGTGATGGTGGCAATATAATATCTGGGGACTTAAGAGTACTTAAAACACTTGCTGTGTTAATCAAGTGGGTGATCGGCGAGACCTCTGGACTCACCTAACAAGAACTATTTTCGCCTCACAGTAAAAATGTAAACAAACGTCCCTATCAGATGAGTAATCTACTTGGAGTATGCTTTCTCAGTGGTGTTGCAACCCAAAAGGTAGGTAATATAAAGCCTGAAGTTGACTATTTTCTGTTCTACAACAGAAATAGAGAATTGAGAATAATAATTTTTAAAGAAAAATTGAGATTAATTATATAATGAGAATTATTCTTCTTCTACTTCTTCTCCTTGCTGTCTTCTAACGTAGATACGCGATCATCAAGGCAATCTGAACTTTGGACACGGCTGCTCTGAAGAAGTCCGTACCTCTTTTTCCCCCATACCATTCACGTAGATTTCCAAGCCCAATTACCAAGAATAATTATTTTATTAATAAAGAATAATTTTAGAATAATTGAATTACCTGTGAGTTTAGACTCGCCGATGGTGGGGGACACAATGGATCCGCGTCGAGACGACAAAACGAGACTAGACGCCGACGCCGAGATGCGGACATTCTTGGGTCGCTCTGCGGCCCGAATGGCGGCGACCGGCGACCGACACGGTCCCTTTTGCGGACTGCGACCACCCGCAATTACATCGTCACCACACTTATCGGTAGCACTGAGCGGCGCACTTTCATCATCGTCGTCATTGTCGTCACAATTCGTTCGTTTATTGTTCTGTACGGTAACTGTGTCCGTTGGCACAAGTAGTGGTGCTTCGTTCTTCTCCATTCGGGCAGATCTCGTTTGAAACGCAGCTGCAGATTGCTGAGTAGTGGAGGCGTCATGCGGCTCAAAAGCTGATCACTGCTGCTGCTTCTGCTGCTGCTGCTCACTGCTGCTCTCGCCGCCAATGCTGCTGCTGCTGCTGCTAATGATAGCTGCACTGCCATGCGTTGTCACGCCGCTGTTGCTAATGCCAACCTGCCGCTCTCTACTGCCAACCACCAGTCTGAAACAAAAACACATATACACACTTAACAATTATATTTCAATTACAAAGAAAAATAAATAAACATACAGTATTAACTAATCTAACAAACGTAAGCATGATACTACTACCGTAAGGACATAACACAATGGAATTAACATAATTCAATGGAAAGAGACAATATAATTGATAAGTTTCAATTCAATAATATAATTTGTATTTATGTATCCAAGTTTTTCCTTATTACTCTGGACTATATTCAAGTTCAACATTTTATGAGTTCTTACATTTTAATTGAAAGAATATGCGAGGAAGGCCAAGACTGGAGTACACAGAACAACTTTTGAAGGATATGAGATGTGCCACCTACAGCAACATGAAAAGGATGGCGGATGACAGAGAAGCGTGGAGAGTTGCTGCCAACCAGCCCAACGGCTGTTAACTTAAGAAGAAAACATTTTAATTAGTTCTTATTTTTGTTGTTAATAATAACTATGTGTCTAAGGACCTGATATGGAGTAGTGCACAAAAATGAAAATAATTGCTTCTATTTAGTACAGTTGACATGAAATATTATTTTACTAAAGCTTAGGACGCACTGGCGCGGACTATCACTATGCCACGGATGAAAATACGTGAGCAGCTGATAAAATGATCTATCTATCTAGCGTATGGCTTTGGTTGGTGGGGAGACCCGAAGGTAGTTCCATCTCGCCGTTTATAGCCTAATTCCATTAGGTTGAAGTTCTATTTCACTAAAAATGATTAAAATGATAATCGTCGCCGTCCGCATTGGTGTGGCCACCCTTTGGACGAAGCTATGTAAATCAAACGGCGAGATACATTTTTGTGGAGGCTGGACGTTGCTTGCATTCGTCGTAGGGTAGCGATCGTCGCCTTTACAGCTGAAATCTTTTAAAACTATCCTTGAAATATGTAAATAGGCCTATGTCACTCCTTGGTATACAGACAATCTTTGTGTAATTATCAGCATTTCAGCATTATCAGTCAAGTATTCTAGGCGTGATGGACCTACAGACAGACATCATCTCATTTTTATAATAGTATAGATAACATTACAGTAAAAACAGGAGAATAACTGGAGCTGTACAAAAAATTGTCCAATGTATTTAGAAACAACTTAAAACACAAGATTTGATAATTGAATGAAGAATTCAATTATCTGGTACGATGATGATGACGATTGAATAAAAAAAGGTGGTGTCTGATTTTCACAAAATGTTTCAATGCTGAATAATCAATTCATATGATTCAAGATAAAGTGTAGTAGAAAAAACTTGAACTCTATTGAGTTGATGTGTAATTTTTTGAGAAGAGACCCTTCAATTTCATTTGGAAAGAAAAAAAATCGTTAACATAAAAAATGCACTTCCAAGCGCTTTGATAAGAGTTACTCTCATGATAGCTCTGATACACTATTCTGGTGACTCAAAAATCTTCTCCTTATTAGCCTATAGAGCCCTAATAGAGCTCAGATATACTATTCAAGACACAAAAATAGTCTCCTAATTAGCCTACTACATATTGCATTTTTTGTCAATTCATTGAAGCCTAACCATGAAGTGTTTCTCCTCAAAAACGTGCCACCGAGAACTTGAAGAAAAAGTCAATTGACTTGAAGGCCAACTAATTGACAATCAGAAGTATCGTCTCGACTAATCTGTGAGCTGTCAAAAACAATGAATGAGTAAATTTTAATTTGAAAGCAGTTTGAAAAATGCAAAGTGTACATATCATTCAGTTTCTATTGCTACCTAATAACGCTATTGTTGATAATGAGGACCTGTTGAAAAGCTATAAATGACATTTCATAATTTTACATCCACTGTATTTAGAATCTGTTACGCTTTTAATCACAAGTTGATGCTGTAACAGAACCGGGTTTATGTGATAGTATTAAAAGTTCGTAAAAACAACTATAAAAATGGAAATTATTAGTCCTGTAAATTAGTTCAGAGTATTTTAGGTCGTTATTAGAAGGCAGGCGATCTCAAAGCATTGGCATTATTATGTAACTTGATCGGTTTGATATTTTTCATCAAGGGGATATCTTGTTTCACCTCTAATAAACTTGATAATTTCATCTTAATGGAAAGAATGAATTGATAAGATGGAAGAGAGAAGCTTCTTCATTATAGAAAGTATTATTCAAGAATGTATTTCAGTAGAGAATACAAAAAATATTCCAGACTATTTCATCAATCATCAATGCTTCCAATGTTTTAGTCAAAAATCGATTCTACATTTTTTGATGTCTTACATATCAATTCATCTGAACACGAAACAACTAACAAAGATTTATTCACTCTGTTATCAAGCTTCTGTATGTTTAGTGTATTCACTAAGAAAATGTTACGATCAAGAGTTGGTCTTGAAATTTTAAGCAATTATTTCCTTATTCTAAAATCTACCCACTACAATGCAGCAGAGTCTGAACATCTTTTTATTCAAACAAGAGCCCTAAATAGAATTTCTATTTAGGTTTGTTGGCGACAAAACAAGTTATAACATAAATAAATCACAAACAAAATTACTGCCCGAAACTCAGCAAGGAGATACGTTAATAGTAACTACTGTAGTACCTTCATAGAGAAAGATTTTACTTTTCGACTATTACCTGAAAACAAAAGTAATTTCATTCAGATACTTAATCAGTATCACTTGTAAGATAGACAGCTAAAAATAGGCTAAATACTGAATGAAATTCATTTCTTGTATTAGATTTTACTTATATTTATTTCCATATATTAATTTATATAGGCCTATATTGAGATCAGAGATCTCTGATAAAGACATATTATTACTTTCAATATTATGTCTTTAGAATAATTGACAAAAATAATATCATTTAGTAAATTTTCTAGATTGATCTTTAAAATTAAGAACACACAAGATAATATTGATCCCCTTCATGTTCAACAGCTAAAAAGTGCTATCTCTCACCCTTTGCAAGAACAAATTCTGTCAAACACAGCAAACTTGCCTTCAAGACATCGAAAGGAGGCTGTAGCCAAATTTTTTTGGCCGCTTATCAACAAATAGCACAATGACGTAAAATGCGATCCTAAAATGATTCAGCAAATGACGGATAACAAAATCGGATAAAAATACTTGTGAACAGATAATAAAGATTTTTGAATATGATTGACAGCTTTTACTGTTGTAAAATGTTTTACTACCGTAAAATATCTAATAATATCTATATTAATAAAAGAGAGTTGGTGTCTGTACGCTCGCTTATAACTCGAGAACGGCTGAACCGATTTAGATGATTTTGGATTAGTTTGAATTTTTACAGCACTGGTTAACATAATATGTAATAAAATATAAGAAAATCTCTTTATAATTAATAAATAATTAGTAGATTAATGACCTAACCTATCAAACATTTTAAAGAGCTATGTTCAAACTTGACGGCCGAACGGGTACCTACAACGGAGAGATGATCGTGATTCAAGAACAGAAAATTAGCAAGTAGTTCCTGCGTCTCAGTAGCTCAGTACATAAGTTTCTGCTTACAAACCTACAGGTCCCGGGTTCAAACCCCGCTCCGCACCATTTCTTTTTGTTCTAGGTTTTCTACTCTAATTATATTTTACGCTACAATCATCAATTAAGAATGAGTTATCGTTCGTATTATACATGTTTTATTGTTTCTAATAATTTATTTGAGGTATCGTACATTTAAGAATGTTAAATACATTATCTTTTCTCTGTTTCTGTGCTTCGATAAAAAAATTATTACTATTAAATTAAATTATTAATATTATAAAAAATATATTATATTATAATAAAATAAATTGAATAATATTATAAAAATTATTACCATTAAATTAAATTATTAATATTATAAAAAATAAATTAATATTAGATACTCTTTTCTCTGTGCTTCAAGCTATCTACAATATGATAGTATTGAATATATTTTTACTTCGTGACATTTTGCGGGGGTTTCATGAAGGGGACATTTGGGGAAGAGGGGAGTGACATGAAGGGGCATTTGGGGTTACATGAAGGGGTGACATTTAGTGGGAAGAGGGGTGACATTGGGTGGTGAAGAGGGGGGTGACATGAAGGGAGCATGAAATTTTTTGGGGGGTGGCATGAAGGGGGGACATTTGAGGGGGGAAGAGAGGGGAAATTTGGGGGGGGGGGGAAAGGGCGATACAAAGTTCGCCGGGACAGCTAGTATTTCAATAAATCTAATAACCATTTAGTCTCAAATAATATTATAAAAACATTTGGGGACCACCACATGTGAAACCTTGAATAGAAATTACTCATCCCAACAATACAAATTACCGTATTTTGAAACACGGCTCAATAATAATATCCACATAAGTGTGTATCTTGTGTAATGTGTATGGTTATAAGGTGAAAGATGCCGGATTACACTATAAATGTCAGGCAGAATAGGAAAGAAGCCCATAACCGGAGCAACGAAAATAACACTGAAATTCCCTAATAAAATTCAACTTTTCAATGAAATTCCCTACTATTAGACCCTATTTAGACCCGTCTATACTATTTTAGACCCGTCGTAAATTCATATGAAAAATATCCTTGAATATCTACACTAATACATTTAGGGCCGGTTCATGAGCTTGGGATTCAGCCAAGTCCTAGACTAAAACGGGTGGCCACCGTAGCATCGACAAACGTTAGCCTCGACACTATGTACTAAGGGCTCTCTATGCTGCTAACCCACTAACCTGTCGAGACAAACGTTTGCCGATGCTACAGTAGCCACCCGTTTTAGTCTAGGACTTGGCTAAATCCCGAGCTCATGAACCGGCCTTTTAAGTATGTAATTGTACATAGTAGTACTTAAAAGAGCAGTGACCACACAATAAATGGAGGTGTTATCGAATCAACTGCAATTAATCAGGTTCCTTAAATTTTGCCCGACGATAATTTACGAGTTGGAGTGAATTGAAGCGGCCTTGACCTGCCACAATTGGAGTCTACGGTCCGCGTTTCTGTACGCGCATTCCTAGTTCGCAGCGGCGTGCCTTTCATCAGCTAATTAGACATTGTACGACCAAGTGGAAAATTAGCCTGCCAATCAATCCACCTACACGAATTTCAACTTTCGTCCAAACTTCATCAACTTTGCCCATCAATTCCAATCATTTTTGTAGCAGACAACTTCAGTTTACACAGAACATAACATGTTGTTTACAACAGAATGTAAACAGAGTTTACTCAATTTATATACATATCCCACTCGAATCTCAAGAGATGCAATCTACATCAATTTCAACTGTCTTTCTGCAAACACTGTCTATTGAGATTGATGATGCAGAGTAGTGGAATAACTCATAAAGATAATTTCATATTTCAAAACAAAACTTAAGTTTTCAAACTTGTAGAATTTTTGCTAAGAGTGATGCAATCCCTAGACTTAGAATAACCTAGACTGATGATGAGACCTAGAATGATGATGAGAGATGAATGCACCTACAACGCTACATCTGTGGATGGGTTCCGAACCAACGGAATTTTTTTTTTGTAGCTTATAAATGATATTTAGCGGAGTCAGCGGAGTGGTTAGCCATCCAACTGGAGGAGCAGGCAAACGTCTCTCATCTACCAAGGCTTCCACCCAGGCAACCTCTAATTGAGGACACAGAGGTGCGATACCAAATATTGTATATAAAAATTCCAAAAGGAAATTTATTCGAAATAACAATTTAATTTGTTTGAAAGATTTGTAACCAGTTATTCTAAAGGATTTGTAACCAGTCAGTCGAATGACGAGCGAGTAAGCCAAGCCCCTGCGCCCACTTCGCAACGGCTATCTGATTTCAGTCAGCAACAAAATGTTGCCAGATAACATTTGGCTGTTTTTCGGGTAATTGGGTAATCTAACCTATCAGCCAAAGTCATCTGGCAACGCTGGGTTGCTGACTGAAATCAGATAGCAGTTGCGAAGTGGGCGCAGGGGCTAAACCATACAATATAGGAGAAACAAAAATACTTTCAAAAAAAATTTAATTTACTAAAACTTCTGTTGTATGCATTGTGAAATTACTTTGAAGGGATTGAAATGGAATTACGTTATACGGCTGCAGTCTTCATCAATCCAGTCAACACGTACTTCACTTTATTAAAAGGGAAATCGCTAATTTTTTCTGGAAAAAATTCAGTGCAGTATGCTTTGCAATCTTCCATTCTCATATGAAGCGAATACCTCCACACCACTCAAGTTGATTGAGAATTAATATTTCACCGCGATACGTTAGAATGAAAGCGTGGGACGAATTACATTTTCATCAACTTGGAAATATACCAGATTTTAGAAATATTGAGTGAGTAGGCGGAATATGTGCACAAAAACTTGATGACTTGAATGCATTATCGAATTAACATTGTTTCGTAAAACAATCTAAAATTCCAATCTTTCTAATCTTCTAAGAACATTTAATGTAAAGGAGGGTTGAGTGTAAAGCCGGGTGCAAAAACTGCGATAAATTGAAAGAATCTGATTGATCAACCTGATTGATGCGATAAATTGGATATCGATGATCTGTCCAAAAGCAACAATCTTTTGCCTCAATTTTCATTGCAAATTGGCAATGCCACCTAAATGGTGTTGGAATTGGGGGGTTCGGAAAATATATAGAAAGCAGAAAATGAACGTTTTTTTATGAAGCATTTTTGTTTTATATTATTATTATTTTTATAGATTTTTAGACTATTCATAAAAAATTACAGGTTTGCTACTCATTCGTTAATTTTTCAAACGACCAAATAATGCATGTTCCCTTATATGTAATACGATTTAAACTTAAAATTATTGATATATTTAAGGAATTTCAGGACTAAAGCCCAAAAAAGGAGATTCTTGATTCAAATTTTGATTTATTTAATTTCCCTGGTCTTAAAATTGTCCACAAAAAATCCGGTAATCTCGAAAAGAATCAGATAACGTAAGCATGTTTCAATTATAGGTACAACCACGCCAGATTTGTCTGGCAATAAAAATAATAAGAAAAATATATAAAAAGGTATATCTGCGACATATTGCAGCGATCTCTCATCCAAACGCATCGATCACCGTCACAATTTGATTGGTTTGATCAGATTCATTCAATTTATCGCAGCGTTTGGACCTGGCTTTTAAGAGAGGGCAGGCTGTGCCTCAACTTCGCATAATTCAATTTTAATTAATCATTTCAACATTTATTTGAAAAATTTGAGTGATACTAATATTCTAATTTAATTGGCTTGAAACTTGAAGAAAAAATTGAAGAAGTTGAGCAGCAAACGTGAACTGGGGTGTGGGTGGATGGATGATAATAATGGTAATATAGGAGCCAAAAATATTTGGCACAAGTGTGGAGTATGAATGCTGCAAGTCTGACAGAAAACACTACCTATACATGACAGGAAAACACTCAATGATTAAGTGCACCATCTTACAGGGTTTGTCATATTTTCTAATTAAGAATCTTGAGAACTCAGTAATAAATTGGTTGAATTAATCATGATTATTATTGTCTCAGGTGGATTTTCAGACAGTCAATTTATTTGAATCAAGCATTTTCCAGTATAGTGCCTACTTTATTGAATCTTTTCCTCTGAAAAATTTAGTGATGAGTATATAAACCGCTATTATTGAATATTCCGCTATTATGAGAATATTCAACCGCTCAGATGAATGTCATCCAATCATTAGACAAGCCTTACAATCCAGGGATTAACATGTTTCTCTACTGTTTTCAACTTCAATTTAAATACCTTATTGAAAAATCAATATTTTTAATTTTTGTAAAAGTTTGAAACCCCCACCTTCAAAGCACCTTGCATTAAATAGAACATAGGACAACTTTCAAACAGAGAAATTGGTAGGGAAATCCTACAAAATAATCATATTAAATATAAACAATGGAAATGAATAATGTGATATAGCAATACATTTTCAATAACATGAGAACATTAAATGATTTTTTCGTAAAAGTATTGATAATAATCTTCAATATTCATCTCCGATTATCAAGTAAAATCACCGTCTCACAACCAGAAAAACAGGAAATATTTAGCCCACAATTGACGCACGATATTCAAGATTGCTACCTGTTTGAGATTTTTTCAACAACCAATTTAAAGATTTATCAAGAAAAGCATAATTGATTTATATTTCATCAAAGTACAGATATGTTCAATTCGAATTATTGAAGTTACTTTATAAAATCTACTCACAGTATGAAAGCAAACATGAAATGAATTACTCACTTTACTACAAATCTATACCTTTTTATTATTATATCTATTTCTCTTTCTTCCATTATTTCCTCCGAATTTCAGGTTCACACTTGAAAACTTGGAAGTTTGAAGAATTTTATAACAATCAAATAAGTATTAATGTCTAGTATATTTTACTGTGATATCTCCATCTTTTTAAACAATGTCTTGCACTTTGAGACAAGACCTTTGACTGTAAATTTGTTTTATTGCTTCCAATTCAACCCTATCAGTTACACACAACACTTATAATGAAGTGAAAACTCGTGGCTTAGTATCTATTGATGATTTATTTACATTGAATCAGTTCATCCAATGTGTAAGAATCACTGAATTGAGTAAACAGTTTATTATCCTGAAACAATAATTCATCGTACACAATAATTCGTGAGAAAAAACTTTCAATTCGTTTATCAGTAGCAGACACAGTGTGATGAACGTGCTTGAAAAATTATTGTGACCTTTCAGCTTAGCTAAGAAATAGTTTATCGATGTAGGTGGATCAATATCAAATTTATTACTATAGAGAGAAATCATGAATTATTTAATTCATAAGATAGTTAAACTCTGAATGATAAATAAGCTAGTTAATGAACTCTCAATAGCATTAATCATTTCGTGGTAGTTGATCTTTAATTATCGTAATGTCTTAATTGACCCAAATCATAACTTGTGATTTTTATAGGAACGATATTTTTAGAAATCGGTATTGTCTGATTAAAGGAACAATTATTGCATAATAATAACAATACACAAAAGTAATCAAACCTAGTTATTAAAGGTAGATACTTTTCTGAGTACAAAAAATTTTTGGTTGATACATACACTAAACATAACATTTTAAAATTGAATTTTTAATATAAATTGAGATAGATTTTTTGTTATAAAACTAGAGATATTAGTAGATGTAAATAGATGTCTAATTCACCTGTATCTACACTGCATCAAAGTTACAACAGAACAACACTGTTGTAACTCAGGGGTTACAACTCAATGTTGTATAACTCAGTGTTGTAACTCAATAATCAAGCCAAAAGGACAACATGGATCCATGCATACAGGAACACTCAAATCAAGGTTTTGAAAACTTCCCTTGCTTAATCCTTCAATCAAATTTGCCTTCACAACCATATCATACCCAATTATGCAAAAATTACCGTTAAAAATCAAAGCTATCCTGCTCAAAAAACAGCAAAACAGGCCCAAATACAACTCAATAACTCAGTGGTCGTAAAGTGAAATGTATTCCTATAATAAAATTATAAAAACTAATCTGTATTGTACGCTTGTATTGGAAGATAAAATTTTATATTACTATGATTTAAGTTAGTAAGTATTATTGTTCACCGGGGTAGTACCATTTAGCTACTGAAATAACACCTCAACGTCTTAGATTAGAAGCAAACTTAGAGTTTTCTGGAACTACAAATACATAAATTGACACAAAAACATACTGTACAGTGGTATAATTAATGTACCTATATAAAAATATACGTATAGGTAGTATACATTTCGGTTATAATAAATTTTGCTCCACCCAAAATTTGAGTCAAGAGGAAAATGTCAGTTCAAAGACAACGGTTTTTATTGAATTATAATAAACTTTAATGAAAACATTACGATTTTCTAAAAAAGTAGTTGAGCACCTCAAATACCTACTGTACAGTGCAAATTTAAAAGAGTTCAAAGAACAGCTGTTTGTGTTTGTTGGCCAAGTTGTTTTACTTCGGAATGAGAAAGAGATCTTGACACTGCCAATTCTGTGCGAATACCAAGCGCGTTTATTTGTTTCAAACAAAATTTGGCAATGGAATACAATTTCATGATAAATTATCTTGTTTTTCATTTTTTTAGGTTGAAATGCAGAAAAATAACAGCAGGTGAAATGTGTTCAATCTAAAAATAAAATCTTGAAAAATAAATAACAAATGGAGCCCACGTAAAATCTATTCATCTATCAATAAGAAAAGTTTGTAGTTTTCAAATAGGAATGTCAAGAATATACAGGAACGAATTTTCTAAAAATAATACAAATTTTATGGGATATTGCAGAAATTGAAGTGTGATCGGTGATTGCCTATGATTTTATCAGCTTATATAATATATAATTTTATCAGCTTAGAGAAGTTTCTATCGATCAGTCATTACCAATACTTCATCAATTTATTACAATACTTTGATTCACAAGAAGTAGGCTACCTATCAGTGTTTGTTAGAAATATTGTGGTATATTGACTCAAGTAAAACATAATTTAGAAAAAAAACACATCAAACAATTAAAATACTGAACGTGTTTTCGGGGAGAAAAGAAAACAATTCGATGGAATAAAAATCATCTGATTATCAAAAGTAATTGAAGAATATTATTAGAAAGAATGTGCTAAGTTACTTACAATTTTTATATAAGCACAATAGAACTATTTCATTCATTATCAAACTCTTAAGAAAAATGTGAAACAGAAAATGCATTAGAAAGTTATAGACCAATCGAAATTTATAGATCAATCAGACATCAGACTGACAATTGAAAGTATCAATTGAAACAAGTTCAAGTCTCGAGTTGCCTTCATCTTATCAAACTTTTATGAGAGTCAGTTGAAGCTCAAGTACTGTTCGGCTTTAATTACTCAAGTGAAAGCATGTCTACGTTTAAATACATCACACATGAATCTAGTATCACAAAACACGAAGAAAAAAGCATTGATGACTATAATTTCAATTTTTAAAAGTTTACTGAACAAATAACAGTTTGATGATTTTTTAGTTCATTATTATTTATCTCATAAGATGGATTCTCGAGCTCAATAAAGAAATTTTCACACATAGGTATAAAAATTAGAGTAAGGTAAAGGAAGATTCTCAATAACAATATGAATACATGTGTCAGAGAATAATTAAGTTATTTGAAGTTTTCAATAAATGGAATATAGACTTACAAGAAGATTGGCATATGACACTTTAGTGAGAAATGGTCTTCAACCATTTAAGAAACTGAAAGTTATAATGGTAGGAAGACTGAGCCTCATACTGAATAGTATAAAAAGTAATAGCTGACTTTAAATTTCATAATATGCAAATATTTCAAATAAATTCTGCGAATACAAGGAAAAATGGTGTGCTTCTAGCTGAACTAGAAGATTACCTAAACGAATGAATGTTATTCAATCAACTCATTTATTGACTGCTTGCTATCTAATCGACTGAAAATAACATGGCAGAACATGAACTTTTACATACAAGTCATTTACAAATACAGTAGACTACTAATAAAAGCTACAAGGGACATACAATACTAACAAGGTCAATAACAGTGATAATTACGGTGGTTTTAATATGATATACCCATCTACTTACAATGTTCTTCAACCAATAAAGTATATCAATTTTATATAAACTTATAACAATGTTGACAATAACAATGTAGAAATAACAATGTTATTCAATCAATGAATTCTGTCTTATAAAGATATACTAATGATTAAACTCTAATAATCATGAAAATTGTCTCAATTCATGTTCTTTATTTTTGTATTTGATATCAAAACGTTTTTGTTCACAATTCATCTACAAGAATTGATTTATTAAAGCTAAAATCGTAGAATTCACAATCAATGATAGGATTGTAATTTTTATAGGAAAGAAACTAATGAATTTTCTACATTATTTCATTATTAGGGGGGGGGGAAAGAATTCATCCTTACTTATAACTATTTTTCATATTATTTCCAAAAAATATACATATTAATTATGGCTGCTTTATCGTAATATTTGAATATTATTTAGCTTTCAATACAATTTCTTGTTAATTTACACTTCTAAAAATGAATTTACCAGCTATGATAACTCAGATGATGAAAAAAACAAAATAAAACCACTTACTTCCCATCCATTGAATATGAACATCTCACACTTCCGTTTTAAAGAAATTTATTCAAGCACTGGACAACTTCGATATACTAAACACATCAAAATTAAAAAGTGAGAGGCTGACACAGAATCAAGTTTGAAAAAATGAGGTAGTTCAGAACAAAAATAGTCTAGTTTTGAAACAGAACTAGAGATCAACAGAAAATTGGCTAACTCAATTTTGAAGTTCTTGAATAAAAAACGACCTACTTCACCACTGCTTGTAGTTGAAAACAATGACACACACAACACAGGGCAGTTTGAACTACCTATTCTTGAATTCTGCACGAGCTTGTTACCGCACGAGAAAAAGAAGAGCTTTTTAAAGAAACGAAGTCTCTTGCAATCAGCTGTTCACTGTTGAAGCGCGCTCGGTGCACTGAATACTACTAGACGCATCTCAAAAGTGTACCAACCCTTCCCCCCCCTGCTACAAAGATCTATGTCTCCCTTCCCGCTTCCGCCGCGTGACATGAGGACAAACATTCAAAGTCAAGGCTCGATTAAACACCGCCAAATTACACCCCTTTTTCACTACACCCCCCCCCCCACTCAAAACTTCACCACCGCCAAACTCAACAACCCACTCTATATACAACAGGTTAATCGTTTCCAATACTTCATTTCGAAAACCGTACGTCTGGGCAAACCAGTGAAAGTGAATGACGTCAAAATAGGTGGGTTTATTTTCGAAATGAAAAACACTTCTACAAAAATACTTCTTGACACTTCATCAAAATGTTGCTGCACAGATAGTAATGACATTTTGAATCGCAAAATATTGCTTCCAAAATACTTTTTGACTGTGATTCAAAATTTTGTACACCTGCAATAACAAGAAAAGTTGCAATTTCAACTAAATGCACCCTTATTCATAGGGAAATATTTTGGGAATGGGCCAAATTTGAGTCAGCGCACACAACTGAAATGGTTTTAGACAAACTGCTGATTCTTTCAAGATCTTTCATGTTTTATGCGATTTTTACAAGTATTTGTAGAACAAAAATGTTGATGTTGTTGAATCTTTCATAATTGAAAGAACTTGTTGAGATTGTCAAACTCCACTTTAATGAACACAATGTTTTACAGGACCATGGTTTCGTTTTTATTAAAGTGGAGTTTGACAATTTTAATTATTTTTACTGGTTTCCCCTTTTGATATGATGCCTGAATGATATTTCTTTTTTTGTGCACATGTTGTTACACCGAAGGCGCTTGCTTGTGCTTGGGTTGTGGTAAAATTTATTCAAGAAGATGACACCATGAATCGGACTACTTCCTGGTTCAATAAAATACTTTATCTATATGAAATATATAAATAAAATACTAATACAGGTTCGAATGAATACTGATTAGAAACTTTTTGAAGATTTGAAGAGACCATATATACAGCATTCAAGTATATATGCTGTAATGCAGTCAAGTCATGCACCTAATGGTTTTTGTCTCTCTAGTGGAAAAAATAATTGACATGAGTTAGTTTCTGATCTAAATTCGATTTTTGCAGATTATTTGTTTATAAGATTAATTTTTGCAGAATTTTGTTTACGAGAATGTCTGCAAAATTGAACAATAATGATCCAGTTATTCATATAATTTGTGAGAGAATGAAATTATTGGATTTACTTTACACTAAAATTCCCGATGAGTTACTAAATTTGTGGTAGCTCAAATCATCTGCCAGGAGCAGATCTCTAGTGTTAAATGTAATTAGAATGAAATAGGCAGTAAAATCTTCAATTTCTAACTTATTAATAAATTTATATTTCAAATTCATTACCGTTTGATTGAAGAGTGTCATAGCGTTATAGCATTAGAAAAAATGGATGATTATGTATATAGAATGGATGGTTTTTATGTCATAGCACTAGAAAAAATGGATGATTATGTCTACAGAATGGAGTTAGTCTGTGTCATAGTACTAGAAAAAAATGATGAATATGTCTATAGAAAGGATGTTTTTTGTGTCATATCACTAGAAAAAATAAATGATTGTCTATGGAATGGATGTTTTTAGTTTGGAAATACTAATTAGAAACAAGGTTTCGATGAATCTCACGTTGGATTAGAATATTTCAAGAAGTAGAAGAGGGGGAAATTGAAAATGGAAGTAATACTGTTGCGGTTCAATAGAAGCTGGAGGTCAAGAGACAAGGTTTCACTTGTCATAAACGTGATGCATACATTATAAGCAAAAAATAATAGACATCTTTTGGTGGTCTGTGCCGAATCTACTGCCAAGAATAACAGAAACTGACGTATGAAAAGACCGTGGGAGAACACAGAGCTGACGAAAGCCAGAAATGATACCAGAGTCGTGCTCAAATCGATGAATTTCAGAATGCGCATTGTGATTGCGAAAATAAGAAGTTGAATATCTGATAGGGATAGAAAAGCATTCGGCCAAGTATCAAGTCCGCGTTTTGCTTGTACTTGAAAGCATTCGAGACCAAATGGCTCTCATCCAACTTATTTACAACGCCTTAGAAAATGTTTACACACAACGAAGAAAGAAATTAAAGAAAGGCTGCTAGAGAGAGATGTATGTAGGAAGGAAAGAAACCTTCGAATATGAGAAAGAGAATTGAACAGTGAGGTGGTGATGAAAAACGGTTGTATAATGGAAGACCGACAAGGAAAGTGGTATAGGAATGGATAAGGCAGATAGGGAATAATAGAAGTAGCAATAAAGAAATGTGTGAGAGAGAAAAAGAGAAATAGATGAAAAAGTTAGTGAGACACTGAATGGGTTCAAGTGTGAGGAGGTTTGAAGTCTTATCGATTATTCTCAAGTCCAAGAGAAGGGGAAACTAGAAGTGTTAGTGGAAGCGCTATTACTTAAGGATTCACCGACACCTCTATGCACATAAAACACTAATAGTATTACTGTACGATGCTAAGCTCTGTGTCCCTGAAGGCTGAAGCGGAGGGACGAAGATAGCACTCTTATGCACTGCAATTTTTCGATGATGTATCGCATTCGTCCCAGGGACACGGAGCTTAGTATCCTACAGGGCTCTAGGGTGACTGATAGGTCACCAATACTGTACTTGGAAGGGCAATTGGCTTGTAAATATGGAAAAAAGTTAAGAACAGAAAAATCAGTTATGTTGAATTATTCCAAATTCGTACATTCAAATTCCTACATTTACATTCATGCCTATTTTGAAACATTTTATAGAACCATTCTATACGCATTTCTGGACTTAGAAACTATTACACTTCCAATCTCTGTGGTCTTCTCAATGACTTCTTCTCTATGATACTTCCATTCTCAATGGTCACTAGTGTGACCCATTTTTTAAACAGCATTCAACCTATTTCACAAGCAACTATCAGAGGGTTTCCTATAAAAGATGAAGTGTGAAACATTGTAGAAGTTACAAAGTCATAAATAAGTCACTAATAACCAGTAAGTGAAGCACTCACCACCGTATCAATGATGGATCATTCAAGAGGCTTGTGTTGAAGTAAATGCTTCATTCAGCCAAGTGATTGATGAGCAAGAAACGGTGGAAAATATAGCAGGAAATGATGAAAAGTGAAGGTGCCAAACCATGGGTAGATTATGGACTCAATCACCCAATCGTTCATAGCTCCATCACAAATTCCTTCATACAACATAGGAGACGTTCTCTTCAAAACTAGAAGCTCCATCAGCAGGTAACATGACTTAGAGAGGGAATAAGATGAAAAGAAAAGTGATTGATACCCTATTAATGCTTGCTAAGAATGGAAGCTTCAAGAATATTAGAATTTTATTGTATTAAATTTAGAGCAATCTCTCTATCCCATAGAGTCATAATACGTACCATATAAGAGAAGGATAGAATGTATCAGAAGGATATGGATCCTCTTGAAACTTTTTATTAAAAATAGCTTTATCAAACAAAGCAAAAAATTAATCCTGAATAATTTGGAATTGATTTGTTCGTTCAAAATAATCTTTATAAGCTGATAGAATGAACGGAATTTACTTATAAAAGTCATTTTTTCAGAAAATAGTTATTTCAAGAAAACACAGTACAAAAAACTTCCGAATTAAATTAATATGGAATCAATAAGGTGTAATATTTTGTTTTGTGACAGTAAAAGGAAATAATTTGTTTTGAAATGTCAAATCAAAATGTTGAAATTTATAATTATCTACAAGTAATTCAATAATTCTTATATTAGCCTAGTGTATCAAAGATGATATAGTAATTTTTAATTTTCAATGTACGGTTTTGTATTGTATACATTTTCAATGTATTGTATTCCATGAATTTTTCAATTAACACTTTATTTACAGCTGATTCATGAAAATGAATTTGAATTACAGTCATTACAATTTTTACAGTGTTCAAAAAGTATGAAAATTCAACCACTATGATAACAATAATGTAGTGGATGAATTCTTATATTCACATTGAAAATTTCGAAAATTTTAATTACGCGATTACAATAGTACCTTTCAATCCTGATGCTTTAGCAAAGGGAACAAGCTATACTTGTGATATATAATATATTATACGTATGTAACAAATGAGGAATTGTATTATGAATTGGGATCTTGAGGATACAAGCATCTTATTATATCGTGTAGGCCTATATCTAAATAATTATATTATCATATTATATAGGGAGTGTATCTTTTACACCCCATACTAAAGAGTGATTGATGAGATATATAATACCATAAGATGAAAACTTCCGACATAACAGTCTCTTATTACATTGCAGGATACTGAATACTCTCCTTTATTCCCACAGGGGTTCATGAGCATCGAGAATAAACATAGAAAGGAAATTCTGATTGATCGATGGTTTCGCCTGTACATAAAGACAGTATGGAGAGAAGAAAAATCTTCGGCAGCTTTCTTATTGTACAGTAGAAAAAGAACATCAGAAAAATGTGAACATTGATTTTTCTTTGGGATAAAATTGCAATAGCTTAGTAGTTGCGATATGATTAATAATGTACTTTATGTACCATAAGAGATGTTGAAGCAATTGACTGTTTTCTGAAATACGTATTGAGAAGATTATATTTGCAAAAATACACAAAATACAGTATAGATCGAATAATCATACTCAACAATTTGAAAATTCATCAATAATGTGAAAACTTTAATAGAGAGAGACCGATTTTAGAGTTTCAAAACTGTATGGGAGAGATGTTGCCGCGGTATAATCATACCAAAATATTGAAACGAAAAAATAAAATAAAAACTAGAAATGGGAAAGCATTCATAAGCACAGTACAATATTATTGAAAATAGTTGTATAAAACTTCTTGTCAATAATTTTTGGCTAGCATCCTACTTGAGCATGCTAGTAGCATGCTACTACCATGTTAGTGCAAAAATGTCTGTATATTTTATAATCCTATGAATAGTACACTGTATATCCTACTGTGAATGAATTTTATAAATCAAACAAATTTGATTATTTTTATCAACCACTACTCATCTAATCTAATTCATCTCATAACAACCAATAGAAATTTTCGATACATTCATTGAAAGCCATATTTTTATGAGATTGAATATAAATTTGGGGCCAAACTTAATGCATCCACTCCATCTTTTTTAATTAAATTTCTCTAAAAGTTCAATTCCTTACGTAGGAAATCTTACAACTTCCCCATTTAAAAAACGCCATACTCAACTCATAAACCTGTATTAGAGCTTCAAATAGAAACACGTTCTAATTACTGGCGTTCGAAAGCAGTTCAAAAATACAGGGTTTAAAAATAAAGATTCCGCGTCATAACAGAAACCGTTGAACTTGGAACGTTGGCACATGGATGAAAGATTAACCGATACATAGAGAAGTGATTTTCAAAATCTGAAGGCTTACCTCATCATTTTGACAGTCTTGGCATGACCCTAGCGAAAAAGTTCAACAAAGTTTCACACAGGTTCAGTTTTTACTTTCACTGTTCACAAATTCTTACAAAAATATCTTTGAGCAACTGATTGGTTACAAGTCTTTTGGAAAGTTGAGTCTTTCGAGAAATAAATATCAAGTTTCTTGTGAAGAGTTTCATTCTAGTGCACTGTACGACATCTCGCGAAAGACAGAGTGATCGAAAGCACTCCACTACGACAAGTCAAACACAAGACTGCACAAGTTTGTGATAAATTAACTGATATAAAGAGTTCGGCGCGTAAAAACAGAGAGAGGTATGGCGGTAATAAACAACTGAATTCGCTAGCCTAACTGAAAACGAAGCAACTATTCTGAAGTCTGCAATGAATAAGGCCGTTGCCTCTAGTGGACAGATAATCTTATCTTCAAATTAAAGCAGCCACTTGTAACACGACTGAATACTAGAAATAAGCGAGCTCATTATCACGTTAGCGCCCATTTGACTTAAATTCGTACTTATCTAAATTGTTAATTAATAACCGCTTCAAATAAATATTATCATTTGACAAAAATACCAGAATTTATTAGTTGAGATGCTGTAATTGTAAAATTAAACGTAAATATCAACTTTCTGAATGGAAGAAGCTTTTTTTAGTACTTATACTAAAATGTAAAAATGATTCCATATTTAGCATGAAAAAATGGACATTTCAGATAATAATTAATTAAAATGTTATATTCAATCAACTCCGTGCCCTCAATCTTTTATTGATGAATAAAATTAATTTACCACTCACAAAAATAGAGAAATGGAAATTATAAAAATTTTCATACATATTCCTTACTTAAACCCTTACTTTATTCATACACAGCCCTTATCATACTAACATACGAAATCACATTACTGTATAAACTGATTTTAATCTGTCTACAGCAAAAAGACAACGTACCTAGATAACATCAAAAATAAAGAAATGGAAATTATAAAATTTTCATACATGATCCTTACTTAAAACCCTTATAAACTTTATTCATATATGGCCCTTACCCTATTAACATACAAAATCACATCACTATATAAACTGATTTTAATCTATCCACAGCAAAAAGACAACGTACCTAGATAACATCTAGCATCTAGGCCTAATTAAGTTATCAACAAAAGAGCTAATAATATGCATTGACCAGAAAAAACGTCATACCCATTTTTTACAACCACCATCCTTAACAACTTCCATCTTCAACAACCATTATAAAATTGTATCATTCGTCAAAATGAATATCAGTAAGTCAAAATTTTATCCGTTTTTTTTTATTTATCCATTTATTTATTTATTTTTTGCTAGAGATGATGCCTAGATAATTAAATCATTTACTTTTTAATTAGAATTAAATTATTTATATATTTTATTTGTTATCAGTTAAGTCGAAAAAACACTCTAAGTAACACACAAAGCATTACATTAATAAGAGAAATCGAACTTGATGGATTATTTTTGAAAGCACAACTGACTAAATAATTTTTGTCACAACACTATTTCCAGCCTGACAACAGTAACCATATTGCGGTCACACAACAACAATAATAATGACAAAAATCCACATGACAAATAATAATTTAAAAAATTTAATTAACACGAAACTAGTCCACGGCAGAGCCGCCACTGTTGAGTGCACAGTGGATGTTCTAGTCGACTGCATTCATACCGCCACAGTCCGTGTCGGCATGAATAGAATCAGCTGATTAACGTGCTTGAGTGAAGCTGAATGCGCACCGAAATGAATAATCCGACCCTGGATATCAACGGAATGGTATCACCGCGGCTGCGGGGTATTCGCGTAGGTGCATTATGCAATCACTTATATTACCAGTCTACTAGAACTCCATTACATTAATTACTGCACTCTAATCAAAGCTGGCACATTTCGAATACATGTAGGCTTTAGTTTAGTTTCTCACTACATCCCAAACATCCACAAATAAAGTAGACAGAGGATGGATCAACAATATATATTTGGCTGGGAAGTGTGGATGAAGCAGATGGAATTGGAGTGGTGTGACTTAATCAATATCCAATAGGCATACGGAGGGTAGTTGTGCAACTAGTGAATTGAGTGACAATTGAGCAGAATTGTTCATAAACAGCCTCAAGCTAGGTTGGATGAGATCGAGACTGCTCAAGCTATTACTCGGCACTAGCTAAGCGACCTAAGGCAACATAGCCCTTCAGAGTGGTCGCAAACTTGGACTTGGTAGTTACAGAGCAGTAGGCTACTCACAGTAGAGAAAACAGTACTATCACTAAAATACAACACAATAAATTACAGTTAAAAATAATCAATTACTGTATAAGGCTAGGCGTACACCGGTTAGTCAAGACAAGACGAAATTAGTCACGTTTAGTCACAGTAATTCACATAGCTGCTTATGAAGCAGCACACACCAATGTAATGACTAATCGTTGTGTGTTGCTTCATAAGCAACTATGTGAAGTACTGTGACTAAACGTGACTAATCTCTTCTTGTCTTGACTAACCGGTGTACGCCTAGCATTAGTCAGTAGGTACAGTAAGGTTCTACCATAGACAAGCAATACTCTCTAGTAAGTCTTACTAAGTCTGTTCTCTGTGGTTCCACTCACACCTGGATACTCAAATCGCGGATACTCAGGGACTGGAATAACAAACATGTGTTTTTAAATGATAACGTTTAGACAATACGGTTGCAGGAGCGCTTGAGCGTCATCATTTGAAAACACATTTTTGTTATCAGAGTCGCTCAGTAGCGGCGATTTAAGTATCCAAGTGTGAGTAGAGCCTATAGAATAGGTAACTTGAATTTTGGCAAGTAAAGGATTGGCTCTTGAGTTTGCTGGTTGGAATTATCATAGAGAAGCGATACTCTCTAGTTCTAGATACCTGTTCTCTGTGGAATTATTCAACTACTGATTTTCTATTATTATTCGGGTGAAAATTAATTGTCATGTGAGTTACACTTGGTAATTTTTCAATTAGTTAGCTACGCCCAGAATAATCAGGAAATAATAAGTACAGATCGTTCACTTTGCTAAGGCACTTTGAATGATAATAAATTACCTCAATACAGATTTTTACAATGATTCAAGTATATAAGAATCCATTCTTTAAGAATAAGAATTCATTCTAATCAATCATATAAATATTGTATAGTGATATAAAATATTACACATTTTGAACATGATAAGAAGTTGTACGCTAATGAGTTGTAACGACGATGATATTGATTACCGGTTCAAATGCCATACCAAAGTGAAAGAGCTACAAAGATATTGATCCATTTCTTACATGAATGACGACTTCATGGTAAAACTGTATATTAATGAACCATGCATTACTTAATTAGAAGTACAAAGAAGTGCAATAAAGAAATAAATATCCAAGTCTAATAATAATGTAACCTCTTCTCTCTTCAGGGCCTGAAGTTAGAGCTATTGTATGAATTTTTACAACTATTTTTTCAATTTTTATACTGAGAATAACTCGACAGTAGATTACAGTAGATTGTACAATTTTATTGGCAATATTTTCAAGTCAGTGAGAAAAGAGAACAGATTTGTTAAAAAGTAGTGTTACATTAATTTTGTTAATAAAAAGATTAAAATACGTATAAAAATCTTACATTGAATCTTTAGAATAAATACTTGATAATGAGATTATGTGCTAATATAAATAATAATAAGCTGTACTATAGGCAAGGGTGAAGCAGAGAATAGAAGTGTACTAGAATAGTTATTGTATTAGCACATAATCTCATTCTCAAGTATTTATTCTGAAGATTCAATGTAAGATTTTTATGCGTATTTTAATCTTTTTATCAACAAAAATCACTAACTTGAAAATAGTTCCACTAGAATTATATAATCGACTTATAAATTAGTAACTTCTTCTATACTATTCTATACTCTCTGGGGTGGAGTGGCCTACTAGTTAGGAGATAACCAAAGGAAGATAAGGAAAGATTAATTTGTTTGTTTTAAATCGTTGACAGTTCAATGATCCAGTGATGGCGTGACTGGCATTAGACAGTTTCAAAAACTTGAGGACGAATAAGATAAATGAATCTGACATTAGACAGTTTTAAAAAACTTAGGACCATCAAGATAAACGTTTCGTTTCAAGTGAGCCGAAAAGAATTCCAATGCTTTCAAATTTGATCATTCAATTGAAACTCATTTCATAAGTCAGAAGATGACAAGTGAGAAAATTTCAAAATGCTTTTTGCAAATTTCAAGAAGGCTGCTTGAAGATGGTGTGAAGAAAAATGAATAAATTAGAATGGAAAGGAAGGAGAGAAATGAGAAACGGGTGCTCACAGTTTTTAATCACAGTGAAGCAGCTCTCTAGCTGTGAATCATGGATGCAACGGAGGTCTCATTAAAAATACAATGAAATTCACAGCAAAAAAATCGCTAGAAGGATGCACTTCTTTAAATATTCATAAACTAATGTCAGCCCGTGTTGGGTGATAAAGGATAGTGCTACGCTTCCCATAGAAACTGACCTACATTGATTGAAATTCTTCCGTGTTTGCGGAAAGAAGAAAACCACCGCTGTATCAAAAACGAGTCGGATAAAATCCGCCGTAACCAAGACGCTTTTGAGAGAAGATTTGAATGAAAATACCAGAACGTATAGCTCTAAAAGTTTCAAAGAGATTCGCTTCATTTTTTATCTTCAGTAATATCATGGAGTCGGAAAAGTTCATACAAGAGAAATCAATGTTTTCTCTTTTCAAAGTCCTTTTCAATCTGAATCCTTATTATTTATCTGAACATTATAAGCGCATTTCTGTATGGATGTCTTCAAAAGATTATTATTTCAACAATAAAGATGTTTCTTTTTCAAGGAGATTGAGGATTAGACTTCATCAAGATGTGAGATTAACCTCTTTTACAGATACCTTCTCTTCTCTTTCTTTTTCACCTTTTGATGCTCTCACTCTCTTTATTCTCCATATCATTCAATTAAAATCTCTTTATTTTTTCCTTGACAGTTCATTAAGGTGTAATATCATGTGTAGTATCAGCAACTCTTACCTGCGCACAGGATGTTTCCTTGCAGGTAAATAGATTTTGTAATATTTTGAACGTTTATTCTGTAATTATGCAGTGAAGATCTTAATAAACGTGTTTGAAGTTACCAGTCGGAATAAAGCAAATTCAATCACCAGCAGTGGCAACGAGTCCTAGTTTTAAATCAATAGGTGGAAAACCAAAATCGAGACTGGGAGAAAATTGGAAAAATGTCAACTGCATATGCCTTTCAGTAGCAGCAGTAGCGTAATAGGCGACAAGGTTTACAGACTATGATGAAGTAATTATAGGGGCGAATAGAATACAGGTAGAGCGGTT
Source organism: Laodelphax striatellus (assembly GCA_017141395.1). NCBI lineage: Eukaryota > Metazoa > Arthropoda > Insecta > Hemiptera > Delphacidae > Laodelphax > Laodelphax striatellus. The sequence goes on along the minus strand of CM029538.1, from coordinate 13,061,885 downwards.
CGGGGGGGGGTTGTTCGCTTGAAACAAACTAGAAGGAAATGAGGGGGGGGGCGAAGAGGAGTATAGTTGGGGGTAGAATCCTCCCTTGAATCGATCCAACGTCCTTGCTCGACTTACTAGGGGTGTCAGTATGCGCAGCCAAACCCCCCATCCCCCACCCGCCCCCTTTACCGCACAACTCAAAACACCAAATCCCCCCTTAGCCCCCCCCCCCAGGCAGAACAGATAACATTCAAGTCCAAAAAGCAGCAAAGGTTGACAACGCCCAGTGAACAAATACCCACCACTAGGTCAATCAAACAAACTTTTCTGGTCGGATTTACTTCAACAAAAAACAGGGAAACAGTTTTATTGTTTAATTGACCAGAAATGAATTGTTTATTCACTTTGTTCGCCTTGTTTATTCACTTTTCATTCAAGCACTGGTGCATAGTAAATCTCTATCAAATCCGAATTAGATTTTAATGGTACCTTACTATATTAAAACATATTTACTTAATATGAAGAATGCTATTGAAAATTGTAATGATATTTTTTTATGAATTCTAGAGAAATCAACGACGAAAGGTTGGAAATATTAGTTCAAGAATAAGACAAATAACAAGTAAGAAGCCCAAAAAATTGAAATAAATTACAAATAAGAACCTAGCCTAAATAAATACAAATGAATAAATAAATACAAATAAGAAGCCCATATCACTACTCAAAAAATATGCTAGGCCTATATCACCTTCATTGAAAGCATGATGAAGTAAATTATCACAAATTTAATGAATATAGGCCTAATAGATTTTAAATATATTTATATAATATTTTAAGTATTTAATATAAGAGATATTAAATATATTTATGAATATTATTGATTTTGATTCTAAGTAATATTCAATTTTGAAAGAGATATTCAAAATTTCATTCAAATTTGATGTTTAAAATGTAGATTTTTAAAGTAATATTCAAATAAAATCTGCTGTATCACCTAAAAAGGTCGAGCATAATGTTCTATAATAAGTAGACCTTCTCTGAGATCTGCAAATGAAACGATCAATTAAAGTTGGAAGTGATTGCAATTTACGATCGGCTATAACTTTTGAAAAATTGTATTTCTTGTAGCTTGTCATTACTGTAATAATGATTGCAAATGAAGTGCTAAAAATGAATAGGCCTACATAATTTGAGATCGTAAATGGAATGAAGTTGGGTAATTAATAAGAATGATTGTCATAGAATTTTCACAATCAGAAGCTCATAAACCCAGCAGGACTAGTACTTATAGTTAACTACTTACAGTTAATTTGTCTATGTTTCCACACAGATATGTCTCGTGAGTGCCTGATTTCCCTAATATCTTGAACAAAGTTTTTTTTTGTAATGGTTGTATTGGGAAATAATTTTTCATTTTAGTTCTTTATAAAATTGTAATTTTTTCTTATTCTATTCTTGAATCATTAGGCTATACTTTTTTTGTAGAGAAATAAAAATTATTCATTTATTCCCTTTCAAGTACAATAACTTATTCTGTAACTTATTCAGTTTCTTAGTCGATAAGTAATTATAACTAATAAGTAATTATAATTAATATTTCCAGCACTTGAAATATGTAATTTTGAGCAAATTTTATCAAACTGTCACTTTTATGGAATATATTTTTAGTAATTCCCGAATTACTTCCAGCCACACCTCAAGACTAATAAATGGCATCCTCAAGAGACTGAAGCTACCACCTTGTCCATTGAATTTCTTCCCCCAAGTCCTTGAAATCACTAGCAAATCGATACCTCGAACTCGTCCAACGTGCTATAAAAATACTTTGAAGCAAGTTTGATTGTGAAGAGGGCCAACGCCTTATCACGTGACCAGACTGAAGCATAGCACAAAGCCTTCTTGCCGGCATTATTGCCCTTTTGTCAGCTAGTTAGCCACCATTGGCCAATTTGCATGAGCACAAAGAATCCAGCGAGAAACCTATATGATAGAGCAGACAACTAACATGGGAATCAATCTGAATTAAGGCTGTCACCGATCTTGTCATTAGTACATTGTAGGAACTGACTGCAGCCAGAATGGAGACGATTGACAGAACAGATCGCTTCACATTAATCTGTGTTTGGTGGAAATAGGCCATCTACTGCCGGTGGGTATTGGCCCACTTGCGGCTGTCAAGCTATCAAACGAAAAATGTTCATTTTTTAACCAACTCTGAATAAGCGTGATGTATGATGTTCATGATAAAAATTCGACTTGGCCCGTCAAAAAATTATGAAATGTACTTTAGGACTTTGGGGTTTTTCTACTTGAAATAATGGAGACTCGAGAGGCAGTAAGTGAATATTGTCCTTTTCAAGAGTCACTTCAGTCAAGGAACCCTCCAGTAACATTCATAATAGTTTCTGCCTTCACAGGATATTTTTTTAGAAGTTGACTGTTACACATGAATTTGTTTTATTATAAAATAATTTTTTATATTAAACGTTTTAAAATTTGTTAAAATAACAAAATTTGTTATAGACAAATAGTTTTCGTAACTGGTTATTTTTTGTTATTAGTTATTCTGTTACTCTAGCAAATATTTATTATACTTTATTTGTTTGTTGCTGTTCTAAGTCTACCGGCCAGTCGCACGAAAACTCAATTAAATTCAAACGCAGTAAAATGATGTCAACTAAAGGAATCAATGAAAAAATCTGACTGCAATGACGTCTTTTTACGGTGGTTAAATTCAATTGCATTTTCGTGCAACTAGACAAATGATTTTATGAGAGGCGTTGAGATGAGGTAGGCCTATTTATACAATAAATCCCAGGTGGAATGGGAACAGAATGAGTATCACAATTTCCAAGTTGTATTACTGTAGTAGTTACTGACTGTATTAGTTTACTATATTGTATTAGTATTCTATGACTGTGACTATTTTTCCATGTTTTTATTTCACGATGAACTTTGAAAATTATGTCATCACTCGAAATCCAATTGAGCCAAGTTTTACTATCACATTTGCCAACACACATTCTATTACACGTTGAAGAGTTGATTGGTTTCAAATTAAAAACATACAAATGAACAATATATTGTTTGTTTTGCAAGATTGATTGTCAAATGATAACGGAATGCTATTATAAGCGCGAGTGCAGAGGTAATAACTCTCTATGGCACATAGATAGTGGAAGACAGACTGATCATGTGTTCAGTCTGTAGGATTTGCAAGATCACTTCTGTATTATTGTGACGAAAATGTAACATGTTGGTCTTGTTTGATATCTAATTAATAATGAGTTATAATTAGGCTTACCATTTCTCCGGGATTAGCCCGGCAATGCCGGGATTAATATGTGTCTCAGGGGAAATCTCCGGGATTGATCTATCTCCGGGATTTTAAAAATATAGGGAAAAACAGGGAAAATTTGTCTACTAAATTTAAATATTCATACTGCTGCAGACTCAGAACTTGGTAGAGGCAAAACAATTTTGTTGTTCGTTCTGTGCAATAAAAGCTGTAATAAGAGAGCTCCTCAACATAAAAATAAATGCAAAACTTTCATGTGTATACTTCTTTGAAAAAATTAAAGGGTACAAAGTGTTTTTGAGGATAGTGATCTCTTCAGAAACGTATTTAATGTAGAGTTTTCTTGGAAAGAAGAAAAAAAATTTCCAAGTCAAAAGACAAACCAAATTTGAATAATTGCATTAATATTAATCAAAGCCTTGTTCAATTTTTATTCCTTTGAAAGTAGAATTTTGATGATTTTATTCCATTTTTCTCATTTCATTTTTACTTGAAGTTTTATGAATATTTTTGTTTTAAAATTTTTCAAAAATAAAATACAGAGAAATAGTATTCATTAATAATATATAGTGAAGTTCAATAATAAAGTAAGGTAAAGCTTGTTCAACTATTCAATACCCCTTCTCTAGCTCAGGAAAAATTGCCGGGATTGGGGTCAGAAAAGTATGGTAAGCCTAGTTATAATTAACAGATTTTCAGCGATTTCATTTCAAAATAATAAAAACCCAATGAAACTTCTACTTGGGCTATATGTTTGATTTAAAAAAAATAATATATTTCTCTTTGCATTAAAGATGATTCCTTACAAAAAATAGTACTTATTACTACAACAATCATAACTAACAAAAATTAATGTTGTACCTTGATTTACAACTTACAATGGTGAATTCAAAAAATAATAAAGTCGTATGAACATCAATGATCAATGAGTTAATAAATGATAAACCTCATCTAATTAATACTTTGATACTGTTGATAATATTGGAGCGTGAAAGTAAAATGAATATTTATCAGCCTATTGATAAATAGTCAGGATACCCCAGTCTACATCAATTTGTTATAAATAAGAATCTTAATAGATATTGGTGAGCCATGAGGTTCTGATCAATAAGATAAAATAAACTAGCAAATTGAATTATTATTTTAATTGAAAAACTCACCAGAATGCTAAAAAACCACAGTAGGAGACATTCCGGGACTTTGAAATTGTTATAAACTTGACCGTAGAAGTGTTGATTTTAAATATGCACAACGACAACCGGCGCCGAAGAAATTGAAGAGAAAAATTTATTGCTGTTCGTGCATTGAATATAAGCGATTCGCGTGTGCTGATAAATGAGGATAATTGTTTTAAATATAAGAAGATAAATACGTTATAAGAACTCCACAAACTACAAAGTAAAGGGTGGCAGAATCAACTTTAGGGGTGCGAGCGCAAGAAAACAATCAGGATCCAGCAGGATGAAAATGAAACAGGATCACTGCAGGACGATCATATGTTACTCAGCAGGATGTCAAACCTAACGAATGAATTAAATCAATTCTAAGGAAAAATATTGAGTATTTCCTTGAATGTTGTCTCCAAAAGAAAAATTTATCTGAATTTTAAACTTTTTTTGAGAATGTTATCTAACTTAATACTTTTGCTGAAAATTATGATCGTTGAGCTCAACTTGAATGAATTGCCATTATGAATGAATGATTTTATGGTGCAAATAGAATTAATCCATCATGAATTTCAAAAGTTTATCAAAATGATTTTAAAAACTGATCAAATGTCTTGGACTGAGATCTAACCACCTGGGTCCAAGCCAAAGTGGGTCTTCGACAATCTGGGTCAATTTTTCAGACCACTTTTGTCATTTACGCAAGGCTAGAATAAAATAGAATGTCTTCATTTTATCCTAGAAGGGCGAAGTTAGGGCGCAGCCCTCAAGGCTAGTGAAAATACTAAGCTAGATCTCAGTATTCTAGCTTAGTAGCTGAACAATCCCCAAAAGTGCCAAGAAATCAAAGGTTAGTGAATAGTTGATGATACCTCATTAAGGTCAATTCCCACATTGACGACAACGACACGACGACGACATTCTCATTTCGTTCTGCGCATGCGTCACCAGCCCATGCTCTGATTGGTCCATGTCTATCTTTGTTTACAAATGATAGCTCTCAAGTCTCAAAATTGCAGTACCGGTATGACTTGAAAAGTTTTGTATTATAATTTTATTTACTGATTATTATATTTATATTGTCATACTAATATTATTAATATTAATTGACAATTGATTCCGAACAGCGAACATTCAAACTTCCTACCTAGTCACTTAACCTAGAAATTCGGCTGGTCAGATGTACTAAAAGGATGGACCAATCAGAGCGCGGGCTAGTGACGCATGCGCAGAACGAAATGAAAATGTCGTCGTCGTGTCGTTGTCGTCAATGTGGGAATTGACCTTAAGAACCAAATAGTCAATTGGTTTTCATTAGTGGTCTCAGGCTACAAGACAGACTCAAGATATTTCTACAAGAAAAACAGACTCAAGATACTTCCATGCTCGAATGAGAAAAGATTCAAATGAACTAAGAGATTTGATTAAAAAAAAAATATGTTATCAAATAAAAACAGGTCCTCTAAAAAAATACCAGTCATACAAGGTAACATAGAGCCGACCCACTTTGTCGTCGTCTCCGTGAACTACCTTTGTTATTCATGGTTGGCATCACTGGGCCTTCTGTCATTTTCTGGCCATCTGTATTCTGTTTTGTATCATTGTATCAATATAAAAAATATAACCTCAAACCAATTTATAGATTCAAGTCATATTTTTTCAATAACTTGATATTATAATATTGATAATTTAACAATTTATCAAAAGTTTCATCATTAAGGAATCATCTAATGATTCTAGCAAGGTCAGAATCTTGTTCGGAAGACTCGGAGGATGAGATTGATGAGATAGATGTTTACAGAAGAAAATATCAATTGTTGCTTGATCGATGCGAAGTACTTCAGCAGGTAATTCCAATAGAAATTAGTCTTTTCCTCTATTCTCATTTAATTTTAAATTAGTTGTAGCAATTACAACTGATACCCATTCTAAATAACAATTAGTTACATTCTAGCATAGAGAAAGCATAACGCAGGCTTACGCTAGTCACTAGATTTGGTGTACGGTAACAAAAAAGTAAATATTTAGGCCTAACTCAGCTCTGCCACTCAAGTCATAATAATGAAATCTATATTTATTCGCAGGACAATGAGAGGATTGTCAACCGAATCCAGCAAGTACAAAAGCAGCTCAGACGAACCAGAAAAGAAAGAAGGTAAGTTTTTGGATTTTTTTTTAAAGAAGAAACAAATATGGTGATTTCGATATATGAAAATTCAAATGATTTGTTTGAAGGAATAAGAGAAGGCTAAAATCAATTGAGTTTAAGTTCAAAAATCAGGGACCTTTTTATGTCTTCCTCAGTTTTTATGCACCAGCAAAATGTTTGTATCAAGCCTTCTTGTCTCTGAATTTTGATAATTTCAAGACACAAGACCAAGTTTATTCTCTCTGTACCAACACGAAAAAAACTAAAATTTTGACCTTCTGGTGTAATAATAAAGTGTTGACGTATCTGCATTGTTTTTGTATAAGTCAGTAATAATCTAGGCTAATTAGAAAATTATCAAATACCGGTACTGTCTTAATAGTTATCTTACTTGTTGAAAATTGGGATTATTTCTTTTCAAGATTTCTCATGAACCGTCTGGATCAACATGGTGACAACTGGAGAACCGCATCTCTACCACTCGAATTGGATGAACCAATTGATCCTCCATTGAAAGCTATTCCTAGTGAGCGGACAGTTGCAATTTCTAAATCAAACAAGGTAACTGGATCAAGTCATATGAAACGTTGTCATGATAGTATATTTTAATTATTTTTACATTTCACCAGGGTTGGCCGGCATTCCGTCTTTCAATAAATAAATAATAAATAAATTATTTATTTTCGAAAACACCAATACTACTACAAACTTACAAACACCTATAGTTATTAATCTACAATAAATTGTGTAAGTAAAAGGTAAAAAAATGTACATGGATTTCTATGTGAAAAATCGACCTACTCCACTATGGCAAGCCATGTTCTAGAGTAAACTTTAGTAAGTCAGTAGATGTCTTGAGGGTATGTGTTCTATGTCAGGTGATACTATGAATTTGTGGGAGTATCCCCTTCTGTATACTGTATGAGATCATTACTTTCGTTTGCTTCATTTTTCATTATATTTAAACCATTCTCCCACGCAAAATCAGCCTAGTATTAATGTCTAAGAGATATTTCTTCCAACACGAAGTTGTTCCACCTCCATCGTTCTCTGTAGTCAGTCGAAATAGAGGGTAGAATCTGCTTTGAAATAAATGAGCGTTGTTTTCACTTTTTACTTTCTCTTCACCATCTGTCTTTGAAATCAGTGGCACGTTAGAATGTCAGGTCAGGGAGGTTGAGATCCAGCGGAAAGCCGGAGTACTCAGCTCCATGTATTCTTTTTTATTTATATCGTTGTCACTGCATTTTACATAAATAATTTCGAATAATAAAACAAACTCTTGTGATAAAGGACAAAAAATATTTTGAAAGGATCCTGATAGGTCGAGGATGGACAAGGTGGAGGATTGGGAACATTCTTTAGAAGAATGGCTCTATTGAAGTATTGTTCAAACGGCTAACAAGGCTGAATACTGCAGGCGTAGTGATAGGAAAGAAAAATAGTGAATGGAGGTTAAATGGGAGAACTTTGACAAACACCTAAAATAATTTCCTGTGGCACTATCAGTAGGCCGAGTAGTCTAGGAGGAGTTTGATCACAACTCGACTACGTCTCGCACCGCTCAATAAACTTTATGTTCACATTCACTATCTGGCTAATCACAAATTCACACTCCTCTACTTCTATTCTAACCTTCTCTATTTTTTCTACCCTACTCTATTCTACTCTTCTCTATTCCAATCTATTCTACTCTAAACTATTTTATTCTACTCCTATTCTACTATATTCTATTGTTTTTCACAGCTATCATCGTCATCATCCACCTCTACTTTCGACAAGGGCGCCGCAACTTCGTCTCCGGTACACTTTTCTACTTCTATTCTATCCTTCTCTATTTTTTCTACCCTACTCTATTCTACTCTTCTCTATTCCATTATATTCTACTCTAAACTATTTTATTCTACTCCAATTCTACTATATACTATTGTTTTTTCACAGCAATCATCGTCATCATCCACCTCTACTTTTGACAAGGGCGCCGCAACTTCGTCTCCGGCCCATTCGAAAAAGTCTGGCGGAGGCGGCAGCGGTCCGTTGTCGCAATCGGTGACGGCATCGCCGCAGTCGCCCGTCCCGGTGGCAGCAAAAAAGAAGAGCGGCAAAGTGGCCAGTGACCCGCTGGCGCCCAAGCGCCCCGCCAATCCGTTCTTCCAGTACTGCCAGGAGCAGCGCACCGTCCTGCTCGAGTCGATAGTCAGCAGCGGACAGAAGGAGCCCACCAAGCAGGAGCTCACCAAACAGCTGGCTACCAAGTGGAATTCGCTCACTCCTCCCGACAAGAAGGTCGGTTCTCGAAACTAATTTGACTACCAGACAGTATTATGTAGGGCAGTGGTTCTCAACCTTTTCACCACAGAGGAACACTTGTACCCTTCAAAATTCTTGGCGGACCACATAGATAATATCAATATTTCAGATTAGTTTCGTGGGTAGCTAAAGAGGGATCAATAACCAACAAATTCGCTCACTCCTCCCGACAAGAAGGTTGGTTCTCGAAACGAATTTGATTACCAGACAGTATTATGTAGGGCAGTGGTTCTCAACCTTTTCACCACAGAGGAACACTTATACTCTTCAGAATTCTTGGCGGACCACATAGATAATATCAATATTTCAGATTAGTTTCGTGGGTAGCTAAAGAGGGATCAATAACCAACACATTATTTATCCTCAAATCTGTATCAGAAGGAAAGGACTTCTTTAAGTAATAGAAAAAAACTTTTTGAAATTGTCAAACTCCACTATTTCAATTATGAAAAGATTCCATAACATTAATATTTTTCTACAAATTTGATTAATCTTGAAGTGATTCAATGTAGGACTTAACCAGTGAATGTGAATAATATTCGGCAGACGCATTAATTTACATCTCAAGATCCAAGATTTAAATTTAATATTATTTTATGTCTGCTTTGCGGATTTCATTTATTTATTTATTTAGGGTATGGCTTTAAATAGTGGGGAGACCCGAGTAGGGTTGTTCCACTTCACCAACATAACCAATTATCCCTTGATAGGGAACATGGTGAAAGTTTGTTTTCACTTAGAAAACAGACATCAGCATTTAAAAAAAGTATCTTTTGATTTTATAATTTGATTTTCGGATCTCATGAATACAGTCTTCGAACCACAGGTTGAGAATCACTGGTGTAGGGTAACGTCGAGGTTATTAGATAGAATTATATATTATGAACATTGGGCTGAACCTGAGGTCGTACTGCTGAATGGTTACCTGGATGGAAGCTGGTTTACCTTTAGCTTATACAAAATCCATAATAATAGAACATGTAGAAAATTCTATGACGATTTATTTTTTCAATTGAATATATAAAAAGATCTATAGCAAAAACCTTGGTCTGTACACACATCTAATGAGAGTGTACGTTGCTTTGAAAAAGACAGCTTTTCAAAAGATGAATGAATTCAACTGATTCCATCCTAATAAGAAACTTTTTTTGCAGATATGTAATATATATTGGGTAACTTGTATTTGTATTATTCCAGTTGAAAACGTTATTCTAAATTTCAATTACCACGTATAAATTATACATTTCGTTGAAACATCAACCTTTTGTTTCAAGGGAGGAAATTTATTCTCTTTTTCTTAGAACACGTTTTAAACTTTCTCTCAAATTTATTTTGCAGGTGTACTACGATATGTACGAGAAGTCAAAAGAGAAGTACAATGCAGACATGCACATTTACACTCAGAACAAAGGAAAGCTGTGATACCGAGAAGAAACTTATGTACGATTGAAGGAAAATTACTATTTTTGTATGATACCAAATATTCTGTTCCACTTCAATGACAGTTCAATTGAAATATTGAACATTCTTTTTTGAACCGATTATCTTTGTATTTTTTAGAGATCACTGTATTACTAAAATATTTCAATAACACTTTACCTGTTTTCATTTCTAATAAACCTTTTGTAATTGTATTTTTTTTTAATTTAATTAAATATTCATATTACTTCATATTCACTTTGGAGTAAATAGTAAAAAAAAACGTTGAATTTTTTTCAAAATCAACTGTAAATTTCAAATATTTAAAATTAAATACAGAAATTAATATACTGATGAGTAAAACTATGGTTGAATGGGAACATAAAACGCACTTCAAGATCCCAACCATGATAAATTTTGCCTGATAAAATGGTCAAATAATAATGTAAAAATGTTTAAAAAATATCATGTATATTTTACTGCTCACACAGTGTCTGGTGAGATGTTGTGATATTTAAACATAATGAAAACACTAGGATGTAGTCAAATATCACTGGATTTATTAAACTTTTCGTTTTCAGTACACTGAAGATGGCACAATGATGCTGAAACATGTTTGTCAATTTATTTCATAAATCCAGTGATATTCGACTACATCCTAGTGTTTTTTTTTCCATTATTATGAATATATTTTCAAGAAGCTAAGGAAAGACCACCTATAATATTTTCAAATTATTTATGTTTCAAAAATGTCGGAATAAACCGGTTCTATTTATTTTTAGAATAATCACATAAAAACAATCACTTATCAACAATATTTACAATTAGCCAATGCGCTAATATTATTGAAGAGTTGAAAAGCAAGCAGAACTTGAACAGTGAGTTGACGAATAAAATCAATTTTCTCAACGAGGAATTGGAACAAGTGAAAATTTCGAACAGCTCTTTGGTATCCAACAAAGAAACACTTCTATCACAGATTAAACACCATACGGAAAAACACAAAGGTCTTGAAGAAAGAATATTGTGTCTTCATAAAGATATAGAAACTACAAAAATCAATCTAATGAAGCTCTCAAATCATAAGAAATGGAAATTTCTGACCAAAAGAGGCTTATCTCGAAGTTGGAGGAATCGATCAACTTCAAAAACAAAGAAATAGCTCAGTACAGATCAGGGATCACTGATCTCGAAGAATTGAGAGATGACGTTATTAAAGCATCCGTTAAAAATACATAAATAGATTCTAAGACTACCGTATTTCAATCATTCTTATTTGAACAATACAATGAATATATACATATTATTATGTTTATGTATTTCTATTACTAATAGGCAGAATTTGTATGTATGTAAGGCAGCAATAAGAAAATTAAATGAATATTAAAAACCCCGTAACTAAATTCAATTACTTTATATTCTATAATGTTACTGACTTGATTTTAAACCCGTCTTTACCTGGACACCATCAACATACACTGCAATAATATTTCGATCATCCCCAGTGTAGATGAACTTTTGAATAATCTCGCTGTCAGTCAACGAGTCATTAGCATTGAATGATGAAATCTCTTCTCTCATGTCAATGAAAAGAGCATCGAATCTCTTGCCAACCTCGAAGTTTCCAATCTCCTTTTCCATTCCAAGCGCTGAAACCATGTTGAAACGTTCTATATAGTTATTCCGAATTCATATGAAGGTGCATACAGACTTGCGAACTGCACCGCTCGTGAAATGAATTCGCCTAGTTTGTATGAGAGCGGAGCACCGCAACAATGCTAAATTCGCAAGCGGCGCGCAAGTCTGTACGCACCTTAATGAATATGAGGAGGGACAAACCCTACTCTGAAACCGTATTGTGTTGAGACTATTATTATCACTCAAAAATAGGCGCGCTACTGCTGTTTGATACTTTTTTATTAACCTACGAAATGGGTCCAATAATAATTTTTATGCTCACCCGGTATATTAACTGGTTTGAAGTTAGAATAAGATACTGTCAATGAGCTCACTACTTTCTATTATCTTCTGTTTTTTCTGTGTGCTCTGGCTAGATTAACAAATTATTTATTTTTATTATTATTGTGTTTCTATTACCTTTTTTATAATTTATAACAACCCAATCCATTCATTTATGACATCCTCTTGGAGTTTTATCATTGATGTTTTGTTTGTTTTATTTATCTAGTAGGCTATTTATCTTTGGTAGTTAGAAGTACTCATCTATATTTATTGTAAAATCTCTTTTGCTAATTTCATTTTTATCAGTATAATCTTTCATTAGGTCGTTTTATATAATATTTTTAATGTAACAGTAACTCACGAACGGACTCAGGTCTTCTATGATTTCATATAATGTAGAAAATGAATTTTTTCAAATTGTAAAAAGATGAAATCAATAAATTAAATTGAAAACTACCTTTTGCGGCTCCAGAAGTAGCCATGTAGAATACTTCGTTGTAAGTTAAAGGTGAACTCTCAGAATCTTGGAAGAATGTTACTATTGAAGCATCTATTGCCGATCTCATGCAATTGAGCATTGATGCACTGTAACCACCTGAGACATCTGGAACAGCATAAAAGTCAAATTACAGAGCGATAATTGGCTGATTGCATGAGATCCAATTGAACTAAATGACATCATTTGACGGAATCAATCATTTAACATGATCACAATATCGATTTGTGTCAAATGAGACCATTTTAAGGCGGTTGAGTTCTATTGCTTTTCATGCAATCGGCCGATAGAGATTCGAATAAACGAGCCATAATTTTTATGAGTTTGATAGTCAAAACGCCAATAATTACGCATAAGCCCATAAGAAGAGCCTCCAATTATTTTATTTTCAATTGTATTATTTCTCTTCTTATGTTTAATTTGGAGAAATGCATTTCAATTTCAATTATTAAGAACATTCTATAGGCTAATATTATGTTCAAATCCGATTAACCTTAGAAGTCTAATAAATTTCAAGATTCTGAATCGTATCCTATATTCCTGAATTCAATCTATTTTCTATTCCTATTTATCTATTTTTGTGATTTTCCGACAATAAACCTGTCTTTATTTCTGCAATCCCTTCCCATCTAATCTTGCGAACGTTTCTGAATTTTTCATCGATGTATTTATAGCTAGTCTACAGTACAATATAATTCATATAACTGTAGACAAGGGCCTGTTACATCAACAAGACACGGTATCAAAACTTATAATGAGTTCTAGTGTTACATTACGTATGAAAGACTTGAAGTTGCCTATCAGGAAAATTCGTGTTTGAAACCGTTCACATAACTAAACTTTGAAAAAATTTGAAATCTTGTTGAAATTTAGAAACCGCATGTTTCTATTAACTATTCATAAAATTTCACTCATTTCAATTCTCAAATTTCAATAATATTCCATGTATTAACTAACTTTGTTGTAGATCGATAATAAAAATTATAATTCTCATGTTTGAATAATTTTGTTTCAACTTTGACAAAGAAAAGTTGGAAATAATGGTGATAGAAACAACTTTTGAAAGCTAATGGTTTTTTAAAGAAACCATAAGTTTTTTAGAAAATCAATTTGCTAGAATGTCAATAGAGTTCATTCAAACGTCTTTTAGAAGAGTCTTCGATAAAAACTAATGAAACGATAGGTTTCCACACTAATAGAACAAGGCTTGTTGAGAATACTTTCTACCTGATATTTTCGTATGTGAAGTTATTCTACTGCGTACTTATCTTTTGGAATAAATATAAATTATTCTATCTTAATTATTGGTGCTATGAAAGCAACTATAAACTATAGTCAAGAAGGAATTTTATATAAAAGCAGTTGCATTCACCTGTTCCTAGGCCGACATTCACGTTATGCTTCTGAAGTCTTCGTACTTTGCAGATTCCACTTTTTAGGCTCACATTCGAATTTGGGCAATGAACGACAGTGCATCCTCTTTCTCGAATCAATTCCAGCTCAGAATCGCTCAAATATATGCCATGTGCAAGCAAAGTCTGTAAAAACGATAAATCATTCTGTTTTACATCACTCTAGAAATAGATAATACAGAGATTTTCTGTGCTCTAGCTCAAAATCGCTCCAATATATGCCAAATAAAAGCAGTCTATGAAAAATCCATATTATATCACTACCAGGCCGGGTTTGTCAAGTCTTCAACGTGAGTTTGGCTCAAGCAAGGATTGGTAATAAATTAATAATGTTATTTATATGAACCTTTCCAATCCAGAGAACAGTGAATATTCTTTATAAGGTAGTTTCAATTAAGCTTGATCCGAATTCAGGTTTCATGGAAAGGCCTCCTGAGGTTTATCCTAGGAACATATTGTGAAAATAATGTTTGATAGACTTTATCGAATAAAATTTTCATAGGCTAGATAAGTTCATTTTTTTTAAGTAATATAATTAGTAAGAGAAAAAAGTATTGTACTTGAGAATCAGGTAGATCCTTATTATACAAACTCGATTTATAATTTATATTATAAACAAAATATAAAATTTACGTACCCGATTTGTTAGGAGACCCGCCTGGTCATAAACATCAGTGTAATTTTTCCCATGAAAAAGTTCCTTTACAAATTCTACTTCACTCGTATTCTCGGAAATATGTGTCTGAAAATAATTATTGAGATCATAAATCAACATCTCTATAGTTGAGATTCAATATCCAATATTAATAAATTATTACAGTGAACTTTCAGGTCTGAAAATCAATTAGAAATTTCCTGACTAGTTTCCAATGTGTTTTCAGCCTGGTAAAATAATTATCTCATTTTGTTTTCATTCGAGTATTTACATGGGGAATTTTGTGGTGTGAATTTTCCGAAATACAATAAATGAAAATCATTCAAAGTAAATTATGGTTTCAAACTATGTAGGTACTTACTATTCAGTATATTCACAACAGTTGAAAAGGAGATTGGGGGCCTGTACCATTTCAATTTTCTTTGTTTCCATACTGAACTCTTCAATAATTCTATAGTATTTTATTCTATAATTGACAAACCTATTGGATGAGTCACATTACATTATACTAACAAATAAGCCTTGCAATGTAAGATATCAACTTACTTGTATATGAAGTGAATTTGCCTCTGCCAATTTGGAAAGCCCAGTCATCAATTTGGAATCACAGGTTACTGCAAACCTTGGCGTTATTATTGGCTTCACCAATGAATTCTAAAAACAAATTTTCTATTCACAATACAGTTTTACCTATTAACATGTTAAAATAGTACACCAACCGAATTTACAAAAGAAGTCATGAGGAATCTAATAAGAAACATTTTAGAATTGAGATTATTGTTCACATAAGAGATTCCAACAAATTAGACTGCAATCTTCTATCTTCTATCTATCTACATTAATAAAAGAGAGTTGGTGTCTGTACGCTCGCTTATAACTCGAGAACGGCTGAACCGATTTAGATGATTTTGGATTAGTTTGAATTGTTACAGCACTGGTTAACATAATATGTATTAAAACATAAGAAAATCCCTTTATAATTAATAAATAACTAGTACAATAATGACCTAACCTATCAAAAGTTTTACGGACCTGTTTTGAACTTGCCGGCTACCGAAGAACGGAAAGATGATCGTGATTCAAGAGCAGAAAAATTAGCAATATTATCTCAAGTCTTAGTAGCTCAGTGGACAGCGCTTCGGTCTTCCAACCAGTAGGTTGGGGGTTCAATTCCCGCTCCGAACCATTTCTTTTTGCACTAGGTTTTCTGCTCTAATTATTTTTTACGCTAGAATCATCAATTAAGAATGAGTTGTCGTTCGTATAATACATGTTCTATCGTTTGAAATGATAAAATTGAAGAATAAACGGGAAAAAATAAATTAAAAAAAAAAAAAAATTGGTGGGAAGAGGGGGGTGACATTTGATGGGAAAGAGGGGGTTGACATGAAGAGGGATATGTTGGGGTGACATTTGTGGAGGGGAATGAACGGGGGGCATTTGGGGGGGGGGGAAGAGTGCGATACGAAGTTCGCCGGGACAGCTTGTTGCTATATAAAAGGTACTTGAATGTACAAGTATAGCGGTACAAAATTTCAAGCTGAAGAAATTTTAATCAACAAAAAATATATTAATCATTTTTTGAATTTCAGAATGCATTTGGAACCTATGGAAGCATCGATCTATTTGACATGACTGAAAACTCACTTTCCAGAGAGATTTCTTTCTGAAATAATTATGAAATATTGAAATATTTTTAAAACTATTTCTTCTATTCAGAAACCAAGAAAGCAATGATAGATTATGAAAAAGAATCTCACGCACCTTCAATTCCAAAACTCCATCGATGAACTTCTTAGTTTCTTCGAGAGATTCCTCCAGGCTTTCGCTGTAATTTTCTGGGCATCCAAAATTCATGTTGACCTTGCCAATAAAAGCCCTCTGCCCGGCTGAGGCTACTGCTTTTGCCAATTCCAAAGTACTTTCCCGATGGATTGTACCAAAATAGCAAGCAGTTGTTGTACCACAACTCAGCATTTTCTCCTGCGAAAGAACAAAAATCGTATACGCTGGTTCAAATTACTCAAATTATTAAAGTAGTTACTACTTAATATTGTGATACCGGTACACCCATCTCAGAATGAATGTGCTATGTTAAATGACAAAGATTCACAACATCAAAGTTGAGCTGAAACAATAGTGTCATAAAACATTAAAAATTATGATTTACCTAATTCAGATTTAGATAAGAGACGGCGCCTACCACTCCTGTCTAAATACAATTTATTAGCTTCAAAATCGCTTTCCGGTGGTTCGGAACCCACCCAAACCTGTAGGTCCATTCATCATCCTTCCCATTATTTGAAATTTCCGAACTTTGATTGTTGCAGAAACGGTAGATTTTGAATATTATTTCTACATTTCTACATCGTCCGCTAATCCATATCAAATAGCTACATGCAGTGAGAAGTAGTCGTAACTTAATGTGAAAAAAACACTAGGCTATGACTGTTTTCACAAATACAGTTCTGGATGGGCTGAATAGATTTTCTATTGGTTTCATAAGAAATATACAAGTAGAATATAAAAACAGTACCTACAGTGGAATTTATTCATTTTTCAGGTTACTGGGTTTCTATTTGAATGAAATAAATATCAGAGAACTGCAGTAATTACAGAAGTAACAGTAGCTTTAATTTGATTATTAAAAGATGAGAATAAAAATTCGGAATGAATTCGGAGAATGAATTAAAAGTTGGGAAGGTCGTATAGAAGACTTTCAAATATAAAAAAAATATTCAAAGTCGAAAGGAACATGAACAGTTTGTTTGTTCAAATCGAAAAATGGTCAATTATCTAGTCGAACCTACTAATTGTCAAATATATAGAATTAACCGTTTACTGACTGTATGCTCTGTCTGAACTTATTCAAATTAGGTCCAGGCCTATACTAACAACTATGATTCTCATGAATATTATACTTAGCGGCGCAGACCTGAAGTGGTCAGCCCTAGAACGGTAGTAGCAGCCACAATGTTTCTTATTCAATGTGAGCGATTGGCTAGTAGCACAAATACAACTTAAAAATATACTAAATATTTATCAAATACATTTTTAAATAATTTATGAATACATTTAAAATATACTGGATATTCTATAATGTACTCATGTGTTAATTTTTGTGAATAAAATTGATTTGAATATTAATATTAGTTACTATATTAAATCGACACTGTCCACAATTTCCCAAGAATTTTTCTTCAATAATTATTAGTTAAATAGATTCTAAATTGATATTAAATTGAAAACTTTCCTCTACTTGATAGGTATTCTTTTTCTATCAATATGAGTTGGTTAATATTATATTTAGATAAAATACCGGCGCAATAACAAAGCGAAGCATACAAAAATCGTTTAGCCAGGATAAATCTTAGAAGAACATTTTTCTAGCCTGGAAGATGTAGATCGATCGTTTTACATATTGAATTACAGGTAACTTATATTCAAATATTGATCGTTGTCATTAATTATATTATTAAGCATTCAACAGAGATCTAAAGATTACGGAAAAGACTTCTTAAGCTCTTCTAATAGACAACTCTGATAAACTTTGGAATTTTCAAGATTAGGACAATATTATTGAAATAAATTTTCGAATTGAGGAAGAACTCAAAATACTTTACCACCACACTTTTGTAGACATATTTAGCATGATTGACATCGCTATACTTCTGCTCACAGGGATAAGTGTACTTCTGCAGCCATTCCAATAGCGGCATGTCATATCCCAGACCCGCGTTGGGAAACTGAGGAGCATGTACGTGCAGATCTATAAAACCCGGACAGAGGAACTGCCCTGATTGCAGTTCTACTTTTTCCCATTCCACTTCTGGAAACTTCTGTTTTATACAAGCAATGTCGCCGGGAGATTTTTCAGCAGCTACAATCTGAAAAATGAATTAAAAAACTTGAAAGATTTCATGAAAATTTTTCAATAATTCTATTAGAGAGTGAAAATTATTGGTTATTAGTCCAAGAGATTAGTTTTAATAAAATTACAGTATTCGAAATAATAATAATTCTATCAATTAAGCAACTGTATAAAAACCAGAGAGATTTTTTCAAGAAACTGTTCCGGATTGATAAGCTATCAAAAATCCTCAGTTTTCTTCTAAAAGAGAATCGGTTTAGTCTTATTTTTTAAATTTAATAAAGTAAATAAAGTCGACAAAATAAATTAATTCTATTGAGGATACATCATTTTATTGTGTTGAGTCACAATATTAATAAAATTACATTGACTCTTTGCACATTTACTCACATAACCGATTTTAATATTATACTCAGAGGGGCTTGATTAATTAGTGTAGGTCATATTTAAATGTGTATCTGTATTGGTGTATATTTGTGTATATATGTGCATTTTGTCCATTATTGTTTTGTAACTTCAGGGCAAATAAATTTGATTTGATTTGACTTGATTTGATTTCTTCACTTGATCAAACATAGACACTAATGTAACTTAAAATTTTAAAATATTACTTTAATATTTATAAGTACTTTACTAGTGGAATATTTTTCTATTACTTTAATAGTACTCTCCACATTTTTAGTTACATTAGTGTCTATACGTTTCTAGTCTTTTTATATGGTCCATTCAGTCTAGCTTTTTTAAATAGTTGAAACGTGTAACACTCAACAACCACTATATTAGAAATGAGAACAATTTACTACATTTTTCAAACTAGAGATATTTTGGAAACAAATCAATCTGGATGATAAAGTTGGGATGGATGAAGCTGAAACAATTTTATATTAAACTTTTAAAATGAAAAGTAGTGATTTCCAATCAGCATTATTATGTTTCAGTACTAACATACCAACATACAAACAATGAAGTTCACTAAGAAAAAGATAATTTTAATATATTCAACTGAATAAAGGATTGCAGAACATTTTTTTCAACACATGGAATTTTTCGAAGAAGTGGAGAAAAATTGCCACAACAAAAATTCAACAAGATTTAGCCTAGGTCAACTTACACAAAAGAAAACCTTTGATACCCTCCTCCAAAGAACATTGTACCCTACATCCTTTCGAAATTACTTCCGTATCGCAAACATATCCGGATTAAAAGCTATTTAATATGCATTTATGCTGATCAGAGATAATTAAAGATACCAGAGATGTCAAGATGAGTGTACTATGACTTAATTATGAAGATGTCAGTCAAATTCAATGCTGAAAAACATTTTTCAGCTTCCATCTCAAGGATTTACATTCGCACATTGTTGAATCTAGTACTAAACGCAACACATCTTCTGCATCACTATTACAGTCCACAAAATAAAGTGACAATTCAACAGCGATTGGTAAGTGATAAAATGTAGTTAAAACAAAATGAGGAATATTGTGTTGTATATCCATTCTTTTTTCTACTGATAAAATTGAACTGACATAAAAACCTTAAAGTAGAAAACGACTTACATCATAGTGACGATCGTTTCATCCTGGTTTTGGACTTCTTCAGACTGAAAAACAGTTGACTCTCCACCTCCAACAAAAATCAGTTGAGAGTCAATTGTTCCTCAGTCTGAAGAAGTCGAACAAAAGGACGAAACAACTGTCACTATGATGCAAGTCAAGTTGTTCTCTACTTAAGTTTTTTAAAGTCAGTGTAAAAGAGGAATTTTTTTCTATGTAATATTTTATTTTAGCTCGTTGTTCTATCCATAAAAAAATAGGTTATGATCGCATTAAACGAGATCATTACAATCCTATAAATGGAAAATCTTTAGTTTCATGGAAACTTCATACACATAACTTTGTTACAATTTATTACAATCCGAAAAGTTTCAACAAAATATAAAATGGCCACCTACAGAAAATAACATTCAAATAAGATAGAACTGTGAAGGGTTGAAAAACATGTCTAATTATTTATTATATATTATTAGTGAAAACTGAGATATAATAGCAAATAATTGATTTTGACATTGCCTGTATCAAGCAATATTCATAGCAAAATTTAATAAAGGAATGGGAGATTATGTTGTAGCAAAACATTTCGACTAATTATCGATGGAAGCTGGTTTATTATTTTCTGTCTTATTCTATCTCAAGTCAATATACAGCAAACAAATGAAGGAGATGCATTGAGAGAGCGATCTAGCAGTATAAATGTGTATTTTATAGGAGGTAGCCTACCAGACTTTTGCACAGGAGTACCTAATCTTAAGAATTCAAATTTTAATCGATAGGATAGTATCTAATACCGCTTTCTAAAATATCAACAATGGAAACCGAAGGAACAATACATTACATGCCCAAGAGGCAAACCGATGTTAAAATGCAACACTACAATGCAACAAATGACAGGTGTGGTCTAGAGCTGATTTTCCTTAAATATACTGTTCCCATGATCCTCAATTTTTTTAATTTAATCTTTTTAATAAGGATATCACTTTTATGAAAATTGTAATTATGAATAAATGAAAAACCACAGAAGATAATTCTAGTACTTACCCTTTGTTATAAGGATTTATTTGACAAAGAATAGGTCAGTGTTGTAGAAGTACTGTATAGTTTCTTGTAGACTGTTAATATTTTTATAAAATCAATAGCATTGTATAATACATAACTAGTAAAATACAATTCAGGTGTTAGTATACCGTACATATAATTTGAAATCATGTTGAATAAGCCAAATAAAATTGAGAAATACTTACTACACCATTTAGTACTGCAAGAATTCCTTTCTCAATGGTTATTTGTACTGGTTCTAGGGAGTGCGCATAGGTTCCAATGAATATGAGACCTTTTCCCTGTAAAAAGAGAGGCGTTAGAGCTAATTACATAGTTTTATACATGGTTGGATTTAATATTATAAAACAGGACATTTTTTCATTTTCATTAAAAGAGATTTCGATCAATAAAATGAACAGTAATTTGTCGATTGAACTTATTATTAGGCCTTCATTTTTAGCAAAACTGTGACTTGGAAAATGTTTGAATTTGAAAAAAACACAAAAAATGAAAATTCACTTCAAATAGGTACCGTACTCTCAGCTACTGGCTTGATTGATGCTAGTATACCGTAGCACGTAGGTACCGTATTGAATTGTGATAAAACATTAAAGAATGCCAAAGGAATTGAATCTTTGAAGTAAAATACAGAACAATAATTTAGGCTACCGTACCATATAACTTAGACCCTATACTCACCGGTAGCTGTTCAGCCTTAGAAGAAAACATTTCTTTGCGAAATGAAAACAATTATTCTACTACAGTACATCCATATATTATGACAATACCGTACTTAACTATAGCGCAAAGTTTTTTATTTCAGTGAATGTCTTAAAAAAAGTATCCGCAGGAGAGGTTTAAATCTCGGTGATCCGGTTATAATGTACTGTATAATATTGAAATTGAAACTGTGAAGATTAGGCAGTTGACGATAGATAACCTAGAGAAATTCACAGAGCATGTTGTAAATGGTTATGCAGTACAGTTGTTATTGATAAAGAACTTTTAACAGTTATGGGCTACTCTGTCGAATGGTGTAGGACTATTAAGCTATTATTTCATTACAATCAAACTAATTGAACAAAAATAAACTGTCAAATTAGACAAGAGAAGAGAAGAGAACCGATAACCGATTCAAAATCGTAATTCCGTAATCAACAGGTTTCCATTCCACGCTCACGCTATTAACAAGAACAGCTGATTTCTAGATAGTAGATAACAGCCAATCAAAAGTCGAAGGTGACCGCCATTTGTAAACTAACATCAAACGCGCGAATCTTCAATCTCAAATCTATGTAATCTGATCAGACAACTGAAATGATTCATTTGAATAATTATTTTGATGGCATTATTAGTCTGGGGCACTTTAAGATGGAATCCAACTTTTTAAACTTATTGAAAACCCCTATTAAAAAGATGATATATTGGGAAAAAACTATCAAAGTTTGGGAAACGTTGTTATTACTGTTCTACTTATTGCGCTCTATTTTCCTTTTTGTACTGTATATTTTGGTTTTGCGTAGATGTATTTTGTTTTTGTATAGTACTATTATATAGTACACTTTGCTTCACTGTGTTGTTTTACATTTCATAGTCAACAAAAAATCTTTCCTCAAATATTAAGAATTAAATTGCAATATCATCTAGTCAAAAACATATTGCTCTCAAACACATTTTACAATTCAGTTATAATATAGTAATAATTATAAAGTGTATATTGTTGTAGGGCATGAACATGATAGTAAATAAAACTGGGTGTCTTGCATTTCAATCAATGTTATTATTATTCGAAAGTACTTGACAATATTAAATTAAACGCTGGATTCATTGAGGATAAAAAGAGAGAAAGACTCCCGGGTTGTCTAAAAATAATATTGGATTTTAGCACAGTATAAAATACTAATGCTATATAACCACAAAGAACAGATTAGTAACAGATTAGCCATATTAGAGAGTATAGCTATACTAGCTATAGCTATAGCTATACTCTCTAATATGGCTAATCTGTTGTTCTTTGGTTATATAGCATTAGTATTTTATACTGTGAGAGAGTATAGCTATACTCTCTAATATGGCTAATCTGTTACTAATCTGCTCTCTGTGGTTATATAGCATTAGTATTTTATACTGTGCTAAAATCCAATATTATTTTTTTTTAAATATTATTTATTTTTATGAACATGATAGTAAATAAAACTGGGTGTCTTGCATTTCAATCAATGTTATTATTATTCGAAAGTACTTGACAATATTAAATTAAACGCTGGATTCATTGAGGATAAAAAGAGAGAAAGACTCCCGGGTTGTCTAAAAATAATATTGGATTTTAGCACAGTATAAAATACTAATGCTATATAACTACAGAGAACAGATTAGTAACAGATTAGCCATATTAGAGAGTATAGCTATACTAGCTATAGCTATAGCTATACTCTCTAATATGGCTAATCTGTTACTAATCTGTTCTTTGTGGTTATATAGCATTAGTATTTTATACTGTGAGAGAGTATAGCTATACTCTCTAATATGGCTAATCTGTTACTAATCTGCTCTCTGTGGTTATATAGCATTAGTATTTTATACTGTGCTAAAATCCAATATTATTTTTAGACAACCCGGGAGTCTTTCTCTCTTTTTATCCTCAATGAATCCAGCGTTTAATTTATTATTGTCAAGTACTTTCGAATAATAACTTTGATTGAAATGCAAGACATACAGTTTTATTTACTATCATGTTCATGCCCTACAACAATATGCACTTTATAATTACTTGAAAATGTTGATGTAGGACAAAGCAGGACAAATATCTGATGAGGCTGTTTATTCAAGTGTTAGTATTCTACTGAACAAAACCATTATGAGAATAACAAAGGATGGTTGTAACAACAATCGGTACAAGACAAACACATCTATGTATTATAGGCTTACAGACTAATATCTGATACGGATCTACCGATTCCTTGTAACTGAAATATCAATTATTGCTCTCTGAAAATTTTGTGAATACCAAACTGTACTGGTATAAGTTATTGTCTCTATAGCCACTTCAAAAAGTTTAATCATTCATAGAGGAGGTACGTATAATCATTTTTAAACATAAATGAACTACTAACACATGTTAGTAAATTTCTCTAATAAATCCAGTGATATTTGATAGCATGCAAGTGTTTTCATCATAAATTAACTATATTTTTTAGATTGTATTCATAAGCATATAAATACTTATTTGCAGAGAACAGAGAGTATGGCTAATATCCTAAACACCACTCACGCAGAACAACCCCGAAGTACTGAGAAACCAAAAAAAAATATTAATTTGAAATTCGCGTTAATTCTATTGTTTAGAAGATAAGGGAACTGGACACATTTTTTTTTACATGTATATAATATAATTGAATCATTCAGTAGGCAGTCTCACACCAATTAATATTTCAATAATACAAATAATAAAATTATAACAAGTCTAATAAAACAGTAGATTTTTGAAAATTGAATTACAGTACGGTTTGACCTATATCTCAGTAATATTTAATTTTTCATTTCAAGATCAAGACATTTTTTTTAAAGAAGCTAAATACTTTTAAAAAATTTGCAGGTTCTAATACTAATGGAATTGTACTATCCCCTCACAAAAAAAGCTTGATAAAGCAAAGCTATGTGGAACACATAATTTCAGAATTATAAAATCTTCTATAACTTCCGTTTTTACTCAAATTTTCTTTATCGTTACAGTAATATTTACAGTACCATCATAATCATTACAGTAATAGGATAGAAATATGAATAAATAATACGTAAATATTTACTGATACTTTCTTTTGAAATTAAGCAGATGTAATATTCATAATTAGAAAAGACATCACAGTTAAAAGCCCTCCAAATTCATCATAATAACACAGTAATATTTTAAAGGGTCAAATTATTATTCAATTATTATCTTATTATCAAGCTAAAAAATGGAAAATTTCATTTTTTTATTCCAGTAGGAATTTTAGGTTTCGATAATATTTTAAACCACACTCCTGCAAAGTCCAACTGCTTTTTAATACAGTATACATTTTGAACGTTGAGTAGCTTACTTCAATAATGTAATTCTGAGTGGTTTTTGTGAGGAATAATTTGATGTTCTTTAGACAGAAGAGAGTACCGCAAAACAATAAATGTTAATAATTTCCTACCTGTCATTAGGAAATGAATTACTTAACGACATTTGAGCATGCAGTTATTCAAATTATAATCACATATTGACTGCTGCAATTTTGCAGTTCAGAAATCCCAGCAGAAAAATTGATAAGAATGAATAATTGTTGGGAGAATTCATCAATGTTACACAAAATAATTTTGGCTATGGAATAATTAAAACAGGATGGAGGGAAGTGGAAGTAGATATTATAAACACCTTAGTCAAGTATCTGATTTCAATACATTAGCGTAGTGTTAGTGCTGCAATGTAGGTGAGAATAACATCCATCATAATATTTTTTATCATCTATTAAAAATTACTTGTGAAAGGGAACTTTTTAAGATATGTAACCTTCAACAGTGAATACTGAAGCATCTAGCTAGTTATATAAGTATAAAAACATTATATAGTTTTTAAAGTGAATAATTTATATACTTTTGTTGGATTGTGTGAATGTGATCTTGGTCAGTAAATAACTAATTTCCACATAAAGTATTTTTTTCAGAAAGTTTGACAAATTTACAAAATTAAACGAAAATTATTCTATTGGTATTCACTATGATACGCAACTCATTTGCGGCACATTATGGTAGCACATAGAGAATTTTCGTTTGAATGTTATCGTCATGCTATTGAATACAAGCTATTGATTAGCATATCGATGTGTGTAATTTTTTCTACCTACCTACATCAGAGTTGAATACACAATTATTGAATAGACTATTCGGATCAATATCTACAGTTGAATAAACGGCTTGAGAGTATCGAGAATAGCTGAAAAAGAGACAATGCGTTCATAGGTAATCAATTTTAATTCGGATAGTCAAGAGATTGTCAAAAGGTACTCCTGTACTACCCAATTCAAGATTGATTAATAAGGGAGTCAGGAAGACGATAAAATACTGAATTTGTGGGCAGTAAGTGTGTAAGCGACTTTCGGCAAATTATTAAGTGAAGCCGAATTCCTGGTAGTTATGAATACTGATAACATTGTTTGAAATGAGACTCATCAATTGTGCGCCCCATGTGATAACAATAGTCTTGCCTAAATTTTCAATTCTCTACGCATTTCACAGCGGGGGAACATTTCACTGAGCAAATATGCGTCAGCCAAAAATGAGCTCAACTTGAAACTCAGTCAACATGTTCCACCTAGTGCATCTGCTCATTATTTTCATCACAGTTTAAAAATGAAATTCCACTAGACTTGGATTTGCATTTCATTGAAAGCGTTTTGTTCATTAGATTAAAAATTACAGTTTAGTGAATGATAGAACCAACAATGGAAAATCGCAGTGAAGATATTAATAGTATCTTAGTGTATGATTATCGCAACTTTCTATTGGAGCTGAGTCTAATTTTTCTAAAAAGTAAAATGTGTTTCAGCAAGTGCCGTTGAATTTTTTTGGAGTGAAGTTATGAAGTACGCTACCAGTTTCATATCATCATTTAGTCGTTGAAAAGAGGGGTACCGCTACCTTAACTAATGGATTTGTATTCTGCTACAAGGTAATAATAATGTAATTTTTAATAGCTCAACAGATTAAAATCAATAATAAACCTCATTTAATATAGTGAAGGTGAAGCATGTTCTCATAAAACTATACTCATACTAATACAGAACCAGTACCACTATCTGCAGTCAAATTCCAGGAAGTGTTGTATATCTTTACTTTTACTGTTTAACAGCGATTTATTATTGTTATGTAACCCAAGCCAAAACAATAATCACAGATCTTGGTTATTCAAAATTCTGTTATGAGACCAAAAATAAGATCAAGCCCTATGACCTCTTCCCTTGGCCTCTACTAAGAAAGTTTTAAGTGCAGATCTAATATTTTCCGCACTCGATTGGCCTAAAGCTCATACTTCTTTTACCTAAACGGTGGGCTCTATCAATGTCTGCCGAGATTATTTCAACTGCATAACACTACATATAAATTCAATAACGATGATTTCAGTTTTATTCCAGCTCTCACTATTTAGTTCTTCGACATTATAGAAAATGATATTTGAACGACGACTTCGATTTTCTAAACTATAAATCATCAATTTCTTTAAGACTACATTTTTCGACTCT
Source organism: Laodelphax striatellus (assembly GCA_017141395.1). NCBI lineage: Eukaryota > Metazoa > Arthropoda > Insecta > Hemiptera > Delphacidae > Laodelphax > Laodelphax striatellus. Next base: position 13,034,308 of record CM029538.1, on the reverse strand, counting down.
AACATACTTTTTCCGAAGCATTGTCCAGACCCAGCTTAACCGTTGACACTTGGTTTTTTTTAATGTATCTGAAGAACTTTTCAGAGAGTTTGTTGAATCTAAAATGTTTTTTCCATCGCCTCAAGTTTATTCCAAATATCTTCCATTTTCAACTCTTGACCATCAGGCCCAGGATTCGGTTCGATGCAGTAGCACTAGTATCACACTGGGCACAACACATGTTATTTACAAATTGACAATTTACTATATTCAATTGACCGGTCCTGCCAAATTTATAAGCCGGCCGGCATTGAACAGACCGATTCTTGCTCTAAAGATAACAATAATCTCCAATCATCGCATCTGCTTTGCTCGGCTTCTCGAGCGCAACTAATCATAATAACCATCTTATTATTATTCTTTCCAAAAATAAGCTACATGAAGATCAGTTCACCAGGCGTTTCTGGGTAGTGAGGAGCTTCAAATCGATCGATGCAGCTAGTATTACAGTTTAATAATTTGATCAGTAAGTGTATGTTATGTTTTTACATTTTTAATCCAAAGCTGGATTTTTGAAAGAAACTCTTCCGTGATTTTCTGCTCGAACTCATCCCAAACCCCTCATAACATCTAGGCAATAATAATAATAATAATTGATTAATCAAAAAACAAGTAGAGCAATAAAATACAAGCCTGCTACTCCTCGGGATTTCGATACAGAGTAAATATAGCTGGATGATAATAATTGTAGCCTACGCAAAAACCGTCCTATTAGAAAATTTTAATGATTATCATTATAAATCTGAGTGAATTTATTTTTGGTATGTGAAATACATTTTAATGATAATCATTTAAATGATAATCATCTATTGTAAACTCAAATCTGAGTGAATTAACTTTTGGTATGTGAAATACATTTATGTTGCTATATGTAGTCATTCATTCAAGTTGAAAGTTCATTACCTACTCTGAAATGATTTCAATGTTTCTCGTTGAAACTAGACATCACGTTCTATAAATCTAATTTATAGTCAGCATTTAACGAAATAGTGTCCTTGAACGTAGGTAGTGACGATAGTTATTTTAAATAACAAAAATTAATGTGATACTCTACTGCCTTTTGCCGCTTACGAAGCTTCAACCTTTGTTTATAAACAATAGGGTACAGACACCACAATTGATTCGCAATAAACAAAACATTGATACAATAAAACTTCATTCATTCAGAGAAAACTCAAAAAAGTTTATCATGTTGTTTGAGTGTTTTGTTGAAAGCATTGATATTTTGTTGAGAAATACTGCCGTTTTGTTTTAATCCTATAGGGCTACAAATCTCAGTAACAGTACTATTAAAAGTTGCAGTTTTAGGGAATTTGTTTTTGAAATTTGAAATTCAATACCGTACCGGTAATAAAATTACAATAGCCTACTGTAATCATTGATGAAAGAATCTTATCTCATAATATCCGTTTCCGATAATGTTCGGGGATCTTCCTCTCTAGGAAAGATATAAATAGACCTATTATGAAATATTTCATATCAAACATAAATCCCAATATCTTAGCAATTCTAGTAAAATCAGTTAAATCACGGTAATAGTTTCTTCTATAGGCTCTAGGACTGACAATAATTTGCTTGATATAGATTGACGAATTAATTAGAGAAACTAATAATTATAAGAACGGACTTTATTTTAGGGTATTATGCACTTTTGTTGAACCCTAATTTATAGGAAGTAAAGCATGTAATTTATGAGTTTCAAAATCGCTTCCCGGTGGTTCGGAACCCACCTAAAGCTGTAGGTCCATTCATTTCTCATCATCATCCTTCCAATTACCCACGCACAAGCCTAGAGCTTTTTTTTTACGTGATTTTTCGAAGAAAAATCAAACGTTCCAACAATAACGTACGCACTAAATTAATAAATAACAAAGACCCCAAGAAACATTTTCTTCGCGTGGTACAAAAATACTCAAGCATTGAAAGCATTGGAATAATTTCCTCTATCTTGAATCCCAGTGCTTTTATCAGCATAAAATATTATGAAGTTGACACTTGTTTCCATTTGTAGCTGAAGAAAAAACCAATAATTGATGTACATTTGTCTCTTCCATTAGATATCGACTGCCAGCAAGTGTAAAACTTATTGCAATTCACTTTTCCTTATTCCGTTGTGTGATCAATTTTACTGTCAGTTTATATGATTTACAACGTCTTACATTCTCAGTTCTCGTCAAGATTTCCCTACCTGTGTTTAGAATTCACTTTTCCTTGACATTAAATGTGCTATTTTGTTGCTGTACAGTTATTCTTATCTACAGTACAGTTGTAAATAAGTTATTTTTAGTTGTTCGAGAAAAAAGTAATTTGTATTCGATTAGCTAATGCCTGAGATTAAAAAGAGGAAAACCAGAACCATTTTGTGAATGTTACCCAGGAAAAGGTTTTACCCAATGTATTATTGTAGCCTACATTCTCCTGCAAATTCAATTGCAAAAATAAATCATGTACCGGTAGGCCTACAATAAAATATAGGCCAAGTAAATTATACCTTATAAGATTGTAGAGGGGAAAATTCATCAATAATATACTATTATAATAATAGAACTTGTATGAGAGAAATTTCTATCTTAAATTAAAGAAAAACTAAGTTAGTATTTTGTCAAACCACTTGAATTTTATTCATCAGATAAGGCAGCATGGTTACATGGCAACATCCTCAGTTGCCATCGAATTGTCATAATAATTAAATAAAAAAGTGGATGAATTTTTTTTATCGTATGGCTTTTAGTGGATGGATAATTTTTCCAGCAATGATGGATGAAGCTACATCACCCCAAGCACAATAAAATTTCAATTCATCGGATTTTTATAAGATTTAATTATGCATCTCCAATAAACAATTCAACAAAATTATTATTAAGTATTTTCCACTTTGAAAAATTATTGTTGTACAACATGGCACATTGTCACCTATGGAGTGAAATTGCATAGTTGAATTTATTACAACCAATACTTATTCATTAAAGGAGATAAGCCTTAAGATAACACTTAATAAAGCTTAAAATTTTAAAGCTTTTCATTAGCTCAATGCTTCCTAAACCACTTCCTCAGATAGCGTATAGGAGTCAGTTTTATGCAACGTATTGGGATCCTTTTTTTTCATAGGAAGTAATAAAAACTAACACAGAGACTGCACTCACTTCAAATAAGAGACCAATAATGAACCGGAATTTCATCTCAGGAAGTGCAAACCATTGTATCCAGAGAACTTTTTGGAATTGGATCTAGAAAATGGTAAACGAAATTACATCATCTTTTTCACAAACATTTATATGGATAAAAGCCAGATAAATCATGCGCTGTTGGGCTGCCTTGACCAAGCAGACGATATCTACTCATGGAAATAGGACACATTGTTATTCATGCTGTCAAATCCACAAGAGAACAATCATGGGCAAGGATAGAACAATTTCACATTCAATGCATGAAAACATACTATCCCTCATCTTTATACAATATGATGTTCTGGAAAAACAACTAAATTTCCTCTTCATAACCGACCACTTTGTTACAAAAATAAAAGTCATTCAAACTCAATAATATGCTACATGTATAATCCATTATCAATGCTATTTATCAAATAATTTAATTAATACATTCTTCATATTGATTATCTAGAATCTCTTATCAACTATGAATTATGATATTCGAGCTCAATATGCTACATATACCCAATCGGTAATCAATTTATTCAAAATAATTAATTAATACATAATTCTTAAAGTTTATTACTCACTTGACAACTGCAGTGTCTAGTTATATCTATCAATCCTTCAGCTATTATTTTAATGTTTTCATGCCTCAAGATGTATCCCATGAGTTTATCGTCAGTGATTTTGGTGATATTTTTGTGTTTTGGAATATTCTAAATCAGAAGAACTTTCAAAATGTATATTTCAGTGGATTGTCATCATTCTTTTAGTTATATTAAGAAACATTAAAACTTAAAAAATTAATAGTCAATACATTTCTTTATTTGTTCTGTTTCGCAAAATGTTCGTTTGCTCTTTCACAAAACTCAATTTGATGGTCAAATTTGTGAGATTTTCTACAGTATTTGTTTCTCACAACCATTTTCCTACTTTGAAATTGAGTGAAATCGTGTTTAAAAACTGAATAGAACCCGGCAATTGAAAGGAAAACTGAGAAAAAACTCATGAAAAAATCTCTTTTACTTCACAGACTTACGCCTCTCAACGTCTCCGGAGAAAATGATAGGAGTTTGAGAATAAATTCCCTCTGTTTGTGACGATATTATTTGAATGATGATATTAGATATTCATTTTGAATATTATTTTATCACAATTATGTATACTGTAGATAGATAGAAAGATAGATAATGACTTATTTTTTCACTTATCCATCTATCAACAGTATACCTAATTATTGTGATGAAATAATATTAAAAATGAATACCTAATATCAATAGAATAATATCGTCATTGTACTGTGTAATAGTATAATAGGTATACTCAAAGACGATAGAAAACTATTAGTATTAACTATTATAATATTAACTATAAGTATTCTAATTGTCTCTGGTATAATGTACTGGGCAGAGAGGGGATATTTGATCTCTCAGCTAAGATTTTGATAATAATACACTGAAGCTAAATAAAATTTACCACTACAAAGCTTTCCCCTTCAGAGAATTTTCAACTTTCAAAAAAGTTTATTTGTGTTTTCTAGAGTAGCCCACAGCACGTGATTGCTAATGATTGGCGCGCGCTAGGTAATCGGTGAACCTGAAAAATGATTTAATTAAATCATTTAAAGCAGAAACAATCGATCGGTCACGTTCTGAGCGATTTATCGCTACTTCCGAAGAGTCTTTGATTGAATGTTTGTTCATTGTTCGGCAAATTGCCATGATCTTTGTTGTTAACGTGCTTATTGTCGGTTGGTCATTTGAAGTGTTGCACCTGTTCTGTCACCTACCTGCACTTCTTGTGAAGTTTAGTGGAATTCTACGCGATCTCTAGAAATCTAAATTCACTTTATAATTTTCGGGGTGTTTGTGAGAGTTATTTCGGATGCTACACTTACGTTGTGCCAAGCTCCAGAAATGACACCAGGAGGGGGTGAGTTATCTAATCATTTTTCTATTTGCTCCAGAACAATATAAGGTGGAGAAGCCTACCTATATAACTATATTTCAATTTCAGTTTTTCATTCTTCGAGAAAATACACACAATAAATTAAACAGAGAGATCAGAATAACCAATACAGAAGGTAGTGAATACTGATAAATTTTAGATACAATACAGATAAATAATATGGAGGACTAAAATCTCACAAAGTCCTTTAATAGTCTTCAAGTCCTTTAGAATCTGATTATTTGAATCTGAATTTAGAATCTAAGTCTTCAATAGTCCTTTAGAATCTGATAAGGAGTCTTCAAGTTGATGCTGTACAAATATCAAAGAGAACATTCTGTTCTAAGAGATTGAATTATTGTTTTCGGTGATATAGACTTCATTTCTATAATTCAAAAAGTCAACCCAATCCCCATAAATGACCCTTCATTTATATTTACGGCTAACTTATCATTTGAATTGAACTCACAAAATGATTAAATTTGTTGAATTTTTAGAATTGGAAACTTGACAACTCGCGTGTATAGAATATAAGAAAATGCTTACAAAGTAGGTCTATTGCATTGTAGGCTGTATACCTATATTAGGGCTATAAAATGCAATATCTGAAATGCATTGAAAGTTGCAATAATGTCCTGATGCTAGGCAAGTGCAACAGAGTTCATAATTTTTTGATGTGTGATATGATATTGCATGTCCATGTAATCATGACCCATATTTTCACATTTAGCAGGCCTAATCAAGAAACTCGTCAGCACACGTGAAATTCGTTTAGGATATTCCAAAAACTGTCAAAGGAAATTCATGTCACATTGGTCGACGGTCAGCTTCCTTCAATTAACTAACATTTTTTATTCATCCTTCTAAAAGCGTATTATGTTATAAACGCAGGATAAAAATACGATTGCGGTCTTTTTTGCGAGATTTTACAAGCTGTAGTGTGTGAAAACTAAAGTGCTAATGAGGTAAGAGTTATAAAATTTTGATCGATAAGTACTCAGGTAAACGTGCCCTGCAACTGTCCTAGTATTGAGACAGTAAATAGAATTAAATAAATAGGGATAATAGTTGATGACCTTTTTAGATGGGAAAAGCATACATCTTAAATTGTCACAAAATTAAGAAAACTAGTATACATATTTGTTAAACTTCGTCAGATCTTGCCAGCGCAAAAACTAAAACCCGTTTATTGTGCTTTGGTTGAATCTATTGTTAGATATGGAATACTTGTGTGGGGTGGTACATATTACAATCATCTAGATCCTCTCTTAAAAGTACAGAAGCTTGTATTAAAAATTATCAACTGCAGACCCAGACTCCACCCTACTGAACAATTATTTAGAGTATAGAGTTTCAAGCGTGCGGCAACTATATGATTTATATACAGTTCTCGTTTTCATTAAAAGAAATCCTCATTTAACACGCAATGTAGATCATGCCCACAACACAAGATCTAGAAATAGGGAGCTGTACATTGGCAGAAGAAATACAACTTTTGGTCAGAAATCTGCATTATACATAGGCTACAAAAATTTCAATTTATTGCCTTATGATGTAATAGGAACGAGCATCTCAAAATTCAAAGAAAAAGTATTAGATGTATTTTAATGAGCATTGGATATAATAATAGCGAGCAATCATTGTATATTGGTAAATCTTGCATGTTTTGTATCACGTTTTAATAAAGCACATTGAACTAAAATAATTAGTATTTTTATGAACCTGTATGAGATTCATTATTTTTTCTTGTAGAAATAGCTAAAATCATTGTAGAATATATTAGATTTAGAATGCTAGACTAAATGCATCCCGACTTATATACTCTATAGTGGGATGCTACATGATAGTTTAAGCAGAATAGTATAAGAATATAACTTAATTTTTTTCATATTGTAATTGTTTTTAATGTGTCATAAATACCTCTGGACATGGGTTACATGACAGAGAAAAATGAAATGAAACGAAATGATAAGTGGGGTAAGCCTACATATATTTCCAATCAACGTTTTCAATTACCTATTAAGTGAATTACAATTATTTTTTAGTAATTCATTAAGATAAGTGGTAAGGAAATGAAAGAGAGTGCTGCTTAGGCAGAAAGTGTAATAAACTCGCATTAAAGTGTCCCGGAACTCTCAGTGAATACTTCTAGGAGTTGTACTCATCAAAGTAAAATAAATGTCCCTCCAAAAATATCCGGAAATGCTTTGTTACAAAGATGAAAATAACGAGAGATAGCAGATTTGTCACAATACGAGTATTTTATAGATTTTCAGAAGCTTATTATTTCAAGACAAACTTGTCTAAAATCAATATTTGAATTTCTCAATTATTTAATTGTTTTATTATTGTAAGTTGATTGTTTAACTTCTCAACAAAATTGTTTTGACAACCGACCATTATTTTTAATCCATAGATTTTGACTTTTTTAGGCTTGTAGTGAATAAAATTCTGAAGATAAAAGGTCTTGTCATCCAATAGCCTAAAATCAAAAACTCAACTTTTATTTAGATATTCACAGAATAATTATAGAAAGATTGTTCAAAATATTACAAAATCTATTTACCTGCAAGGAAACATCATGTGCGAAGGTAAGAGATATTATACAAGAATAGAAACCTTAATGAACTGTCAAGGAAAAAATATAAAGAATTTTAAATAGATACCAAGGAGAAGGAAGAGAGTGATAGTATCAGAGGTGAAAATGAAAGAGAAGGAGAAGACGAAAGAGAAGAGGAGAAATGGCAAACATATAGACTACTATTAGAATAGGTCATGAATCAATCGAAAAGTTTTCCTCAACTCAACTGGACATTATCCATTCAATAATTTTATTTTCAAATCTTCTATGAAGTTTCCTATTTGTATTTTCAATAGAATTGTTTTGGAATGTAATTGATCAGTTATTTATTTGATATGTAAATGCATAGTCAGTCTCCTGCACACATTCAGATCTATTCCAATATTTTCATATATGTTGCCTATTTCTGGAAAGTCGTAAATTGAGGTGAAATTCACGCAACTGAAATAGGTTTTTATTATTTTTGATTAAAATAATCAGGTTTTTAACATAACGGACTGTCAACTCATCGAATAAATATTTTGTTATAAGGTATTTTATCTATTATATTAGCAACTCTTACCTGCGCACAGGATTTTTCCTTGCAGGTAAATAGATTTGTAATATTTTGAACATTTGTTTTGCGATTATTATGTGAGAATCTAAATAAAAGTTATTTGACTTGATTTGATTTTTCAATAATGAAAAGTTTAGTAAAATGTGCATTTAAAGCTAAACCCCCCCCCCCCTCCCACCTCAAGCCCGGATACAATATTGCAATACAATATTGTGCATAAGATTAATAGATCAGTTTTGTTATTTTAAAGTTATTTAGTTGTTTAATTTGATAGAAATCTTCTCAAAATGTACTCAAACCTCAGAAATGAGGAGTAAGAGGAGTCAAAACAGCAAGAAATAACACATTATTTGACGAATCGGTCAATCCGTGTAATTTGATTGACAGACTTTCAACTTATGAGATTTCTGAAGTCAATCCTCTAAATTTTGTTTCAATAATAATATTGTAACAAGATTATCAGTTTCCACAAAATGAAGAAAGGGGTTGACAAAAATAGTGGACATTGGAAAAAAACTGATTTTAAAGTAGAAAATGAAAATACTATGGAACCATATATTATATTGTAAATATAAAAAAATATATACAAAAAAGTAGTGGACATTGGAAAAAAACTGATTTTAAAGTAGAAAATGGAAATACTATGAAGCCATATATTATATTATATTTCTGATTAGGATCTTGAAAATTTGTATAAAAGTAGTCCTACTATATTTCGACATGTTGCAAATATTTCACCAAAAGCATTTTGCATTCAAGTTTTTCAGTAGATGATATCAGTTTGAATAGACATAAGAACATGAATGAAACTTTATACTTTCTCTAGTTGATGAACGCTAACCAGATTTTCTCCTCAGATAGTAATATTTCATGAGCTGTCAATTTTTCTATTGATTGCGCCTTTGTTCTCTACCTGGCTCCTGGCGACTTGCATGCATTAGAAGAATATCTTTGCATTCTGTTTGTTCTTGTTCAATGGCAGTCAACTTATGGGATGGCAGCTAGAGAAATTATTGATGAATAATCAGATCACCCGCCGTCTGCTGTAGGGCAGGTTCAAGTTCAGAGCCAGGCAGCTCTAGGTTCTAAAATCAATCACTGAAAAAGTGTTAAAAGTCTCTGGTCCTGAACATACCTACTTCATCACTGACCATTAAATTCGTAAGTAACTTGATGTATTTAATTATAATCAATTGGGGGATATGAACTCTGGTTTATTAATAAACTGTCAAGCTCGAAAAGAACTTTGCATATGTGCAATTTCATCAGAAAATTGAAAAAACATTTTTCTTCAATAACATTTTTAAATATAATTTATTCTTTTATTTTTCTCTTACTTATGTATGTTATTGTCTTTCATTCAAATATGATGTTTTTCTGGTGAATAAATCATTATTTCATTTCATAAATCAATCATTATTTTATTAGGCTATTATCATAAAACCGTAATCCGTATAGAACCGTGCAGTATGATCGTCGATCGACAAATACTAGAATAGGCAACCGCTATATTATTCTCATATTATATTACTATTATTCGCTATATTATATTATTCAACCGCTATAGGCCTATATCCAAGGTGCTATTGTAATTTTGTCGTATAAGAGCTCTTGAGTTCTCTATAATCAACCAGAAGTTATTGAATATACATATAGGCTATATACAATCCTCAATACATATTGCTGATAAAAATAATCGCAGAATTAATTTTGATAATTTTTTTTAGAATGGATCAATTATTATTGAAGATTTTTCAGTTTATCGAACATATAGGCTATTAATAATTATGCAATTTACGAAGGATAAGGAAGGTTCATATACTTTAGCTCGTTCACTTTCCTAAGGCATTTGGCATACTGACAATAATGTTACTGCTACCATTGGCAATTATTACGGTACCTACTTCATTATACAGCTTCATACAGCAGCAACGATGAAAGTTTATAACAGAATTCAACCACTACGATGCAGCCAGATTAATAGTGGATATATATAGCCTAGTGGATAGAAAATGTTATACACACTTTGAACATGGTAATAAAAGTCTTTAATAAGTTGTAATTGCAATAATTCATTTCCAGACCAAATGCCTTAGCAGAGATAACGAGCTATATTCGAGCTGAACTCCACATTATGTACTAATTAACCAACATAGGCGTGGGCCATGAATTTGGGGGGCACAATTCAAAATTAGGGTAATATGAGCCAGGTAGCATACTGCGATACATTAGTCTACTCAATAAAATGCTCAGAAATAATTCTGTGTAGGCCTAAACAAAAACAATTGAGTATCACCAGGTATTTATTTTATTGAGCAAATCTCAGCATTTTTTTAACAAATTGTTGGGGGGCACGTGCCCTCCTCTGCCCCCCCCTCCTAGCGCGACGCCTATGAATACCAACAGAGTCCTCCTCTGTAGCAGTGGTTCATTCAGAATCATAGTAGGAAATAGATCCTACCGAGATAAACAACGGTTTAATAAATAAAGAATTCGATTAGAAACCAAAAATCTTAATCAAAGAAGTAACTTATAACGAATAATCAAACCACATCCTATATGAACGATTAGAGTCAATTTGAGGTAAGTGTAATGAATCTTAATTAGCTTTATCGTAAAAAAATACCACAGCTTACTTCCTATGCCTAATAAGTGTGAGGCCGGATCAGGAGCCCATTTCAAAAAAAATATATACAAAGTTCTCATTGTTTACAAACTGTGTTACCGTGTGCGGGGAGGAGAGTGAAGTGCAAAGGCTCAATCTTAATTTATTCTATGGTTTATCATCTATTTAATAGCTAATTTGCATTTTCTATATTTAGGAGCCAAATTGAATGAATTTCATGCGAAAATTGATCATGAACTGTGTTGCAGTGAGTACGAATTTATATGAGTGGTGAGAGAAATATTTTCTAGTTATACTTTTTGATAATTTTAATTTAAAAGATGAGATAGACTAGAGAATTTATGGATAAAAAAGTACCTAGTGCCATACTGCCGCACAATTTTTTCGAAATGTTTTTACTAAACTATTTTACTGCTCTGTGTTGAACTCTGAGTTACTCAATATTCTCACTCGTCGTTTTTACTTTAATCAAATCGATGAGCATTAATCCCGATTAACAATCTTCAGCCGTTCAACTACGCTCTCCGCAACCCCCAAAAATTTCCTCGTCTAAATTAAAATTAAAATTTCCGCCTCGTCTAAATCCAAACCATAGAAAAGCGATACTCTCTAGTTCTCTGTAGAGTCCAAACGTAGTAGAGCAATAAGTAAGCTATAAATAAGCTATGTAACTTGCTGATGTTGAGAAATTATTACAATTCAAAAGATTCTCAAAATATTTTATTCCACAATACAGTGGAATGAAGGGGGTGAAGGCCACCTTGTTCATATATACGAAAAAAATTCCTTTAAATCGTCTTCACCCACGAAACGCTCACTTTACATAATAGGATCGAATAACGTTTCCCAAAAAATTACAGGGAAAAGTAGTACCTACATACCTAGCTGCCGAGCTGTACAAGATTATTATCTTATTCTCAATTCTTCATTTTCATCTTTCATCACAAAATAACAGAATTTGAACAGAACTGGGTACAGAATAACATTCAAATGATTTATTACACAAGTGATGATCAATCATTGAAAAAGTAATAGCAAAAATTTTAGAAACATGTCTCTCGTCAATATTTTAAAATTTAGTCTCCATCTGAATGTAATGAATTATAATAATTTAGGGGATAATAAAATCTGAATTTTCTTGGTGTTTTATGCGTCTTCTCTTTTAAATGTTATTGATGTTTTATCTTCGGCAATAATTATTTCAATAATTATTGTTTATGATAATGGTTTTCCTCTTCTTAGAACCCTTCCTCCCCATACTTGTACTGATAACAAACTGGTGTGTGTACTGATAACACAATCGAGCTCTATATATTTCTATGTTCATGTTGAAAATTATTCAATTATACGGTAGAGATTGCACGATATACTTGCAATAATCATGTCTTTAACAAGCTTGTAGTTGTGGTTGACTATATTTCAAGGTAAGAAACTGCAAATAATCATACTAATACGAACAAGAATAACATTTTAGTATTAATGCATTGAAAAATAGAACGGTATTCAGTGCGGATTTCAAGTAAATAAATTTCCAGTGCCGGGTAAAGAAGAAGTCATAGGGTGATATAGGTATCAAAATTTATGCCGAAAAAGATCTAGTCGGGAGTTTTTCATTAAATTATATGAATTTCTTCTGATCTTCTCCCTGTATCCCAAAAACTTTGGCGAATCAGACTTTTCACAATCGAACTCTCTCACTTTTTAAGCCTCAATTTTATTGAACGAACACCAACTCCAATAGAAAAATTAAAACCCAAAGAAAATTTGCGCTCACCTCAAAAAACAAATTCAACACATTTTTCGTCGATGAATTCCGAGTGATATATAATTATTCTTGTTCATGATTATTGATTTTCTGACAGGATTTCTTGCTGGAGAGGAGCTCGAATCCATCTTTAGTGAGTGGAGCCTGGAAACTGTCAACCCAATAGCCTTGATAAAAACATTCAGATAACGAACGGTTCCTGATACTTTCAAGTAAGAATTCGAGACTATTCTTTGTTCAGTTAATTAATAAAAATTGTTCAATAATAATTAAACATTATTTTATTATTTCAATTACTTATAAACTTTGAGTTTGTTTTTATACAGGATTTCCCCATTTAAGATGGATAACGGCGTCAGATTTTAGATGAATGTTTTATGTTTTTTCTCATTGTAAATTTACAAAGTTCTAGTAATAGTAACAACAATTTTCAAACACAACTATCTCTGATCGATGATCTAATACCACCAACAGACTAATAAATTAATATGATAACTTATACAATATTCATAAGTTAGCAAAAGGAGCAGGAAATTGAAATTTCTTAGTTATTGAAGTATTACTTATTCGATCTGCAGTGAAATCAATAAGACTATAGTTCTATGTCACGAACTTGCATCTATTGTAAAAGTATTTCGCTTTCTTGTACATTAAATTATAATTTGCAAACTAAAAAAAGGCCAAAACTGAAGTATAGGTATTCTAGAAATTAGAGTTCAAAAGAAAAAACTAGAATTATTATGATAGCCTAGTCAAGTTTTTACTTTTCAGAAATTCGAGTTTAAAAGAAAAGACTAGAATTATAATAGTTGAGTTTCTACTTATTATGAGTTTATTGAAAAGAGAAACTCCCTTGAATACCATTTTCCACATAAAATACTCAATATATGAGAGTACTCTCATATAATATTGTATAATATCAGAGATTATTGTAAAGTTGATATGAAGCACTAAATTTCAAAGACTCCGAATCCAATTTCATCAAAGAGTTTATTATCAGGAAAAATATTATTTTAGCATTAGAAAATGTCACAAAATCATTTAGTTCATACTTGAAAAGGATTAGAATCCTGATATCAGTGGATTATAACTTTAATAACTTTGTATATATTTAATAATTTGTGTATACAACTTTACGGTTGTAAAAAATTTGTGATTATATAAATATGATTAACAACCTAATAATTCAAATCAGGTATATTGGAAAGTGTTATTGCTCCATGGAAATAGACAAAGCTTCTAGAAGAGCAGATTTGATATTTTAACAAAATTATTCTCAAACAAATTTCCCAAGATACTGCAATGGCATAAGGTGCTACTAATCCAAGAAAAACAGGAGACATTATTTATAAGTAGGGCTAGATCATTCAGTTTCAATTCATCACCATTGGACTATTCAACTTGTCAGCTTTCAAATCGACAATCTAAATGCAACTGAATTGTTAACCAGAAACTGAATAACTTATTCACTGAAATTCAACGGTTTGGTGTAATAATAGAAATCGAACGGTACCTAAATTATTATGGACAGGTGAGTGTAAATGTAATAAACTAGTTTATTGTTAAACGCGTTTCTTTCACCAACTATACTGAGTGTTCCCAAGCTAGTTTACTGTAAATAATTATTGTAACCATGAATTTTACATCCAAACAATATATTTCATGCTTCAATAAATCTTCCTTTTAGATTTGAAAGCTAACGGTGAATAGCATCTTACTACCTCAAGAGATCTCTTACTTTTATAACTGACGAAGACTGATAATAATTACTTCTATTGGAAAAGATCCTCCACTGCACGAAAATGGTAAGTAATTTTATTTTATCTTAATTAGAATATGAAATTTCGATTCTCAAATGTAGTCTGGTATGTATAGTTGATACGAGCCACAATTTCACAGATTATTAGACATAGAACAATAAATTTCAATCACTATCAAGTCATTAGTCAAAGGAAATTATTGAAAGAGATATTCAACAATTTTCATTTCCATTTAAGGATGCTTAAACGACTTTTAAAGCACAATTTTTTCAATTTAGTAGCTTTTAGTACGAGTCACTACTATTGCAAAAAACTTATAGGATCTTTCATTTCGAATATGGAATTTGAAGTATCGTAATGATGAAATTAATAGTAGTAGCTTTATCATTTTCTACCATTTCATTAGATACCTATTAATATTTTCTTGTATTTTTTTTAATACATAAATCTGTATTTTTTATCAGTCATGAATTTAAATCACTGGTATTGATGGTAGTCTAATCACATACTTAGATTTTATGCTAACTTGAAATAAATATATTTGTTTTCAATAATTAATATTAGTTCTTGTTCTCACTCTTGACTAGTAGATACTTAAATATAGAAACAAAAACAGACTTTTTTGGATTGAATATGACTTTTGCATGGTTGAGAAGTAGTGAAAACTATCTAGTTTTATCTCTGCCTAATGGAGGATATTTTTATTTCAGGCTCAACCAGGATTTACAATTGAATTTTTGAATTAAATTTGAAGGATTTGGAGGTTGAGAGGTAGTGAGGACTATCTAGTTCTAACTCCGCCTGATAAAGGATATTTTTTATTTCAATTGTTAATCACGGTTGAGCCTGAAATTAATTTAATGGAAAGCACATACTGAGTTCGTATCAATGTTATTACTGCAGTGATGTTTTTGGCATAGGAAATACAAATTCAATTTCAAGTTGCTAACAAAACTTCACCGAACATAGACGAAATACAGCAGTTCTACTGCATTCGACTTTGGTCAATATAATCTGGTATAGTATATAGTTGGGGGGATAGTGACCCCACTATTGGCACCAACCCCCTTTTCACACCCGCTCTATGAAAACGATGAGAAGCTTTTTGCAAGATTCAGTTGAAAAGTAATACCTCTACAGTGAACACGTGTCCAAAAACACTATTCCATTGATTTTATTCTCACGAGGATTAATAAAACTTACAATCTTGTATCATTTTCGTGAGATAACTTCTATAATCACAGAATTCACACAGTTTAAAGTTGAGGAAGACAATGTTAAATGTTAAAAAGATTTTTCACCATACTTTTGGAGATTAGTGTGCTATTCACAAAATCACTTCCACCGTGAGTGGAATTTGTGCAGTTTTTAATCTTCCCATTATGTTGGTGCTCTCGCATTACTATATTTTCCATACATATAGGAGCAGCAGTTTAATAGTGAGTTGATAATATCATAGTATGATATATTATAATTGATATATTATATTCGTTGGTACCTATTTAAAATGATTCAATTCTTATCCACCTAATAATAAAACATACTATAATATTCAACTGTATAAAAGAACATATCTAATAATTAACCACACCTAGAAATTGGCAAAACCCGTTCAATTGCATAAAAAATATAGAATTCATCAGAATTTATTCATTTATTATTTATTTATTGTTTTTCAAAATATAAGGCGAAGTTAGGACTCCTCCTTGGAATATTATTCCAAGGACGACTTATTCTTGGAATATTTTAGAATTTATTTAACACTCTGCTTATAAATCAGTCACAATATTATAATCAAATCTCAGTCACAAATAGTAACTTAGCACTTATGCAATAATCTGTAAATTTTACTTAATATATTAGGCAAATTTTAACATAATGATAAGAGTATAAAATTTATTAAATTTAATGCAGGAGCCCCCATTCATAGACGCATATAGTCTTCTTGGGAGAGTTCTACACCATCTATGTTGTTATTTAAATGTGAAAACCTACTGTAATATAATCAAATAATTTAATTACCATATAATGTAAAGTTTTGTTATAATATTTGGAAATAAATTGATTTAATTAAATTTTGCGGTTAACATGTTGAATATTAAAGAGAGGTGCTACCAAATTACTTCCTAGGAGAACAAGTAGAGTTGGTTTTTGTTTTTAGTAGCTCAATTGGATTTCAATTGTTAAAATTTGATTTTTTGTGAAGGAATGAGGTATCGTACAGGACGCTGTCATTAAAACATAACATTTGGTCTCCTAAAAGATCCGAGTTAAATGGAAAGTAAATTAAATTGAAGAATGCCACTCCGTGCAGCGCCGCTCACTTGAATTTTCTAAAATTCTTAGTTTTAAATAATTGCCATTTTGATTATCAGCAGCTGACAGCAGCTCAGTCATACCAATGAAATCCTAATGATTACTGGTCACGTACTACTTTCAGCTTCTAAGCTCTCTAAGCTATCTATGGGGGATTTTACAAACTAACTAAAGTTTAGTGCATTTTACTGCCAACAGATAGTGCCACAGGGAACTATTTCAAGTTTTCAGCAAATTTCTCGTATTTAAAATGATTAGTTCTGAAAAACAAATGAAGCCTGCAAAAATTCGATTTCTCATCTTTCTTTTGGCGCAAATCGCATCAAAATCGGTCTACTCAAACTCCCACGAACTTTCCAAAGTTGGGCACAAAACTCTTCATATAATAATATTATAAATTATAATTATAATAATTAGACTCTATATAGTTTTTTAATCATTAATAATTTGTATTTCATTTATTAATAAATTAAATGATTGATTATTTAATGAGATTGGCAATTTTTTCTTTGGCCGCTAATATTGTTGTGATTGAATTAGAAAAATATTTTTTTTTATTAATTCTATTTTCATTAAACTCGAATGCTTTAGGTTTAGGGCATCAAATGTTCTATTTTGATGAGAGTGGCCTATAATACCCATTCTATTCCCTTATTATTTGTTTGAAAATGATTATTTTTGAATTCGGAAGCTAGTTTCTATTGATTTCCACAATTCATCTCAAGATTCAAGATTACAGATTTTTATTTGCCATTTTTATTTTCTATATATTTTTTCAATCATTAATAATTTGTTATTTTATTTAATATTATTTCTTTATTATTTGTTTGAAAATGATTATTTTTGAATTCGGAAGCTAGTTTCTATCAATTTCCACAATTCATCTCATGATTCAAGATTACAGATTTTTATTTGCCAAAAATAAAAACAGGTTTACAATAGGCATTGTCATTGTCATACAAATTAGGAAGAATAAGAATATATCTTCATAATCTTCTTCTCAAATCGAATAAGGAACTTGCGCTTGGTAGCCTACTCCTGTTAGAAGGGTGACCACTTGAGAGCTCTGCTCAATATTATTGATTAACTTTAAAATTACTTTCAGTTGTTCGGAGCCCACATAAAACTGTAGCTATGCAATCATCTCCCATCAACAGTCAATGCAGAAGTTTAGCACTTATTTAAGCATAATGAAAAACTTTCATTAATTAATTTGTACTTTTCAGGAGCTGTTATTCCACATAAGCATGATTTTAACAATAATGGCCGTTTCCTTAGCAGGAATGGGCAGATCAAGCTCATTCTTGAGAAATTTAGGAGGAGGTCGACTTGGAGGCCCAATGGCTCCCGGAGAACCCGAATTTCCCGAAGTTCACGAAGGAGGTGAGAAATGAAAAAAACATTTTAATTATCTAGATAATCTTTAAAATATAAGACTTATGCTTCATGTATAATAAGACCAAGCGCAATCTCAAATATGTAAATGCAAAATATTATGCCTAGGAATGCAAACATAGAATAGGATACAGTTTGACGCAGTTAATTCATTTCAACAAAAATAATTTACGACTTAAATTCATGGTGCATTAGAAATAATAGTTTCAAAATAAGATGATAGAAGTAGGTTCAAGATTATGATTTTAGTAAGGTACGCTAAAGCAAAGAAAAATATATTTCTTGACAAATTTAATTCTTAAGAATTGTCTTTCGTTGAAGTAATAAATAGGCTATACAAATAATTAAACTAATAAGCCTAGCAAACGTTCAAACGTTTATTCCACTATCAATATTTATTTCACCAGAAATACAATATTAACGACAGAAAAATTGATCATGTAGAGTACAATTGGTAGGAATCTACATAGGGTGATATTCAATTTAATAAATTTCAGCGTTGCTCAAAACTATTCAATCGATGATAACTATATTATATTTTTCAACTGAAACCTACTTCAAAACTACCTACTATAATTTTTGACAAAAAAATCTACCTATAAAATATAAAAAAAGAAGAAAACCAGTGATGGTATATTGTGATCATGTTATCATTGTTTGCGAAAAAGATTATCAGAATTTTTTTCATTTTTCCATTTGAACAAGGAATATGGGATCACTTGAAGAACCCATTTGGCGTTCACCAGTACGTACATGAAATAATCGATACGTTGAAAGGTAAAAACGTGTTTCAAATTATAATGGGATGTTTCAGAATGGTAGTAAAAGTTGATTGATCTGACAAAGATGGATTGTATATATTATGTCCTAATTGAAAAATGATTTTATCAGTTTCTAAAATCTTTGAACACATCAATCAATCAATCCCTATGGGGAATCATATATCATTCTGGGATAAACCAAAAATTATGTGTGGCACAACGTAGAACCCATCTTCCACTGGACGATGCACATTCTGATACCAACCCGTCAACTTAATGACGATTTTTTTGAAGTGTTTGTTCACATTTCCATGTGTTTTAATTCTTTCTGTTTCATTTTCATGCGTGTTTAGAAGATCGGTTTTTAGTGAACCCGCTCAATGTTGATCTGAACTTTGGCCCGAGAGCTCCACAAGGTATCAAAATTACTGTGTTAAGCATGTATGCGGTGCTAACGCAATGCTAATAACTGCTGGACTGCTAACATCAAACCACAAAAGAAAATAATCTAGCACTAATCGCATGTACGGGTAGGGGATGATATGTAGCCTACTAGTAATATTTACAGATTAATAAAATATTACTACTACTACTACAAATAAACTGAGAGAATGTAGTGTATGGAAGCAATAACTGATTCCTTCCAATGTTCCAATCCAATTCTATTGGATTGACCAATACAACAACAGCATTTTGTTAAAAGACAATATTATTCCCTGTGTAATATTATTGTTAATCAGTTGCTTCGACCAACAAGTTCAAGAATACCCAACTTAGAAGGTTCATTGAAGTTTCAGATGATTCTGTAATGAAATTTGTTTGATGTTGATTAAGTTTCTGTAAAGAAGTTTGCAATATTCGTGAGTAAAGAACTTTTATTCGAGATTTTCATTTGAGACTTTCATTTTATTTGAGATTGAATTTCAATGCAATAATATTGTTGCAGAACTATTTTTGGTTATTTATACCATTTAGAACTCTCAGTAGTTGTTGACACAGCAAATAATAAAATTCCAAAATTCCTCCTACAACTACAAAATTATTAATCTGCTTCTAAATATTATTTTCAATTCAAGTAACTAAGAAATTATTGAGCATTAGAGTGGCTTGGTTTATAAGAACGGCTTATATAAGTAGATTTTAGCTTTATAGATGAAGATAGTAGATTTTCAGACATAAGTTTCAGTGTCAGTGAGTGAGTGAGTTACTCTATTTTCTAATCTTATTATAGTATAATACCGATTACATACATTTATGATGCAGTGATTCCAATTCCTTATAAAGCAGGCAATTTTATTAAAGTTACTCATCATTATAAGTTATTTTATTAAGTTACTTATTTTTCATACTTTACATTTTATTTCTTAGTTCCATGAGCATGTGAGGCTTTTATCTATCACTAACACCTATTTAAGACTACTATGCACGAGCAAGCTAGAAAAAACAATGCCCTTAAAAATTAATCCTTTCCTAAGGCCTAAAAGTCACCCTTTTCCACCCAAATATTCCTGGTATTTTCGCTTCAATTTCCACAACCTTGTCTACTTTCCAACTTTGTTAACACATTTTGAGCATTAAAATTTTTTTGTACAATTCATTGGTTTATTATAATTATTTTATAATATCCTAATTGTCCCGTTTCTGTGCGCCACTCTGTACTTCTTCCCTTAATATCATCTTTTAAATAAGTTTATTTTCGTAATTATTATTTTTTGTTTTATTTTTATGTTTTCTTTTTATAACTCCAATATTCAATTGGGTCAATTCATAATTATTAGTTAAATTTAGGTACATATCTTGAAAATATTATACTATTTCATAAGTTTTAAACTTTTGTCCTTTTCTTTCCAATCCATTATCCTTTATTATCTAATAAATGCTTTTTTTTTTGTTAAAAATTTAAATATTCAACTATCAAATATTCAGCATGTTGCATTGTATTATAAAGTAACTACTATATTATCAGTTTATTTAAAACTATCAAGTTTCAAAACTTGAATGAAAAAAATAGCAGCATCTCGACACATATTTTATATACAGTAGTTGGGGCCACAACCCACAAAATTCAATTCTACAACAATTTAAATTTAGATATAAGACTTTGTATTCATATATTATACTATATTTTTATTATATTCATATGTACTTGCTGTGGGCTATATTGTTGAGCATCTTTAATAAACTCCTCTGGTGGTGCTGTACCCATAACCCGAGAAATTATTATTATTTCTCTTTAAATGTAAGTGCCTAATTTCTCTTTAAATGTAAGGATGAACTTTGTGCTTTGATTATATTGTTTTGTATCATATTTATTGAGAAATAAACATTTATTTATTATTATATTTTTTATTATAAAAATGTAAATTTTAAGAAAACATGACTACCTTCCGCCAACTTTAACACGGTAACAAAGCATTTCCTAGCCTATGTTCGTGTACACTTTTCTAACATTTTGATGAGCACAATTTGTCCTAGAAGTATATCTATTCAAAACACTCTGTACACATAGATATTAGCACTGATTTCCAGTGATGAAATACAGTGGAAAAATTCAAGCACTAAATCTAGAATAAATTGAAATTAATATTAATAGTATGATAATCTTTATTTTAGGAAGCTCAGGTTTCCCATGGACGCCTCGCTCGCAGTATAAAAGTCCGCAGCAGTCGCCTATCGACATTTGTACCTGCAATTGTAAGGCGATGAATTATCGACCACTGAGAGTCAATTATGCCAAGACTGACCGAAGAGACGGAATTGTGGTTGAATTGAGTAACTCTGGCCATGGAGGTAACCATCCATCATATTTAATTTTCAACAGAAAAAAAATAAAAACTTTAATGCAATTGGGTAATAACATTAATGCAATCCCAGAAAATTAGAATTCCCTTAGGAGAGTTACCATTATTGTATGACATTACCACAGAATAGCTAAGGATAATATAATATAGTTATAGAACGATTCTATAGTAAAGTTACTCTATGATATTACATAATTATATCAAGTTTTATAAAGTGATAGTTATTGGTTAGTAAGTTATAGGCCTATTCTACAAAATTAAGCAAGAACTTGAATCTCATCAAATTTTTCCAAACTTTCCTGTGTTGTAACTTAATGGCCATATTGATTCATTTTTCATGTACAAATGTGGGGTAAAGTAAAAATAGAACTGCTACACATGCGTTAATTTATAACTGTAGTCTATTCTAGCTATTAGGCCTACTTCTTACGTTATAGACATAAAATAATTATTTAAAAATTATTATCATTATTTTAACTTCCAGTTCTATATGGGTGGATACTTAATTGTCAACTCCATCGTTTTTGTATAATAGCCTAACTTCGAATACGAATTATTACTTAATAACTTAACTCACCTATTATACTAAAAACCCTTTGGCGCATTCCTTTCTACTGTGCTTCCACCACTGCGAGATTTGATGTGAAATCTAGAGGAAGCTCACACTGATACAAGTCTGTTTCAATGATACTGTATTCCCAAACGATACAGTAGGCTACTGAGCAAGCAAGCGGCGCTTTGCGCTGCACGGGGTAAACTCGTTACTTAATAAATAACTTAATGGAGAATCATGAGTGTTCTTTTTCATTATTTGATATTTCTTACTGTTCATTTACTCTTCAATTTATTGAGAACAACCTTTTAATTTTCCATTTATGTCTGTCTTACTTTGTTTTGTTATCAATTATTACCAAGAGCCTAAATAGTTTTATTAATTAAAGAGCTATTTTATTTATCGGTTATAATAAATGTATCACAGCATGGAATAAATATTTCAGACTATGTTATCAATGTTTTCGAAAGTTTTCATTTTTCGAATTTTATACTTTCCAGTAACTATGAAAGTACCAAGAAGTGAGGCGAGACCTTCTCTTATTGGAGGCATGTTACCAAATGCGTACATGTTTGACAATATCCACTGTCATTGGGGCAAAGATGATATAATGGGCAGTGAACACTTCATAAATGGAGAATCGTGAGTGAATTTTTCCATTATAATTTGTTCTTATAGGTGCCGATCAAAGAGTAAATATTTTTTCATGCAGCAGTCTGTCTTTCATATTTTATATTCACAAAATGTATTTCACTGATTAAATATTGTTCTACGCATTTAAAGTTAATTTGTCCGGCTTCAGATTAGATAAAAATCTATTTCTTCAGCTTTTTATATTGGATTTCATTGGTACCCTCTAGGAGGGAAGAGGGATTTTCTCGGAGTAGCTTAAATATTATTTTAAAGTGGCTTAAAAAATATTTTTTTGCAATCTAAACTTCTTTATTTGTCTCCTTATTGATTAAAATTGTTTTATTTATAGCCCTGTATATTACAGTAGCATCCATTGATTTTGTAGTCTCAGACTGAGTGGAAAATGTTTGATTAACTGAACTAAATTCTCTTAGCTCTTGCTATCCCTTTTATCGTCTAAGGTGACAACATTTATTCAGTGCCCACCAGAGACAATCTTGAGACATTTTTCTCAAAGTTAGGTACTTTATGCTATCCGAAAATTGAGTGAGAGTCAAATCGTGAGTCTGAAAAAACCGTGCACAACTGTTTAAAAATTCAAGTGCTGATGATTAGGTTTTACTGTTGAAAGATGCATAAATAATACGGTACCGGTATTGATAAAGTGTGAAAACCATATTGAACTAAATTATTAACTAAATTTTTACCGTTTCTAGGTACTCAATGGAATGCCATATGGTGACTTACAATAGTAAATACAAAGACCTCAATGATGCTCTAAGTAACAAGAACGATCAAGATAGTGTGGTTGTCTACACTTGGTTTTACAAGGTAAAAAAGGAAAACAAGGAAACATAGTACTGTACTTGAATAGAATTTGGTTATGATAACTTTTTTATTATTTTAAAATTTACTATTGTATATTATGAGTTTATTATTGTATGTGTCATCACAACTTGTACTACTATAGGATGCTACTATAGGACATGCTGTGAAAAAATAAAAAATCTATTATGGTTAGTAGGCGATACTTAAACCCTTTACGGCCGATGCACGTAATTTTTTGAAGCCAATAAAATTTAATAAAATGACGTCATTGGTGGTTGACTTCAACTGGCGTTTATGTGATTGGCTATAAGTATAAGCTGACAAGAATATTAATATTTATAAAAACCTTTGAAATTAAAACGCCTCCCATTACCCACGCACAAGACTAGAGCTGAAGTGGGCATCACCCTCGGAAAAAAAGATATTATATCTGTAAAGAGTGTAAATATTCTGTACCTAAACTAGAAGAGTCCATCGTAAACTATTACCTAACTAGTACCTAACTTAGTACCTAAACTATCCATCGCTAGATCTTGTGATCCATAAGTCACTGAAGTCTCATCACTCTTTATATAAGTCATTATGCAGAGTGATTCAAAAAGAATACCACAACTTTAAAAATGTGTATTTAATGGAATAACCATAATAGAACCTTCTGTTATACATCATTACAAAGAGTATTTAAAAGTTTTATTTTCCACTCAACAAGGTAGAGATGTTAATCATCTTAGACACTCGAGCAATATCAACCCCCTTCAAACTCGTTCCATTTTGTAGAGAGTATGAGGCGTAATAGTTTGATAGCTGCTGTTATTTCTTGTTTCAAATCATCAATGGTGGATGGATATTCTTGATTTGTAACAAGAAATAACAGCAGCTTACCAAACTGTTACGCCTGATATGCTACAGAGAGTGTGGAACGAGTTTGGGTTGATATTAGTCGAGTGTCTAGAGGGGGTCATATTGAACATCTCTGAACTTCTTTGTGAGTGAGAAAAACTTCTTAAAATTCGCTTTGAAATGATGTATAACATAAGGTTCTATTATGTTTCTTTCGTTAAATACACATTTTCAAAGTTGTGGTATTCTTTTTGAATCGCTCTGTATATCAGTGCTTTTTTCCGCAACGGCGGTCCGGTACCTCTTTGCTAAACATTTTTCCCTATATAGAGTATAGACTAATGCGAAACTTTTAGAATTCCTGATCCTCATTTTCTAGAAATAAGTCCTGGTCATAATCACCTACAGCTGAATATCAACGCTTCCAGCGTTCTGTTTTCTGAAGCATAGAAAAAATATTTGTTTCATTCGAAATAGAATTATTTGTTTCTGATTTCAGGTGAAGAATGAAGACAATATGAAATTACAACAATTTCTTAATTACATACCTCATATTCGTGATAATGGGACCAAAATCAACCCCGCTGACCAAGATGCTTTGCTGTGGTTCTTGGAACCAATACCAGCTAACAAAGAATACTTCGCATACCCAGGTTCTTTGACTACATCACCCTTCACACCATCTGTTACGTTCATTATCTTGCCTGTACCTGTTGGCATATCCCGCAACCAAGTGAGTAATCAACTATGTGGCTATATTAAGTACATTTTTAAACGTACGGTATTTATTTGGAATTTATTACTATATTATTCGGAATAATATAGGCCAAGAATAAAATCAATAATTATTATTGTAATATTGTGGACATGCGTTTGAACTATCATGTTTTATCTATCTGCACACATATTCCGGTATTTCTCTGTTTTTTTAGGATAGATTTCCAGGAGAAAATTTCTTGATTTATTTACGAATGCGATCAGAACATTTTAAAATAAATGCATGTCGGTAGTGAAAGTGAAAATTAAAAGAATAGAAATCCGTGAAAATGTCGAAAACTAGAACTACCTATAGTCTAGATGTCTAAAACTAAAACTGGAACTAACGAAAATTCAAAATTTGTCTAGAAATTTGAATAAAATTTAAAAATTCCGAAAAAGTTGTGAGAAGGCATTTGAACAGAAATAAATTATGTAGGCTAAAAAAGTAGATTCTGGACGTAATTCGGAGAAATTTCAAAACTACTCAAATCCTCAACTAAGCCTTTATATCAAATTGAAAATTTTCACCCCCCTAAACATAAACAAGTCTACATCCAGCTTTTGGAATGGTTTTGATCCGCACTTTTCCTAATGATAAGAAGTTTTTAGTCTAGACTTTTCATTATAATCAAAATCGCTTCCCGGTGGTTCGGAACCCACCTAAAGCTGTGGGTCCACTCATCTCTCATCATCATTCTTCCCATTACCCACGCACAAGCTAAGAGTTCATTCGGGCATCATCACAGCAAAAAAAAATTAAACATTGTTTCTCTCTTCATTGAATATTTTCTGTTTTGATAATAATGTTGAAATTATGTATACCGTATTTTCCATAAATTTTTAAATGTTGGTACATTTTTCCTTGACCGAAATTTTTGTGTTGTGCTGTAAAATCGTAGCCCTATTTAGGCTACATAATTAAACGAAATTAGGGAGAGAAATAGTAAGGCTGAGCCTGTTTTTCTCTACCAAATCATCATGATTTCCTTCTTTCTAACATGTAAAAATAATAATGAGGAAATATTATTGTTGAATAAATTTTGAAAAAAACAGTAGACGTCACCTTCTGAAATAATTAATTTGATTGAAATCTTGCATTATTTTTCCAGCTTGCCGTTCTGCGTACAATGATGGACAATCATAATCCATCGAAGCCCGTGCTCACCAACCGCAGGGAGATTCAAACCCTCAACAAGCGACCCGTAGTCTGTGTGAAAGGAACCATACAGATGACTGCTAGATTAATACAAGCCGAGGCAACCAATGATGTATAAAACTTTTCTTATCAGGCTTTACAAGCAGGGCTGCAATGTTGTTGCTGAAATGCATGCTCCATTCAGAAAGCATTCTAAATCAATCCATCATTCTGGGAGGAAACTCACTTCTCAGATGGAGTAAAACTTTTAGATCGATTACTGAATATCAGGGAAGGCTTCTTCAATAGATCAGAATTTTAAATACAAAAAAGGCCAGCTTCAGAAATATTTCTAGTCATTCTCCAACTACAGATGTTACATTCAGAATACAAAACTGAACCAATTCATTAATTAGTGACATAGTGGAGTGTTCCGGATCAAGATTGAAATACGTAAACACCTACCGTATAATTTTTACTACATCACAAAACTATCAAACATTTTTTTAGAATATAATTTTATAATTCCATAATTATTTCCCTAGAGAAATATTTTCTAAACAGTAATACAGTTGGGTGTGTGGGGCCAAAGTCCTCAATTTTCAGTCATTATTTTTTAAAGGGAAAGTAATGACACTAGGGATTGTAACAAAAAATGAAATGATAACTTGAACATTTGCCCAGCATAAATAATTTTTGGAAATAGGAGATTTGATCTGTTTTTTAATAAATCATTATTTTTAAAAATATTGTTATGCTAAAAACAAGTATGCTACATACAATCCTACAAATCTTTCCCAGATCATACAAAATTGCTATGGAATCAATACACATACCTAACAATGGAATGATTATGATGACACCTCCAGTGCTAGCTCTATATACCTACAGTATACACAAAAGAAATACTTTCAATCATGTACAAAAATATATTTCCGATGAGGCTTGGAATTCTTTAGAAGGAATTATTTTGTTTCAAAGAAACTGGGATTCCAGTTTCTAGAATACAATACAACCTACTGATAGAAGACAAACGACACACCTCATTCATTACACTTTCCTGGCGTTTAACCAGCTTCAGTTGAAACAAACTGATGTACACTATATATTTGACATGATTATCATCAATTGTACTAATGATATTAATGAAGACATGTTATACATGTATACATGTCTTCATGACATTATCCGATAATCCCTTATTGCATATATTTGTGCTCCAACACGAAACAATATTTTGATAATACATTTTGACTCTAATGTTAGAGGAAAACACATTAGCCCCGCAAATACTGATGATGTCAGATTGGAATAATTATTAAATAGAAACTTCCACTATACTCACTTAAAAATTCCTAAAACGAAATCTCAATATCAATAACTACACTTGATTCTGGTCACAGATAAGTTCATTCCTCATTAAAATAAAATAGGGTTAATTTAATATTGAATCCTAGGTAACTGATATAATTACACATCTATTATTTTATGTTACAGAACCACCATTGGTATGATATTTGCGATGATTGTATGATAATTCATGATTGGAACGATTATGAGGACGAATAATATCAGTGCAATCGTACAGGGATATAATCACATACCTCTTACACAACACAACAAACAACAAACATCACATCTATACGGAACCTACTATAAATTATAGCATAATACAAATGCTGGGGAAAAATCTTGATCACTGATCACTATACACAATTTTTCTCACCACACACCTCCACTTCAAACTAAATCTAATAAAGAGCTTGAGAAATCACATAAATGTCATTCATTCAAAGTGTAATGGAAACACTGAGATATAGCCAAATATAAATTTTTTATTGAATAAAATGACAATCATTTTTCACATCATTTTGCCATCTTCAGTGTACTGGACATGGTTCTAAAACATGTTTGTCATTTCATTCAATAAACAAGTAGAATTCGACAACAATATTTTAATTTCGTTTAGATATCATAACATCTGCCCAGACACCGTGTCAGAAAAGTTGAACATTCAAAGTGTTTTGAAAAATCTCTTGAAATCATACATAACATAAAAAAGAACACTATCAAAAGAAGGTCTACCTACCAATAATGCAATTCTATCAAAATAATATATGAAGTAAAAAAACTCAAGGCAAGCCACTACACTAAAACATTGATATTTTTATTACATTTTTGACTGATTGAAAAATGTTTGATTTCACAAGACATGATAAAAACTTGACACGCAACTATGTGAGAGATATTTTTAAGAGTGATAAAATATACCGATTAAAATAATGACATCTTTGAGAATAATAGAGCAGACATTCATAGGAAAAAATACATTTATCAGAGGAGGAAAATTATTTTCAATTACATTATTACGATACAACATTGAAGTACTGCAATATGTATTGTAGTATTTTTTACTATAAACTTTTATCTGATTACCAAACATGAATGACTGATAAAACACAGCTTTTTACCATTACCAGGTGAAATTACCTACAGCTTACATTTTCGATAGTATTGATGGTGTTTTTAAAACTTTTTAATGAGAATGGATAAGGCAAGAAATTCCAGTGGCACTTTTCTAGACAAAAAAAACCTGTGATATACAAAAATGTTTTCCGTCTGATATTCAGAAATTTAAGTACCGTATTATTGGCTATATATTTTTATCAATGTGATCCATCAGAAGTTGAGCCTACTTTAATAAAAACAAAAATAATTTGAATATTTTCAAAGTAATCGGAAATCTGATGAATCAATTTTGGTTCCATCAACCATGACTCTCCATGACCTTAATTGATTTCCGTGATTCTAAAATAGTACAGATACGTTTAGGGCTATTGACAGATAGAAGAGCTGAATACCTCATTCACCACATAAAATGAGTGCTGGATTCAACTTTTAAAAGAAGTAATGATTGTACTGTAAAACAAACTTAAAACAGAATTATCACGAATGAGAAATGGAAATGCATGCATTCAGAGCTTCAACTGATATTAGTAACAATGCATTGATCATAAATTGAAAGCTGCATCATACAGAAAGCTTTCTATCCGTCCAGTAGTAGTAGTAGTATTAATACCTTGCTTTTTATTAATGCTGTTTTTAATGTGATGTCTGAAATCAATTTGCTTGTGAATATATCATTTTTCATTGAATAAATCATCCTGCAAGGCATGATAAAATATTTTAGCATGCTCTGCTTATCATCAAATCGTTTCATACTTTGTATATATGTATTGTTGTGATTGATATTAAAAAAAGAAGTTGAGTAATGTGCATTAATTAACCTGTTCCATCTTGCTTTAATGTATAAATATATTTCTACTAATGCTTGCTACTAATATTATTTAATCTGCTAGGTATCTAAATTATTATAATTTTCATTATAAGCAAACGGCAAACATAGTAGTTTTCTTTATGCTGATCATAGAGCGACATAAGTTACCTTCCAACATCTAAAAAATTAACAGCTTTCAACTTAAAAACACATATATTCCGAGATCTTATATTGAAAATTTGTATATAACATTTCAATTCTACTTTATACATTATTAAATTTAGAAGCATGTGTTCAAGTACGGCATTTTATGTAAATGAAGCCTCAATATTTAAATAGTATAATTACTAATACTAATAATACTAATAATTTCAAGTAGGCTAATGAATTTCATAAGCCGAATTTATGAAACGATGTATTCTGTATGGCTGAAAGAAAATTCTTCATTTATTTAATAGCGCATGAGCTCAGACTATGCATAACTTCTCTTGTCTGTGGCATGAATGACCTTGTTGTTATTAGGGGCGAGAGAATCCTTCAAACTCATGGTTTACGGAATTTTCTTGAATGTCTCTCTGAAGTAGGCTATCTTATCTAAGAAATTCTTGTATAAGGAATGTTCACAAATTCGACAATTTTCAATACCGGTACGTCAAGTAGTCAATAAGAGATAATTTGAGGAACCAACTCAGGAATTTCATCAGTAGGAATCTCAACTTGACAATCATATCATCGACATAAGTTTTCTATAGTTATCTGAGCATTAGCTATGGGAAAAGCTACAATATCAAGCAAATGTTTAAGTTGAAAGTTTTTTTTTTGCAATGGTGGCATTGTCAACACTAGCTTTCACGTTATTATAACTCTCTGGATAGAATGAATGACAAAAGTGAGTATAAAAAATGAATCAACTCATTAATAGAGTAAACTATCCATTCATCAATATATAATTGGTCCACGATAAACTAATAATTCAAAAATTATTCTAGTGAGGCTCTCGTAAGTATTACATAATTATATCTACTGACAAGAGAGCGAGCCTTGAATAATCGTTAAGATGTGCACATCTGCAGTTAGGATTTATTCGAGTATTCCAGAATTAGTAACAAATCAGGGGAAGATGATAGAGTAGGCTACATCATCCAGTAAACAACTCTTGACTACATAATGTACATTGTACAGTACGATGTACAATGAACAATGTAAAACTCATTTATAAAAGAACTTTACATCAATAACAAATCAGAATTTTATTGACATCTGAGTGCCTAGCTTGGGGTAGGGTCATATTTTGCAAGACTAAAACTGTTCATGTTAATTTATACCTGAAGAACTTTTCTGGTTTGTTTATAAATTATTTTCAGTTGTTATAAATGATAATTATAATAAATAATTTTACGAATGTTTAGTATGCATGCCATGATAAAGAAGTATTATTTTTTGTCTATTTATTGTAAATTTTTGTGTTCTTATTCTATTGACAAAATTGTCTCATGTTGAATACTTCTTAATTTATTCTTTATAAGCTAAATTAAGTATTAAAAAAAGTGTAGCCTATTCCCATAAGAATAAAGTTTGTAGTGCTGATTCTAATATTGTAGTAATTCTCATTAAAATTAACTGACATCAAGTGTGATGTTGTTAATTCCATCAACAAGATTTGGTGCCAGTAATTGTCAATTAATTTTTAATCAAAATAATCCTTGATTGCTATTAATTTTACTGTTGCAAAAAATGTTAGTGTTTGTATTTTACTCGCACAAATTGCTCAGAAGTTAGCTCAATTTTGATTGTCGGTAGTGATATTCAGATATTTATAAAAATTTCATTATCACCTATATTCTTTAAAATAATCCTTCATAGAAATTGGCAATACGATATGACTATGAACCCAGAATGTGAATTTTATAGTTTTATGAGTTTAATAATTTCACTTCTCGAATTATTCGAACGTCTACAATTTTATAAAGTGAAAAAAGAAGATTGATCCACACAATTTGCGAGAAAATTTCAAGTTGTATCATTTAAATTCCACAATTTAAAGAATATCAAGTTCCACAAAAAAAATGTCCTAACTAGATTAAGAAAACAAAATTCAGTCATGATAATCAAACAGTAGTGTATTTTACATTAATTGATGGAATACGTTTTTTATGATTTTACAGGTTGACTATAATGATTTCTATTGGGATCGAATACATCAAGTGATAAGATATGGCCGATAATGTCATTCAAGAGGCTTCAGAAGAAAAGTAGCAGAAATGAAACAAAATAAGAGACGATGGGATGTTGGTGGCAGATGAGCCACAATAGCAAAATAGCCGAAGGAAACAAAATTGCAGAATAAAAAACAAAAAGTGATGTTGTGATAGCATAAGTTAAAATAACAATGACTATTATACCGGGTGTCCCACGAAGAGGTTTAAATGTTTGATTTTATATTACGTGCCCATTCATGCACCGAACTTTTTAAACTTCACACAGTTTACAAAGTAGGTTCTAAAAATATTCTGGAAAAATTTCAGCTCCCTAACATTTGTAGAAACAAAATGGCGGCTTATTGAAAAACGATACCTACTTCGAAAACATTAAAGAAGGTTTCTGGTTTTATAAAATATGTTTATTGTTACATTCTTGGGCAATATGACTTGAATAAAGAAAAACTAGAACATAGCCTAATGGAAAACCTTGAAGTCCAAAATTAGTCAAACTGTAACCCATCCACAGCAACACACTGATAACAGCGCTAACAAATGATTCGTAAGCTCTTACAAAGAAACTCCGCGGTATACGGAGAAGTTCCTCTTCTATTGATCGTTTTAGTTCCTCATCATTATTGAAGATATAGATATAAAATTGTTTTCTCAAGTAACCCCATAAAAAAAGTTACAAACAGTTGAATCTTGTGATCAGGGTGGCCAATCTAAAAAATAACTTCCACGACCAATCCAACAGCCATGAAGGTTGTCATTTAGTAATTGTTTGACATCAGTGTGTTGCTGTGGATGGGTTACAGTTTGAATTATTTCGGACTTTAATGTTTTTCATTAGCCTATGTCCTAGTTTTTTCTTATTTGAAAATCATTTTGCCCTAGGATGTAACAATAAAAATATTTCATAAAACCAAAACCACATTTTTTAATGTTTTTAAAGTATCGTCTTTCTATAAGCCGCCATTTTGTTTCTAAAAAGGTTAGGAAGCTGAAATTTTCCCAAAATATTTTTAGAACCTACTTTGTAAACTGTGTGAAGTTTAAAAAAGTTCGGTGCATGAATGGGCACGTAATATAAAATCAAACATTTAAACCTCTTCGTGGGACACCCGGTATATAATTATATATGATAGGGAAATGGAAATAAGGAGCAGTGAATAATAGAACTGATAGGAAATAATTTATTGTATAATGACTGACAAATGATTATCGAAATTTTCATAGCCCTGTAATATTGGAATACTTTATATTGTTATAAGATTCTTCTCAAGGAACAATAGCAAGACACTTATTTTGCCCTCTTCAAGGCTGAACAAGAAATAGTTCCTTCTAGCTATTATTCTGTTGTCAATATTCGCAGTTGTAATAGTCTTTAGAGTATTATATAGCACTATTAATTAGGAATTTCGTTCAATTATTAAAATATTGTAGAATTTTATACTCTTATGAAAGTGGTATCTGCTGAACAGTGCAACTAGAATCACACTAATACGGGTCGATTTCACAAATGAATGCCATTATTGTAATTGTTTTTACATTTTTCAAGAATCAAGTCGTAGCCTATTTTAGATAATTATTTAAGATAATTATTCTACCTCTTAGAGTTACAGAGTTGAAGTTTAGTTAGTAAGTTATATGAAGATCAATGGTTTATTAAAATGATTTCATCCAATTGTTCATGGACTCAATTGAATTGAATACAAAGGCTGTATTATTTTCTCACCTCTATAGCAGATTTCACTTTCCAATGCAATATTCTATTACCCCATTTTCTTTTAAAACCTGTCTTTATTTTTCCATCTTCAACTTCAAGTCGATATAAGCACAGAGAGCAGACATAGTGGTAGAGAGTATTTTTTTTTTATCGTATGGCTTTTTATCGGTGGGGAGACCCTTACGGGTAGGTTCCACCTCGCCTTATTATTTTTGTATCGGTCACCCATCCGAGAGCAGTCTTGAATGTTTGTTACTTAACCATATGATTACTTAGCAACCGCTCTCACCGAGTGACCAGTAGAGAGTATTGCTTCTCTATGATATAAGCGACTCATACACTACGGTACACTAACACTAGTATTGCAAGCCGTGCAATTTTTATATTGGATTCCAGACATCTACAGAAAAATATAAAGAGATCTGTACTCACTGTGAATCTACAAAAAGATGAATATTATATAAAAGCAGCCATCTCTAGAGATAAGATGTCTTGTTCAGCATCTCACTGTATGAGGCGCTACAGATTACGGCAATGGATAAATTCAACATATAAGTGGGCTACCATCAATAATTGATCATTTATTTATTGCTTTATTTTACAAGCATATTACTCTAATGAAAGCCTGTTCGCTATAATGTACAATAATAAACATACACTTCTAAATAATATGGTTCAAACCACATCCGACTTTATTTACGACTATGTTAGTCTCGGTTCACACGAGCGGTGCGATGCGGCGCGGCTAACAGCGGTTCCATGTGTGGGAAAGAGACAGAAAAACAGCTGGCATAATCTTGTCTCTCTCCCAAGCATGGAGCCGCTGATGAGCGAGTCGCGCCGCGCGTGTGAACCGAGACTTACTCCTTTGAGGCGCTACTTCTTTTGAGTTCACTACTATAGTCAGCAGTGTTATAGACGATACACTTTTTTGCAGACAGCTGTAACTCAGTGTTTACATTACAGGTTAACACAATACTTCTATCAAAGTTGGTTTTCACTTGAAGAGTTTTAGTGAATTTACTGAAATGGAGTTATTTCATCCCAAACTCATAGACGAGTCAGCATAATTTTAAATCTCTATCGCAAAGTGAGTTCAACGTCTAATTCTAAATTATTTTTAAAGGTGAATAATGATACTTTCTGACCTTTTTGAAAATTCTATATATTATATCAGTATTTCTGCATAAATTCAACTACACTTTCATTCTGATATCTTTACTTATAACTATTAGTGTTTTTACTAATTTTGTATCAATTTGATTATTGTGTTCTTCTTAGATTCTTGAATAATTGCATTCAAACCTCTCAAACATAGGTGAAACGCTGGAGATCAGACTTGACAGGTGAACTGAAATTATACGCTGGAGTAATGTACAGAAATTATAACTCTGTTGGTTTACAATATTTTTCAATATTTTGTTCTTCCAATAAAAAAATAATAAGTTTTTCAGCTCAGTCATACCTAAACATTGTGTAACTGCATTAGTTCCTATTGAATTTTTAAGAATTTGACATTTTTTCTATAAAAACTATAATTATTACTTCAATAAAAATTCAATTATGTAATGTACTTGCAGATAAAAAGCCACTGAAACATACACTGCTAGAAGCAGATTCCATTATCATGTCAGAAACTTCATTGAACCCAATTGCAACAAATGCATCGTTTACAAGCAATGGAGGAAGTGAACAAAAAATGGGAGAAACAGTTACAGATAATGGAAATTATGAGATGATGGAAATTCCTTTAGAAACAAATGGCGAAGAGAACTTACAACATATTTTGGAAGAGGATATGGGATACGAAGAAAGAGAAATAACAGAAGTTAATTTAGAATATGAAGATCCAACGACGGTACTTGAACCTTTTCAAAATATTTGTTTCTAATTACTACACCATCGACATAATCGAGAAGGAAAAATGTTATTAAGTAAAAAAGTTTAATTATCTTAATTTTTGCATTGCGAATTTCATTACTTTCTGAAATTAATAGATAACTTAAAACCAATTTAAATTTAATGAATTGATTTCCGAAAGCAATTTAATCTTTAGATATTTGTAGGTAGCAGTATCCTGTATTTTTAGTGGAAGATTTCATTTCATGTTATAGGCTACTCAATTGAAGTGAAAGCATAATTCAATACAGGTTGATTGAAAAAAGTCCATTGCATTAATACATATAAATAAACAGACAACTGCATAAACTATCATTTGGTATTTTTACACTCACCACATGATATTTTTAAAACCAGTTCAGAATCCAATTATCATAAAAAACACACAATTATCATATTAAAAAAAACAACAGGAAAGTCAATAAAATTGAAAGTTGATATTTTTAGCATAATATTTACTAAATTAATTATTGCCAAAAATATCCTTTTCCAAATACAAATTATGACAGTTTCAACTTGATTTTAAATAATTTATCATAATGCAATACAAGTATGATTGAATATTTAATTTGAATTCCCTTAGATAGAGAAATTGTTGAGACAAAAATGCAATAATAATAATTGAGCATGAAACTCATCATTTTTTGACAGGAAATTCTATTGGAGCATGAAACGATACCAGATCCTGATATCACATCAAAATCCTCTATGACCGAATCCATGTTGCAGTATGCTCAAAGTGACGAAGTTAGTCAACCAGATACTGATAAATTTTTTGAAAGAGAATCACTATATTTAGAAGAACAGGTTATACCAGAAGAGGACGAGGAAATTGAAGAAGTTGAAATAGCAGTCAGTTCCTTGAACTCAGAGTCACACGAAGAATCTGATAAGGAAAATAGTGAAAAATACGCAGAGAATAAGAAAGTAAAAGCCGAAATGGTTTCAATATCTTCATCCACTGATGAAACAGGATCTCAAAGTGATGAGCAAGTTGAAGACAATGGGAAATCAGGTGTTTACGATGAATTGGATTCAATGACAGTAGCCTGCGAAGTAAAATTGGAAACTGACGAACAAGAACAAAATATAGAAGATGAACTTGAAATTGATATAGAAGATGAACCTGAAATTGATAAGGGACAAGACCGTTCTGCTGAACATATACTCATGATCTGTGAAGAACTTGGCCCAATACTTGACATTAAAGTAGTTATCGAAGGACAAGAGATTCTCACAACATCATTCGGTATGAATAGTCCAATCAATCATGTAAAAATAAGACTAGCACCAATTTTCCATTTAAAACCGAATGAAATAGATTTATTCTACAATAAACTTATCAGCGAAGATACTGACAAACTCTCAGACTTTGGAGTAGCGCCTCCAGATACGCTTATTCTACAAGTGAAACCCAAAGATCCCGATCTGAATATTTTGAATAACGACTACCTGCATTATGCTCCATTGATCGATATCATTTCAGCAAGAATCCCTCTTTCTGGTGACTACTTTGAAAATAAGTTAATGCAAATTGAAAGCGATTGTTTTGTCAAAGAATGGCTCGGTGGATTTAAAAATAATAGGACATTCAAAGAATACCATCACGTACAAACGCAAACCTTGCCAAGAAAATATAATCTACCTCCAGGTGTAGTGCTGCCTGAGAGTTTTACAAGACAAACTCAGACACCTGTTTTTCCTTTAGTGGATGAAGGGATTGTAACACCAAAAAGCAGAGGCACTCAAGTTTGGCGAACCGATTACTATGTTCCTAATTGTTCGGACAAAATAATAATAGCCGATCCTGATCGATTCAAATCGTATGCTTCAAATGAACACGATATGCTTCACTTATCGTTAACTGTTTTCGCGCAAGCTCTGGTGGTTTTTAAGAGGTATATGAAAATTCTACGAAATAAAGCATGTAAAAGAGCAATTGAGTGTTTAAGTCTACCACATCTACAAAAAGGACAACAGAAAATTAAGGATGACATAGTAAAGGAGGTGCAAAGAAAAATGCGAATTAATATGTTTTTTCCTACGACAAGATTCGACTTTTCAATGGTATATCTGTTGATCAGTAAATGGAGACACAAGGAAACAAAACTGATTGACAAACTTAAAACAAATGAATCTCGAAAAGCTGCTTACTGCGCATTGTTCAAAAAAGAGGTAGACATGATCTGGAAGGTTGAAGAGCAACGGTTGGCTGTGAAAAAAGAAGCACTAAAAAGAAATAATCAAGAGTTCATAGAAAAGGCTGCTCGTTTGAAGAGTACGAAAAATTTCATTTCTATCGATTCGTTAGAAACACAACAAGCCAGGGAATACATGGAATTATATTCTACCCTTACCAGGCGAGATGTTACAACAGAACAGCGACTAGACATTCTACACCACTTTAGAAATTTAATTCTCAGCATTTCAACAGAAGACGGTGCAGATAAGTTGGTGCAATTAGTTGATCGAGAATGCGATCTTCTGCAGATAGGACTCAATCACACACAAATTGAAGTTCTTAGACTACGTATTGAGCAACAAACACTGGAGTTCTTTCGGAATAATTTGAACGCAAGAGAACCGAATACCTACAAAGAGAGAACGATAAAAAAAACAGTACAAGCCAAGTTCAGATGTTCAAGATGCAAATGTCTGAAGCCTTGCAGTGATTTCAATGTTCACTTGAAGGTGACGAAATTCAGCATTTGCTACTCATGTGAGTGGCTGATGCACATAGGTTTTCAGCGGCTTGATCTCAGTCCCTATCTTCGGATACTGGAGTCGGTTAGAAAATCCGAGATGAATTTGTTGACCAATTCAGGAGCCAGTTACATTTTACAGGTAATTTATATATTTTTAAACCTGACCCTCAATATATAAAAGCTTGTTCTACTTTGTAAAGCGAAGTATCCGTAAATACAGGTTACTAGATTGACGTGAATGAAATACTGTATGAGTAATTGTAGCAATGAATAATTTATTGGTGGTGATCGATAAAATATTTTAAGAAATCCAGAAATGATTTCGTAAAACTCATCAACTTGAATGAAAATATTTAAATAATTTCATGAAGCATAGAAAAAAGGTATTTTTAATAGTACTGTTGTTAATCCATTCTTAGCAACAGTAGCTTACTGAAGGTGAAATTGAAAAATTCTTCTTTGTATAAAAAATCACCTACACAACTTACTATCAACATCATCCATCTTCGGAATTCAATGGATTAAATGAGATTGAGTGATTGAATTCAATGATTGAGAGGAAAATGTATAACAGGGGTCTATTTCAGACATTTGGAAAGATATGAGCTACGTATATATTACAATATTGAATATGAAAATTAAATTCATTTATCGTTATAATTTGATAATAATATGGCTTTGAAAATGTAGAAGTATAACAAAATCAATAGTAGAGTAATAAATTTGGAAAATTTGTAATTAGATTTAGTAGAAATCAATACGGTAATTGAGATGATCGCTGATGAACCTTTTCAATCCTTTTTAAAAGGTTACTGGAATGTACTTTCTTGTCAACAATATTTGGTCTGGAAAATCAGCACTGAGTGAAAATTCTGACGTATCAAATCTTCGAATGACGCGATGGAGACAGAATGAGGACTGGACTCCTTGGAATTGCATTCTTCTCACGCAAGAAGAATCTCGCATTCACATGGAAATTCCGAATGTTGATGAGTATTACGCCAAACCTTTCCTAAATAGTGTCTACTTAAAACACAAACGCGCCAAATACCATTTTCTGCTGCTATATGTTAGTGACATGTATATAAAGAAGACCGGACTATGGTATAATGCGATTTGAATGAGCAAAACAAATCAGGAAGATGAAATAACTTCAAATGAAATATACGACTCGAAAAATCAACATCTTTCAGATGAGTTCGTCATACAAAGAATTGAGTGATTAATAAAAATCGTTCAATATCATTCCAATTATCGAAATGAATTCATATGTGCTTTAAATTGTCTTGATATGATAAGGTACTCTTCCATAAATAATAATCTGGGATTAATAAATACGGTACTGATCATAAATAGCATTTCTTATAATGTATTTAATATATTCAAGTAATCATATTAAATATTGAATGTATAATAAATATATAAATAGACTATTCAAATATATCTGGACAAAGTTGTTCTATAGTCTGGGAACAGACAAAAGAGCCTCCAAAATAAGAACTCTACTGCGCAGAGAGAGCGCACGTTATGCAATGCAGCAGTTTATCTCACTCGCTCACTAGAGTAGTGGTACTATGTGATACTGTATCACTATCGGTGATACGATGCGCGAAGGTTCTTTTGTCTGTTGCCAGACTCTAGACAAGCATGGAATTTCAATCACAGCCAATATTAATACATTTCCTACAACAGCCTTAAATTATTATTTAAAAGCATAAAATAATTGAATCCCGCCCGAGTTATAACTCCTCTTTATCATCTTGTTGCATTTTATTCCTGTAAAAAAATGACAATCGATCAGAATATCAGACTGATATGTAATGAGGTGATTTATACAAATTGAGTGTAATAAAACGGCACAAGAGAAGAGAGTTTGAAGAGAAGAAAAATTCACCAGAAAATCAACAACCAATCAATAAAGCCTGAACAATAATCTCTCCTGACAACCTATTATGAAAATGATCAACCACATATTTCGATTGGGTTGTGAATTGTGCATTTGGTATTGTCTAAATTGGTATTTGACCATGCTGTATTGTGTTGAAATTAATTCGTATACAGAGAACTTTTCTCAAAACAAAACTTATTGAATTCCACCAACTTTTGTAACATAGTAAAGATTATTCATCTACGGAATTTTGTGATACAACCGATCAATGCAGTAGGCTATGGTTCTCTGCCAAAAGCCTTGAAAAGAAATTAAAAACTCCAGTTTCCTCCAAACCCCCACTGAAATTATCAAGATATTTTTTTATTTTATTATCTACTATTGGTTTCACTTCACTGAAATCATCTAGTCAACCGGGTCAACACCAAAAAATAGGGCAACTATCCTATTGAGAAGGGCAACTACCCTAATTGAGATGCTTGTTCAGCTTACTAGTGCCGATTACTTAGAAAACAT
Organism: Laodelphax striatellus; assembly: GCA_017141395.1. NCBI lineage: Eukaryota > Metazoa > Arthropoda > Insecta > Hemiptera > Delphacidae > Laodelphax > Laodelphax striatellus. The sequence continues at coordinate 12,993,649 of CM029538.1, read as the reverse complement.
TCATTGATTTATTATTAGACCCTTCATTAGGTCTAATTCATGACTGCAAGAGGAAAAAATGTGTTTCTCTTGGAAAAATCCTGATCGATTCAAACATTTGCAAAAATGCAACCACAGTTATAGAACAATCAGTCATGGGGTATGTCCCCACTTGGTTGATTTTGTGTGACTCAAGCATTGGCCGCATGCTGTGCAGCATACAGTAATCGACCAAGTGTGGACATACCCATTCTCATTGAAGACAAAAGAATACTGCAACCGGTACTAGCTTTTCAAATTACATAGTTGGTTATCAATTCTGATAAACGTATCTCAAACAAACAACATATTTTTTAAAAAATGAATAAAATATTGAGAATAATCCTCATCTATTATATTAAAAAACTTTTGGTGCATTCCTTTCTACTGTGCTTCCACCACTGCCAGATCTGATGTAAAATCTAGAAGAAACTCACTCTGATACAAGTATGTTGTAATGATACTGTATTCTCAAACGATACAGTACTGAGCAAGCGAGCGGTTTTGCGCTGCACGGGGTAAACTCGTATAAAGTAACTCCAAAACACAACCAGCAACGATACTATTGCATTCAGCGTATAAACTTGTCAAAACTAGACGAAACCTTCTAATAAGATTGTATGTTGGTAGTTTCAAATTATAAATTCTAAGGTGGGTAGAATAATTTTTTTTAGGATGGGATTAAATGACGCCTGAAACAAACGAATGTAGTATTGGAGGAAAACCCCCTACCCTAAATGAATATGATGGAATAAATCATTCCAAATGATTTATGATTCCCTTGATTCCATTGATGAAGCTTATTCACAAAAAATACTTACAGGAATAGTTTGAAGAGGATAACATTCACAATTATTAAGCATGCAATGATTTTTCTAAGCGTTCCACATGCATGCAATAGAAAAGTGATATGAAAATCAAGAGCAACTACGTTTTTAAAAGTTTAATGATCAGACATTCACAAATAGGATACATTGAAAAAGCTTTACATCCAACATATTTACCAAAGTATAGTGGAATAGAAAAATATAGTGCACTAGCCCAAATTAGGATTATTTCTTAGGCCTACATTTACAAAGAATACTACTGTAAACTAAAGAATGTAACAATACAACAATAAACAGATTTCTAAGTATTCACTCAAGCCAATATTATAGAATATCACATACAGAGATGCATATCTTTTGAACAGAAATAATATTGATTTATAGTGAGTTATTTGTACTTATTTTGGAAGCTGTTTCATTCATATTCATCAATTATAAATTAATTCTCGATCTTGCATCTATTAAAATAGATACTGGCAGTTACTGAAAATAGCGATTTTGTAAATTATTTTTTCAGTTCGTTAGGATGATTTTTAATACTAACTAGAAATAAGTTACAGTTCACAGTAAATATTTTCTAATACTCAAGAGAAGAGTTCTATACAAGAAGAGAATTCTATGGAATAAGTGTCATGACACGTTGCATTTGATCATGTTATTGTTCTCATTCAAACTTAAAATAGAAATGTCAGTCGAATTGTGACATATCACACATTAAAAACTAGGAAAAGCTTTGATTAGGACGGAACATTAATTTGAAAAAACAAAACTAAATCAATGACTGAGGTATTGAGACTGACTCCACTAGAAGTCCAGATTCCTGAAAACACAAACGGTCGTTGATTAACATTTTTTAAATAATAATTTTTTAAAAAGTTTCGTGCTCTAAATGTTTATAAAAATTCAATATTTTTCGATCTTTAGTTTTTTAATGTTATATTTTTTAGACTTTATAAAATCAGAAAATCTTTTTTTAAATTCTAGTTTCTGTTTTCTAAGAGAAAACAAACTTACACCATGCTCCCTATCAAAGGATGATTGGTTTTGTTGGTGAAGTGGAACAACCCTACTCGGGTCTCCCTACTATTGAACCATACGCTAAATAAATAAATAATAATTGGATTCTATTTATATGCTAAATAAGGCATGATGAAGTGAAGTACAATATAAAAATATAAATCTGCCAGTCACTCATCCGATAACAAACACGAGCCAATTTTTTTGTTACTTAAAATATACATCATTAAGATACCAATCTGTTAACAATATTATTTTATCAATATAAAATGAGAACAGTTTTTTATTTGCGATTTCATTGCACTATTAATATAAAATTACAGTTGATATTAAGAGAAAACTAGATTTTTTAGAAAATAAATCGAATAGTTACTTTCACATGAATTTAGAACGATAACTTTCTGTTACTCAACAAATGTTATATTTGAGAAGGAATTGGAAGTTCAAGCAAAAGACAAGAAAGAAGAACACCCACACATGCAGATATCACAAAGTATAGAGACATGTAATTATTTATAATCTTGAAACTGTCAACTAAGATCAAACTTGTTCATGCTAAAATTTATTTCTATATTTCAACTAAGACTGAATCTAACTTGGATAACAGTTGAAGGATTTTTGGTAATGATTAGAGGATTTCTATGAAGATCGAGTGAGTTTAATGGGGTTTTCAATGTAAGCGAAGCCATGAAATGAGAAGTGGTATTAATCACAGGGATAGTAACCAATATAAGATTGACTAGTACTTATTGGAAATGGAACAGATCTATTACTATATCCAATACGGAACATACAAAATATTATAATGGATTGAAAACTAGATATAAGTTTTGAGTTAAAAAAAATGAAGTAACTGATGTTCTAATTACTAACTGAATTTAACATTTCTAATTGAATTGAACACGACTAAAAGTAACTTTTTCGGATATTTTGGACGGTTTCTAGTAGAACATTGTTCATCAATTGATTTCATGATTTTTCGTTTTTTTCATAAACACAAATCATAATTAGAGCTCAATAATAGTCATAAATGAATAAAAATAATGATAAGGCCTCTAAATAATATGATAGACATCTATACACATCTCAATTGAGATGAAGTTTTAATGTGATTTTTTGCTGAATGTAGTTTTATGCTATTCAATCCATTTGATTCTAATAGTAGGCATGAGGAACGATTTTCGCCTAACTTTCGATATGATCATATCATGGTTTATATGGAAATAGTAGGAGAAAACTGAAGAATCTCAGGAAATCAATGGTTACGGACCTCCACTGCTCTACAAACTTTTCAATGAAGATAAATATCCCTTTGTATAGCATGTTTACAATCAATAATAATAGTCTATTTTTGGAATGGGAGTTTCAAGTAGAGGAAGATAGAGAGGGTATATAACTGTCAACTACTGCAAACAACAATACAACTACTACAACTAAGTATCAATTACTAACTGAAAAAATTTCTATGTTAAAAAAAATCCAATCATTGAAGACTTGAGGTGCGTTTATGCGTGCAATGTTTAACTTATGTATCAGCTGTAACCAATGATGTTAGTGACTCAAAAACCGTATTCGCTGAGTGCACGTAGGTGGTGGGGATAATAAAATCCACCCCAGCGCTCACGCGGAATTTGTGTGAACGAAAACGGTGAATTTAACATGAGAAAGGATATGGAACAAGCATTTACAATGCATTTAAACTATTTTCGAATTCCTAATTGTATAAATACCATTCACAATATTAATAATTAAATAATTTAACAATTATTGTGTCTTCTATTCCTTCCATACTTCCAAACGTGAATTGATTCAACAAAGAAATCGAATCTTTGATTTGAATCAGTTCAAAAGCATATGAATGATTTGAAGTTTCGCGCCCATGAGATAATAACCAATGGGAATGAACTCAGCTGTGACATCTGCTCAATCAGCTTGAAACATAACCTTCAAAGTTGATTTTAAAACTTGAATTGAAGATTATAATAATGTTTAAGAACATGCGATATGTTCATTTTATCATTCTAAATATAATTCCACAATCGATAAGTAGGAAAAATAGCGACAGGGAATTCTATTTCAATTATAAACTAATTTTTACGTACTTAAGCCTATCCTTTACATGTTAAAATTCACCAGAAAGATGCATACGATTATCCGCCAGAGCGCAACACCGTAGATGCTCACAGCAAATAGGGCGACTCCACTAATCTCAATGTTGACAGCTTACTTCGCAAGTGAATCATTTTATGTATAAACGATCCTTAAATAGAAACCGAATACAAGCATTCAAATATATCATACTACACGTTGGTGCTACCTGTGATGATACAGAAATACTATTATAACAGTTGATATTGGAAGTTAACTACACCAATGAAAGTTAGTAAGTAGAGAAAAGTTGAAAATTCCATGCTTAATCCTACTGCTTTACTAAAATCATTGACAGATTCCAACCTCTGTTGTCTCTGATTGTGCGAGCCGCTCAGATAACTCATTGTGAACACTCTGAATATCTTGTTGAGGTTATCTATGGTTGGAAAGTCCAGGGCGCTGTAGTCGTCTTCCATTTTATGCCATACTTCCGGGAACGGACTGGCAATAATATGAAGTACAGGAACCGGATTATCTACAAAATAAAATTATAAATATTCGATTAATAAAATGTTTATTATATTATAATAATTATAAAGTACAGTATAATGATGATATACTGTATCAATTATTCGTAATTCGAATGACAAACAATAAGGCCCGCCGCAAAGTAATCCACGAACGTGGAAGTAGCCACGCCGTGGATGTAAGGCCGAGAGCCCACGGAGCAACTGCCATTTGACTTCAGTCAGCAACCCAGTGATGCCACATAAGATTTGGCTTTTTTCGGGTAATCGTGTAATCTAACCTATGAGCCAAATGTTATCTGGCAACACTGGGTTGCTGACTGAATCGAATAACGGTGCTGCTCATCGGCTCATCCACGGCGTCACCACGTTCGTGGATTACTATGCGGCGAACTAAAACCCCTATTTAAAATTTTACATCTATTTTCACTTAAAAGCCTGCATGCCGTCAGATTATCGCTTTAGAAAAATTTCAGGTTATCTATGAATGAAACTACAAACGTGGGAAACGTACTCAAAAAATGGAGATAAGAGTTATAGGAGGTTGAAATGGATAGGAGACGTATGCAAGTAAAAGACACTAGAGTAGAGAGTGATTCATTCAGATTTAATGAACAAAAGGTAATAAAACTTATTAGGTGTTGGGAAGCCACACATTGCTTTCCTAAAATTATTTCTAGTTGAAATAAACTTATTACTTCATTAAACTTGATATTTTTCAGCCTTAATTTCCAATTCTAAGTTGAATTGGGAATCAATATTTAATTTCTAATTTGAAATAATTATTAGTGGGAATATTATTTTTGTAAATAACGATGAAAAGGAAATTTTCTCAGAGATACTGAGTCAATAGAAGTCTACTCCATTAGGTAAGGGACAAACATCAATTTAACATTAGTTTATTACAGTATTCGAAATAATTAACACTGTATTTCAAGTACGGTAATTACTGCACAATGAGAAAGTGAATCAAAATTTTAAGGGAGTTTTTCACAATTACATAGATTTGGGATTTCTCTCTTTTCTCCCACATCTTAGTTATTTACTTGCTTCATTCGTCTTTATAGTGCCTAGGAGAGTTCTTATACATATTGAAGATTAAACATTACATTTGAAGAGACAGTTTTGTTGAATGGATGGATGAAATTTGTCTAAGAGCAGTGTGATTTCCAAAAAGTAGTAAATAATTGTTATGAATGAGAGAGTACTACATGTACAAACCATGATTGATGAAAGGCAGATGATCGTCTTCAATGTGTGATCTGCTTGTCAATCTCATGAAATATCTTTCATTAGGACTATATTGAGAGAGCTGCCGCAATTCATGGAGGCTATCTTCAATATCACACAGCTTCCGGAAGTATTTGGTGGTAGAGAAACCGTAATAGTCGTAGAATGTTGGGTTTGGTGCTCCAAGCAAGTCCAATAACATAAGTACATCCTGGAAAAATGATAAAATTGTCAAAACAAATGAGAGATAATGCATATCAATTTTTAATTTTGGTTACATTTGGCTAGAATTAGACGAGCAGGACTCTTTAATGATCACGGATGACGGAGGATCTCTCTCTCCCCGATGAGAACTTTTTCACATCATGGGACGTAAGACGGCACAGGCTCTCTATGCTATGCATCGGTCCTATGCTTTCCCCTAACAACTAACCTGCCTACTATAAAAAAATGAGTAGCAGCATATATGCCAGCAGAGAGCCTGTGCCGTTTCACGTCCCATGATGTGAAAAAGTGCCCACCATCTCTCTCTCCCCGCTCTTTTTTGTCATAAGCTGCCACTTGAAAACTCTACACAGCACTCATCAACATTGGGATGATTCATAGCATCCCACTAAATAATCTTCTTTAAAGGTTGGTAAATTTTGACATGACGCATTTTCTGTTCATTAAGGAATTTGATGATGAAGATGGATGGACAGATAGATAGAGAAATGATTTATTAGAATCAAAGCAATCATACATAGTTACATATATTGTACAAAATAAATTTTTATAAAGTTTCCCTTAGAAAATAATATTAAAGTACATTTTTAAAGAAAATACATCGTAGACTTGGCCGAGGCCGTCAGTCGAGTTGATATATCAGTTACTCAATAATACAATGATCTTATCTTATCTTTCTTGAAAAGAATGGCCCTTGATAATCATTTTGATTATCTAAAATATTTTACAAGTAAAGTTCATCACACAGACTAATAATAGGCGCATTTTACCAAACTTTGTTAACAAGTTATTAAACTATCGCTGCACCGCTTCTTATCTTATAACAGTAGAAATAAAAATAAATGGGTTTCCTTGCACTTTCATTGAATTTATAAGAGATAACAGAAAGTCTCATTTGCATTTCACTTCCTAATTACTAACACCCATCCACCCAGGAATTTGATGACGGATATGACTTCACAGGCTCACAGACTCAGTACTGAGGTGTTCATCGCTAACGGCTGTCAAGGCCACAAGGGATAATATACACATCTGCGCAATAGCGCGTTCTGAAGAGAAAATTTTCAGTTACAAGATAATGCTGCAGCCGTCGGAATAGGTCGTCTGTACGGCAAAAAATTTAAACAGTTGTTAATTTTCAGACCACCTGATATAAACAATTGAAAATAGAAGAGATAATATAAAGAATATAAAATAAAAGGTCCACATACCACACGATCCATTTCATCTCCATCTCCAACAGGATTCGGCGTTGCCTTCCATTTGGATACTAGATGCCTCGCACCGTATATAGAATCACGCGGACTCCATTGTTTGAATGCTTCTTCACCATCAAAAAATATCATCATCAAACTCATATCCTGGAATCACCAACAAAAAATATTGATAGAAGAAATCATTTAATTTCCGTTAAATAAATTCTGAAAATCCAATGAGTTCAAGAGTGGAAGAAAATTATAATAAACAAAATTGGATGTCACTGATTTGAGGGGGGTGATGCAAAACCGAACGTTGTAATAATTATTATTAATGGAACAATTTGAATAGACACAATATGAAATACACTATTTTATAAGTATAAGTTCAACATATTTGAGCAACAATAATTACTGTTTGGATTATTATTGGTGGTGGCTTACAAATAACATTAGATAGATAGACTAAGCATTCTCATGATAGACTACAGCATTTTCAATGGAAATTGAAAATTTTAAAGTTGAACCTTCTAAATGAGACTTCCACCACTCATAACATGATATTCGGTTCGATTCGGCAATGAATTTTGATATGAATTAATAGTCTATATGAGTTGAAAATTTATAACGATCAAGCTATGATCGCGGAAAATTAGAAATTATTAAATAACTAACGTCATGTTCAGCGCGACTAATTGGCGAGAGCACCGATTTGATAACTACAGTGACGCTTGATAGCGTGGGACTTTTTAAAATGATAATACTGAAGCTTTATTTTCATCCTTTACAGAACAAAAGCCTCTTCTTTCGGAGGTAATTTAAGGTTGGCAAAACATTGTTTAGAGTTACAGTACTATGTACATTTTTATCGAAACTATTCACAGAATATCTACACATAAATGTCCAACCGGTAAAGAGTGAAATATAGTTTTGAAATTATTTCAGTCCATAGTTTTCTGTCTCTTGCTGAAGTACACCAACCATACCCCACTCTTCGTGGGGTTTCCATTAAATATCAGATCCATTAAATCTCTCTTAATTGATTATCTCTCCATTAAATGATAATATTAATGTTGATTTCTCCCTTTCTCTTATTGTATAGGCTAAGGGAATCAGATTATGACCAAATATTCTCGAGGAATGATTTAATTATAAAACAACCAGATTTTTGTTTTCCTTTCAAATATTATGAGCTAGAACAATTTCTTGACAGTTTTCTTTTCAAGAAACCACTAAACCTGTCATTTTTCACGTTCTAAACTCTCAGGTATCTAAAAATAAAGTTTTCTGATGCACTTTCAAATACATGAGCTAGAACAATCTCTTGAGTTTTCTTTTCAAGGTACACTAAACCTGTCATTTTTCATTGTCTTGATTCTGAGGGATTTAAAATACAGTATTCTAATGGTATTTCAGCTTACCGAACTACGAAAAGGTTCCAGTCGCGAGTTCAATGCTTCAGCCAAATCCAGCATCATGGCACATGGGACCGCTGAGTCAGTGGCACCTAGGAAATCTTGATTTTCGAAATATTTCGAATCGTAATGGCAAGCTAGCGCCAGATAACGACTGGCACTAGGATTCAAGCGGGCGACAATATTCTTAAAATTTCTTCTCCCCAAAATTGGAACGGTTTCTGTGAAAGGATCTTGTTCTACGTTCCAATTCAGATTTTCCATGAACTTTGTTATGTACTGAAACAAAAACATAAATACTGAATACATTTTTTATTCCAAAATTAGTCATCAACATGTCATTATATTGGTCAAAAACACATACTGAACAGCCTAATATGTTCAACATATAGGTATAGTACGAAAAAACATGTTCTTATGAAGCTTGTACATGTACAGCAATGTGAAATAGCCATAAGTACAAAATATATGAGTAATTTTCCACTTTTTTAGTTACTTTAGTGTCTATATACAAAATATAGTTACAACATTTTATACTGAATTTTGTTTTTCAAAATTAGTCATAAATTTTTCTAACAGACATAATGGAAAATATAGGTTATTCACTACAGAACAATTCGTGAAATAGATTATTATTGTCTATAAATTAAATAGAAATTAGGAATAGACTAAATAAATTGACTCAGGTGAATTACAGTCTGAGTTTGGTATACAGTTAACGTTCACTACAGAACTAAGAATATATGAGAAATAAGAATAGATCAAGGTTCTTTTTTTCGTAAGTTACTCTATTGATTGCTAGAACCCATGTATCACAGAATAATATATTTCACTTTCATTTAGGCCTACTTGGAAATATTTCATTCAATTCCCATTTTGGCCAAAAATCAGACTTGATCAGTTGTGAGGAATTCTTCAACCCATATTATCACAGAGTAAAATTCACGATAGTACAGAAGGATTTTTTCTTATGGCGCCAGGAGAATGATCTCCAATTTGCCGTTTCCACGACAATAGATGACAGTAAGGTAGCTCTGTCTTCGGTTACTACTTTTTCACATCCTGGGACGTGAGACGGCACAGGCTCTCTATGCTGCTACTTAGTTGGCAGGTTTGTTGTTAGGGAAAAGCTTAGGACCGGTGCATAGCATAGAGAGCCTGTGCCATCTTACGTCCCACGATGTGAAAAAGTGCTCACCTCTGCCTTCTGTCTACAAGCAACTACTATCTCTTAGAAGATATGGGTCCCGCTAAAAGTGCAGTCAATTTTAAAAACGTCGTTCAGGCTCCATATGGATGAAATCTTACCATAACAGATCTGGACATACAGATCCAGACTGTTCTCTGCCTGTTAGACAATCAGCAAGCAGTTACACTATTCATTCTTGATATTCGAGAATCATAATTAATAGTTGATATCACGGTTACTAAAATTCTGGAACCGTGGTTGATACTCTCTTACCCTCAATTTGAAAATTACAATACAAAAAATACTGTACTTACATTTTGTACTTTCTTATGATTTTTTGTTCCCACAACCCGTGGAATTAAAATATTTGACAAAATGTCTTTGAATCTTTCGTCATTAGAGAGGCCGGCTAGAGTAATCAATTCAGAGCCTTCGATTTGCTGAGGATTGTTGAAAATCTGTAACACCATCCATTATAAGTTAGTACACATTAGCAAGTTGATAGAGTGAAAATAGAATAGGTACTTTATTTCTCATACATGAGTGTATCTAAAATTAGATTGATATCACCTCCCATCTCTACTGTTTCGGTAGAGTTCTGAATAAGTTTTATTGACAGTGACAGTTGAAAAAATTGTGACAGGAAAACTATGTATTTTGTAAAAACTATACCAAAGAGGATATTTATTTATATTATTCGAAGACATTACAAAAATATCAATTCAGTGCATCTGTTCACCCCTCTAGCATAGAATAGAAGAGATTCTGTGCCTTCTATTCTGTGCCTCTAGCTAATAGCTATTTGAGAGGTATATAATTTATGATATGACAAACAATAAATTCTTACAACAAACAAATTACAGTGTAGCCTACAACTAGTAGAAATAACAATAGTTCATCCATACACAGATTTCATATTTAATATAATTACAATTATTTTACATTGTAATTTGTTTTTTGTAAGAATTTATTGTCTGTTATATTTTAAATTATATACCTCTCAAATAGATAGGCTATTAGCTAAAGGGGTGAACAGATGCACTGAATTGATATTTTTGTAATGTGTTTGAATGAAATAAATAATAGATTTATATCCACATTTAAGGTAACTTAATGAGATTCCATGCGGTAAGCAGATGAAAAAAATATCTATGAAGTAGAAATCGAAGATGTGAGAAAAAAAGAAGAATGAGACAAAGGAGGACAGAAAATACTAATCTGCTCTGTTATTCATCGAGGACAATATTGATAATTCATAAAAGCATGGCATGGTGTGATTCGTAATTGTTTCATTGTTGAATTATAACAATACCATGATAAAAGCATTGCACGATAGTGCTTGTGAGGTCTTTATTGAATCAGAATTAATTATTATTGAGCAATACGATCTGATACAATTATTAATCTTTCTCTAACAAGGGAGTAATTGTTGAATTTGAATAAGCCAATCAATGAACAAACATCATGAACGACAGAAGGTGTTGCATTGTTTGATTATTAGACATTCGAATAAAATTGAAACAGGTGCAGGTGGTCCTGAAGATCCAGCGATTGAAATAGATTGATAGAACTTATGTTAATTTGATAACAAGAAGTATGAAGGAATGCCAATTTTCTGCATGCAAATCAACATGGTTTCAGAAAATAATTAAACATTCAAAATTGATAAATGAATTTAGAAGTCTTGTAGAATAACTTTTGCAGAATAATTTCATGTAAAAAATTTATGGGCCGGGTAAGCATAAGGCAGGCGCGGATCCAGGACTTTGACTTGAGGGGGGCGACCGGGGAGTTTTGTGGGTATACCCCTAACCAAAGGGGGGCCCGGGAAAGTTTTGTATTTTTTAGTCAAAACAGGACCTAGCGGTTCAGAGCTCTATTTGTTCAAGATTAAAAGTTAAGCTAAATACTTAATTACGGTTCAATCCTCAACATTTCTCGAACACAACAGCTGAGTTATTATTGTTGGATGGTGTACCCTAAACTCCTAGTGAATCATAAAATATTGGTGGAATCATACGGCGAGGTAGAATACACTAACTGTAGAAGTCACTGTAAGGTGGAAGAACCGATGGGTCCCTCGATCAGTCAAAGTTAGACGATTAATCTCAAATGGAACTTCACCCAGATCGCCAAAGATGGTTACCCCATCTTAATACAAAATATGTATGTGGCTGAGGCACGCTATACCTTGATGGCCATAGTGCAAATTAGAGAATAGTTTTCATAATGTTAAAATTTATATAACAAGGCTAGGTACGCGCTGTGGTTTTTTGGATTAAAATGATAATGTATCCGTAAAAATGTTGTGTTCAACAGGAAATGTCAACCCATGTTTTACTACGGTACCTACCTACCATATCAAATTATTAACAATTAAAACAATGATAAATTCATGTAATTTGCCTAAATTGTCGATACAACTTTTATCAGGCTGTCGGAATTTCAATTGGGCTAGATGTTGACAAATATGAAATGAGTTCAACAAGCAGTAGTCCCATATTTTGAAATGTTTATACGCGTTCAAATTATGTTGAGTCCAGCTATTACAGTAGAAAACTGATGAGTTAGTGTTTAAAACTTAAAAGAAGTTTGACAGAATTAGCAATGAATAAAAAACAGCAAAAACTTACCCTGACAGACTTTTCTTGACAAACACTGGAATTTATCAGTAAGAAGCCAAGGAAATACAACGTATTTGCGGAAAGAGAGAATAATTTCAATTCCATCGTTCCTGTAATAGCAAAAACACATTCAAAATTATACTTGAGGCTCAGTAAAGCTTATGTTATCTTTCACTTTCAAGGTTCACGAATGAATTTCCGTATAGAGTGTAGAATAACTGTTTACCATCCTCCAGTCTTTCTGACTCAACACTAAAATACATTTGCATACGGTAACTTCAAAACTTCAAGGAAAAGGTTACTTCACCCCACCTCACATGTGGGATGAGTGTATGTTTAGAGCCATGACGTTAAACAGAAAACGTTATCGAAATCATTAACAAGTTTTTGAAGTTCAAAGCAAACACTTGAAACTTGATTGAGTTGGTGTTGAGTTGGTTCACTCAACCTCAAAACGAAACTTCCATAACATAACCAATAAGTTTAAAGAAGAAAGTGAAATGCAAACGGAAAAGGATAGAGGAGGAAGAACAGGAAAAATGAATTGAAGCAGACGATTGGCTACACATCAGCTGACACAAAAGAATGTTTGGCGCGATATTTTGAATTAATCATGGTATTGGAAAATAATTCTTCGACTCCCACTGAGTTTACATGATTGTTTTGTCAGGAAAAAACTATCCGTGAGCCTACATTAGTTCTCCAATTTTTTTTCGAAATATATATTTCAAATAGGAATCATTTAAATCTTGATTAATAGGACTAGTGTCCTGTTAAAAAACTTTTAATAATTTATTCAATGGAAAACATAAAAAAATGCAATATTATTACCTGGTTCAAGTGTTTTCAAAATAAATATAAAGTGAATTGGCAGCATAAATATTTGATAATATATTTAATTTTACCTCTGGGGTCGGGTCTCCTTTTGTGTTCGAAATTGAAGGACGCGCCTAATGAAAAAAAAATTTGTTGAAAGGTTCTATGATACCAGAATCCTTTCATTTCAGTTGATTCCATTCCAATCACTTAAATGGTCGCTTCTATCATAAAGGAGTTTTTACGAGACTTACGGCATATTTCATATTCTAATAATAGACTAATAGAAATTATTAAAGGCCACTATTGATAGATAAATTTTGAAACAGAATACAGTAAAACAATTAAGTGTAGGAATAAACTTTTATTGAACCAAATTGAGAGACAGGTATAATCCAATATCCAATTATATCCTCATACATGACTACAAAATAGTTCATCTTCGAAGAACAGATTGATCAATAAATTTTCTAGAAACAAAAAATACATGGATGGATTGAATTAATCTCACATAGAAGAAATGGTATGACCGATAAAACATAAGGAAATGTTTCATGAAAAAAAGACTCCACAATTGTTTTGATGAAATTAGATTCCTCTTAACAGATTACTGCACTTTGTGATCGTTATTATTCTTAATTTTTTGAATAGGATCCTATTAAAACCTTGAAATTTAATTGAATTTTGATATAATTTGAATATATTATATCTGGTGACCGATTCCCCGGTCACCAGACTGCGGAGAAGACTACTGAAGTAACAGAAAGTATAGGCTAATTACGTTATAATTAATAATGATTTTTAAAATTGTCCACTTCGAGACTTACAATAGATAAAAACGAACAAAATACTGTAACCACAATAATGTAAAAACTGCAACCATACCTAATACAATAAGGCCCAGATAATCCTGTTAATAACAATCCAGTCGTCATAATGATAATAGTTCCAGTTACATGCTACAAACAGTCGGCGCATGTCCGGTAAGTAGATTAAAAGAGGATATAGTCATTGTCAAAAGGCATGATAATTTTTTGTGCCCTTCTTTAAAATTCTCAATGAGGTGTAGGCTACAAGAATTTCAGTTTTTCCTACTAGGGTGATACAGTATTGATGACTCACCCTTAATTAGGTTTGTCGAAAAAAAATCCAAAATTATTTGTGTTACACATCAAATATTTTATGAAGATGATAATAATAATTATAATATCCCAGGGGAGTTGCTAGTTGCTGTGCCAAGAGTGGGAACAAAATGGAGTGAAGAAAGGAAAGCGGAGTTCTCACTAAAAATGAAAAACTGGTGGATTAATAAAAAGAACAAGAAAAACAAAAAATGAACCAAATTTTGCTCAGCGTCTTCCAACTGGGAGCTTGACGGCTAATAATAATAATAATTATAATATTATTTTAATATAGGTACCGAACAAGGAAAATTTTTCAAGGAGGCAAGCCTACATCAAAATTATATGAGGTAGTAAACTCTCAAGTAAATTTCATGGACGAATTTCATCATTAAACTTTTTTATATGGTTTGTAGCGATTGAAAAATGGATTTAATTAAATGCCAAACCATTGCTGCTACACAAATTCCAATCTCTCGTACGCTCAATTTCACTTCTTAATACCTAATCACATTGTCAGTCTTCTCGCATCGTGCTATAATTAATGGCTATGACTTGTAATCAAATAAAAATTGAAAATTACATAGTTATTTTCTATTACAAGACATTGTTATTATCGGTAAAGATAAGAGCAATTACTTGCTGTGGAAAAACACATAGCTATCAACACACCTATATTATTTAAAGACTATAATCTGACTTTAGTTTGTTCAGTTCGAACATAGACGAGATTTGTAAAATTTCATCTCAACTACTGCACACAAGTATAAAACATCAAGTAACTACTTACTAAATCTGTATCCTATAAAGTATAGTATCCTAAATAACAATAGAAAGGTCAACAATGCTTTCAATATTAATCAAATCATTCAGTTAAAAAATTTCTCAGTTATTAATATTGTATTGCTCAAGCTGAATTTTTAACAAATATTAGTCTGTTCAAAAGTTTTGAACAAGGTGTAATAAAAACCTTTGATTTAATCATTCCAGAAACATCACGATTTCATAAAATAGTAAGTTACATAATTTTTTTGAAGAACCACAATTTCCATCACTATTTGTTTCTATGGATTTTCCCCAATCGAATACGGTAGAGGACGAATACAGGTACTCAAACTTCAACAAAGTAATTGCTTACTTATAGCGCAATAAATATTGAAGCTCATGAAAATAACATCAATACAAAACATCATAGTGGAGATGTCATGATACCTTTACAGAATGTATGGCAAATTGATCATAGATTCAGTTAATTGATCAGGATTAAAGTAATATTGGAATACTACCCTATAGAAAGCATATGCATATGCTTTCCTAATGACATTGTGTTCAAAGTACTGTAAAGCTAAGAAATTGGAACATCAACACAAAATTAATGAAAGGAAACATTCAAAATTGGGCGAGTGAAAAAATCAAGTATGTTATAGGATATCTTATAAAATAAAAATGAATAGCCAGAAAATTTGAGAAAATAATCGTTTTTAATAAAACAAAAGTTTGAAAATGATAAATCATTGTATGTTATGAGACATATTCAAAGTGGCAAGGATCATAATCAAGTAGGGTGAACAGAGGTTTGATAAAATACTTAGGAAATTAAAAAAAAAATACAACCAAAATTCTAATTCAAGTTACCTTTTTTCTGCATGGAAAGTTCTGTTTGTTACAATAATAATTATAATAATAATGGAGACTAGAATAATAGATTATTTCTCAATTGTTTAAACAAGAAGGAACACTTTTTAATAAGTTTTAAATACAAAATTTACATTTCAGTAAATATTAGCTTTAATTTACCAAGAATGATTAGTTTGTTTATTAAATTGAAGGTAATTTTTTAGACTCAACTGATGAGTACTAAGTGAAAATAATAATATTATTGATTAGTTTGGTTTGTAATAGTCTGGGTACTTACTCGACTTGAGTAATTACAAGGAAAATGCGTTTCTCATACAGCCACGTTTACGCTATTATGGTAATGCTCATGCTTAGAAACATAACTATTGAAATACTGAGTGCATGAGCAGTATCAATAACGTATACGTTATCAATTATTAGGAATGGAAAAACTATCTAACGCTAGGTCACGATAACAGTATTCATCAGGACTTGATGTTGATAGAGTGAAATATTAATTTTGTGCTTTCTTCTACGGAGGACTTTTCAACAAATATACAAAGTTATAAAAAATACATTTCAACTTTCAAAGAAAAAGTGCTGTACAAAAGCATGCCTTACAATGATCAATCTCATTCATTCAAATTAATTATTGGAATTTATTTTAAACTGACAGTTACTACAAATACACTAAAATTCAGTATAATCTTTAATAAGTCGCTCCACACTGGCCATAGCATACTTAATGTATGCTCTATATAGAACAGACATTACAGAATAAATACCGAACAGGATTGAAATAATAAAGTTGAAGCATTTGATTGACAGTAATAAATTAGTGAATTACAAGTAGATAAATTATCACAAATAATTATTTTTCCATTGATGAAGAAAGTAAACCATTCAACTTATATTACAAGCATTGATATTAAAAATTGACAGTAATTCCCGCTGCACAGGCCTCGGTCCACAGAAATTTGAAAAATTTGATAGCATCTCAATCTTTCAATTCAAATACAACTAAAGTAGTTTCACACTCATCTGAATTATTCTCATCCGTACTGTACATAGAAAAACAGACAAACATATACACTTAAAGACGAGTCACAACAACAGTACTATAAATACAAATCTCGAAATTTTTCTAATTACATTAGTTGCATAACGTACTAATTTTATACTAAAACATTATTTTTGTGTAAAATTTAAATTCACTGAATTTGAAAATCTGTACGAAGCATTATTCACATGTGATAAAAATATCATAAGTTTGTACAACTGGATACCATGTCGTTAGAAAATAAAAATTTCAGAGTAAACTGATCCTTAGTCTGATTATGTCCAACATCATTACGAAACGATCGTCATTACAATGTAAGTTTGTTTTCCTACTTTAGAAGTTTTTTTGAAATTAATTTAATATCTAAGAATATCAATTTGAAAATCCAATTCTTGAGAATAGTATAGCACAGTACTCAACATAATATAAGAGTTCGATAATTTGAAATGAAATAATGTTGTTAATTTTTAATGATTACACATCTAAAAACGTTTTGTAGCGGAATAATACTGAATAGTTTCGGTTTATATCCAGTTAGACGTATCGAAGCTAATTATTGTCCTAACGACATGGTACATTTAAAATTTTATCCAACATACAGTGGCACCAACATAACTGTAAATAGATTTCAAATAACTTGACACATGTTGCCAAGTTCTCTGAGTACGATATTAATTATTTCCAATATATTTTGGGCTAATATTGCTCTAGCGACAAGGTACATTTTAGATTTTACTGGATAAGAGTGTTAACGGGCTAACTCCATTTCATGGCAAAATTGTGATTATGGTTTCTTTGAAAAGGTTTCATAAAAATAATAGATACTGAGAAATAACATATAAAAGGGAAAAGCTAATTCTAAGATCTGAAATAATGTACAGAGAAACAAACTAGACAAGATTCTATCGATAAATAATTTCAAAACCTCATAGAACTCTAATTAATCAATCAATTAATATTATGTACTGTTTTCTCACACTTCTGCTCCATTTAGTTTACTCTGCTGTAGAAATATGAGTTAGCTAGTTAACACTTCTAGTCGAATTTCACATCTTCATTACATGACATACATTTAGGACAACAGTAAAATGAATAGTTTGTGAAGATACAGTATAAAAAACCAAGGATTTTCATACCTAAAACATATGAACCTAGAGGGGGAGGCGTCAAAACACCAATCAAAATCCTTAATACCATTGACTGTAATGTTACAACCTAGTCGTTCTGAAACAAGGCGGGTTGGTAGGGGGATATACGTTTCAGGTACTACTTTTCAACCAATTTACAAAGAAATGCGTTTTTGACCAAAGCTCGACTTCACCTAAGGACACAGTATGCCTTTTGAATGCTTGCTACCAACGGATTCCCCAAATAGTACCAAACTACTCATAAAGATCTGAAAATGATTATCGCAGCCACAAATTTCGATCCAATTCTATATTTTTTTTAATTGCGGATTTTCAACTTTATAACAGTTGATCGACTTAATGTCATTATAGATTTAAAAATCAAAATTTGGCACTAGGAATCCATTGTTCAGACATACAGTACAAATCTCATGTTAACCACGCAAAAGACTAGAGCTCAAGTCGGCATCACACTCTTAAAAAAAATTTAAATTGAAAATTAGCGCCGAAAAATTTTATAGTTTTAGCACCTTATCACCTGCAAACCACTTCAAATTTGACTCAAGTTAGGAAATTTTACTCAATTAGTAATACAGTCAATGGAACTGGATTCTGAAGGTGTAGTGCTGCCCTAGTAGTATAAAACGCTCGTCTCAGCAGAAAATACACTTTCAGTTAGAAGTGGGTCGTTCTAATGCCTTTGTTACACATTGCCAGTCTAGTTTCTAGTTGCCAAATTTTTGAAAAAGTCTATTTTCAAAATATCTTCTTCGGTAACACAATTTTTTTTTTAAATGGTATTGTAAGTGATATTGAAAAATTATGGTGTTATAAATGACATATTGTTTTATTCTTATTATTTATGAATCCTTTGAAATGAAATGACTGACAACCGAAAAAATGACGAACCAGTCGACTTATTTCCAAGAATTTATAAATAATTTATACCCCTCTAAACACCATTATGCTCTATTTTCACTGTTGTAGAATACCATACGGATAAATGAGCGCTACCGCACGTAATATTCAAGAAATTAAGCACAGGCAAATTTTGATTGGCATTTATGCCAATGGCAACGTTTGAACTTCGCAGTCAACTTCGTAATACAGCTAGGTCAGCACACTTCGAGCAGGGAGTGTAACTATATTTTACACGTTTTTAGTGTATTTTATACTTCTCTAGAAATGTAAAATGAATACATTCTACACTTTTGTGCATTTTACACTTCGCTGAAATTGTAAAATGAATACATTTTACACTTCTCGAGTGTTTCCCACGAAGCTTAAATTGTAAAATGAACACATTTTACACTTTCTGAGTATTTTACACTATGCACACAGAATAGAATGAATACATCCACATTCTTAGTGTATTTCACACTTCACTCAAAGTGTAAAATAAATATACTTTTGTATTCCACATCATTCTCAAAGTGTAGAATGTATTTTCTGTTGGCGAGGAGCGGAGTGGCGGCGAGCAGTCATCACGAGATGACACACGAGTTTCGGCCAGTCCAGCTGGGCCGAGCGTACTCGCATCCGGGCAGCGATCCGGGCCCGGTGCCCTGCATCATGCGCAACTTCTTGGCGGGCCGGCCGCCCTGATGGCCACCGCCCGCACCCGAGCTCGTGTAGCTGGTCATTGCGTACGACTTCAGGTGCGACTTGATCGTCGTCGGCAGCGGCAGCTGGTCTATGCTGTACACCGTCGTGCAAGACACTATCGTCCGGCAGCACAGCTCTTGCAGCGACAACACTGTAACAAACAGTTAGCCTGTATAGTAGAATTTTATGGGATTTACCAAATTAGTCGAAGGGAAAACTGGCCGTAGGCAGCTCTCTAAGTTCCCACTGGTCTTAACCTTTCTTGGTAGCTAACCTCGCTAGTAGGTTAGCAGCATAAAGAGCCTGTGCCACCTGACTACGGCCAGTATTCCCTTCGACTAATTGTCTACTTCCCGACTTTTATTAATTAGGCGGATGAATAAGCTGTTTACAACCCCGCGGGGGGGCAGAATTTATTCTGTCCGGGGTGTGGCAATCCTCCGGGTTCCTGATGCAAGTGGTAGATGTAGGCTGGTTGGCAACTAACACCGTTGCGTCCCAGCTTAAGTAGGGTGTTCAAGTAGGAACACCTGAAGCATCAACTGCGCAAGCCAAGCCAACATATGGTGGAACAGCATACGCCGACGGCTGCATGGTCAGGGGAGTGCCTGACATGAGTATGCGAACTCTGGATACCAGGCGACCTCCAGTTTCAAGAAGCCTTCCCTGGGTGAACGCGGAGCTCTGCCCAGGGTGACTGAATAAGTCTCCAGCTACTCGTGGGAACAGGTTTCAGAGTTATTGCTGACTCAAACCTGCCGGGAAACGGTACATGCAGAGGAAGGCACTACAACTGAAGATTCCGCAATGGAATCTGAGGAGTGTGCAGACCCATCCCTGATAGAAGTTGAACAGCTTCGGAAGGGTGGGTCCATAGCTGAAATCAGCAGCACATTTGCTGCTGGAATGTCCAGCACTCTTGCAAATGAGGAGGAGACTTCTTGGAAAGGCAACCCTCCTACCAGAGGAGGCAAGAGAACTGGACTTCAAGGCCCTGAGTAAATTCTGCTCTGGCCTTGGACTATGGAACATGGCATAAGCCAAAGAGGGGATGCCACAAAAGATCGAATAGCGGTCGCGGTGGCTAAGGGTTACAAAGCCCAACCCAATTTAAAAAAAAGAAAAAAAAAAAAGCTGTTTACAAATGGGGGAACAAACATATGAAGTCTCTCAACAAATCATTTGGCATCCGCCAAATTAAACAAATTCTATTATACACCTCAATGTCAAAACAATTTTTACATAATTTAATTATCCCGTCGAACGACGAACCCGTCTTTCGGAGGAGACGTTAAGCCGTCGGTCCCGACTGCCTAAAAAGTAGTCGTCATATCTCATCATCACCCCACTCATTACCCACGCACAAGCCTAGAGCTCATGTGGGCATCATCCTCAGAAAAAAAAAAAAAAATTTGTGAACATATTGCAAAGTGAAATGGAACTTCAACCTAATGGAATTAGGTTATAAACGGCGAGGTGGAACTACCTTCGGGTCTCCCCACCAACCAAAGCCATACGCTAGGGCTAGATAGATAGATAATTTAATTGAATTTCTTCTTCATTGATACATTACAAAGATTAAATATCTAATAGGCCTACAGAGAAATAAATATTCTTTACATGGGCTACATAGAACAAATTTTTCAGTAACGTTTAAAAAATTATATACTTAACATAATACATATAAAATACAATTTTTACAACGTACGTTTTAGTATTGTATTGCCGCCGTTGGCCATGTTTGAAAAATATTTTATTCAGTATGTTGTGATTTTTTCAGAACAATTTAAGAATTGCTACTATCATAGAGAAAGCACTATACAAGTAGATAGTTCAAGCCCATAAAGAGTGAAGATCGGCTTTTGAACGGTAGATGGTGACGATATCTCTGAGGGCTCTATCATGTTACTTCTTGTGAGCGATCGTATGTTTAAATGGCGAGTCCTCTAGGACCCCTAGCTTGACCGTACAGGAACTACGTGTCCTAGAGTTTTGACTGTACACCGAAATTGCAACTACGTTCCCTATCTCATGAGATATATGCTTGAAAGGGCATACTATTCTGTGGATGAATTCATGCAGAAATGACTTTGGCACTTTCACTCACTTTCGACGACTACATTTTTTATTTATTCCTTTTTCTATGTGATTTATGTGTATTTAGATATATGTCTTGTTATTTGTATTGAGAACCTTCTTAAGGTTGCTCTTTTCTGACTCATCCTCTGTCTGATCACCAGATGTTTAGGATATAACTATTAATTGAATTGAATATCTACTTTTTCTATGGTATTATACAGGGTTATCATAAAAGAATGGTGCGAATATTGATTCTTTATAGAAACCAGTGTTCAAGCCAAACAACCTAAATTAGACAGGAATCATGAACTGATTCGCGTCAAATGTTTGTCGGAAAACCGCACCATTCTTTTATGATAACTCGGTATTACGTAGCCTATATGTATATTTCTTGTACATTTTTAAACGTAAAAAATGTATTTTTTGTACATTGCGAGTAAATTATTAATCTTGTATATTTTTAAATGTAAAAGAATGTAGGCTACTTTTTGTACATTGTGAGTAAATTATTATCATCATTAAAAAAAAGAAATATGATAAATGTCATAGTTTGACTGACCTTTATTAGATCTCCACAGCCGTTCCATGCCGTTGCGCTGCAAGGCGCGCCTTGACAGCTCGGTGAAACTCTCGCGTATGTTGAAGTTGCAGAGCGGGCTGACCTCGAAGAAGGCCATGTGGTTTTTGGCGGCGTAGGCCTCGGCTTCGCGCGCGCAAACCTGTCGCTTGAACGCCAGGTGCAGCCGGTTGCCTACCAACACTTTCGGCACTCCGGGCGCATGCTGACAATCAACATCATTCAAACTTTATTACAATTGAATAAAAAGATTCGGACTTGTCATAACCACAAATTCTATTCAATATGAATAACAACCACAATACGGTATTACTATTATTATGCCAATATAAATTATCAATATTATGTATTGGAAGCTTAAAAGTTTCAATGTAAATTATATTGAAATTGAATTTTATTTCTTCATAAAATACATTACAGCAATAAAAACACATAGATTGTATGAAGAATTTCCTCTTATGGGCAGAAGCCTGTAGAAGAGGAAAGAGTTCCTATCAGAAGACAAAACAAAAAATACAAAGACTATGTTCATTAAAACTAAAATTCATGATACATGATATCTATTTACAGTTCAAATAAAACTAGTTGTCCCTTGGCCTGGTGCTCAAGAACCACTCACTAGAAACGTTTTTGTCAGAAAGTACGAAGTCCGAACTGCTGACCATTTGATTCAGTGATGCTAACATTGAATCAAATGGTCAGCTGTTCGGACATCGGACTTTCTGACAAAAACGTTTGTTGTGAGTGGTTCTTGAGCACCAGGCCAATGGAAAACTAGTTTTATTCGAACTATGAGAGACTGTATTTTATTTTAATGTTTGTAAAATTTTGTTACTGATTTGGCAATAAATCTCATCTTTCTTTCTTTTTTCAACTTTTTTCTCTTGGCAAGATATTTATGTTTTCTTGACGTTGCTGATGACCGTAGAGTCCGATGACAAAGAAATAATATCTCTCTCTCTCTATCTATCAAATGAAAGTTATTTGCCATCCGCCAACTCGAATGAATATTACTATAATAACGATGATATATATTATGATTGTGCTGCATCTACATGAAACGGCAGTTTCTCATTATTTTTGTAAAAGGAATCAGAATGAGAGGTTTTACAGATTCCTCCTGAAATACTGGAAAGCGGTAATTGGGGCGTATATTAGCTCCTGCACTCTGTGACCAGGAGGAGAAGGTTTTTGAGAGGACACTTTGTAATGAAGCTTGTGAACCTGCCTCTCTAATCCCTGAATTTAGAGGCAATGCAGTGCTTTTTGAGCTGTCTATGGCTGGCTACCCATCTCGATCTGGAGTTTATATAGGCTACATAAATGTTTTAATTTTCTAACGCAATCTATCCAGCAAGTACTGGTCATGGATGAAGAATACTGAATTATGAAAATTTCATGTAATACACGAGAAAAGCGGACAAACACTATAGGCTAGTCTGTTCACGGAAAGGAGAGACGATGTAAATAAACATGTGTGTGCGAGAGTCTAGCTAGGAGCAGCTGGACCGATTCACAGTAGAACTACTGAAATAATATTATTATTTATATTATTATTATCATCTGCAGTACGTGATTCCAGCCTGATCTTGAATGAACGTGTTGTGAACTGGAATTGGACAGAAAATTTATCGAAGCTGTTAGTCATTGCTTCTATACGCACACAAATGCAAACAGCTTGTTTTGACCGTCTCTCGACTCCGTTAAACAGAGTAGGCCGAATACTGATAAACAGTATAGACAGTTCATCAGTGGCACTAATAAAAATTATAAAACCATTTTCCTGAGTTAACTTATAGGACTTGTAAACTTTCATGAATAAGACAATGATTCCAATGATTATGAACTCTAACTTCAATGGCTCGACGTTTTTTATTCAACATTGCATCTTCAAAATAAGTTCAGATCTTTAAAAGTAGGAAAATCTAAGCAGTTGAACTGACCTCCTCGACCTCCTTGAGCCAGCGATCAATGCCATCGAATGACCATTTGTTGGTGATATCGTAGACGAGCAGAATGCCCTGCGCTCCACGCGAGTAAGAGCGAATGATCGTGCAGAACCTGCCCTGGCCTGAAGTGTCCCATAGCTGCAGCTTTACTCTTTTTCCATCCAACAGTATGATAGTGGTTTTATATGCTGTAACAATTTAGAAAAGAGCATTGAATAAAACATTTATTAAAAAATAATCTTAATTGATGAACAAATGATGATCACCGATACTTGGAATAGATTATAGGTAAACTGCAATCATAGCTTCAATGATGTGAGAGATTTGATTGTGAAGGAGTTGGCAGATTCATAATGAAATGATTGATGTATTTTCCTGAGTCAATTAAAAAAAGTTTGGGAAGCTAATTACTTGCCAAAATTAACTGTGCAAATATCAAATTTAAAAGGAACTAGGCCTATTATTGTTTTTCACATAAAGAAGCATTTTCAACCTATTAAGATCACTGTAACAAAAAGAAAAGAAGCACATATGATTACACACAAAATAGCACGTTAGATCCATTGAAATGGTAGCCTACTGATAATAAAGATATGAGGAGAATCAATATAATCCTCTTCAGACACATGATGTCATTTCAAAGGTAAACATTTAATAATAATTAAATTTGATAAAAGAACGGAGGATGATGATTATTAATCAATAGCTCAAGAATCGGCTAAAGTGCAGTGTCTTGGCACAATTTTTTCTAGGCATTGATAGCCTTTTGAATTCTGGCTTTTGGTAGGTTAGTTTCTGTTTTCATAGTAGTCAAGACTGGAGAATCATGTCTGATCTTGCACAAAATAAATATTCAGGAGAAATTGTGCGAAATAAATTGAGAAGATATAATAGATGAACAGGTAAATGAATTATAATACTTGAGATAAATTTTTCAGTAGGCCTACTAAGATGATATTCTATCAACACGAAAATATAGGTAACTGGAAAATAACTTTCAACCCTTACCACAGCCGCTGCAAAAAGGAGATTCCGATGAACCGTCTTCTAATCCACTCAATATTTCTTGTTTACCGACGTCACTATCACCAACTAATAAAAATTTCAATAAATAATCATACTCCTTTTGTTGTTGACAAAATCTTGTCTCCACTGCCATAACACAGGCCTACGCTTTTGTTTATCTTGCGCATAATAAATAGTTTATGTTGAATCTTCACCTCACCACAAAGTAAAAAAAATACTTCGCTTCATAAAAACATGACTAGATGAACAGAAATTGACAAAGAATTACTAAAATACAAAACTATTGATAGGCATTTTCGCATCTGTTAACTGCTCAGAAAGTAATTATTGTTTAACCAACCATTTTCTCTAACAGGTTGGCCAATCTGGATGTCAGAAATTTGACACGGAAGGTCTGCCGACATTATTCAAATCATTTCACATTTTCTAGTATTTTCAATAATCAATTATTCAATAAATGCAATTCCCAATATTTATACAATAATAAAATAATGCTAATAAAAATAGACGATAAACATGACAATAACGTTGGTATTAGAAACATGGCGCGAGCTTTGATTGTGAGGGGATACAAAAGGTTACTGTATGTTTTCAATAACGGTGAGTTTATTATTTTTCTTTAATTATTATAATTTTGTACAAGTACAATACATTGTGGTTATTATTATCATTATCTTTTGCTTTTCTGACATGTATCTATATTTTGTAATGAGAATAAAAATTCAATAGACTTTACTCTATTCTTGTCTTATGTGAGGGAACCGCCACTAATATTTATTATATAAAAAATTTACATAATTTATACAAAAATTTATGATAGGAACCATGTTTTCAGGTCATTTTGTCGAAATAGTATAGAACCTGTGGTTAACGACTGGAACAACCTTGGTTTTATAACTGAATTGTCATTATAAAAATTGTTTTTGAATCAATAAAGTTGCGTTCACACCGAAGTCTTTAAAATATGTCAGCAACAAAAAGTCAGAGACTTCACAAAATCTTCTAAAAAATTTTGCGACATTTGTCAGCTACTGAAATACTGAGTTACAGACACAGTGGTCACTCGGTGAGAGCGGTTGATAAGTAATCATATGGTTAAGTAACAAACATTCAAGACTGCTCTCAGATGGGTGACCGATACAAAAAATAAGGCGAGGTGGAACCTACCCGTAAGGGTCTCCCCACCGATAAAAAGCCATACGATAAAAAAAAAGTATGACTTTTTGTGACTTCTAGTCTGTGACTAAAGTCAAAGTCAATGACAGTTCTGTCACTGACTTTGGTTTAAACGCAGTTTAAGATTATTTAGAAATGGGTCCTTTATCAGAACTGTATTATTATCTTCCTTGTGCCCAGCTGGTGCAAAGTATTTTTCTTAAAAATAATATGAGGAAACCCAATTTTTGCTGTATTGTTCTACATAGAAGTTCTTTGAAATTCGAGTATGAGTTATAGATGAATTCATTTAATTTGGCGGATGGCAAGTAACTTTCATTTAACATTTCTATGGTAACAGGTGATGTTCTTTTAATTTAATATGTTTTTTACATGTTATATATACAGTATCTATTATATTAAAGAACTTTTGACGCATTCCTTTCTACTGTGCTTCCACCATTGCGAGATTTGATGTGAAATCTACAAGAAACTTACACTGATACAAATCTGTTGCAATGATACTGTATTCCCAAACGATACAGTACTGAGCAAGCGAGCGGCGCTTTACGTTGCACGGGGTAAACTCGTTTATGTGGAAAAAAATCAACAGAACATCAACCATTGCCATAGAAATGTTAAAGTTATTCGCCATCCGCCAAATTAAATGAATATACGTCCTATAATTTAAAATAAAGTTGTTAATTTTTTGGAGAGATTCTCGAATAGAAGAGATTCGATAACGATAATAAAAACAAAATTTTATTCAACAGAGATTAAAATGAAGCTGGTAAAAAATTCAAGACTCGCTAACTGTTGGCTTCTGTGATGTTAGATTTTCGATGATCGATTTAAAGACAGTGGCAGTTTGCGAGTCGGGCATCGTTTTGATAATACTCTGTTCAGGGCTTTTCGAAACGTTCGGATCTATCGGTAGGGTACCAAGGAAAGGCACATTTGCAAGCTCACTCAGCGATCGACCTCCGCCGCTCGAGAATATGTTCGTACAGTCCTGCAATACAAAAGTAATAAAATACAATAAGTAATGAAGTGGAATAAATAATAATATTGGCAACGATTTTACAAAAACTATTGTAATCATTGGGAACAATATTGACAATGATAATTTCATTAAAGAGTTCTCAGCAATTGTAATATGCTGGAATAATTTGAAAAAACATACATCACCAATTTCATCAATAGGTATCACCTATTAGTCCAAGCGCCCACTGAGGTGGAGTGGCGATGGCGTGGCAACACGCTAAATATAAACATATGTAACTAAATGAAACCGAGCATAACACCTCGATTTGCGCTGTTTCATATGTTTATACGACGTGTTGCCATGCCATCGCCACTTCACCTCAATGGGCGCTTGGACTTAGGTAACATGTTGAAGGAGCGAATGTTTCATTAGAACAAGACAAATAAGTAGAAAAACGTCAAAATCAAATGTATTATGTCTAAATACTATGATATATGAATGCATTAAGATCTAATTGACTTGATTTTGATTATTGTACGGTACGGTATCCAATTTAATGAAGAAATCTATTTAAAAAGAAACTTTTTGATGAGAAAGTGTTGTGGCTGCAAGATTTTCTGGCACTGATGATCTAAACTCAAACAAAATAATTCAACAAAGAACTCCGAAGTTTTGTGTTGCAATTGCAAACATTGACAGCATAATTTACAAAATGCTCAATTAAAAAACTTTTCTGTTGTTCGCAGTTGAGGATGTCTTCAGAGTTCTTTGAATTATAATTTGGATTTTTTCAATTAACAATTATGTATTTAATAGCAGTTGAATAATTGCAATATCTAATGGCTCTTTTCATAAGTTTTATTTGAATTTATTAAATAAAATATGTGTCAACTAACACTAGGGGTTCAGCTATAGTCAAAACGTATGGAAAATAAATTGTCAATTCTGGAAAATGAATGTTTTTGATTTGATATATTATGAGATCGCAAGGACTTCGTTAAAGTTCCCCAACAGATTCAAAATGAAAGACACATTTTAATGAAGCACTAACCTGGCACGAAGGACAAACAAAGCCACTCATATTCTCAACGATTCCTAGAATGGGTATTCCAGTTTTACGACAAAATGTCAGCTCTTTCCTAACATCTTCGATGGCAACGGCTTGAGGGGTAGTCACCAATATGGCGCCGTCACATGGTAGAGACCTTTTCAACACAAAGTACATATTTATAAAACTAATGAATATAATGGCAAGGCACAACATTATTTTGAATTTCCCACCTTCGTTGCAATGCAAACCCAGCATACCGCCCGGCTTATCTGCCACTGAGCTAAATTATCCATCTGGAGGTAGCACTGATTGAAAAAGCTGGCTTCTATTTTTTTTTAATAGCATACTGTGCTTGAGAAAAAATTTCAATCCTCACTGTATTGCCAACCTAACGAAATTAGACGTAACACTAATCCTGCTAGCAGCCCTAGCTTGTGCTACCTCCAGATGGATATTAAAGCTCAGTGTTATCTGCCTGCAATGAAGTCTTTATTTTCTTAGTCACTGCAGGTTTCACCTTAGACTAACTAAATATGAATAGATTTTTTTCCAGTTAGTGCATTGAATTATATTCTATTACTTTGTGTCAAGGAAGCAAATAGTAGGAGTAATCCCATGTGCTTCCATGTATATTATCAATAGATAATTAAATAATCTCTGATTTCACCCATAAAGACAACGAGATCTTTTGTATTGATGAATAGGACTGAATACTATAGTGACGTCCAGTCCTTATATCAATAATTCACTGCACCACAAAATCACTTTGAAACCTTCCAATCTTCCAACAGATGCGAGTGAATACTAAAGAGCCTGTCTAATAACACTGTGGCCATTTCATGTTTTAGCTCGGACAAATCCACCATACTTTTTCCAATTCCCATAAGATTTGCATTGAAATAAAACGAAAATCTTATTTTTATGTTGACGGATTCAATTCTCACCTACAATTTGCCTTTGCCAGTGTTAGTTTTCATTAGCCTATTTTAAACTTTTAACACAATACCAAGAGTAGAGAGACAATTTTTAATGTTAGGAAAGTTATTATTTATGTCGTTTCTCTTAAAATAAGTTTGAAAAATGAGTGAATGGATTGATGTCTGCCTGTAATCACATATCAAATGAAAAAAATTGGCAAAAGTATGACGGTGGCAGGAATAAAAAATATCTCAAAACAATGTAATTCACACCAATGATCCCTCTTGTAATAATCTTAGTAACGGATCAAAATTCAGGTTTTTGGAATCTATTTTTTTTATTAGTAAAACCCCTAATAATTTTTAAGTAACTATTATTATACAGCATTTGTAGTGAATACTATTATAGTTATTCATTATTCAAAAAAGGTTTGTTAAATAATCTTACTTGACATTTTCCATGACTGTAATGTGCTCGTCGGAAGTACCAGGTGGAGTGTCCACTATAAGATAGTCCACATCTTGCCAGTAGATATCTGATAGGAATGTTTTAATCATTGCTGCAACAGAATGAATTTGTTTCTATTTTTAATTGATAGGAATAATGGCTGAATAACACTATAATCAGATTCATTTAATTCGACGCTTGGCATTAGATAGATAGGTATTATTTCTTGACGTTGCTGATGACCGAAGAGTACGATGGCAACGAAATAATATCTCTCTATCTATTTATCTAATGCCAAGCGTCAAATTAAATGAATCTGATTATAGGAAAAGGATATTCTATGTACTTACTTGATTGGAGTATAATCCATAGGCCTGCAAAGGTTTGAGTACATGTACAGGATTCTTATCAGATTCGTATCGATAGTGGTGTGCAAGTTTTTCAATGATACTGAAATAGATTAATATTGCTGGAAAATTTTGCAAAAAAAAAAAGATTTTCATATCAACACTAGATCATCAATGGTTGTAATACGTATTGTTCATTGATGGGATAAGGCAGAGGCGAAGAAGAAGATTTTGATATGATAATATCAAAATAATATCAATAATATTTGAGATAATTGTTTATTGATAAGATGATAGATGAAGAAAATTTTGAAAAAAAGAAGAAGAACTGTTTATTGATGCTATCTAATCATATCAATAGAAAGGTTTTCTTTTAGTGAATACCGCAGAAAGGTATAGGACGCTCTCTAAAAAAAAGTATCTCCACACATAAAAAACAGTTTGGAGCGGTATCCAGAAAATATAGGCTAAATGCAGCAAAATGGATTTTAGTGACCGATTGTACAGTGACTTTGTTCATGCAAACGTTCGAGAACACATTCTTTACCATGATCGTATCCTTATCGTGAAGGTAAAAATGTGTTGCACAAATATAATTATGACAAAAATATAATATAGATTGACAAAAAAAATATGAAGTGATAAGAGCCTTATCAGTTGAATTTTTGAACCCTAACTGTAAAACTGACCATTATGATGAGAAAGTTCATGAAATAATACTGGTTTTCATAATCAAATTTCAACTTATAGACGATTTTACAGCCATTGAAAAAGAGATAAAATCAACCTTAGGGAAGGGAATAGGGGGGCATAAGAATGGAGCAAGTAGTACTACAAAGAGAATTGTTATTGATCGCTATAGTGGTGAACTAACAATGACATCATTAAAATTACAACAGCAATGAAGCCAAATGCAGGAAAAATATTGTGAGATTGTAGCTGAAAAAATTACCTGTTTTCTTTGGCCCTCTCCAAACAATACCATCATTTCTATCTTTCAACAAGAAACCAATTGACATGACTGCCAGAGCTTTATCTTCATCAGTGTAAACTGGCACCCATCCTTCAGGACATTTATGTATTTCATGCCCTTCAAGCTTTAGCAGGTAAGGAATGCTTGGACCACAGATATCTACATCAAGTAAACCAACCTGAAAAAAATTGATTCGATAAATCTAAATTAATTCTCAACTGGATCAAGTTAATATTCATGTTCGGGTAATGTACAAATTCTATGCAAGAGAGCTACTTTCTTGGGACTACTAGTTTAATGAGGACTTGGACCTACTACTGGTATGACTACTGGTTACCCTTGCAGCAATACACCCCAAGTTCCCTGGAATAATTGTAAACTTTAATAATAACCTGGAGAATATAAGCTGCCTCAATTGATATCAGAATGATTCTAGAGAAACGGATATACAAAAATTATTTAACTGATATTGGATGGATAAGGAAACGATAATGAAATTTTTTGGGCAAGAAGTAAAAAATTAAGATAAATTTTGATTGACAATGAATTCAATCAGTATATTATACTGAAAATGAAAATTTTTTACAAACCTTGAAGCCAGATTCTTTCAAACCCAGCGCAAGCTGAGTACTCACTGTACTTTTACCCACACCTCCTTTGCCAGATAGAACAAGAATTATATGCTTCACTCCGTCCAACATGATGGGAAATTGATGATACAGAGATTCTATGAATAGTCACAATTTAAATCCAATAGCCTACGTAAATATTTTGATTTACGTGAATATTTTGATTCTATATGGGCCGTTCTAACCTATAAAATTCAACATACCGACCGATGTGTGATCAGCTGATTTGGTTTGGAGGCCAATTTGATTTCATGCTTGATGTTCCCATCGAAGGCTCTAGAGGGCACTGATCAGATCATAAGAATTTTGGATTCTAGGTTAGGTGTTTACAAAACAGTGCTAAACCTTGAAAAGCAGTTTCATGTATTGTAAGGATTTGAATCGTTTCCAGTAAAATATAGTCCGCATCCAATTCTTATCCATTGATAAGCATTCTTTCTGAGTTTTTGGTTCTTCGTTTCTATCTGAATCCATTTTTTGAAAAAATACTCTTTTGGGATGCCTAAAGTACGTCGGAGTAAGAAGTCTCCCCCAGAGGGATGGGAACTCATTGAACCAACACTAGAAGAATTAGAACAGAAAATGAGAGAAGGTATGTTTAGTATTTTTCACTTACAATATAACTTGTAGTTACTTCTTCTGAATTTTTGCAAACTTAATAAAAAAGGGCCTAAGTTACCTAGCCTAGTCACCCAAAATTTATCAAAATTTCTAATTAGCAATCGATTTAGCACGATTTAACAAGATAGAATTCTACTTACTTACTTCTTACTATCAGTGTCTTCGCCACGGTCAAGTTGCAGTTGCTCCTTGTGTGGTGGGCCTCAGGCTGTATGACTTAGGCCGTAAGCCCACGGAGCAACTGCTATCTGACTTCAGTCAGCAACCCAGTGTTGCCAGATGACATTTGGCTGTTTCTCGGGTCGGGTAATCTAACCTATCAGCCAATGTCATCTGGCAACGTTGGGTTGCTGACTGAAATCAAATAGCAGTTGTCCGTGGGCTCACGCTCTTATAATACCATCCACTAGCATAATGAGTACTGAGGTCAAATCAAATTTAGAAAATGAGGCACTGGCAACCTATCGACCATTATATCACTAGCAATCTTTGAAAAGGCATTATTCAACATTATTGAAAAGTTTTCTAAGTGTGCTATAGAATAAAGACTGTATGATTTATGAATAATGTGAACTATTTCAGCTGAAACTGAACCTCATGAGGGAAAAAGGAAAGTTGAATCTCTTTGGCCAATTTTCAAAATTCATCATCAGAGATCCAGATACATATACGACCTGTTCTACAGAAGGAAGGCAATCAGTCGAGGTATGTTATTAAATAGACCTAGGGAGAGATTGATTGATTGATTAATTAAATGTATTTATTAGGGCGGCGTTAGGACTCCTGGTCCTTACTGCCACACAACCCTAGAGAGAGATAAAATAAGATAAGATTTCTTTATTCATGTAAATAACAGAATGTAACAGCTTAGGTACTTGATCACAAAATATGTAAAAGTGTAAGTGATATTATTCTATTAG
The DNA here is from genome assembly GCA_017141395.1 of Laodelphax striatellus. Lineage (NCBI taxonomy): Eukaryota > Metazoa > Arthropoda > Insecta > Hemiptera > Delphacidae > Laodelphax > Laodelphax striatellus. The sequence continues at coordinate 12,960,267 of CM029538.1, read as the reverse complement.
TTTTATAAATTTTAAGCTAATAATGACATTATAAGAACTAGATGCAGTGTGATAATGTTGAGAAAGAAAGAGAGTGAGAAATAACATTTGAAATTTAATTGTAATTCACTACTCTGTTTGAAAAATAATTAATATTCACAAATACAGTTGAAACCTTCTAAGGGCCATGTCATACGAGCGCTGATAACGTTATCAACGGAACATGTACATGTCATACGTGACGGCAAATGCGGTCCGTTGATAACGTACCGCCAACGCATGTGGTGCCTGTCATACGTAGCGCTAGCGTACGTTGCTAACGCAGACTCGAGTACGGCATTAGCGCCCGTATGACATGCTTCATAAGAACTCCATCGCCGTGTTGGAGCGAATTTAGCGGTACGTTATCAATGGAACGTTATCAGCGCTCGTATGACATGGTTCTAAGTCTTTATTGAAATTTTTGTACCATCAGACCAAATCTAAAAGAATAATTTTGAACTGAAGATTTACAAATCTTCTTTGGAGTGGTTCGTAGCCGAGGCGGCTAAGGCGTCAGACTTATTAAGTTATCAGCAGTCAGATAAAATCCATTGGGCTAGGGTTCGAGCCTGGTTGACGGAAAGGATTTTTGACAAATACGGCCACTCCCGTCTTTCGGAGGAGACGTTAAGCCGTCGGTCCCGACTGCCTAAAAAGTAGTCGTCATATCTCATCATCACCCCACTCATTACCCACGCACAAGCCTAGAGCTCATGTGGGCATCATCCTCAGAAAAAAAAACAAAAAAAAAAACAAATGACAATTCTCTCCTCTGTTAAAAAATCGTAAATTCATAAAGATACAAGTTTATTAAATTGTCTTTTTTAGGCTATTAATACGTTTTGTCATCAGAGAATATATTAGCTTATTAGATGACAGACTGTAACTACATAGAATAGACTACGTATTATTTAAAAAATAATTCATTCATATCTTCAGTCATACAATGACGGTATAGTACAATGACCATCAATCATTGATCAATGTACAGTATATTTTGTGTGAACGAAAAATGTATTGAAAAATTGATTTACGTTATGAGAAATTGATTACTCAAATTGAAAGCTGATTAAGTACCTGAAAGCTAGTGTTCGGTCAGCTAGTCGGATGTAGTATGTAGTGGAAGACTAGTGTATACACACAGATTGGAATATCGTTTACTTGTCCGACCATCTGGGTCCAATTATCTTAGAAATACAGTGGAAGGAATGTTCATTAATTCAGAATAGAAGTTTAGAGATTTACTACCAAAGTATTATGTTTCTCATTTTAATATTTCTTACAGAACTTTACGACTACTGCCTCCAAGAAAACATAGCTGACAAAAATTTGATTGCAAAATGGAAGAAACAGGGTTATGAGAACCTGTGCTGTCTACGCTGCATCCAGACGAGAGATACGAATTTTGCTACAAGTTGCATATGCAGAGTACCCAAGTCAAAATTGGAAGAGGTAAGAGTATCGTTCTCCTACGCGATTCTTTATATTTAATAGGCGAACATGTTTTTTGTAGCCTCAACTCCTCCGTTGTTCCTCAACGAATTTTGTTCGTTCACGTCTAATTTTAAAGATTGCATCGAGTAGATGTTTGATAAGGTCTTACATTTCGAATTAAGTTATCGTGGAGATGATGGCGCGGTTTCACGATACCAGTAGACGTGTAGGTTACTGGCAGGCAGGTTGGTCATATGATCTTCCACTCTATACAAACAAATAGGGCAATGCACACCAGTCAATGTGCATTGCCCTATTTGTTTGTATAGAGTGGAAGATCATATGACCAAACTGCTGCCAGTAACCTACACGGTCTACTGGTATCGTAAAACCGCACGATGAGGAATGGACAATCAAAGTTCAGAAGATGAAGATGGTGAAGAAGGACGAGAAGAAGAAGAAGAAAAAGGAGGAGAAGAAGTTTGAGAAGAAGGAGGAGAAGTTGAAGAAGGAGGAAAGGAGAAGAAAGAGGAGAATGTATAGAAGGAGAAGATGAAGAAGAAGAACAAAAAGAAGACGGAGAAAAAAATAAGTAGATGAAAGAGGAGGAGGAGGAGGATTGGAAACTATTTCATGTATTTCAATAGTCGCAGTTTTTTTCGTCCTGGGATGTCCTAGTTTAAAGTTATTAGCCGTTATTAATAGAGGCTACATTTATCAAGCAGAATATCCAATGTAGGATAACGTCAGCATGCAACACCATTGTTTTTAAATTCTTACTGCCAGTTGCATGAAAATCCAATTGAGTTCATCCAACAAGAACCAATCCGACATCAGCACAATGACGTCATTTTACGGTGGTAGAATTTAGTTGGGTTTTTTGTGCAACTGGCTGTCAGATTCTTTATCAAGTTCATATCTTGATTTAACGTATTATGTTCATATTTATACATCCCATGTGCCAAGTGGTAAAAAACTGTTTTGCATGATTTGAAGTAGCCTAATTGATTTGATGTTCAAAAATAATTTTTTTATTTCACTCCATTGCATGTGCATGGAGAATTTTCATTAAAAATAACTGTTTCATCCATCATAGTCATTAAATAATTAAAATTTAACATCTAATAATTGAACATCTTTTTGTCAATGTGCTAACCACACGTTACATCTTTTCTGGTTAATGATCATTCACCTCTGCTGATTCAGTCAATTGGATGTGAAACTGGCAACCAGCTGGTAGACCTAAGCCCACATAGGGCTGTTGAGCCATTGACAAACAAAAAAATTGAACATCTTTAATGCTGTCGTTACTTGACAATATCATTGGAAATTAATTACCATAAATGAAAATTGTTGACAGTTTAGTTAATATCAGATTTATTCAATTTGACGCGTGGCATTAGATAGACAAATGGTCTATTTTGACTATTGACTATCTTGACGTGCCAGCAACGTCAAGAAATAATACCGTAGAGTACGATGACAAAGAAATAATATCTCTCCATCTATCTAATGCCAAGCGTTAAATTGAATGAATCTGATTATACCTCTCTAGTATTCAAGTCAATCTATTCCCAATTGTTCTTACTGTAAAATAAGTGTTTCAATTGCTTGTGCTTATAGAATATTTTTTTAATAAGGCCCCATTTTTTATGAGCTCCCCAATTAATTCCTAAATGCTCTTACTGTGAAATATTTCTATTGCATGTGCTATTTTGTTTGCTTCAGTTTATATAAATTCATCTTGAGTTTTCTGCAATTGATAATTTAATTTTTTCTTGACAGGGTCGCATTGTGGAATGCATACACTGTGGATGTAGAGGCTGCTCGGGTTGAAGATAATGCAGCTTTATGGACATTAATTCAATAGAAAATCATTTACCGCCCCAAAGACAATGTCCAATTATTGTGAGCTGACTCGTGCGAATGTATTCTCATTCACGTGAATATTCACCCCCTTTGTAATTTATTTTAATCATTTTTTGTATCAGATTATTCAATAAGTATCTTCAATGAATAAATTCCTTACTCACATAAATTTTCATTCGATCTTCTATTACTAGTTCCATTAGTTTATACTGTACATTGATTCGTGTTGAGTTGCATTGTAGGATATGAAATTTGGATGTCCCCAAATTTCGAAATCTTAGCTTCAATAACAGGGTTCTTCCTTACTTGCTGAAACTAACAAAACAATATTCAAGAAAACTATGTTATCTCTTTAGCCGCCTTTTTATTTGTAAGGCATTATATTATCGTGAACAAATCAAGAGTTCCTCTTGAAACTCTATTCCATTTATGCAATCAGTATACTTATCACAATCATTATGTGGTCTACAAATTTGTACAATATTTTACATTATAAATACTCGAGATGCTTTGAGCTCTGCTGAAACAAACTCATTACTAGATAATTACTCATTGGATTACTCATACTCATTATTAGATTTTTAGTTTAGCATGATGAGGGTCAATTTTCAAACCAGTTTTACTGGAGACCACATTTTCAAAAAAACCCTCCCCAAATTAAAAATTATGCGCTCTTAATTCTGAAGAAAGTTGTACTCTATTCTTGAAGATTAGGCAATTGAGTATTTTTAGTTTCAGTTAAAAAGAAGAGGCAATGAGATATGACGAGGAAATTGTTATTTCCGTAGAGATTTACCTGTTGCATGATCGCAGCACAGATAAAGGATTCAATTTATCTGTTATTCAGATGAAGGATTCATATACTATATTATCGAAAGTCAAAGTGAGGAAAACTAGTAAGAATTTGATAATATTCTTTCTAGGAAAGGAGAACAAAATAACAAGAGGAAAACTATGCGAAAATGAGCATTACTACTATTTAATCTGTTTTATTAATCTGTCCATTTTTAATCTGTTTTAGTAGTATTAGGAATACTGTAGTGGTTTCAACTAGATTGTCAATAATCATTTTGGCAATAAAAATCTTCAAAATTCATCAGATTTGAAATGTTATATATTTTTCACATAAGATACTGAAGAAATTACTGGAATCTTTCTAAATTTATGACTCGAGTTGAATTATATTGAATTCGAGGAGTAAGTCAGAGGTGCGTAACCTCTTTCCGATGCAGTATTTTTGAAATCAGATTGTCAAATTTGGTTTTAGTGAACTTGAACTGATACATCAATACCATCAATGCTGTAAGTGATGGCAATAAACTTCTCTTCTCGCTTATCAACATTACATTTCAATTTTTGTACTTCCACGTCAATGTTTCTCTGTAAACCTATAATATGAATAGAAATAAGAACCCTGATTATCAAATTATATAGTTAGTAAGTAGACAAATTTGTTTCTTAAATTTAAAATAAAATTAATGTCGGTAGTGAATGGGAATCAAAAGTTTACTTATACATCGCAGTCCTTAAATGGATCAAGAAACCATCATCTTAAATTAAGTTTTGAAATAATTAAGACCTATTATGAAGATGGAAAGAAATAATTATAGCCTACTTCTAGAAACAATTCAAGTTTAAAGATTTCTCAGGTTGAAAACCATATATCGAATAATTTCACTCACCCATCTTATGTATGTAGGCCTATGATGTATGTATGTGAATAAATAAATAAAAAATATTCAAAAAATATCTTACAAAGCTCTACAACTTTTGTATGATTTTATAAGCTTTGTTTATAATTTCCTTATGCATAGGTAGACTTCAAATTATTGAAAGTCCATCCTTATCTTTTGAAACACTTGATGTTATATGTAATTATAAGTGCCAGTAAGCTTTTCCTCACATCATACAATCGATTCAATAAACAATCGAGATAAGCCTAACGACCTGCACTTGAATCACTGCGTGATTCATAAGTTTTTCTTTGTCAGTATATAAAGCAAATTGTCTGAAATAATCGGCTCTTAGTATTGCAGATTGTTGTGTCAATCATGCATTGCAATCTCAACATGAAGTTGGTTACATTCTCAATTTTACTGTTGCAACTGGCTTCTGGTAAGTAATTCAATTTAATAATTACTCTATACTATTTAATTAATAATTTCATCAAATATTAATTAGCCTAATGATCAATCTCATAAAAGTGCATGAATTCTGTTCTTTTTTCAATCACTTTTATTGTTTCATTCCCCCTTCAAATATTAATATTTAATTTTTTAATGGTTTTATGATTGAATGAATTCAAGGAGTAATTATTATTTTCTGAATGATGCATCCGCTACTTTCAGGCTTCTTTCACACCAGTTCGGGCAGAACGCTGATCGTACGGGATGAAAATGTTTTAACTTATGGATCATATGAGTGTAATAAGATGATTTAGTGTGAATATGTCTATTAAGATACATCAGTCATCCCGTCCGATCCAGGCCTGGTCCGCACTGATGTGAAAGAAGCCTTATACTTATTTGCTGTATCAATGTAACTTTATACAATTGCTTGTTAAAAATTATCAGTCTAGCTGTATAACGAACAAATCTTATATAGTACTTTCCAAAAACAATTCCAAAAAATTAATAAATTGCATCTTAACTCTGTGAGGGATGCCCACCTGAGCATCAGGCTACTTGCATCTTAGATGAAATTTGTAATCAAATCAAATAGAAAATCAACCTTATTCTACAAAGTATATACAAAACTACTCAACAATAACAAAAATCAAATGTAGGCCCTATACTGTAGTTTTAATTATTTTCGGTTTTCTTGTTAGTTTTCTTATAAATGTTCTTTTCTCATTCATTCTTTGAATGTGAGTCCCATTCAGTGATATTTTTTCTCAAATTTTCATAAGCAACATTTTTATTCCATTTTGTTATCACTGAGTGAACAAATATTATTTCAAGCATTGGTTTATTCAAGCACTTTAATCCCGTGATGTGAAGTTGGAAACTTTGGAATTTTCCACTCGTAATTTTATCAATAATGTGTCCTACTTGAATAAATAAGTTCCCATTTGAAAAACATTGGGTTCAAAAAACACTACACAACCTTTTAGTCAAAAAATCCCTCTTGTAGCTCAAGTGAGCATAATTAGAAGTCACACGTATTTGGATGTAGTTTGTCCTCCACATATAATATTTTGACCTTAAGAATTTTATATGACTCATTTATGTATTTCTAAAGTAAGTTTTTTTTATGGAAAATTTAGTGTATATTGTCTACACTATCTTGACCATGTTAGTTTTTAGGACAGGGTGCACAAAAATCCAATTCAATATTTAATCACCGTTAAATCACGTGTTTGGAGTGCTTTCGCAATTCTTATTTGTTTCCGTTGGATGACATCATTTGACGGCGGTTAAAAAATTTGGATTTTCCTGCTACTGACCATATGTAATTATATTGCAATCATGTAATATTGATCTTTAACAAATAAAATTACCAAACTATCGAGTTAAATCCTATCAAATCATAATCATTACCTTTCAGTTTAGTATGGGCGCGTATATGACCTAGTGTAATAAGAAGTATCTTCCTGGTGTCGCTTATTTGAATGAATATTTAAATAAAATCTGCTGTATCAACCTAATTACTCCGCCAACTTTGTTCTTAAATATATTATATTCAATGTCAATAATAAAAGTGAGATGGCATAATTTTATTATGATTGAATACAATTATTGGCAGTGTAAAAATTGTACTAGATTATTACCTACAAATTTTCAAAATACTTTTTTCATATATTTATTAAAAGCGTTGTTGTAGTGCTCCCAGTTGTGTCTATTCCGTATTAGAGAATTGAAACGCATAACTTGCAATTTTTTCAATCTTAAGTTATCCTTTATGTTTCATTGTAAAAAACATTTTTCAAACTTAGTCTTTCAATGTCCCAACAGTGAACTACGTTTGTGGTGAAAAAATAAGTTTGTCAAGAGATGGGGAGGACTTCAACATCCAATTGGCTCCTTTTCAGGTAAACGTTATCTAATTTCTTCAACCAATTTACTTATAACTAATTTACTTATTAATGGCTTCTTATTCTTGTCTTTTGAAAACTCTAATCCAATCCTGGTTGATGTTAAAAATCTGCACTCCTCAATCAATCTATCTTTATTGCCAGAAACACAAAAATAACAGCCATAAATGAATTTTGAAAATAAAACGACCTTGGCAAAAGTAACTTGCTGTGCACGAAGCAAAAAGGGGGCTTGTATGCCTCAACTTCGCCCACAGCACTTTTGTAATGTGAAAGTGAAAAATAAAGTCATTTTATCTATCTATTTCTATTCTATAGCTATCTTCCATTAGCTTGTGGGGATCTGACATTTTTTAGAGTGTGGGACCGAAAAATCCTTACCTTGATACAGTCTAGACCTAGACTGATTATTATCATCAGTTCAATAGCATAATAATTGGATATACTTTAAACATGAATTTTCAAAGGTCCTAATGTTTCAATATATAATAATTTAATATCAGATTTTTTCCACTAAAATATCAAATCAGGAAATTTGCTTTAATTTATTGGAAAATTTGTATTTTGAATTTGAAACGTTTTGTAGTAGGCTACTTGTTGATAATGTAGCCTACATTGATAACAGTTCAGAAAATCAGAGATCAACGTCGAGAACTTCAGATACATTTCAACAGTCAAATGTAGAGTGGGTCTGTGGGAAGTGCATGATCATCTTTGTTAAACGATTCAATTTCAATTTAAAGAACACTTGAATACACTCTTATGATTGAAGGTCATTATCAACAGTACGCATGCTTCTCAGAATGGATTAAAATTCTTGGAAATTCAACCATTCAGAAACTTTAGACTACAATTCTTCTTCATCAATCGTTGTTCAAGTGCTCAACAGATCAATCTCAAACATTAGTTTATCTTTAAGTGAAGAAAAAATGTATAGAGTTATTAACTATAAAAATCTACAAAAAAATCTATAGAGTTATTATTTAGAATATTAACTACAACTTTACTGACAATACAATAAATGACTATAGGTACTTGTTAGTTATAAATACAGTGATTATTATTATTGCACTTTGTATCCATTTTGAGCTTTTAATTCATTTTCTCAATCCAATCCGCTAAAGAATCTCATCTTTTTTTTACAGGTTTTAGTTGTGAAAATTCCGGTTGCTGATGATGCAAAAATTTGTAGAGGAGCTCTGGTGAAAAACAATGCATTAGTCACATCTGCTCTCTGTATTTCCAAGTGAGTACGGTACCTATTTTTCAAACTCATTCAAGTGAAAATACAGTAAGCCTGCTAAACTGTATTGAAGGATGTAAAACTCTAATGCCCGGTTTTCAGTCGCTCAATAGCCAGTTTATTGATCCAATAGCACTATTGAATCAATAACCATGTGTTTTCAAATTCAAAAAAAAGTTATTGATTCAATAGTTTATTGAACGACTGAAAAACCGGGCATAAAGACAATTAAAGATAGTGCGAGTTTACCCCGTGCAGCGCAAAGCGCCGCTTGCTTGCTCAGTACTGTATCGTTTGGTAATACAGTTACTTTGCAACAGACTTGTTTGTATCAGTATGAGTTTCCTCTAGATTCCACATCACATCTCGCAGTGTTGGAAGGATAGTAGAAAGGAATGTGCCAAAAGGTTTTCAATCTAATAGACTAACTACAGAGACGGTATAATAATAACAGTGTGGTCATTGGTGTGAAAAGGTCCATAACATTGTGTTGGATCATTCTTTATTCCCGCCACCGCCATACTTTTGCAAAATTTTCTATTTTTGATGTGTGATTTCAGGCAAACATGAACCTATTCACTCATTTGTCAATAAACTTATTTTAAGAGAAACAACATCAAACGTTTTTAACATTAGAAATAGGCAGACACTCTACTCTTAGTATTGCTTCAAAAGCATAAAATGATAAAAAACTAACACTGGCAAAGGCAAATAATTGTAGGCTGGAAATGTATCACTCAACGTAATATATGATTCGAATATGTTTTTAATGTAAATTTTATGGGAATTGGCAAAATGTAAATTGTCTATCCTTACGAGATAAAAATGAGTAATGAGATTGATTTTTCCAGACTATCAAATGAGACAAAGGATTTGCTGGTTCTCAATGGACGTGCCACGAACCAGACCTACTGGATCAATTCTACCGTCTCAAAGATCACTCCCCACCCAAAGTTCAATGTATCATCGACAATCAATAATATTGCAGTAATACATGTAAGCATTTAAATATTTAATACAACTTTACTTTTTCTAATTATTCATGTTAAAGTTGAATTGCATTTACATGGCTCATTCACATCTACCATCTACTGAGACTTGTGTTGTGCCTATGACAAGGCATCCTTCAATGTAATTTGCATGAGACTATTCACATCTAACAGAAACTGATCCCAAGGACACAAAACGGCACCGACCAATGTAGATGTGAATAAACCATTCGAATTACATTAAAAAATACATTGTTCGTCTACATCGGGCTTGATTCATGTCTGTCGTAGTAGATGTGAATGAAGGTAACTTTTTACAAATACTTCAAATTACAGAGAAGCCCTTCGATTCCATTTCATTCAAACTTTAGTAAGAAAGTTTAGTCTCTATTTTTCTAAGAAATTTTACATTATAATATCGATCTTTTACTTGATGTTTTTCTGGCCGTTCTACCATTTCTTTGTGACCACCCTCATGTAACATCAATGCCCATTTAGAATATTAATAGAAGATCATAGCATTATTATATTGTTGAAATCCCGTGTATGAACTTTCAATTACGAATTACAGTGTGATTATTGTAATGGATTTATGAGATTACAAAAAAAATAGTGCTCTGTTCAAAGTTTAGTACTATAATATAATAGCATAGCATACAACGTTCAAAGATTACCCATCCATAAGAAATAATAGCTCATGAAACAAATTCACAAATACAAAAGTTGAAGTTAACTGAAATCGCTTCAGCGATCCATTCTCATTGAAACAAACGTTTTGTTGAGAGGAATTGTAGTTCAAGCTTTATTTTAGCTATAGTTATAGCTTAAAATCAATAATAAGTAATGAATGGCTATAGGAAAATAAACAATTTGATGTGAATATCCGTCTTTTTATGTTAGTGATATTTCCCATGTTAGTTACTGTACTTGTCCAGTAATTTCTTATTTATTTACAATCTCTTTTCTTTCTAATTTGTCAACAGTTGAACAAAACCTTCTCTTCCAAGCCGATATCTTACTCGATGAAAGCCCCTAAGGAGAATACTGGCTGCAAAGCTTACAGCTACAAACCCGTTGTAAGTATATGCGATTCTTTAATACACTCTCTGTGGTTCGTTTTATGGAAATTTAGAAGTCATGTAAAACAAGAAGAAGAGGACGGATTGGTTGAGATCAATTTTAGAGACTTTAATTTTTTCTGAGGGTGATACCCACATGAGCTCTAGGCTTGTGTGTGGGTAATGAGAGGGGCGATTGTGAGAGATGACGACTGTTTTTAGGCAGTCGGGACAGACTGCTTTTCGTCTCCTCCGAAAGACAGGAGTGAAAACTTTACTGTCTTTCTAAAACGTTGAACTATCTTTGATGTTTTATTCATAAAATGTGTTGAGTGTTAAGAATTAGTATTTTATACTTGTTATTACTTCTGTTATAACTTGCAGTCTAAATGGTTGATATTATCTAGAATTAAAATCTCAAACTGTTGAATGTTTTTTTTACAGCCTCCAAGTGTTGTAGATGTGAACACTTCATGCGTTCACATGTGCCAGAAAGCATATAATGTATCTTCACCTCGCTACGATGTTGATATTAATACAATGATTTGTACCAACGACACCAGCAAAAAACACGTGATCTGTGAGGTGAGCCAACTAATCCAATGAATTATATTGATGATTATCATCATTGACGGAGTTTTCATCATTAATGCAGCGTATATTTTACATTTGACATAGAGAGTAGGTCTAGAGCCAAGTCAGCTTGCTTTCAAGTCTGCCTAGCTTTCAAATCAGCTAGATAGACAAGGTTATTTTATTGGATGATATGTTTGATGAAATGAACATAGAATCACACGGTCTAGAAGACACGGCCGTGTTGTGGGTTTGTGTGTCCCGGGCTTTATTGTGTGAATTTTTATGGATTTCAAATCAAGTGTAAACTAAGAAAAAATGTTTGAACAATATACATGTACAAACACAATTTAATGCAGCATATTACTGAAACTTCTATGAGGTTTTGAGTTTTCTACTCTTTATTCAATTTCACCGTATTGTCCTATCCTATCCCTTTCAACATTCCCTATTAAGAATAGCTTCTCAGTTCAGTTCAGGGATTGATGTCATTCTATTGTTAGTTAAGATGAGTGAGTATTGGAGTAAATTAATTGTTACTTGAGTGAGGATTGATGTAAATTTATTGTTAGTTGATTTGAGTAAAGATGTCAATTTATTGTAAGTAGAGTTGAGTAAGGACTGATGTCAATCTATTGTTATTCCAGTTGAGTGAAGATTGTGAGTTGAGTTGATTGATGTCAATTGCTTGTTAGTTGAGTTGAGTAAGGATTGATGTTAATTAAGTTAATCTAATAATTTCTGTCATCATTACAGGACGACGTAGGAGCATCATTGGTGTGCGATAATTTTCTGGCAGGACTGGCCGTCTACTCACAAGAATGCGTCAACAACAAAATGGCGTCAGTTTTCGTCAGTATCCCAGCCTATGCCAAATGGATTGACAGCACTATTAACTCATCCTCCGTCAACTCCATGAGCTCATTATCTGTTATCATGGGCACCATCATCTCTTTCTCCATCACAAAACTTCTATCTAGATAAAGTTGTCAGCTACTGTAAAAACTGTATCACGCCATGTTCATACTATCCTTTTTAGAAAGCCTCACAGATTTTGTAGAAAATATAGCATGTGTCATATTTTCCATTTAAACATATTTTCGAGATTCTTTTTTCTTTCATTTTTCACAAAAGTCTTCACAAATGTTTTCCTAACAATCATTAAATAAATCTTCGTTCTTCACAAAACTGTATTTCATTAATACCTTTCAAGAAATCATCTCATGAATCCTTTCCTTTTATCTTTATCCTCTCATTGATTTGCATCAACTTTTATTTTTTCTGCCTAATACTTTTCAACTTCTTCTGCCTCTCAAAAGAATCAAAATAGAGTTATTTTCTTATTTCTTCGTAATTTATTTGTCATATTTTTTGTATATTGTTACTACTGATTTTCATTGTTTTCTTTTTGGTTATAAAGATTGAGTGAAAAAATTCTATCAGTCTTGCAATAAAATATCGTTTTGAAGAGGTGGAAAGTGAGGAATGCTTGGAAAATAATTGATAGTCCAATAACAGATAAGTTACCATTTCAGTGGTAATGGAATAGAATGACATTTTCATTGAAAATATTTCAATTAATTGTCAAAATTTAGGCAAGTTAATCACTTGTTGGCTTATTAACTAAGAGAAATGAAGTGGAAATGAAACTATCATTCTATTGCAGTATTTTTATAAGGTCTCCATCAATGCATGTGTATTCTCAATATTTTTTTTTTGTTTTTGTGAAAATGATGGAAATTCTTATTCATGACAAAGATAAGTGACATTGAACATAATTCAAATTCTATATCAGTTGGTTGACTGCATTTAAAACTGTCTAAAAGTTAGCAATTCAAATGATATTCATTCTAATCCAATGAATAATCAATTCATCACCTTGACTGTATAATAACTAGAGAATTACTATGTATAGCTTGGAAGCTGTATGCACCTGAATTGGGGGACTTTCATTCAGTTTTATTAGGTGAAAGAATAATTTCATCATAACAATCCTATACAACACACCAGTATCATTTTTAAAACAATGTTGCAGAATCTGATCTACGCCTATAGCTAACAGTCAAAGCCCAAAGCGCCGCTTGCTCTGTTCAAATTCAATAAAAACGGCCACTCCCGTCTTTTAGAGGAGACAATAAGCCGTCGGTCCCGACTGTCTAAAAACAGTCATCATCTCTCCCAATCAACCCTCTCAGTACCCACGCACAAGCCTAGAGCTCATGTGGGCATCATCATCAGAAAAAAAATTGGAGCCATCTTATTCAATACTCTATCTAGCACACACGTCCACGCATTTCCGACAAAAAGCCGGGAGATAGCGCTTTGTAAACGATGTAAGTTTACTTCACATTTTTTACCTATTGAAGGTATTTTTTCAAAATAAAAATGAAACCTGCACATCAAGCTTTGTTGTGGCGCAAATGCATCTAAAGTGGCGCAATATAACTTAACGGTCACAGTGTCTGTCATTAGTTTTACTAAGGTATTTTAATATGTAAAAAACTTTATTCTCTATTTCATAATACTGAAAAATAAAACTTATTTTTAAATTGAATATTTTAACTGGCAGAAATTTAAACTGTTACAACTTTTATTCAATTTATTTAGCCAAATAACAATACAAAATTGCTCACAGGTGAATATATTATTGGCACCACCGGCAAAAGCTAAACTTGAAAGCCAGTAGTGAGTTCTATTGAGTGTATAAAAACAAGATAAAATTATTAATACTAAAATGTAGATGTTTAAAGATGTTATAAAAAGTATTGCATTATAAACTCAAATATTAACTAAATTAACAGACACAAATCTATGCGACAACTGATTAATAGTTCAATAACAACTAGAATTGAACAAAAAATAAGAATCTCAAAAAGAAATGGATTTTAAAATGAATAGAAGTGACAATAATTAAATTATTTGAAAATTAGTGCTGAAAAACTATTTATTCATTCGATTTTGCACAACAAAGGAGCTGTCGATTCCCCATTACAGTCACCCTATAATAGTCCCATATGCCTTCCAGTTACAGGAAAACTACCTCCTTTGTGACCGGTTGCACTAAAGTTGATGACTGATAAGAATTAACATTGTTGATTTTTTTATTTATTTATTTAGCCAAATAACAATACAAAATAAGAGAATCTATAATCTAGTATAGTACAAAACATATTGTACAATTATAAAATTAAATTGGAAATAAAGTTCCTTTTCGCCACTGGGATATAATATTTTGATGCCGAAAATTCTCATCTAGACGAATCTTGTTTATTTTCTGTTTCATTAAATAAATTCTCCATTTGGTACTGGGGCTCATTATGTACGGACTCGATTCTTATTCGGAAATAGCCTCTTGAGAATTTGTCTACATGTGCAACACGTTTCTTCGTTGTGATAACAAGTACCGGTACTCAAAACTAATTATTGTTGCTGTCTGGCCTATTTTTTAATGTTTTTTTTTTGTATTCAAAGCATTACATTGATATTGAGCCGCCAACTCGGCTGCCGACTGGTTTGCCGAGTCGGCAAAAACCGCCTCGTGTGTCTCAGCCCTTAGAAGGCTGCTTGTTGCATTACATAAAGAAATTAATGTGAATTCATTAATTTGACTAAATAAATAAATACACAGATCTATTATTTTTCTAATCGATTTTTCACCATTGATGCTATAATAATGGTTTTTGCTATTCCTATCCTACAAATATACTCATACTAGTATGAGAATCTAGCTAGATTCTCTATTATTAGTATAAGATATTAATACAAACCATGTAAGCCTGTTCATGATATTCTCCACAAACCCTGTTTTCTTCAAGGACCAGATTTTAGCAATCACCTACTTCAAGTGAGTGTTTGGATATTTGAATAATTTAACAATCAATCCATCAATCAATCAATATTTATTGCCAAAAAGTAAACTGTTTAAAAATACAACAATAATAATGGTTAACAATACAAAGTAAAATTGGTACAACATTAGCATAACATACAAAAAAAAATAATAATAATAATTACCTTGAGAATAAATTTTAAACCATCAACAGTATTGTTAACAATATGGCACTACCGGCAAAAGATAATCTTGTGCGCCGGTAGTGAGGTCAGAAGTAACAAAAATTTTTGAACTAAATGCATTAGGCTTCTGCAGCATTTAAAGAGAATTTGAAAAGCAAATAATGAATTGATAATTCATTACGTATATGAAAAAAAATAAGTATGGTACAATTTTTCTATCATTTCTTTAGGATTCTAGAATTCCTTAGAGCATAGCCTCTGGCTGTGCTCAAACTATAGCCTCCTCCTGTATTAGAGGATTATAGTCGCCTTTAATAAATCGGACGTGTTTCGAACAATGGTCTTTCATCATCAACACTCGAGCACTACAGCATAGCGCCATAGCCTATGGCTGTGCTTAGACTATAGCCTCCTTCTGTATTAGAGGAGGCTATGATTATAGTCGTCTTTAATAAAACGGACGTGTCTCGAACAATGGACGTTCATCATTAACCCTTGTCTACGACAGTAGATTTGGTCTCAGTAAGATATATGTGATCAAATATTAGATCATCTTGTAAGATTCAAGTACCGGTCTAGACGGTAGTGCTGTTGCCTATGATAACCGGTTTGATTTCCTGTTAAATCTAGCTCTCTTATCTCAAATTCACTCTAATAATAATACACTCGAATTATTTTTATATAACAGCACGTTGGAGTCACGCTAGATAAAAAAATAAAAATTGACATGCCACCACACCTTAAATCGTGACTAAGTTTCTAAAAATATACACAGAATGTTTGTAGAATTCCACAAAATGAGTTTTTTATACATGAAAAATCACTAAAAGTGACACTTGATTTTTTAGAAACTCTTAAACTGTGATGGATTTTTAGTTTTTCTGTATATTTTATCTATGCTTGTGTATAGCTTCCACTTGTGTTCGGTCACTATCTATTCACACATACTGCGATTGAATTTTGATGAGTAGTACTTTTGCCTGTCTGAGGAAGATTGATAAAATCATTTCAAGCATTTATATTTCTAGCGTACGTTGAAAGTTTTAGTAATTGACATTTGGAGTTGTGATCGCTTGCTTCGAAACGTGACACTTGGAAGTGTGGTGGCCAATATGATTAAGTTCAACGCAGTTTTATTATTGTTCAGGTTTGGTCTGCAGCAGCTTCTAGCAGGTAATTATTAAATTAATTTTCAATTCGGATTTATAATCATCGTTAAAATAATAATCCATTCAAATATTAAATTTATACCTACGGTAATTAATTTTATTTATTTATTCAACAGACACAAATAATCAAATATGATTTTGGAGAGAAAAATTAGGGTCTAAAGCCCAAAACTGTTTCTCTCCCGAATTTTCACAAAATGATATAGTTAGTCAAAAATATGGTTATGAATTAAAAGTTGAGAGCTGTTCTTTAGAAAAATTAAAAAAGTTGAATTCAATTTTATTCTCAATACAAGATATACAAATACAAATTCAATGTCTCAAAGTAACCCTCAAAAATTAATTTCTTGTGAGAAAATTTTATCTGATAGACACTGAATATCAGGCCTATGTTGTTCTTAAAATATATTCTGTTAAAAAGTGTATTTTAATATACAAATATCATACATGTAGGCATAAATGCAAAATAGGCCTACTGCATAAAATGGATTATTTTTGTTCAAATCTAAATTCAACCAAAAGATTTCTTCAAAAATATTTTCTCATTCAATTTCCTATTTTTGTAAATGAATCAAGAAAAGAATTATCTAAATTTTTACATTATACATTATTGTAATAGATAAAGGTCTTCAATTTGGTAGAAACCAGAGTTAACTTGCAGATAACTTGAAGTTAACTTGTATAATACAAACTATTCACAAATCACATAATTATATGGAAATGTTTATCCACATGAATGTGTTTTTTCAACGCTTCTTGTCAGAGGAAGTTGAAACTTATTCGTCAAATTTTTAGAATTTAGAACCTTATTGCATCAATTCTAACTTCTAAAAAGGTTCAAATAGTTTCTCAACTACCTATTAGATTATCATAATTGAAAACAATAATAATTGCATTCAAGACGAGTCTCAAATCTCACAATATGCCTTGGATTATTTGATAAGGTTTTATGAACTCCCTTTCTCATTCTCTGTAACTGTAACATGTGTACAGTATAAAATGAAGTAGAGAGATTTATGTGAAGAATAACATTATGATGATTTTACCATTATTATCAATCACTCTAGTAAAAAATGTATGTATTTGTGGTAATTAATCACTCAGAAGTATAGAAGGCCTGTTAAGCTGCATTTATTGATAAATATAGTAAGTTTGAAAATTGAGTGATATTCTAAGAAAACACAATAAGTTTGAAAAATTTCATTTTTTCAGAAACAGTTCTGGCACAAAATGAAAACCTAAAAATCGTACATGGTCATGCCGTTGCGCGAGGACAGCTACCTTATCAGGTAAGAAAAAATATAAATCCAAAAATTTCTACTACAATTTTATAGTTTGTATTGTGAAAGCAAGAAGAAAATGTAGATAGTTGATGCCGTAGGCTACATGATTTTTCTATTGGTTATGTGGAAGGAATATCATGAGCTCATTTGAAGTCAAGAGTTGAAGAACTTTTTACAGTATTCCAGGCTCCAATTAATCACTTGGATAGCTAATTAAATGAATTTAAATTGTGTGTACTTTCGATTAACGGATGATTTTAGTATGAGTTAATTACATATAAATGATTCACACTTGAATGAAAATCAATTGTTAAATCCAATACGCGCATACCTGGGATGTATCTTATGCTTGTACAGAGAATCAAGTTTATTTAAAATTGAAGATTACAATAATTGAATTTAATTAGAATTACCAGGAATAGAATTATAGTTGATAGTTTTTTTTTTTTTAAATCCAATTGTATATTGGATTAGAATAGAACTAAAGTATATAGTTTCAAAAATAGATCACTCGAGATAGATTTTGTGCACTCAAATTGTTAAGTTCTCAGTCCATGATTTAATTGAAAAGTATATTTACATACTTGGCACGGTAATCAAATTTTCTTTTGTGTTACCTGCTTCAGAATAATGGCCCATTCATCGTGCAATTATCTTATCTTATATTGTTTCTGTACCGTACTTAAAAATAATATTGAATTCAAATAAAAATTGCTTTGCTTTGAGAATTACTTTCACAATTCAACTTCTCGGACTTATAAATCATTTATTATTATGACTAATTAACTACATGAAGCATTTAAAAAACCTCATATTTTTATCTGTAATGTATTTTCACTATTCCTCCACACTTGATAAATTGATATAACTACATATCTATATTGTAGATAAAATAAAACATCAATAAAAGAAACCTGTTTAACTATTTAAAAGCAATATGATGTTTCATGAATCCATGATATGTAAAACTAATATGTTATGCAATACATAGGCCTCTTGTTATTTAAATTAATAGAATTAATAGATACCTGTGAATAGTATCGATGTTAATATTGTTATTTAAACATATTAAAAATGTTTCAGGTGTCCATAGGTGACAAAGAGCTGACTTATCCTCATTTTTGTGGTGGGGCGTTGATCTCGAAGAACATGGTTCTGACAGCAGCTCACTGTGCTGCAAAGTGAGTTTTCACTATTTTCAATTTTCACTATTCCTCTGCACTTGATAAAAAATATACCAACTCTCATAACTTCATATGTATATTGTAGATTACATAAAAAATTAATAAAAGAAACCTGTTTATCTAATTAAAAGCAATATTTGATGTTTCATGAATCCTTGTTATGTATGATAATCATAAAACGTTATTAATTTCTCAATGAAAAACGTTTTCTAATTTTCCCATAAGGTACGATATGGATATTAAGTTGAATTGAATGCCATTTTCCGCGCATCACATTGACAATAATCGTAAGATGCATTAATTGGGGATTTTAAGCTAAGAGAAAATACAGAACGATTGTTGTTTTGTGTCGATTAGAAAAGGTTTTCTCCGAGATGGGTTAAAGTAATATTTGTGTTACCAGAGAACATCCATTCTAAACCTAGTTTCCTAATATTCACCAAATATGATTGATCAAGGGTAAATGCATATCCAAACTCAAGCATGGTAATCTCAAAACAATCAAGGAAGGAATAGGATATTTGAATTTAAGTCATGACAAATTTTGATTTCCTTTGATTTTACATTTTGAATGGAGGAGGCCTATTATAATACTCCATAATAGAGTGTTGACTGTTTTTCAAATTGTAAAAAGGACAATTTTGGGCGTGAGCATGTTGGACATTCTATTAAGTATTGTTTGTACATTATTGAACAAATCAATAAATAAATAAATTTTCGATTTTTTACAGGATTGATAGCAGTGACCAGTATTTTGTGGTGGCTGGTTTTTCGAATTTTCTGTCCTACAAAATACCGCGCACAATCAAGCGGGTATTCATGCATCCCAATTACACAAATGCCGGACAACCCAACAATGATATTGCCATAATACAGGTGAGCTCATACAGGGGTTATCCTTTTAATAAGGTTCCATTCAATAATTAAAGCGCTACTCAAGCGAACTTTTTGTGAAACTTCAAATAAATTGTCAAGGAATGCATTGACGTCTTTCAAATTTCCTTATTATTGTTGCTGGGACATCAATGATCTATGCGAGAACAATCTAAAGGTTAAAAATTTTAAGAACGTTGAAGGATGAGAAGTGCATGAAGATTACTATAAGTTTAAACTATGGCTAGAAAAATGTGTAATAAACAGAAGAAGAAATCTTATAGAGAACATAATTTCAAATAATATTTCAGCGTTCTTACTCAATATGTCTGCACTCCCACCAAAATGTCACAAAAATTACACCCAAACTTGTTAACTATGGTCACCAAAGTTGAATGGCTTAATTTTTGTCGTCCAATCATTTCTAAATATAGTTGTAGATTTCTTAGTTACCGCATATGCATGTATTTTTGGTAATTTTGAAGAAAATGATTATTTGTAAGTACACTTCTCTAGAAGATAAGATGTTAAAGTCTGAAAGAAGTAGATGATGAAGCCAGTATTACATTTTTTCATTACATTCTTAATTAGTTCTGATCATCATAAATTATTTTAGGCCTACTGTATATTTATTGAATTCTATATCTGAAAACGCAGAGTTTATCACACATGTTTCTTCTGTAGGCTATTCATTTTCACATTTGACTTTAAATTGCAGATAGGTTCATACATTTTTTAAAAGTAGTTTCAAAGTAACATTACAACTTTTCTTCCAGGTAACGCCTAGTTTCATACTGGACGAATTTATTCAACCAATAAAATTTGCAAAAAGCAAATTCCATCATGGAACTGAATGCATTGTCAGCGGCTGGGGAGTCCTGGTGAGTTTATTCTAAATATATTTTTCCATTCTATCAATACTGGAAAATAATACTCGACTGATATACAGTAACGCTGACATCTTACTGATTGTGTTCTGGCATCTTACTGTCATCTTACTGTGAGCAATATATTCATTCGATATGCTATGATAATAAACTACCAGAGATTGAAATAGGCCTCTATCTTGGAAAATATTTCTCAACGTTTAACTTGAATAAAAGTTATTCACTATCAGAGTGCAATTCAAATCCGTCTATTGAAGCAGAACTCCATTTTCTCAGTTGAAAGAAATGATCCTTTAATAATTTATTCTTCAAAAATAATGATTTTTATTGTTCTAAATTAATTTCCTCGTCATGAGAATGAATTATTAACAGAATGATTCACTTTAAACTCCTTTTTATAATTTTAAGACTGCTATGTCACATGAAAATTTTCAATTGAATATAATTAAATATCAGTAAGTGAAATTGGAGAATAAACTGAATTAATTAAAATTATGAACAAAATAAATCTCTGAAAAAGTGGTTCCTCTGTGGATGTCAATGTCTCAATTCAAGTTGTAACATGGAAGCATCGTTCAATCTTGTTGAAAAATGTATAAAGTAAAAGTAATATAATATTGACGAATAACACTTTTCAAATAAAACGAAAACACTTTTCACGGAAACGAAATTTGCATATTTGCAAACGAAATTTTGCAAAAAAGCTTAACTTAATTAAAAAAATCCTACATTTTTCATCGCATGCATCAATTTGAGCAATTAAAATCACTCTTTATCTTATCGGTAGATACTTTACTGACAGTTGTATCTTTCAATTACAGGGATTTAATTCGTCGAAATTACCGATCAACCTGCAAGCAGCCAATGTGTCGCTGGTTTCGACAAACCAGTGTGCGAAGAACTACACTGAACGGTCGAAAAAGAACAACACAATTAACCACGACACCATGATCTGTGCTACTGGCGAAAATTTTTCCAGTGATGCTTGTCAGGTGAGTCCCAATTGACTGTGAAGTGGCTTATTGTAAATTTTTCATTTTAAATATTAAATCAAACTGACTGACAAATCCTCACTTACATCCCCAAGTCCTCACATCCTACTTACAGAAGTATGTGGTTTTCAAATAGAAATCATTAGTAAAATTTGTGTATTCTTATATTATGTTTTATTGGATGAGGAGCTATAATCTTTGAAACTATAGCTAAAAACTTCATACACTCAGTATGAATTTCATTACTCCAGATTTCCATCTTTAGAACGCTGTTGTATGTTCATTCTTTGGAATTTCATCATTATTTAATTACATATACCTAGAGTTTCGATGCTTATAAAAGTATTGATTTTGAAATTAAAATCATTGGTAGAATTTAAAAACTTCTATTCAATATCCAGCTCATTATGAAGAGGTACTGCTAGATTTTCTGAATAACATTTTTATTCAAACAAACATTCTTAGAGGAAAAATGCCATCTTTCATATTAAGGTTTTCGATTGACTATGTTGCTTTTTATAAGCCATTGACTGAATTCTTGTACTATAACTTTTAATATCATTGATATAACATTTTTATACCATTGACATAACATTTTATTGACATTGACTTATCATTTTTGTCAATTTCAAATCATTGTGTTGATTAAATCAAAGGTTATATCATGTTCAAACATTTTATTTTCATTGATATGTAATTTACTCTGTTTCCGAATAGATTTCAAATTCTAAAAGTGTCAACTCGTCTGTATTTCAGGGTGACTCGGGTGGACCTCTAGTCTGCAATCGCACACTGACAGGAATCGTCTCGTTCGGCTACAAATGCGCCACTCAGGGCTTTCCAGGCGTCTACACCAACGTATCCCATTATTCGGAATGGATCTCCAAACACGTAGCGATGGCCAGTAATAGTAGAGGCTTGCGGGCTTCCTCAGCACTAGCTCTGCTCTCAATAATCTCATTGACATTTTTTAGTTGATAGAATTCCTCTCTATTCTGTATATAAAGACAAAGATAATTTATTTTTTATATGTAGCAAACGTAGGATATTTTTTTAATATTTTTTATTGGACAACTCTGGATATATGTTTGATTTTCCAGACTCAAGACTAGAGTTGTGTTGATTTATTTATTAAATAAATTCTTCTAAATGTTTCCAGTAAACATCATACTTTGACAAAGTAGATTATTTGAAAATATTATATTAATATTTTAAATAAATTATTTATTTTATAAATGATTGTTCTTCTTACTTCAAAAATTTCCTCTCAGCACTTTCTTATTATTTTCTGTGTTGATTGATGATGATAATGATATTCCAATTTAACTAACATGATGTATGTTTGCATGTGATCAAATGAATTTAAAATATCTTGAGAAAATTTAGAAAGAGAGAATGATACTCAACTCTGATTAAATATTATATTGCATGAAAATTGTTGGAGTTTGCCTCAATGATTCTTGAAAATTACAGTACAATAATAAAATAAAACTGATAAAAATTTAACAAACGAATTGAAGCATTTGATTTACAAAAGTAAAAGATAAATACAAGATTCGCCAAAAATTCATTTCAGAAACAATCTTTTATTTATAAAAATCGGAGAAAATTCCTTATCTGAGCGCGGATACAACTTTATTGAATTCAGATGATACGCATTCATCACCAATGTGATACAGCTTGATAACTTTTTCATTCACGACGCCATCTTCTGTCTTTGCTTTCATCCTGATCAGCATGGTGAACTCACTTGAAGAGTCGACGTGCGAATTTCTCTTCATCGCCGACCAATCAAAAGCGTCACTGCTCAAATTATCTTTCAACATTTTGGCAATTTTCGGCGATAAATCGTCCTTGGAACACCTCAGAGTTAGAATATAGGAGAGATCTCTTTCCTTTTGATTTAATACTCTAACAGAATCCTTCCTGAACGTCAGACTCGTATTGGAAATGATTTTCTGAACAGGTGTAAAGTAATCTTGGGCTAGCTCACTTGTTTCTCTCTGGATACAGAAAAGCAGATTACTCCAACGGATGTTGTTTCTTATCATTTGCACAATACTTTTGATCTCCGATTCACTCATATTTTGTTTATTCATATCTGGTAGCTCCTCAAACTGATTAACATCTTTTCCATGATATTCACCCTCTAAGTAGACACAGTCTGGTCCTTGAGAGATCTGGATATTACGCCCAAACTCAAGACCACAGTCTAGGATATCAAAAACATCCAAACCCAAACATCCTTTCAAGTTTTTCTTGTCTTTAAAATTTTTCTTGTTTTTCATCTGTATTAGTTCATCTATTTCCATACTGAAATTACTCAAGTAAATTCCAACCAATTGAAAAATCTTCATATAATCACTGCCTTCCCGCACTTCTTTACAATTACTTCTTAAAATCTTATAAAAACAATCCAAGATGCTTCCACCAGAAAAAGTGACCAAGTAGCTATCCAAGTACTTTTTCATTGCAGTTCTGATGACATTATACTCAGCTCGCAAATAATAGAGAATTTTAAAATGTCTAATAGTGTTGTGATCCAGAGAGCCTTCTTTCAATAACTTGGATGTTTCATTCAGTGCACTGTCAATCTTATCGCCCAGAATCTCGAAAGAATTATTCAAAATTTTGCTTATAACATGGTTGAAGGAGTGAGAAACTAGTCTCAGTGGTACCAATTCCTCATAAGTGAGATAGCTGAGAACGTGTTTCATTGACTTCTCTGTTAAATTGATGTCGACCATTTGCTTTTGCTCGCTTCCTCTTTCAAGCTTCCATGGCTTGACCTTTCTTACGTTGGTTGACATAATAATTATTACTGTTTACGAAAATTTTTCAATATTTTTGTGTTACTCTTTTTTGATCTCTTCAAACTCTTGAATCCTTATTAAAAGCGTCTGGATTCACCTAATTTAAAGCCAGTAGCGGTTTTTGACTAGAGTTTTGAATTTCAATAGAGACTGGAATTTAAATGAAACTGAAATTTAGTTTGAAAAGTTTGCTACTGTATTTAACCTATGAATAGAAAACTGTTGACGTGCAGTAGTGTTGTGGAAGTCCCCTTGAGAAAGAAATTTAATGTGACTATCAAAATAGCATAATCACCTGTTTTTGAAGAAATATAAAAAATCTATTACTTTGGTTGAAATAAAACAAGCAACTTGTTTGATGATATATAATATATGAAATATATTTTATATATTAAAATATATATTACGAAGATTCTTCCGAATTCTAAATTTAATAGTAATGAATTATTTATATTCACAGTCCTAAGTAGAAAAATGAATATCGTTTGATAACACTACTATAATAATGTACCTATACATTTATATTATACATCTATAATAATGTATAAAATGTATTACAATACATTTGTATTAGGATAAGAGCACAAAATTAATAATTATTGGTACGTAATGGCAATCTAAGAATTAATTGCAAAATTTTTTTCCTGGGCTTGTTACAGAACTGTAATTTGGTGGTGCTGGCCATCAAGCGGTCTCCCTGTTTTAATAATATGGTATTCAAGTCTTCTGATTTAACCATAAAGATTTAAAGCTAAGCTTTCTACAAAAAGCATGAAGATGCTTCCATTACCCACGCACAAGCTTAGAGCTTATGTGGGCATCATTCCTAGCAAAAAAAAAGATTCTGAGCTCTAGCATTCTACAAAAAACA
This sequence comes from Laodelphax striatellus, assembly GCA_017141395.1. NCBI lineage: Eukaryota > Metazoa > Arthropoda > Insecta > Hemiptera > Delphacidae > Laodelphax > Laodelphax striatellus. The sequence goes on along the minus strand of CM029538.1, from coordinate 12,934,961 downwards.
ACAACCGCAATTGCACTTGATTGAAAGCAAATTTTATTTCACACATCAATATAAACATCAATAATAATAATTGTACAAAATGATAACTAACTATTCTAAAATTTATCACAATTATAATAATTACATACGCTAGATTTGTCTAAGTTTTATGATCGTGGTATTCAGAAAGTATAATGTATTTGATGATTACAATGAGGCTGAAGTATAATGAGCTTGAAAATAATGAGATTACGCTATGCTGTACGTCTACTAACAATGCTATAAGTAAAAATGATGAAAGTAAAGAGTAAGTAAAGTAAATGAGTAAAGACACAACATAAAAGACAATAATAATCGCTAGAAAACTATTCGATAATAAGAAACTTAATGATAATAATAATAATACCGTATTTATTATAACAGTAATGTAGGCCCTATTTAAAATAAACTTTGAAGAGAGAACAGTGAATTTAAGATTTTAATGTTCAATCTACTTGGAAAAAAAACTTTTCATATGAAAAATGATTATAATATGCACTTTCTATGAATTTTAAATTTTCATTAATTATTACGTTTTGGTGAAAAGATTCTCACAAATCAAAATTCAGACTTCCTTAAACTAGAAATTCCTTGAACTCTCAAAAATCTACTATAATGTTGATAAAATTTCCACACTCAATGTTAATTTATTTCATCCAACTTATGAAAATAAACTTTTGTCCAATAAATTTGGTTCTGCATATCCCTAGAGCAGAAAAAATGCAAAATAATTATAAAAATTCAAGGCATGCACCGGTAATATATTACTACTCCAAGAATATAACTTTTCTTCTTTGGACTCAATAGATATGACACGATGGTCATAAATTCATTAAAAAATACATAGTTTCATAATAGTGTGATATGAACAATTTGAATAATGATAATATAATTAGGACAATACATGAGTATCCATCAATTTTCTTGGCTTTCACAAACTTCTCTTAATACTGTATCTATAATTCGAAAATATTATTTGATATTTTGATTTTTTGACATAATCCATGATAACGATAGAGTTTTTCACAATTTTAAAAGTATTTTTCTGTAGAAATTATAGCTATTTAAATCAATCTCTAGCAAGTTACTGGATGGTAGGGAGGTATTAATTTATTCTTGTAAATAACACCAATACACCATTCAAGTGTTTAATACCCTGTATAATACTACTTAATAAGACTATAATATTCAAATCACGACACTCATTTTTCACATTTTGACTGCAATGTCTCTAAAAAATAAGTATTCGTAGGCTAGAATGATTCAAGAAAAGTTTTCAATTAAAGTCAATATTTGGCATGAATATTTTTGTAGTTTTTTTTGTGCTTACTATTTTGAAACATTCCTATAATATTCCTTCCATTTCAATTCATGTTATCCATGAATTGATCAATTCAATTTCATCTTCAATTCCTTCCATCTTCAGATTCTCAGAGATAACAAATATTAAATATTGAAAAATGATTATAAGTATTTGCCTAACATCACTTGTTTGAATTAATATAATATTTTTTCAGCATTAGGAAGCTGTTTTTAATTATTAAATAAAGACTTACTGGAAAATTCAATAAATTTAAATCTTCACTTTAAATGCTATTCAGTTGTCATCAAAACATTGGTCGAATTTCTTTTCAGATTTCAAATATCATCACAAAGAAATATATATTATGCATAATCTACATTTGCTGACAACCAGGTTATCAACCACTTTTCTCAACATATACCACTGAACAGATTATGAAAATACCATACATCATAATAATTGACGGTGTACATTCATGTAGAGTTTTGGTAACAATATAATTACTTAGCTTTGGTCCGAAATGTTACTAAACACTAAATAGATTGTGAATGGCAATAGAGAATGCGACTAGCAGGGCTGCCAACTGTGTATTTGTCGAATGGAGGTTGGTAGCACTGTCTTTGTAACCGCCTATGTTGTAGTAGACCTGTCTGCCTGAGAGGGGCTGAACGGGGCGGGCGTTATGCGTTAAATATCCAGCATTCGATCTTAGTTTTCTGAACTCACCCAGCTGAAAAATAAATCGTTCATCAAAATATTGAAAAAAAATCTAGGAAGAATACATTTCACTATCTAGGAATAGGAAAATTTCACTATCTAGGAAAACTCTATATGAAGAAGAAATATTCATTCTGCTCTCCCTTCATACAATTTCACATTTTTTTCTCCATAGTTTACAAATCGATTCCAGTACAGTATCCATTTTATTTGTATCATAATCAAGTTAAGCTCATAGTTCTAATTTTGATTGTCTGAAGAATCAACCAATCCTGTTCAACACAGGAGACCAATCGATTCAGTTTGATTGAAACAAAGCTGATCAAAGGAAATTATCAAAGTCAGAATTCTATTTATTCCAATAAAATCAAATAAGCGAGTACGCTACCAGTTAATTTGATAAATTCAATAAAATGAATATGATGTAAATTTTAATGGATTTTATAGGCTAATAACTATTTACACTAGCTTTATTCCAATAGTTTTTGCATAAGTGTATTTATTATATAAATTACAAAACCAATTGAATTGACCGAGGAAAGAATAATAACAATATTGTGATCATGTCAATTTTCATACAATAATTATTTATAATAATATTATAGCCTACTATGGATTGAATAGAATATTACATAGCTAGTCCGATAGCTAGAGTCTGAAGCTTGTCCGATAGATAAGATAGTCATCTTGCAATGCTTAGTAAAAAAATTCCTATGCTCATTCATCTATTTTATAAGAAAAAAAAATTATCAAATACTGTATACATTTTATTTGTATCATGATTAAGTTAAGCTCATAACTATTCTGTGAATACTTTGTGGAATCAACGAGATTTTCTATTCGATTTACACTTCATGGAATGCTGTTCTATATAGGATGTTGGAAAGTTTCTGTCTGGATCTCATTGATTTCTGTTAATTAATAGAGTGTATCAATCATTTCACCAGTTAAAAAAAAACTTATGGAACAATCTACGCAGGAATGATAGAAATTCTTATATTACTAAAAATGTTTTTGCCAAATTCATCATCCTACGATGCTTGAAATTCCATCCTTGAATGAATTAATTCTACTTGACCAACCGTGTGCGGAAATTAAGATTCAAGGACATCTTAAATAGCATTGTTTTCACACCAGTCGTTGGAGCAGTACGAAAGTCTTGAATTGAAACAATATAATTGTTGCACTTCCTGCTCACACATCCTAGTCCTATAAATCAAGTAGCTAGAGAATTAAGATATTTCAAGAATTTGGACAGACAGGAATAAAACAAAAGCTTAAACAGATTTAAACAAAACATTGAACTAGTCCCAGCTCCACCTAATAAAGGATATTTTCAATTCATTTCAATTAAGTACACTTGTTTGTACTTTTGGAGTAATTCAAAGTGAAATTTCTCAAAAATTTAGCACACTACTTGATGTTAGATATCACTTCAGATTTCATCACAGCTTTAGAAAAATTTCCAAAATTTACTGTGACTATATACCAAAGAAGTAAACGAAAAAGAATTAGAAATCATAATGCTCTGATACTGGTTTGAGTGAAAACTCACTATTGTTGATGAATATTCAGTGGGTAACAAGAATGTATGGAAATATTGGCTCAGAATGTTGGATATTTTTCATAATGGTACGGTATAATAGCCCTCAATTGTTAGCATGAAATCAATTTATTTCTCAAATATTTACAAGTGAAATGGATGATACAGAAATAAAAACAAATATAATATAACTTATAGAGGGAATAAAAGCTATCGGAATACCCCATAAGGAAGGTATGAGGGAAGCATACCGTAAGATTAATGAGTGTTTTTGAATAAGATTGGAAATAACTTGAGGAGATTCAATGTTGATTTTCTCTAATTATTACCTGTTTGTGTGATAGCCTTGTAGGGTGCTTGAAATCAATCCATGTGACCACTTCAAGACAAGGCGGCGTGGTAAGTGATCCATTGTAGGTGAAATAGTGCTCCACGTCGGAGGGCAAAAAGTCTTTCAATGTGAATCCTTTGTGAAGCATCACACTCATCTTAGGGTATTCTATTTTCTTCAGGGTGTCCACAATTTCTGAGTAGACTAGGTTGTCCAGGTGCCCTGCCTGTAACCGAAAGAAGTTTGGGTTCAACTCTATCTATCAATCTATCCTAATAGCTTATTATAAAGAGGAAACATTTCATTCTTTGAAGCTGAAGTGAGTTAGCCTTAATAGAATATTCATATTCTCTTTTATCTACTTTCTCATCAATTTGTGAGATTTCTCTTTCATTAATCCTTTTTTAATAGCCTAATTCCTCAAGTTTGTAAGTAGAAAATTGGGTTTTCTTTGATTAATAATTTTTCTATCTTATTTTCAAAATCATTTATTAACCCTTTGCACTCTGGAAAAATTTCTACACATTCTAATGTATATTTTTGAAAAACATGGGTGGAATAATTATTTTGCATTCAATGGTTAATACCATAAGACATGCTATTTAATTAATATCTTATGAGTCTTTGGAGGGAGAACTCATATCAAGTGATATGGAAGAAAGTATTATAATTTATTATAATAGAATAAAAACAATATACATAATTCATGGAAATCCATTACAATAAATAATCGTGATTATAACATCAACTATCAGAGAATTTAAAATAGTGATTCCTGTAAAGTGTGATTCTCATCCATCTATTTCGAAGTAATAAATTATGAAACAATAAGAAAGTAATAAACTCATAAAAATGTTCAAGAATGTTAGAATAGAGATTCCTGTTAGAGTAATTTTTCCATTTATCTGTATTTTGATATTACAGCGAGTGGCTATGAAACTTATTATTTTTGGAATTGTAAAAAAAAGCAATAATTATCAACTCACCTCATAAAATATTGCCAAAACAAGTAGACCATCCTTGTATTTGATAGCATTATCAACATCTCCATACTTTGCTTTGTAGAATACCATGTGCAATTCCATAGAATAACTGAAAAAATTCATTTCTGTTAGTAAATGAAGAGTCAATCCTTTAATAAATGAAGGTAGGCTTCATCAATAAAAAAACGTCACTATGAATAGTAGAAACATAAAATTGATGTTGTCTTGTATCTCTATCAATAATAGGCAACCCATTAATCAAATAATGCTATGAAAAACGTCTTGAGGATAATTTATTCATCGATCAACAGTCGAAATTATAATTTGCAACTCATCCAATAAGTAATTAACTATGTTTTCATGTCATATATTCTTTACAATAAAGTGAAGCCTATAGATATGCTTCAAGTAATGATTATTAAGTGCTATCAACTTCTCAAGTGAGGTAATTTACTTACTACAGTGTTGATTCCTGACTTTACGTAGGTAAAGGGACAGGAAAAAATAATTGTAATAATTTTGAAAAAAGGTTGCTGTTGAAACGAGGGTTTACTGTACTTTCAAAAATCTGGCTCACAAAAAGAGATTTTAGACTTCTGACACACAACAATGTCTGGTGAGATATTATGATATTCAAGCATGATGAAAACTCTAAGATGTAGTCAATTGACTATTGACTATTTAAATATCACTTGTTTATTGAATAAAATTTATCATATTTATACAGTATTAGACTTATATGGATGATATTAGACTACATCTTAGTGTTTTCATCAGTAATTTCTGATTCAATTCAACGATAAAACATTGAATTTATATTTCAAAAACAATTATCTTCAGCTATCTACAGGTACAGAATGAAAAAAAAGAATTATGCGTAACAAATCACTGCAGTAATTAGTTACAGTTTGCTTTTTATGTCTAATATTCCTTACAATATAAGTGAACAGTATCGCCGTATGACTATAAAATGTTCAAAGCGGTGAGTGCGCAATTACTGCAAAACAATTGAAAGGAACAATTGAGTATCAAGAAATAATTCTGGCTATGATGAGATTTGATGAAACGTATCAAATCATGAATGGAATCGATTCATCCACACTTGGTGATTAGTGATTAGTGTCTTGATTATTTTCATGGATTACGCCTTGAAGACTTCAATTATTGAAACAATGAATTCAGTTTAGTAGGCTAAGTGAGTTACCGAATCAGTGATCAGTGACTTACTTATTTTTATAGATTTCATCTTGAAGACAATTAAGGAGTTGGAAACCTCCGCGCTCAGACTTTTCTTTGCGGGTGCTCTATATTCAAAATGAATTGTATGTAAATTTTTGAATAAATTTGAAAACAATTCAATTTAGTGAGTGTACCTGTGATTGTTGATTGTGTCCTCACTACCGTAAGAGTCGTTCACTCCCCAGTGGAAGTGCAATTGGGCGAAAGAATAGTCTCCACGCAATGGACCTCCCGACACCTGGAATTCCGACGATCTGTCCAGTTCAAGAAGCACTGTAAAAGAGAGGATACATGATAAATTAATAGGAATATACAGTCATATTCATTCAATTTAGCGGATGGCAAATGATTTTCATTCCACATTTCTATGGTAACAGGTGATGTTTTGATTATTTCTTTTTTAATTATGGCTTTTTACATGTTGTATACAGTATTTATGTTCTCAACAGAACATCACCCTTTACCATAGAAATGGTAAATGAAAGTTTTTCGCCATCTGCTAAATTGAATCAATATACCTATAATATTTAGGAAAGTGGAATGAATTTGAATACTGTACAAAGTATTGATAAAGAATACGCTGAGGCAATAGAAAAGTAAGGAAAACTTTGGAAAAGAAGAAAATATTAAGTTGCAAATCCATGAAATATTATAATATTGGAGATACGAAAATCCAAAGAGAGCTATCCAACAAGATTAATTGCAACATCCAATAATTTCTTCCATTATAGTAATTGATAATCTCTCTCGTCCAAAATTTATTTTCATGATTTGAATTTCTGCCAAAATTGGGAGAAAGTTATGTATAGGTAATGTTATAATATTAAATGTGATTTTAAAAAATGTAGCCTACTTATTTTGTAACTCTTATATGAGACAGTTGAAAAACATTGATAGTATTGATTGTGATGATTGTTAATGTAAAAATATACATATTCATTTTGGTAAAATGTGAGAGTAATGTAGAGGAGTATTCATGTATGTGAAGAAAATTTGACTTTTCTCGAAATAGGGAGGATGTTGTGTAATGTGTATGTATGACATTATATAAAATGTAATTAAAAAATATAAATATTTTTCAGGTAGAAATGATAATGCTGGTTATAATGGTTGATAGATAAAAAAATATTATTTCTTCTGTTTGGAAAACAATTATAGAGAAACCAATGGTATACCGGTACAGAAATCTCGAATTGAGGACCTCATTAGTGATTGTTATACTATATTATTCTTAAGGCTTGCTTCAATCAAACTGAGAAAACTCCAAAAATACAATAATTTTCAATCTTGAAAAAAAATCATTCTCACGTGAAATAGGCCCTATCACATAACTTTTGTTGGAGAATAAATTCATCAAAACTTCTGAAAAATAGACAATTGATTGAACTCCAGCCTTCAATTGTTGATAAAATTGTTCAACTCAAGAATTTATTGGTGTATGTATCTCCATATAAGAGTTAAGGCTCTTCATTGTAATAAAATCAATGACTATGGAATTGGAAACTGTCTAGATCAATCACTTTATCAGGTTCATGGAATTTAAAAAATGGTGAAAAAATACAACTTCTAGGAGGAGACTAAAGAAATGTGAATCAAACGCTCAAACGAGGACAAGCATCGGTAATTTCAAATAATTCTGGTAAATGATAAGGTGATGTCTGTAATGTCAGTTGAAAGTAGGATTGAGGTTTCTCTTCTGCTTGAAAATTACTAGCTCTATGTGGCTCATCCTTTTTATCAAAAGTAACCTCTAATTTTCTGTATACCAATTCTCCAATCAAGAGTCTTCACAAGCCATCTGCAATAACCTTCAAGATTAATACATCAAACTTACAAGTGACGCTTCCAATATACAATAGCCTATACATTCCACATGAAGTATTATAAAATTGATCCGAAGAATAGGATAAAACAAGGACAAATAAAATGAGTTGAATGACTACTAATTATGCAATTGTAAAGCTGTATGATGCTTCATCTATTATGTTATGCAACATTTGTATTATATTGTTCATGCGAATAAGTTAATAGCTGTTGCTGTTATGTATGACACTTCAAACAGCATAAAAAGAAGAATTCATTTCTCTTCTGATGTACTTCAATGCCATGTAATTTTCCTCTGATTGCTGAATAATATCAGGTAAAAGATCTATTATTTTGAAAAATATATATTTTCGGCTAAATTGAATATTGATTCAAGTGTATCTTATACAGTGTAACAGCCCCACGTTATGGTGCCATGTGTAACATTACTATGTTGTGGGTCATGTGTGTAACGCTATTATTTTTATGTTGTATGTCCCGTGACGTCAGGATCAAGCAAATATAGTCAAATGTGTCACAAGATAAGGGAGAGCTAAGTGATGGACTATAGTCACGCATCAAAGACAAGATCTCAATCCACTTACGTAACACACTTGGCTAAGCATACTCCTTACGTGACTGGGCATGTCAAAATTTGGCCTTGCAAGGGCTCATCCAGGATACTGATATTTTCATAAATTAAATAAATTTAATGTATCAATTGGGATTGCCAAGACAGGTGCAAGAACGACTAGAAAACCCAGTAATTAGGTGAAAAACTTGGAGTATATTCTCCTGTTCCTTTAGAACACACAACTTGAACAATTAAATGAATTTTACAAATTTCGTTAATAATAGTTAATAACAATAAATAGCTTGTTACAAAATTTATATTTTCGGTAGAGCGTAGGTGTGGGTATTTTGCCTGGCAAATAAGATAGTACAAACTCTCTAAAATTATGAATGCCTTAACTACTAGACCATGAGCTCATGTTTTATGTTTCACGCAGTATGATCATTTCTCCCCACTATTTCACTTTAAAAGAGGCTTTTCGCGCCTTTGGCCAAAGGATTAATAAAACGGATCACTCACAGTATTGGCGATGCTTTGACGTCGGTTACCGTATCCTGGTTTAGGCAGCCATCTCAGGGGTAGATTGGATTCCGTGTGTCATCTCACGATACAGCTTGGCTCTGGACCATGGTTTATAACATTTCCGCGACTTTACATGAATTTAATCAATTATACATTGCCACAGCTTAATATATCACAGCTTGAAAACATTAAGATTGAAAATGAAACTGATTACATTTTAAAACAGTTAAACTGCACGTATGTGCTCAAAAGTGACTGCTCTCTGAGGAGTCTCAAACGGAAGAGAGTTACCCTTGCTAAAATTCAAGGAAACAGAATTTTCAATAGAACATTCTAGAATTTTTAATGAAATGCTGGGCTGTGATTGGTCAATTTAATATCGTGTTTTTTGACGTCAGTACAATGCACAAAGTAGTTCCAACATTTAGCTACAATAACCATTTAAATAATATGCGATATATTATATATAATACAAAATAACATATAGGACGTTAAAATCCTTTCAATTTTTATTTTATTTTTGGAAGATGCCTTTAAAAATATTCTTTACTTTTCAACTCCACTGCCAAATTCAAAAGGTGAACTGAAAGTTTATTGCTAAATTAATATACATCCAAATATTTTATGCTATAAAAATAACCGACTCCTAAAATAGTATAATCTCATATACAACAAATATTTCCAAAATATATTGCTATGTTCGTGAAACCACCGAAGATATGAGACCTGTATATACATTATTTCACCGGCTTGGGATGATATTTTTGGTGAGTACAAATAATAATATGCATTATTTAATAGCAAGTTAACATATGTGGATTAAGTATTTATACATTTTATAAATAATTGATGAATCATAATTTTTCCAATGATTTTATTGGCATTGACATCTTTCAGTAGATGATCCATATAGGCAGTGGTGTGTTTTGATATTTTTGGATGAAGGTTATGGCCATCTTCAAGATTTGGGTTTTTCAATTACATAAATTAACATCAAAAAATACAAATAAATATACAATGTGATATGAGTCAGAGATTTTTGGTGGTGAGTCGGAGCTCGCTTCCTGGTTATCATTATTTTATCAATATTGAGTACTGCTAAATTAGGTCAGCTTACCGTTAATTGTGCTATCTATTATAATACCAGCACTTAGTGGTCATTGACAATATTTTATTGAGGCTTTATTTGGTTGCCAGAATTTGTATCGTGACAGAAGCCCCCTATAGTTATATAAATGAGCGAATAAATAAGCTTTTAATAAGCTGCAGATAGAGCGAGTTTGTATAACTATACAAAGAAAACGAGGCAAATTTTCTAAGATCTCACATAACATAAAGAAGGCTCTAAAAAATATGTGAACACAACTGTCTCATGTTAGCTTACCTCCCGACTCGAATTCGGTACGGAAACATTCTACGTTACCTACTCATAAGATTTACAGAAGCGTAACATCTAATCATGGCAGTGATTTACACAAAAAATCAAGCATTTAGCTGAGAAAAAATAGAGCAAAGATAATACATCTAAAAGAGCAATATGAGAATTCAAAAGTTGGCGGCTAAAACAATACTATGATGACGACATGTCAAACCAAAGAGTATGCCAGGTGCCGAAGGAATCTCTACAAGCGCTGATGCACAAAAGGTATGTGAGGTTATCTCAGATGACACTCGAAAATACAATACAATTCAAACTCATAAGTTCTGCTAGACAATAAATGACATAAATAAAGCTCTCAAACAATTTACATGGATAGATTCACAATAACTCCGGTAACTGATCTGGAGGAAATAGCAGGTAACTTAAATGGGTGCCGACTTGTTTTATCGATTGACAAAGTTATTAGCCTAGGGCTCACAATCGTAATCTGTGGTTTCACCACTTGACTCAGTATTCACTGCCATGCAAACACTTATGGTTACAAATAAATAAACATTCAATAATAATATCAAAATATGTGTTAATCTTAGTTTTAACAAAATTTACTTAATAATACAGGCTACGTTATAACAATTTGATTATACACTTTCACAGCTGTGAAGTATGGGATATATACATGCTGTTTGATTTGTGTGGCCTTGGCCTATCGTATGTGTACAATATATCGTCTACGCACACAAGTAGACATCATAACATATGTGTTTTTTGGTTATGTGCATAACGTATGACTTCGTAGAAGCTAACAAAAAATTCAGATATTTACTAATACTAACAAATATATGATATAATAACATAGTAAGTCTTGGAAAAGAAGGTAATTTCTTACTAATATTTGAAGTTGGTAATAATTTACCGTTAGGATTCCGTTTGGTTTGATTAGAAAATATGGCGATCGTTGGCCATCAATTATTTTATTAACATAACTGTGTATTTTTCTAAAAAGTTCAATATCACTTATTTTGCGTAATTAATACGGTCAGGCGTCGTAGTACATCCTTGGGACGATCTCTGGCTCATGTTAGTTTGAATCCTGTTGTAGAAAAATCACTTTTTTCGTTTATCTCCAAACCGGAAGCATGTGGTTCTTAGGAATGATATTGTTCATTCTCTATAGTAGGGTTTAATGTTGGCGAGGTTCTCGTACCAAATAGACGAAATATTTCCAGGGTCCTGAAGCTGCTCTTATTAACCTTTCGTATACCAGATGTGGGCGATTTAGGTTATGTTGGCCGGTTGGTTGTGGGTAGTTGATCAACGTCTCAAGAGAGGTTAGGTTTTGGTGTCCAAATTTTACAATCTCCTGACTTTATGGCGGGCTTGAAGCGAGTATGCCGCCGATGAAAACATGCAGAATGCTCGAAAACTGTCGACCTTTTATATTGAGCATGTTTTTTACAATCTCTTGGCTTTAGGGCGGGCTTGAAGCGAGTGTGCCGCCGATGAAAACATGCATAATGCTCAAAAGCTGTCGGCTTTTTATATCGAGCATGCTTCCGATGAAAGCCTGAGTTGTGATACACTTTACTGTTTATTTTGCTGGACTGCCGTTTAGCTTTGCTCTGGGCTGCCGGAATTTGAACCGTCAGAGTCTTATAAGTTTTCTCTCCTCCTAGTCTTGCATGATGGTCACCGCTGGAATTTTTCCCTGATGGATTGTTTGATTTTCCATTTGTTTTTGATGGTATATTAGTAGAAGGTGGTGGATTATTATCTTTATCGGTATTAGAAGCGGTATTCGGTGATGTGTCTGTTAGACTTAGTTGAGTGTTAACTTCCTGTACAGATTTTTCTAGTGGCTGGGTGGAATCTCTAATCAGCTTTTCCAAATTCTGGTAGGTGATGACACACTCTGTCTTCTGTGTCTCTACTGCCTGTTGTATGTCGGTTACTAGACTTTCAACTTGGATTTGAGTGGTATTTAGAGATGTGTTAGTTAGGCTTAGTTGAGTGTTGATTTCCTGTACAGATTTTTCTAGTGGCTGGGTGGAATCCCTAATTTGCTTTTCCAAATCCTTGTAGGTGGTGACACACTCTGTCTTCGGTTTCTCTACTGCCTGTTGTATGTCGGTTTTGGTTTGTTTTTCAAGATTTTCAGGTTCCTTCCTCAAATTCATCTGCATGTCATCCACTCCTTTTGTTGAGACATACAGTGGTGTCATCTAACTGCTTTCTCATATCCTTCATTTCCCCCTTGATGCCTCTGATCTCTTCATTAGCTTTTCTAATTTCTCCTCTCAATCCTCCATCCATTTTTTCTATTTGGTTATTCATTTGTTTCATGTCCTCTTTCAACTCCCTATCCATCTTCTCCATTCGACTATCCATTCGACTACCCAGTTTCTCTTGGGAATCTTTGAGGTCATTACTTAGTTTGAGCATGAGGGTGACCAAATCGGTTGGAGTGTCATTCATTAATCTGGAAGTCAGTGGACTCAGTTCATCTGGCGAGAGTTGCGTAGTATGATTGACAGTGGTAGGTGACGGTGTACGTGGAGGCACTTCCGTCGGGACGACCTCTGGTTCCAGGCGGGTGGAAGACAGCTGACGAAGATTTTCAGGGTCGAAGTTGGCGCTAGTGATACTTCCTGCGTCTCGCTCCTGGGCGCTGTCTCATCAGTGTTGTTTGTTGCCTCGGGTTAGGTGTGGTCACCGCAAAGTGTTGTTGTCTCCCAGCTCCATGTAGGACACAGATGAGTTGGCTGAAAGGTTCTCCATGATGGTGAATTAGGATTTGGACAGCTGGGCTAGTGGTGAAATCCAAGGATGTCGTGGTCCGATGGTGTGAACGCGGCGTGAAGGGTGTAGGCGCGGCGTGGAAATAGATGCGCGGCGCGAAGGGTGTATGCGCGGCGTGGAAATGAATGCGCGGCGCGAGTGCGATAGTGACTCAAGTGCAGTGAAATGTTGACCAAAAGGATTAAGTGATAAGTGATATATACAGTGAGACAATAAATTTTCCAAGACTTATTACAAATAAACATGCACAAAATAAACATGCAATGATAGTTAAATCAATAGATACCTGGTAATTACCAGTAAATAAATTTTTATATATGGTAACTATTAATAAATAGCCCTATATTCAATGCTCATTAATAATCTGGCGATTTTCAAACTATCACATATAAACAATAAATAAACAGTTAATACTCTTAATATTTTGCCTATGATATCGCTTTTTTGGGGATTTTGCTTAAATTAACAAATTGGTTAACAAATTAATAAGCCCCCAAGACCTTAATGCTCTTGGTAAACTAATAATATTTTGGTACCTTTAAAGCTTTAATTTCAAGGTTAAATAAGCTGGCTTTCTTAATAGGCTACCTAAAATAATTATTTGAATGATCACGGAGTGTGATTCGAAGCAATAAGTGCATATATCTCTTTAAATCATTGGCGATATTTCTGAGTATACTCCTCCTCGATGTCTCCTCATGAATAATTTAATAATGAAATCAATATTCAAATTTATTAACTGCTTTATTAAAGCTTGGCAATTCCATAAGGTGTATTTTCAATTTCAAAAAGTTTTCAACCATCAACTCTGTGATTTCTGAGTTCAAATTTTTGGCTTTCTTAATAAAGAAATTTTGTATATCTCCGTCAGGCCGCCATGTTGGGTGCCATGTGTAACAGCCCCACGTTATGGTGCCATGTGTAACATTACTATGTTGTGGGTCATGTGTGTAACGCTATTATTTTTATGTTGTATGTCCCGTGACGTCAGGATCAAGCAAATATAGTCAAATGTGTCACAAGATAAGGGAGAGCTAAGTGATGGACTATAGTCACGCATCAAAGACAAGATCTCAATCCACTTACGTAACACACTTGGCTAAGCATACTCCTTACGTGACTGGGCATGTCAAAATTTGGCCTTGCAAGGGCTCATCCAGGATACTGATATTTTCATAAATTAAATAAATTTAATGTATCAATTGGGATTGCCAAGACAGGTGCAAGAACGACTAGAAAACCCAGTAATTAGGTGAAAACTTGGAGTATATTCTCCTGTTCCTTTAGAACACACAACTTGAACAATTAAATGAATTTTACAAATTTCGTTAATAATTGTTAATAACAATAAATAGCTTGTTACAAAATTTATATTTTCGGTAGAGCGTAGGTGTGGGTATTTTGCCTGGCAAATAAGATAGTACAAACTCTCTAAAATTATGAATGCCTTAACTACTAGACCATGAGCTCATGTTTTATGTTTCACGCAGTATGATCATTTCTCCCCACTATTTCACTTTAAAAGAGGCTTTTCGCGCCTTTGGCCAAAGGATTAATAAAACGGATCACTCACAGTATTGGCGATGCTTTGACGTCGGTTACCGTATCCTGGTTTAGGCAGCCATCTCAGGGTAGATTGGATTCCGTGTGTCATCTCACGATACAGCTTGGCTCTGGACCATGGTTTATAACATTTCCGCGACTTTACATGAATTTAATCAATTATATATTGCCACAGCTTAATATATCACAGCTTGAAAACATTAAGATTGAAAATGAAACTGATTACATTTTAAAACAGTTAAACTGCACGTATGTGCTCAAAAGTGACTGCTCTCAGGAGTCTCAAACGGAAGAGAGTTACCCTTGCTAAAATTCAAGGAAACAGAATTTTCAATAGAACATTCTAGAATTTTTAATGAAATGCTGGGCTGTGATTGGTCAATTTAATATCGTGTTTCTTGACGTCAGTACAATGCACAAAGTAGTTCCAACATTTAGCTACAATAACCATTTAAATAATATGCGATATATTATATATAATACAAAATAACATATAGGACGTTAAAATCCTTTCAATTTTATTTTTATTTTGGAAGATGCCTTTAAAAATATTCTTTACTTTTCAACTCCACTGCCAAATTCAAAAGGTGAACTGAAAGTTTATTGCTAAATTAATATACATCCAAATATTTTATGCTATAAAATAACTGACTCCTAAAATAGTATAATCTCATATACAACAAATATTTCCAAAATATATTGCTATGTTCGTGAAACCACCGAAGATATGAGACCTGTATATACATTATTTCACCGTCTTGGGATTATAGTTTTTGTGAGGACAAATAATAATATGCATTATTTAATAGCAAGTTAACATATGTGATTAAGTATCTATACATTTTATAAATACTTGATGACTCATAATTTTTCCAATGATTTTCTTGGCCTTGACATCTTTCAGTAGATGATCCATATAGGCAGTGGTGTGTTTTGATATTTTTGGATGAAGGTTATGGCCATCTTCAAGATTTGGGTTTTTCAATTACATAAATTAACATCAAAAAATACAAATAAATATACAATGTGATATGAGTCAGAGATTTTTGGTGGTGAGTCGGAGCTCGCTTCCTGGTTATCATTATTTTATCAATATTGAGTACTGCTAAATTAGGTCAGCTTACCGTTAATTGTGCTATCTATTATAATACCAGCACTTAGTGGTCATTGACAATATTTTATTGAGGCTTTATTTGGTTGCCAGAATTTGTATCGTGACAACAGGTAGTTGGATATTGAATCAATTGGGCAGATAATCGAGAGTGATTGATAGTTTCATTCTTCATTTGTAATAATTATACAGTATAGTCCGATACACTATAAGAATAGAATAGAATAGAATGACTGCCTTTATTTGAACCTGGGAGGGCGAAGTTAGGGCGCAGTCGGCCCTCTCTTACACTTAACCCTAGAACGTCTTAAGAACGCAGTTGAGAGGATTATTTTGCAAAGAGCATTCAGTAATTACATTACAGTAATAAACGCTTTAAAATTCTTTTATTTCTTGCCATAAGATTGATAGAAGTCGAGTAGGTACCTAATAGAGCAGAAATGAAGATGAGATATTAGCTCTTATCTTCATAAATACTTCATTATTCCTCCACTAAAAAACATCTAGTTGAAGGATTGAGAATCAGAAAATCTGTAAAAATATAATCTCCAGGAATCAATCAAAAATTGGAATTTTCATATTAATATGAGAAACATGAATAACAGAAAAATATTACAATATTTACCATAAATGTATTTTCCAATATTTATCATGATTGCATCAGCACACTACTCCTCTACATCATTCGATTACAGAGGAATTCAATTATTGGATATTAGAAGTTTCCTAATTAAAAAGGAGCAGGGCTCCTGAGAAAGAGTTCTAATTACTTTTGAGGGGTAACAATATTATTTCTTGTGGTAATATTCTTACAGGGAAAGAAATAACTATAGGCTATAGGATGAATTCTGGATTATCTATATTGTCTTTGAAGACTGATCAGGATTAATTGATCAAGTTGTATGAGTTAATGAATGATCTTTCCATTGTGAGAAACAGTGATTGATTACATAAGTTGATTCTTCAATAAAAAGTTTCCATCCAATTTTATAGAGTAGTCTATATATTGAAATGATCCTTTTACAATAACGATTAGGCTAAATAGAATTTTCCAAGAATTTCACGTGTATTTTCCACTTTATTACGTGACCTATCAAATCCTAATTGACAGATGTATTCTGATTTGTTCCGCATTTGAATTTTAAAATTATTATTATACAATGTTTCTCCATTAATACTGCTACTATGATTGAGTTCATAATACAATATTACATTCAATCCTCTGTCAAGATGTTGTTAGCAAATGTTGAGAAAATGCTCAATAATGTAATTAATTATTGTTGTTTCCAATGTAAATAATCTTGATCATGTTGAATGTAATTGAATGATGTTGATTTGCAAACAAATAGACTTTTCAACCATTGGAGAGAGTCACAAATCAATCAGACCACAATGGGCTATTCATGGAATTTAGCTTAGAACTATTGTTCAAGAACTGTCTTTATTGTATAAATATATTGAGTGTATTACACATGTAAATATTCAAATTAACAACATGAACAAACAACTTTTGTATTTAAAGTTGAACAATAAGTTATGTTGATCACAACCATTATCAATCATAGAATAAATTAAGTGATCAGTAAGTTAGTATTAAAAGTATAGCTGGTTCATTTTGCGAAGGCAACTTCAGAGCACGGTATATAACGTGACTTCTTCTATTATATACCGTGACTTCAGAGCTTCACTACCAATGAATTATCTTATTAGGTACAACTTCTCACAATGTTCAAATTCATCCACTATGATGAAGTCATTTCATAACATATAATATTGTATATATAGTGGATAAATTTGTCATTTTCAACATTGTAAAAATTGATAGTAATGAGTTGTGATGACAATCATTCGTTTTCGCAAGTGTGAGTAGAACCTGAGCCTACCCTCTTCAGGAGAGTAAAAATAATAAAATATGAAAACGAGAGTTGAGAGTATAAGTTATTCTTAGTCAACTTCCTATCAACTACCCTTCCTACCTTCCATTCCCTTCAAAATTAGTACCGCTCATCAGACACATTTTTGTGCCACGCTCCAATTTCAATTAAAGTGTAATTATCTCATCTATTTTTTCGTGACTCGAAACTTGATGAATTTATGGTGACCTTGAAAAAATCGTGGGCTTGTAACTGTTTAACTTGTTTACTAGCATTTTGGACAAGTTGGTTCTCTTGACCGTTATCTGTCATGCTCTGGGTTTGCCTGTAGTAATTAGTTCGGCCTAATAATTGTTTCGGATAGATTCAGCGCATGGTCCACTTAGTTGAGTCCGTGTGTGGCAATAATTGAAGACGTAGTATTCAGTTATAACCTACCACTTAGGCAGATCACATCTCTTTTGGAAGAGTAGCGTTACGCTGTGAATTGGTTCAGGGTAAGGCTGTATGAAGATGTGTTTATAAAGCCTTAATTCAGGGTAGCTGGGAAACAGCAGGACTGACAATGAGAGATTGTAATTCTGACACTAAAAATACAGCTATGATAATAATTAGTGACATTGACATCTCGTATCTTGTTCAAATCAAATGATTGCCTTTAATCTGGATGCATTAATTATGAACCAATTGAAGATGAATTCGTTCAACAGTAAAAGAACAGCAAGATTGCAACTTGGTTGTAGATTTTGGATTTTCAGACTGAAATGAACGGAGAGTTTCTTCAAAAATCTTTTGGAAGGGAAAGCTTTCTCCTGTCAGTATACTTTGGAAGAAAAACTCTTAGAGCGGGTTCACATAAACGGTTTTTGGGCGGTTGCGACTACATATCAGCAGTTTACCAGCGATCCATGTGTGAAAGAGAGACAAAGTTATATGCCAACTATGTTTAGTCCCTCACCCACACATGGAACCGCTGGTAACCGCTGGTAACCGCTGGTAGCCGCAACCGCCCAAAAACCGTTCGTGTGAACCCGCTCTCAGGCACTACCCCACTCACTCGTGTAGTATACGAGTCTGGAACCTTCTTGTCTGAGCTTCATAATTTAAAAAACACATGTTTGTTATAGTAGGCGAGTTTCTGAAAATGACTTTGAGCTATTTGGGAGAAAAAACAATGGATCAAGCAGGATAGTGCAGTACCTAATCTGTTCATTCTGTTGAAAGTTTCTAGTACTTTTTTCTTCAATGAAGAAACCGTTTACTGACTTCAATCAATCATCTCATTATTTTAAAGTTTGCCTTTTGCGGTCGGTTCTTTGTTACCTGCTTCAAGAATCGTGAGAAGATCCTAGAACATTCCCATCTTAATTATTATTGGTAAAGAGGCCAGGAGCCTTGGTGAGATATTTCACCTTTACCTGCTTACCTCAATACTGCTAACAACTGGACATAAAAGGAGAAAGAGAAAGAAAAGTATCCGAGAAAAAATGAAAATTGATGTGAATGATCGAGTAAAAGAAAGTGGGAGGCAATTCTTTGAGACTTTTATTCATCTTGAAGCAATAATTTAACTTGAGCACACAATTTCTTTATTGATATTCATCACTTAGAGGAGGAGGAGGAGGAAGTGGTGAAGATTAGGAGGAGGAGGAAGTGGTGAAGATCAGGAGCAGAAGGAGGAGGAGGAGGAGGAAGAAGAAGAGAAAAACAATAATGATGAAAAACGTGAATAATTCGGAAGCGGTCAGGTAAAAACTAATTGTCTCTAGCTATTATAATAACATGACCGAAATAATTAGGTAGCCGATTCTACTGTATTTATAATAAATTTTACCTATCATGGATTCTTAACGATAAGGATGTGCTTTTTTATACTGAATAATGTATATTTTTCATATACATTAGAGCACGAGGAGAAGGGGGAGGAGGAGCAGGCTGAGGAGGAGCCGGAGCAGGAGGAAGAGGAGGATCAGTAGGAGGAGAAGGAGGAGGAGGAGGAGCAGGTAGATGAGAAGAAGGAGAAGAACAAATATTGAAGAAAATCGTGAATAAAGGCTATTTAAATCCTGCTCGAATGCAGTGTTTATATTCATTAAACTTTTGTACGGCGTAACTTATGTATTTGACTGTAATTTAGTGAACTCCAATAATTGATTCAGACAGCTGAATTGACTAAGGTCATGGGACCACACTCTTTAAGTGGCAATGATCTCTTTAGTTGGTGGGTGAGGGACATGATTCAATTGTCCGATGACAGGCTGACAACAATGGTTTGAACTTGGACACGAAGTGCTGGTCACTCAATTGAATTTTGCACAAATTTCTCATAAGCGGAGGTCATCGTCAGTGATTGTAATCATTCCATGAAAATCATTCATAAGATAGAAATCTTCTTAAACACTCAAGACTTATCTTATCAACAATAACGCCCAGATGAAGAGACTTGGAAAAAATTCAATAAAATTCAGGAGTAGGCTAGTCTTAGATTTTAAAAATTGTTAGAATTATTAGGTGTTTTTTTTTACTATGCAGAGTCAATGTTCCATGATAATTCAGAAGTCCCTTAATACAGTGTACTGTAACTACATAGTTCATTTACACATAGGTTTTTATTATTACTATACATACTAAAGAAACTACATAGTTTTATTATTTATCATAAACTACTCGAACATAAAAATGAAAGAGAGTCCCATTTTCAGAGAAAATTTAATTCATGACAAGTAAAATTATGCTAGAAAAATGTGTGGCTCTTGTCAGTCGGTGACAATCACGGGACATCTTCAACAGATGATCTGGCCAAACTGAGAGCATAACCATTTTTGAACGGTAGAGTGAGAACTGAGAAGTATTATAGCTCCAATATTTACTAGGAATGCAATACATGCTGCTATTGCAAATGTTGAACGGAGCGTTTGTCTGCAGCGATTTATATGCTGTCAATTCGATCAGTCTTCGTTTTCTTCTTCTTTTCCTCCTCCTCTTCATCATCTTCTTCCTACACTGCTTCCTCGTCCTCCATCCTCCCTTTCATCTTTCTGTATCTTTTAGTTTCATCTTTCTCTTGCTCTAAATATAATAAATTATTCCCATCATTCCAAAATTCTTTTCATTATTTCAACATTAATTAAATCTTTCTCATGAAATAGTGTAAAAAGTTTTGAAATTATTAATCTACGTACTTGGAGTGCACTTGAGAACGTTTATTAATCTACGAACTATATTAATCTTTTGCAGACCAAGCTATATCAAACCCCGCTTAATTTATAAATTATTTCTCATATCTAATTTACCTCCCTCATCGGAAAATGTTTTTAATATCAGAATATCACCCAGAAACATTCAGAATAATCATGAATTTTATCAACCTCATCACAACAGGGAAAAGACCAGCACACACTCGACTACTATGCTTTTTGCATAGGGTGCCATCCTGTTCATTGCTAGACGCTAATGTAGTATATCCACATCACAGAACTGGGAAGGTTTCCTCTGCTTGATGATGTTTTCCTATCCAGAGTGATGATAATTCATTCCATTGGTTGAATCCGCATTGAATTTAATTTTAATTTGTAATTTTAGGCTATTTGTAAATTTGTAAAAAAAATTTTTTGTGAATAGAGCTTACCGGTATGACCGTTATTGGTGACCTTGGTCTCAAGGGGCAGATCGCTAAAGCCGGTGAATTGGAGGGGGGGCATGGAGACACGTTTCACCCAGTCCTCTTCGATATCAATCGGCGACTGGAATTTGCCCGCACACTCCTGGTAATGCTCTGCCCAGTGGTCCGGACCTACTAACAACATTAGAATCAATCAATCAATAAATCAAGAATCACTAAATTAATCAATAAATCAATGAATCAATGAACGCTGCTGGTTCTGAATTCTGTCGTAAGATGGCAGCAGTTACTGGGTCATTCAAGTTACAACTTCATTATTCCGCCGTCTAGATGTCAAAAGGCGTTCTACACTCAATCTTATCCAATGACAAAGAAAATATCCTTCCTATTGAACTTGGAAGGATAAATAGGAAGGATAAATAGGAAGGATCTTTTTTTCCATTGGATAAGAATGAGTGTAGAACACCTTTGACATCTAAAGGCGGAATAATGAAGTTGTAACTTGAATGACCCAGTAACTGCTGCCATCTTACGACAGAATTCAGAACTAGCTGCGTTGTGCATTGGCGACCAATCAGGGAAGAGAGGCGGAGCTTAAAATTTGAAGCTGTACATAACCCAGTAACTGCAGCCATCTACCGGTTGAATTCGGAACTAGCTGAGTCATTCATTGCTGGCATATCAGGAGATAGTAGGCGGAGTTTGGAGGCTACATGATTTACAAATTAAGCTACGATTCACGGAAGAATTTTAGACACAGTTCACGCATTGTTCAAGTATTTTCATTGCTGCATAAATAAATGAGTAAATCAAATATTTCTCGCCACACTTGGACGTAATGAACTGTTTTCCATACCTCAAACGGAGGCCGAAAGCGTTTTGTTTCCGACGAGGTCTGTAAACCTTACGGTCCTAGGACCGACAAGAAAATGATCTTGAATGACAGCTGATCGTGTCCTATCACACAAATCATGAAGAGATAATCACATAATTATTGCGAAAATAAAATATATATTTATAATATATATTTTATAAATAATTATTGTTCCATAACTTAATACACATAATTCATGTATTATCCTGTTTATTTCATGGTTCTATATCATGCAATTAAAAATGCATAGCGTTTAGTTCAGTTTCTTCCAAAATATATTTGTATATTATACTGAATCTCTATTCCAATATTCAGTATCTCTATTCGAAATGTAATGCTATTAACAAATTTATTTCATAATTATAATATGAACCGTAAATTTATAAACACAATAATCACATGATGAACTAGAATTCTTCTGCAACACTAATATTTGAGTAAACCATTTTTTCTTCAAATTTACTGTATTTTGTAATGTTACGAGGAATAAATACACGAATAAATAAATATCTAACAAACATATCATTAGATGAAATATTAAATTATATGATTAGTTAGTGTATTGTGGAATAGAATTACCAAAAATAGTGCCCCAATGTTGAATAATAATGAAATTATTGTGTGGATGTAGACTTATCATAAAAAATTGACCAATAACTAAATGAGATTTGAAAATAACAATTTTTGTTTTAAAATAATATCAAGGGTACTTCTTATATGAATAATAGTTCCTTTTATTCCTCTTCTTTTACGAGGTGATGCTCATTATTATGATCTCTAGGCTTTTGTGGGAAGGGTGATAATGAAAGACGAATTTAACGACTGCTTAATATTCCTCATCCCAATCTTTGCCCCAGATGTCAAAAGGAAAAATAACCCACATTAATAAGACAATAAGACACACATTAATGTGTCTCACATGCATTTCTCACGGTGATCTCTTTCATTAGCCATGCGGCAGCTGACGTGGATGACTCAGCTCTGTTCCTTTTCTTTCTTTGGAAAAATATTAATAAGCTCTGCAGCTGAGCGGAAGCTTAAGTACAAAGTCAAACGAAGACCGACAGACATCTCTTCTAATTGCTAAAAGCTCAGTAACCGGCCGGAATTAGCGGGTGATGAATTGGAGTATGAAGGATATTAAATTTACAGAGGATAAGCTTAGGGTGGAAGAGCACAAATAAAAGGAGGAGAGTGGAAAAAAAGGAAAATGAAAGCAACAAGTCAGGGAGAAAGATGAGAAAGAGGGAAAGGGAAATGTTGCTAATAATATTATTACTGTGAATGAGGGAAAGAGAGAGACATAAAATTAAAGAGGAAGATGAAGGGAGTGAGAAAATGAAAGAGTAAGAAAGAGTGTGAGAGTGAGCTGAGAGAAAGGATACAGAAGTCACTTGAGAGGAAATGGAAGCTAGATAAGAGAGAGAAAGAGTGAATGGGAGAGGAAGAGAGAAAGTGAGAGAGTGAGAAAGTGTGGGTGAGCTATGGCAAGACAGTGTGATTTATGAGAAAGAAGCGATGGTGAACAAAGGAAGGACCGAGTGTCTGTTTATATGGGAGCATTGTACTCGAACTCAATTCTCAATTCTTGTACTACTAATCTTGTTTATCCTCCATCTTCTGCTCAAGAAGTTTGATTGTATTGACTTCATTTCAAGTTCAAGATTAGACGAAATTGGACTTGTTATATCTATTTTTATTTATACATTAATTCCATCTAGAAATGAGCGGAATTGATCAAACATAATATTACAGTATTAGTTTTGATAGAATAGTTTCTACTGGGAAAATATTGAAAGAGGCAGCAATAAGGGAAGCGGTTAGCTTCGTGGTCGTGCCGGTATCTAATTGCAAGATTAAGATAAGAGACTTGCACCTGTTACTCCCATTGTATGGGTGACTACTTTCTGTTGAGGCCTTTCCCGCTGAATTTCATTCATTCATGAGAATCACAATTGCTTCCCGGTGATTAGGAACCCATATAAAACTGTAGGTCCACACAACTCATCATCAACCTTCCCATAACCCATGCAGAAATTAAGAGCTAACAGGTATGTATGTGGGCAGCACCACAGAAAATAAAAAAAATAGCTTTTTAACCCACATGTAGCTCTCATCTCCATTCAGAACGAAATCATAGTAAAATAAAGAGGGTAAGTGTACCCTCTATACTTATAAGCTCCTTGTGGATTCTGTAAGAATACTATGGGAAGCTTTGGAATATTAAATAGCATTCTCTTCTTTTCTTCATTTGGTCATCCAACTCTATCCAAAACAAACTTATTCTTACAGGACAAAATTATTTTTACTAGAAATAATTATTGTTACAAGACAAATTTATTAAAAATACGAATATATTGTTTACTATAGCAATACAATCATTGATTGTATTGTAACTGAACTCAATAAATTGAAATTGAAACTATTTAATAATACGAATATTAATGACAATATATGCTGAACAAAGTTGACGTCTGTGAAGTTATTTCATTGTAGAGGGTATAATATTTGAGAACATTATTGTCAGTTATGATAGATATTTTTCAAATGAAAATATGAAAATCTATGTTCCCGGCTACTAAATTTCTTTTCACAAGACTTTCGTTCAATAATATTGTTTAAGAAATTATCTTAGGCCATTTAAAAAAACTTAAACAGAAGTTAAATCATCTTAATAATTCGAAATAGAAATCTTGGCATCAAATTTCAACTCATTTAGATCTCAAACTCTTTCGTAATAGAAGTGAACATCTGGAATAATATTGATAACACTTTTGAAAGAGGAATGAAGCGATTGGATTCTAGTTTGGTCTACTGGGGCAGATGCCAGGGTTTGGAAATAAACCTCCCATTGGATTTTTTTTGTCAAGAACTCCTGATTGCTTTAATTGACCGATGCGTTGTTCAATTCCGTCGATAAAGACCATGAACCCTCAGATGAACGATTAAAATCTCAAAATAGATTCAATGTTCAAGCCCATAGGGCTCAACATTTTGATTATGATGCTAGTCTTGGTCCAAAGATTGAACAACTGAGAGTGGATGTAAAAAAACGATTGTAGGAATTAGAGAAAAATTTGGAATGTACGTTCATTTTCTGTTTCATATGAATGAAGAGGAGGACTAAATGGTATTGATCAAGTTTTATAAGAAACTTACCAGTGTCATCTGAGTCATATCCAAAGTCTGAATTAGCTATGCAACCTGAAAAGAAAAAAAAACTTCATTATCTCTGTTAGTAAAACAATATATTTTCTATTTTGTAAAATATTTGCCAATAAATTGTATTTACTATATAACTGTCAATATTTATCTCAGTCGTTCAGTTACTAGTTAACTGAGCGACTAAGAAACCGGGAAAATGTTCAAAGTAGAGATATTCAAACTAACATTCTTTTTTCTCAATGTTTATAGAGCAGTACTATTCAGTAACTCAAGTTTGAAGCATTGGGCCAAGGTGAAGTTCCTTAACAAATAATTTCTAAAACACGCGAGATCACTAAATTTTTTACACATTAGGCCTTTATTTCTTTCCATTGTATTATACTGTTAAATAAATGTCAATGATTTTTTCATTTAAAATATTCCTTCGTGTTCTCTCATATTACATCTATATGAAATCAAATTTGGAAAATATTCGAAATAACAATATTATTACATTAACTACTCTGTAGAATACGTTATTTTGAAAGGTGAAGTTGTTCCGGTTTGAGATTAGATTAGAGCAGTCTTGAATAGAGATTAGATTAATATTGAGTTTAGGCTTTTAAATGAATGAGTGAAAATGGGGTGGGACAAAAATATTTTTGTCCTCTTTAACTTTTAGAACTAGAAATGGATAACGGAACTTTATTGACTGACTTTATAACCCAGTATCAGATTATTACACCGTCATGCAACTTCGTGTGTGACACAATATAATAAAGAAAGTGTTAAATCCTCGGATGAAAGTAGTAAGACTAACTATTGAAAATACAAAGCAAAGGCTTCCTGATATAACGTGGCTAGTACTTTACAAGAGTGAGCTTTATCACGTTTTCAACACAATGGACATTGATGCTTTCTCCTCAACGATAATTTTAAACTTTCCTGTTGATTTTCTAATATTTTTGATAAAATGGACATAAGACAGCGTTCATGTGATCAAGGTTAATTTTTGATGAAGATGATTCCCACATTAGCCGCAGGCTTGGGTAATGGGATGGATTTACTTTTTTGAGATGAGACTACTTTTCAGGCAGCTGGAACTGACGGGCAACGGCTAACATACCCTGTGAAAAACGGCATTTGATATATTGATGGTTTTCATAGTTTTGTGAACTGAAGATGAATTATTTCTCTTTAAGGAATATTATTTTTGTTCTGGAGCTCATCAATTTGAGTTTAAATTCTTGTATTGTAGGCTCCAAAATAACTTAGAAACCCGAAGACCCAAAGTCAGACTTATAGATTGTGAATTTTTCACAAAAAATTAAATAATTGTGAAGGTATAGTGAACTTTTGGAAGAAATTTTGAAATCATTAAACTTATAAAACAATAATTACTGTAATCAGTAAGCACTCGAATGTAATATGTGGTACCAATATAATAAGTTCAGATTTGTATTTTCAAGTAGGACTTGACTCACTTACTCAATATGTGTTTGATTGAATGGAAAACATTGAATACTCTATTCAATGAAGTTTCTTACTTTCTGGTTAACACTCAATATTCCTAATAATTGAAGCCCTAATATATACTGATATTGACAAACTCTTACAACTTTATCTATTCAATTCAACTGAAAATATTCAGAAATATCTGAGAAAGTAATTATTGACATACATTATGAACATATCTTACATAACATAGATGAGATGGAAAAATTATTGAAAACATCTTTCATAAGAGAGAAAAATGATTCTGTTTGAGTTGTTACTACATACTCTACAAGATGAGAGCTATTTCAAATCCGTTAGACCGAACAGAGATTGAAAACTGTGGGTCAATGTCAAAGTCATGACCATCACAATAAATGACAGCAAGGCTTTGTGTTGTTTTTATTTTTTTTCAGACTGTCATTGTTGCCTGCAAATCGTTTAGCAATTCAAATGGCACGGTTGGCTTTCATTTGTTATCGGTGAAAAATCCTATTTAAAATTGTGTGCACGTATCTCCTTTACTGGACACACCTTCAACACCCATTATCGATTTCCAATCTGAACTTTGATGCTTTTTGCCAATGCAATTTGTGCTGTTATCAAGGCAACTTCCATACCAAGTTCTATCAATACTTCCTAGAGATGCTCTGGAATTTTTGGCAATAGCTCTATCGAATATTGATATCGAATATTAGTTGATTATAATGTTATTCGGCGATGACAAGTTGGAATGATAATTAGAGTGAAATTCACGTTACTTGTTTTGAAATCGTGTGTTATGCTCAGAGGTGAATCCACAAGGAAGAAATTAATATTCCCCTCCACCACAAATCCCTGAACTATTATCATTCTATTGTGTAGTTACGGTAGTTTATTGTGTATCAAATTATTTCAAGATGTATTTTGTATTGTTTTTTGTATAATGGGTCTTCTCAGACCTAGCCTAGCACAACCAATAAATCAATCAATCAAATCCTTCCAATTGATTATTTTTTCTAATAAATTGATAACTATAAGTTTAGGCAGCTGTAGATGAAGTTATATAGGCTAGGTTTTTAATGACAGTAAATTGATCGCGGATTCCTGTTTAAGGAAGTCATTACTGAATTTGGACATTTTTGTTTTTGATTAAATTCCGGCTGGTTATTTAAACCCCTAAAATTCTTTGGATTCCTTTTGTATCCTTTCAAATTCTTTGTGTTTGGGTTCAGTTGCCTATTTCCATACATTCTAATATTAACGTCTTTTCAGATTATTACCTGAGGTATTATTTTGACATTACACAACATTGTAGACTACTATTACATCCAGATGTGCGAAGTTTCGAGTCACATAATTTGAATAATTTACACAGTATTTTTGCAAGATTCTGTCATTTTTTGCTTCGTCAAAAACAAAACACACCTTTTTGAGTGTTTTAAAGCTATTATTGAAATTGGCAAAAATTTAGACGGAACACCAGAGGCATTTCAAACAAGAAAACAGATTGCTGCCAGTTCTTGAAGTCAGGCTTCTTGCGGAAGCACAGCTAATTCAAGCTGCAAGAAAATTATGTGTGGAGTTATGAGACAGGTTGGGAATGCTCCGTGAAAGTAGCTTCCGATCAGAATGTATAATTTCATAAGCGGAGCGATTAACGTTGGCAAATCAATGCGAATCTTTCTGAATGCTTCCGACTTTAGATCGATTTCAAACTCTTAATCACCATTTTCAGAATTAGAATCAGAATCCATTTATTGCCAAAGACAAGTAATGTACAAGTATAGGCCACGTCAAAACATAATTACATTTTGTTGATTTGATCTCTTTCTTCCTCTCTTGAATTCACTCTTTCTCCTAGAAATTGCCTCTTTCAACAGTCGTAAAAATAATCACAAAACTGAATTAAAAACACGGATCCATAATATCAAAATAATTATGATCGATAGTGAGAGATTGATTCAAAAATCATAATTAAATTCATTATCAAGTCTAAAAATACATTAAGTTACATCTCTAAAACGTTTCAAGAAATCGTTTTTAAGATTCTTGCTAAAGATCCAAAGAAATCTTCTTTGGATTGGTTGCTATTTCGAACTTGGGGTTTGGTTAGTGAATCTTGTCATTCTATTGCAGATGAAATTTCACTGAGTATTAGGCCTAATTTTATCTCTAAAATTTACCCGAGATTCCGCTGTATGTGGGTTAATGGAGATAGTGGTCGATGGATACTTCAACAAATTTGAAATTAAGCTTGTCGTTTTTATACTGTATAGTACTGTAGGGTAGGTGATACTTACTAGGATATTAGAGCTTAGTATTACAATAATATGGAAAAATTAAGTCAATTTCGGTCTTCATAAAGGTCAGGTGAATTCTAACACCACATCTAATTGATTATTCTTTTTAATACTCTACATATTAGAAAAGATCCTCCTTGGATAGAGGTCACTCGGAATTCACCAAATTTAATGATCCCTTTTACTCACGAAAAGTCGAGTAACGGTACAAGAGAACGTGAACTAGTGGAACTGCAACAAACAGCCAAAATAATATTTTAAATATTACACATCTCACATTGTTCAAACTACGAGACTGTATAATAACAGTGTGGCCATTCGATGTCACACTTTTGAATGGTTTGCTTGAACATATCCACCATACTTATGCTAATTCCCATAAGATTTGAAATGAAATGAAACGCAAATCATAATTTTGAAATGTTGAGTGATTCACTTCTTACCTACAATTTGCCTTTGCCAGTGTTTGTTTTCATCATTTTAAGCTTTTAACACATTACCAAGAGTAGAGAGACAATGTTAAATGTTAGAAAAGTTATTTTCGATGTTGTTTCTCTTGAAATACGTTTGAATAAGTGAATGGCTTAATGTTTGCCTGTGATCCCATATCAAAACTCAAAAAATTAAAAAGTTTGGCAAAAGTATAGCAGCGGCGGGAAAAAATAATCTCCCCATACTGTTATGGAGTGCTTCACACAAATGACCACACTGTTATTATACAGCCTCTGTAGTTCAAACGACTCTCGAATTGTGCGTAATGTTATTTGCATGAACTTTGTCTTCAAACTGAACTCCAGCCTACTTTTGTTTGTTATCATGGCAAAAGGAAGTCCGGCTTACATACGGTCAGTTCCGCACATCACCTGAGTTGAGAGACAGCTTCATTGAACCTTTTCCTTGTAAGCTTTCTCTTCTATTTCTCTGCCTTACTCCATTCCTCCTCTATCCACTTTTCGTCTCGTCTCTTCCACTTTTCTCTGACGCATTCTGCACAAAGATAGCGAAAGTAATCTTCGCTTATGCGTACTGCTAACGGGTCAACAGCTTTCATTCTTCGTAATGTTAATACTATAATAGGATCGAAATTGGGTTATTACAACACAAATACATAATTGGGTTCCATTATCCTAGTTAGTACATGTTTGGAACAATATTTTGGAATAACATAGAAGCTTCTATGATACTCCTGATTATACTATTATAATAATATATTACATTATATTATCATATTATCATTATATTATACAATCATACATACATTACATTATACTCCTGATATACTACTTCATAGATACGGTAACAATATTTCAATTTCAATTTATTGAATAAGAGTAGAATAAAGTAGTTTATAGAATAAAAGTAGTACAGCAAGTGGACATTTTGCCCAGAACCGGCTATAGGTCACAAAAAAATATATATAAGAAGCTCAGCTTCTTTATCAACCTTTGTCGACTATTGCTTCAAATGAATAGGAAACATTAATAGGTGAAGAATTTTTAAGATCTGCATTTTAGAGGGCTAGCTCAAAATTTTGACAAAACCGTAATTCTGAAAAAAACATTGTTCCCAACACTCTGTGTTTCTTTATAATCTATAATCTATTGAACTGTCAAATCCATGAACATTTTTATCAATCTCTTTCTAATCGATATCTTCATTGCTGATGAGTAGCCTATAATCAGATTCATGTAATTTGATGCTTGGCATTAGATAGATAGATAGAGAGATAATATTTCTTGACGTGGCTGATGAGCATAGAGTACTTCGGCAAAGAAATAATTCTTCTCTATCTATCTAATACCAAGTGTCAAATTAAATAAATCTGATTATACAGAAGAATCTCTCCATTTTTATCGGCACAGCTTGGAAGGCCCACAATCAATATTGGTGTTGCAGAGGAAAATAGCTGCATTCTTATTACGAGAACATTGAAAAATTATTTCAAAGAACTTCAAAGTCAAGGCCAGTCATCGAAATAAGGGATATCAATAAAAAGGCTTGAATGGGAATTATTAATGATTTCCAGCCAAGCGAATTTTCTTTGCAATGTTTCAGTTGAGTTGAATAGAATTCCTCTATACTACTACTATTTCTTGAAGAATTTCAAGCAGCTCTTTCTAATAATTTCCTCTGTCTCTATTGAATTGATTCCGATAAGTGAAGTGATCACAATCTATACATTTTTACATCAAACTTTAAATTCAAATGAGAATCTACACATTCTCATTCAATGCTCAAGTAATTTATGAAATGTCGAATGAATATAATTACGAGAAATTCCGAGAATGCGACATTATGAGAAGTAACAGCAATAAAAAAGAAATAGGAAGGTGTAGTACTGTTGTAGTAAGCCACGCCTCCAAATTCAACGAGTCCTCTCATTGGCAAATTGGTTCAACAGTAGCCCTTTTACTATTTTAACCAATCGGGAGCCAGCTGTATGAACACGTCACATGAGACCTGACAGCCCATCAGACGTTTACAAGCTGCTTGCTTCTGATTGGTCGAAATCGTAAAATGGCGTTTATCCAGCTTACTGACCAATGAGACGGCTCTTTGAATATTAGAAGGCGTTCTACGTCAACATCGTTGTCACTCCCACTTTTTCGTAGTACTTGGTGTCAGTTTCAGCTTTCTCCTCAATTCTAACAAATAGAAATTTTGATAAACACACCAATTGAAAATGTGATTCACACAGTATAAATCCAGTTTTTTATCGTATTATATCCTTATACGTATTTTATTATAATAATCTAAAAAACAAATATTTTGCAGCGAGGGGGGAATTTGTTGATCCGACACTGCCTTTGACCACGGGCAACCTTGTTCGTGTACTTTTTTTAATACTATCTAAAAAAATAGACTATTCCACTTATTCAATGATAACGCAGTAGTTACTTTTATCGAACATTTTTTCTATCCAGTGGTGTATTAGATAGAATTATGCATTTCATCCAAGTCACTACAAAGAGATGATACTTATAAAACCATATTGGACTCGAATTTATGCAGCATTCAACTCATAATAGTTGAGAAATAAAATAGTTGAATAAAATATTCATGAAAATAGTTATGAATTTAAAGAATTTACTATGAATATTGCACCATCCATTCAGAAACGAAGTGCATATTACTGATGGCTATCTGCAAGAAAATTGGCCTCAAATTGGCTCACTATAAGGGTAATTCAATTAAAGGTGACCGCAGCTTTAAATGACTAGAGAAGAATAAAGTATAAGTTACCCACTACTTGATCTCATTTGTAGACTCGTAGACAAGGGTGAATTACCATCATTGAACAAACCTTGTATGAATCAATAATAATTTTGTTCGCAAGTATAGAAATTTACTGATGATAGAACTTGACCTCCAACTATTTCAAATTCAGCACAAAAAATTATTGATATTAAACTTTCACGCGGCCGTCTGTCTAAAAATAGACAATTTTCTATAAAAACTATAACTTTACGCTATACTTCAAGCACCAGACTAGGTAACATCAACATAATAATCGACACGAAATGCTCCATTAAGGCGTGGCGAATAATCATTAGTTAACACGCGACTATAAATCTTGTATATGATTATGATAATGTTGATTATTGTATTAAGCTTACCAACAATTTATTATTAACATCCCTGAAAAGAAACAAAGTAAAGATTGAATGTCATTGATGGCTTAGCGAACAAAGTACGATAGTTGGTGTTGGTGGTGAATTTATGTCTTCATTTTCCGTTTCAAAGCTCAGAGTATCTTCGTTTGCGTGAGCAATTTAGAATTTATTATTTCAATTCTCTCTCATGAATAAATTAGGCTACTTGTTACATTTGAAACTTGGTTTTCTTTTGAACAAAAATATTCCTTCAAGCAGGATGTCTTCAATGGTTTTTCAGCTTGATCAAGTAAGAAAGAAGATGATAAGGAAGAGTGTGAAAAAGGAAGTAACAAAGCAAAGATAAAAGGGGAATAAGTTGAAATGAATGGACTAGTGATCACCTGAACTGATGATCCAGAAATTCCAGAACAAAGTATTGAGGAATGCCGTCGCCGTGAATCATCCACACTTCGTGAGAAACTTAGACCATTAGTTGAAAACAGTAGACCTCATGATTGCAAAGACTGCCATAAACCATGAAGAGAGTCTGCATAACCACCAGAATGTCCAAGTTCTACTCCTCATTCATAACTTTATGACAGTGAGGAGACTGAAAAGAAAGAAGCCTACAGATCTCGAGTGATGCAAACAGTTCCAGGAATTTTTCCACTGAATGTCATTCATTCATGAGAATTAAAATCGCTTCCCGGTGGCTCGGAACCCACCTAAAGCTGTAGATCCATTCATCTCAAGAGTACAAAACTCTGCTTTGTAATCTTGTAAATGAATAAATAAATTAATAAATCTTTCAACATTATCCTTCCCCTTACCCACTCACAAGCCAAGAGCTTAGTGGGCATACACTCAGTAAAAAAATGTGATAGGAGAAGTTAGAATATGAAAAAGGGTATGATTAGTGTTTGAAAGTTGAAAGTGTAAGAGTGTTGCTCGATTATAGTTGAAAAGGAGATACCGGTATTGATTGAGAACTCATTTAGGGTGAAATCTATCAATTCAAGTTGGTTGTTACTGAACTGTTCATACCCCAATTGCTAGATTGCAGTCGGATTCCATTGAAAAGCATGCTACTTTTGATAAATAGCAGTACAATGTAACTGTACTGAAGTACATTGAATCGAACTGTTGATAAATCCACATTAAATAGATAAATTATTCATCCACGTGGAACCCATATTCATTAAAAACACACGGTATATACTGTACCTACTTGAGATATAGAATCATGTTATCCAATAGTCTGGTCAATTTCAACCAATTAATTTTCTCTAATCGATCGACCTCGGAACATTCTTCCTCAATTGCTAACGATGTGGATGCTTTGATGTGATGCTTTGAAAAAGACATATGTAGAGGATAAAGTGCACTTGCACTCTTGTTGCTCTGCACCCCTGCACTTTTACTTTACAGTTGCCATCAAGCTTGCAGTTGAAATCAAGTTTTAATAATAGCTTCACTCGCAATTTCGCCACAGGTCTGCGCTTGAAACAATTTGGCCCAGTTCCACGTGTAAGAAAAATGAAAGTGAATTCCAACAAGATCTTTACGTTTGAATGGGAATTTAGTAGATCCAATTAGTCCGGATTGCGATCGAATTTATTTGAGTGTGAACTATAATGTAGGCTCATGAATGAAAAAAGCAGCATTATTAGAGCTCGGTAGAACTTGGAAACTCTAAGTCTCAAAGTTATGAAGACTGAATGTACATGTCTTCTTTTGGCTTATCTAATGTATTATAATTTTGAATAATGAAGTTTAGAATGATCAGTGATCTTGCTGAATTTCAAGGTTGAATTCACGAAGTATCTCATTTTCATTTCCACCTGCATATTTGAAGTCTAATGTAGTTATTTATATCAATGCATCTTTTTGTAACAATGACTAGAACAAGTCATAATCTTGATTTAATTGGATGTATAAATATCTGAATATAATGATATCAGATATATATTCATATAAGTGTATATTTATTTTTTCATCAATGTTTCTGCCTTCACGAATTTCAAGACTATCTAGCAAGCATTTCAAGGTTGATTAAAATCTCAATAATTCTATTTTTACTTTTCAGAGCCGAAGGGTAGATCCCTGATGAGCCCTTACATATCAATACTTGATAATAGTTTGCTGTAATCTCAATCTCAATTGGAGTATGTACAACAGGATTCATTATATGGGACCCATTTTCTGAAAGGTGATAGAAATGATATGATAGCAATAATAATATTATTATTGAAAGAAAAAAACAAAGATGTTGTCAAACAATTTATTTATTATGAATTAAACATTTCAGTACTATCTAGCATGGTTTCACGATATAACCTGCCACATCCTCATCCTAATATTATTAATTATAATAAGTGAAATTAATAATAGTGGATTTTTCTATTGACGGAACGTATTCAGTTGACTATATCTGCGTATTTAGTTGCACTGATGTCCAAGTGATTTAAAGTAATTTATTTGATGTGAGAGTTTTAATAGCTGAACAAGATTAGAGCGGAAAGAAACGGCCTCTGCAATTAGATCAATCTTGTAATTAACCTTGGTTCTGAAACGTTTTTGGAGTAGCCATCTCGGCGTTGATGAAGTGCATTTATTTCATCACGCTGACATGCAAATGTCTCACGTCTCAACCGGACATAAATAATACATATTAATGTATTCTGGATTGTTGAAAAAAATAGAACAAATGCAGCAAAATCTGCCGGGTGATAAGTTATGGTCCAAAGTCTTCTTACGCAACAGACACTGCAGAATTTTTAATTTGCACGCTTGCCAGGATCCGAACAATGCGGCATTAGTATTCAAATCCTGCTGAATTAAAAACTGTAGCGCACGGTGCTGCGTTTGTTTCAAGTTTATGACTTTTTTCCTTTGGTGTTGAAAGAAGGCGTTCGCGGGATTGACAGTTTGATGATCATTTGTGAACTGTATGTTGCTCATTATGAGTTGAAAAATGTTTGTTTGTGGCTGTAGTTTCGAATTCTGAAGGTTTCACTCATCTGAAATATCTTATCTATATCTATATATTAATAAAAGAGAGTTGGTGTCTGTACGCTCGCTTATAACTCGAGAACGGCTGAACCGATTTAGATGATTTTGGATTCGTTTGCAGTTGTACGTCACTGTTTAACGTATTATGTATTAAAATATAAGAAAATCCCTTTATAATTAATAAATAGTTATTACATTAATGACATAACCTATCAAATATTTCACAGAGCTACGTTCAAACTTGCCGGCACGAACGTGTACCTACAACGGAAAGATGATCGCAATTTAAGATCAGATAAATTAGCGAGAATATCCTAAGTCTCCGTGGCTCAGTGCAAGTGTCTCTGCGTGACGACCTAGAGGTTGCAGTTTCAAGCCCCGCTCTGGACCGTTTCTTTTTGCTCTAGGTTTTCTACTCTAATTATTTTTTACGCTACGCTACAATCATCAATTATTATTAAGAATGAGTTATCGTTCGTATTATGCATTTTATATTGTCTCTAATAATAAAATTGAAGAACGAAAAAAAAAATAAATAAAATAAATTTAAATAAAAAAATTAAAAAGAAAGTAATAAATATGAAAAAATTCTTTTAATTAGAATAGGACTGATAAAAATTGAAGAACGGGAATAAAATTAAAAAAAATTAAAAAAAAAAATAAATTAAAATGAAAAATTAAAAATAAATAAATATGAAAAAAATTCTTTTAATTAGAATAGGACTGATAAAAAATTGAAGAACGGAAATAAAATTAAAAAAAATATAAATTAAAAAATAAATTAAAAAAAAATAAAATAAAGGAGAAAAATATAAAGTAAAAAAAATAAATTAAAATAAAAAAAATTAAGAAGAAATAAATGAATAAATAAAGGAAGAAATAGGAAAGAAATAATTGGTGGGAGAAGGGGGTGACATTTGATGGGAAAGAGGGGTTGACATGAAGAGGGATATGTGGGGGTGACATTTGGGGGAATGGAGGGCATTTGTGGGATGACATTTTTGGGGTGGCATGAAGGGGGGACATTTGTGGGGAGAAGAGGGGACATTTAAAGGGTGAAGAGTGCGATACGAAGTTCGCCGGGACAGCTTGTAATTGATAAATCTACATCCCAAATAATTTCTCAATTAATATGTTACCCAAGTGATCTCCCTACTGCATCATGGACAAGATATAAATATGGGAGTTTGGTAGCATTTCACGCGAATGACTACTATCACGCGCCTACCGGCAGCTCACATCAACTACTCGCTCCCGAGATCCTGGCTCACACTACAACTGGCCCATAAGGATGGAACGCCTAGTTTAGGTTAATAAGTTAATGATATTGTGGTAAAATATCGTATTGTTCATTAGTTACAATCTATTTTGGGAGGGAGACAATTGGTGGAGGAGATAAAAAACTTTATGTAAGGGGTTTTTGTAGGCCTTAATTTTACAATGAGAAGGATAATAGATTTGGATCTTATTGAGCCATAATATAAATTATTATGGTAAGAGCGGTTGCCGAGTGATCATGAGGTTAATTCACGAATATTCAAGACTGCTCTTAGATGGGTGACCAGCACAAATTAAAAAATAAGGTGAGATGGAACCTCCCCGTAAGTACCTACCCTATCAGTGGACTCCCCAAACGATTAAAAGCCGTACATAAAATCAAGTATACTGATGAAAAATGAACTAATAAAAATTTGTATTCAATCCTCACCTATTTTAGAGAGAGGCGAATGAAAACAAACAATAAAGACGGTCATAGATGAGAAGTTATTATTGTTTCAAAATAACAATCACCGAGAAATTATGATCAAATAACATGTGCGGCGAAATTCGCACAAAGTGCATTGTTGCCGAATAGTCAAATTTATACAGAGTGATTCAAAAGAATACCACAACTTTAAAACGTGTATTTAATGAAAGAAACATAATAGAACTGTTCGTTATACTTATTACAAAGGTATTTAAAGAGCCGCAAACAGGTTCAGAGATGTTCAATATTGCGCCCTCAGACACTCGAGCAATATCAACCCAAAACATCCCCTCGTTCACTATCTGTAGCATATCAGGCGTAACAGTTAGGTAGCTGCTGTTATTTCGTGTTTCAAATCGCAAATGGTGGATGGATATTGATGATTTGAAACAAGAATAACAGCAGCTACCAAACTGTTACGCCTGATATGCTACAGAGAGTGTGGAACGAGTTTGGAGTACCTATAGGGGTTGATATTAGTCGAGTGTCTGGAGGGTCATATTGAATATCTGAACTGTTGCAGTGAAAACTTTTAACACGCTTTGTGATATCGAAAGTTCTATTATGTTTTTCGTTAAATACACATTTTCAAAGTTGTGGTATTCTTTTTGAATCACCCTGTAATTTAATACGATAGTTGTCATTATAGTGAGAAGTTGTACGAACTATTGAGAATCATATAAGAGAATGCAGTAATTGAGTCGAAATAATTGGCACAGCTTGTTTGAAAATTGCCTTTACACCGAAATGACAACTCAATTTTAAAAGTGAATAGACAATCCACGCACGACCGATGATGTAGTAATGAAGCTAGCGTAGAAACCACTCTCGCTGCAGGCTTCTACAACGATATTAAAAGTTACGATACATTGCTTTCGAAAATATATGCCAATTAGAAAACTAATGAGCTGATCTCTGGTTTCCAGATTTCCATATCTATATACTTTGATTGCAAAATGATATCGAAGCGCAGATTTTTTGTTGCTATTCTGAAATCTGGCGATACTCAACCAGAAACTATATAGAATAAGAAGTATACTTCTATTCTCTCTGTACTCAACCGACTTGCCAATAAAAATGTTTGGCGAAAGTTAGAGATCTGCAATTTGGATGAATTGTTATGTCATTCTAGAAGTGTTGTTGCACACGTAGTAAAATGTATGTACTGAAATATTTCAATCGGTCGTTGACTTCTTATGCACATTCACAGTTTATAGTAATGGTTTCTGAAACAATATTCATACCTGAGGTATTGACCTCAAGATGATGATACCACAGTCTAATAAATACAAGATAAAAATAGTATTTATTAGACTGTAATGATACTTCTAAATCGCTTGCTGAGAATTATTATTCACAACTCGTCGAAAATGAACAGGAAGATGTCAAAAGAATGGATGAAGTTAAATTTCCAATTTCTTTCTCACATTACTGTGAGTTATGTATTACACATTACATTACTGTATTCGAACATTAATACATGAAACCAAAGACAATGCATTTTAGATGATATTAGTATAGTATTAATAAACTAATATGGTATAGGCTAATTATGTAGGCCTGTATAAAGATGGAAGGAAATTAGATATTGCAACTATTCAATTGCTTTTAAATCATAATAATTAATTTATCGAAAATCCTAATTAATAATGCCATATAATACACTGAATACTTCCGCTACTGCGAATATTGACAACAGAATAATAGCTAGTAAGGATATTCGATGAATGCTGCTGTAAAAAAACTTTTGCCCGGACGGGAATCGAACCCAGAACCTGTATAGCAGCATTCATTTTTGACTAAGTCGATTCGGCCAGATATGAAGATGGAAGGAAATTAGATATTGCAACTATTCAATATTGCTCTATTCAAAGGCCTTTATTATGTTCGTATGACTTTTCTTTTATTGGTGGGGAGACCCTTACGGGTAGGTCCCACGTCGCCTTATTTTTGTGTCGGTCACCCATCCAAGACCAGTATAATATATTATTCTTGTATTCTTGTGGCATTGTTTTTAATGATTGTATCACGATAATATAACAGTATATTAATCTGTTTCTTCATTTTAGTTTCCTCAATCCTCATTCACTCCAATCCGATTCAAAACAAATCTATCGTTCTTAGAAATATCAAGCTTGTATAAAACAATACCCCTCCGTCTTTTACATATTTTCATCTAATTTTATGTAGTTTTATTCTGTGGGTTTTGGCTTCCCTTGCTAGAGTAAGAATATTTCAAATTTGTTTTCTAATATTATCTTCTTTTGTTTTCCAAGCTTCATACCGCTTTATTGCTTTATTTCAGTATTTTGTACTAAAGTCCTCGATAAATTACACATTTAAGTATTACAAATTTCAAACAAGCTGTATCTATGACCAAGATAATTGAGTAAGAGCAATAGAGGTTCATTTGTTGAGAAGAGTCTGAGCCACTCTAGAGTTACTAAATCACTCTATTGTTTCTGATACTCTATTCGTCTTTGTGGCATTCAAGTGGCATATATACTAGATCACTCTATTACCTGTCTTCCTAGTCTTTGTTTCTAGCGTTATTTTGTTATTTCCTGTGTTTATTTCATTGTTTTACTCTCCAGTCTCCTTTGTTTAGTTATTGAGTCAATTTGTAAAATGTTACCAAAAAACTACCAAGATGAGAATTAAAATTTGTCTTTGTGAAGTTGGAATCAAAATAACGATTATTAACATAAGATGATGCGGTTGTTTGGAATAAGAAATCTTTGATTGAATGAAACTCAAGGGTTGGCTAGTGAACAATGCCAAGACCTCCTTGTAAACAGTTCTGTCCTAAATTCATTACAATGACCCTCCACGCGCCAAGTGTTATTGCTACGATTATATTCGCTGAAACTCGCATTTAGTTACATAACATCTTTGTTGAAATGAGATGCCAGCTTTTTTGTTTTAGTTTTTTTTTGCGAAAAGAAAATTTGCATAATAGTTGTCTATGTACATTTTCAGAGTGGAAAATCGCTTGAGCGATAATCTAGGCGTTTGAATGACAACTGTCCATTTGTACTAACGAACCAATGTTAGTGAAAAGTGGACTAAACAACGCTGACGCTTCATTTATTATCATGTGCATAATGACCCATGAAGTGTTTGTTAGTGCTGGAGTGTCTAACACAAGAAACTTGACATTTGTTTGTGTGAAAAGTAAGCTCTCCTTACCCTCAATACTATTAACTAAGACTACAATTATTTTCTCTTCTAAAAGTGTTGGAAATTTGAAGTGAAAATTCATATTGATAAGTATCAATGTTGATACATCTTAATGATAATCTAAAATCTAAATAATCTGTTTGTTTTGATTGGCCCATTTCTATTTCAGAATTAAATCCTTTTAAAGACTCGTTAAAGACTACTATCACTAAAATTCAAGCTTATCAATACCTGTAAAAACAGTTGAGACAATTTTGCTCTTGTTTTCATCTTAAATTTCAAAGATGAAATATATTAGAGCGATTCACCCATTAGGAGAATAAAGACTACCGATTGTGACAAATCCTCAGCCTAATAACCCACTTCAACCTGCAGGTTGCCAAACCTTTCTATTGTCAAGTCAGAAAAGAACACAAAACGTTCTTGGAATAGACTAGGCAGAAATAGGAGTTGAACGATGCTCCTAATAAGCCACACGGTTTCTTGGCAAGAAAGACAAAAACAGTGCACTTTAGTTATGTGGAATTGCTTGAAAAAAGTGAAAGGACGTTTCAACTCAATGTTAGTAATAAATATTGAAGGCCAGCTCCATAGTTAATTCGAAAAATTAGTCTTTACCACTTTATTACAAAGATACTTTAA
Source organism: Laodelphax striatellus (assembly GCA_017141395.1). NCBI lineage: Eukaryota > Metazoa > Arthropoda > Insecta > Hemiptera > Delphacidae > Laodelphax > Laodelphax striatellus. The sequence continues at coordinate 12,893,610 of CM029538.1, read as the reverse complement.
GTAACAAAGTTTCCAATTTCTAACCTATTCTGATCAGCTCCTCAATAGATTGATGAATATTTTTAATCTATTAATAAAAAATAATTTATCTATTATAAATGAATATTCATAGATATCTATTGTATTATTATTAATCTATCTTAATATTCTCACATCAATTTTGAGGCTTAAGTGAGGCTAAAGTGAGGAAGAGTGGACCTACTGCGCCCTAACTTCACCCTCCTAGGCAGAAAAAAAGACAGTTAAAGGCCTACTATCCTATTCTATTTCCAGCTAGACTATCATTCGAGAAGCAATCCTAGAGCTGATTTTTACAGCTTCAAATGAAGTAGTTACTAGTTATTTAAGTAGTTATTTTTACAACTTCGTTAAGTAGCCTGTTTGTAGTTGACTATTATTTTCCATCTCCATATTGTAACGGTACCAGGAGCAAAGGCTTACTACACCCAGGAAAAATATTACAATAATTAGGCTATATTGCTTATTGATTCTTTCTAATACCGTTCTCAATATTAAAAAGGGAGTTATGTTATGATCTTGGAAATTAACGATCCAAAGATGGTGGATAACAGTTTTGGTTATTCTTTTTAGGAAAAGATAATTTATTATTATTCATTTTTAATAATACTTGGTAAGAAGTGGAAAAACTGTTTCCTATCTAATCTACATTTACAGCCCAATCAAACTTATTTCTCTTATGACAATATCTTCTCTTGGCTCCTTAACTTATCTTATGGCTGGTTTCCACGATTCTAGTAGACGTTATGGTTACTGGAGACACGTTACTAGTTTAAAGGTACATAGATAGGCTTCTGGTAACCTGCCTCCAGTAAGTAGAACGTCTACTAGAATCGTGAAACTCAGCCATTACTAACTTCAAGTTTTCATAGTTCTCCTGTTCTCCTAAAAAATGAACAATAAAGAGTAGCTCTACCTAGGGAAAAAAATTTACACGGTATAAGAGAAGAGTGATTGATGAGAGAGAAATGAAATATAGATGAAATATGAGGTACAATGATATATTGTAAACATGAGGTTTATTTGTATTAGCGTAGGAAAGCAGTTTCAAGAATTGAAAATGAGAAGTTTAGGAAATTCATTAATTAATCAATTTGACCAGTATACAATGAAATACTGTGCTTTCATTCAAACTTTCCCATAATTCTAAAAAATGCAGCGAGCTCATTCGAATTTAAATTCATTTTACATTTTTTGAATTCCTCTACCCTGTACTTTACCCTACATTACACTTTACACTTAACATTTTTCGGATTTCTTTACCCGAATTCCTTTTACCCTAATCCTTTTCGAATTTCCTTTAAGGTACTGTTGATGGATACAACCGCGGAGTGATGAGTTTCAAAAGCATAAAAAACTTGTACTGAGTCTAATTTTTCAAACTCCCAGCCAACATTGACAAACAACATGAGAATGTTTGAGAAAATTTACTTCCCATAAAGATAGGTAGACGTTTGTTCGGAGATTATTGAAGCAAATTGATTTCTTCCATTCTTCGGCGACCTGACCTTGCTGTAAACGCACAAAGATTGCTGGCAAATTATTTACTTTTGTCGTGACTCAAACAGGCCTCAATAATAGACCTGGATGGTGTGTCAGTTATTGTAGTACCTGACGCTGAGCCGAGACGTCAGCCTGTCATTAAATCACGGTACCAACAAACATTCCATTACATCAGGTTATTAACAATAATAATTGTAATCTTTATTGTTTCATAATGGATTTTTAGTGAATCGATATGATATAAATTTACAAAAATTTATATTGACATAGAAAATTACGGTATCATCATGAGTAAACAGTATTAACAGATTAATAGCCAAGTAGAACGTGTGCAGCCCAATATGCGTCAAGGAAAACTTCCAATCAAGTATTATCTACACCTTGTACTCTTCAAAATTCCAAAGCAATATATTAGTTGTTTCATCGATATTCATTTTTCTATAAAATTTTTCTGTCGATTTAACCAAGCAAGTGAGCTGATTCGTTACACTCTGGTCACAGTCAGTTGGTGTAGGGACGCTGGGACAGTCTGTCATCATGAATAATTTATTAAACGAACGAGATCTGACATCTGATGTTTTCTTCCCATGTTACTGGTAATTACTGTGCATAATTTTGTAGCAGGGCAAGCGGACCTCCAGTTGGCTTTCTCCACATTACCGACTCAACCGTTGACGCCCTCTGCCTCCGCATGCTTCTCTCACATTGTTTAGGCGTCAACTGGTCTGGTGACTAGGGAAAAGTTGTATCTTGGTACCCGTAGATGGCTACTTAACAGGGTAGGACAAACCATCTGGATTTTGATCAACACAGGACTGTTGAATGAAAAAGTCCAGGAAGTTGCTGGATGTCCAGACCTGTTTAGGTTTGTTCATATTATCTTCTCAACAAAACTAGACTCTTGAAAGCGTTTAAAGACATTGACTTGCTGGCGAACAACTTTCAGATACATATATATGATAGCTTAGGTCTTGCACTCTCAGAAAATTATTCTCAGAATAATGAGTAGATTTCTATGAGTGTGAGAATCTGTTAGATGATGTCCTACTAAGATAACTTAATTCTTTAAAGTAGTGTAGAGATTAAATTATTCATAATCTTCTCATGAGTTCAATTACTGGTTCTAGCTCTATTGACGATTAATTTTAGTAGTTTGTAGCAGGAACACGTTCAAGAACCTGAGTTCAATAAACAGGAAATCTTCGTTCATGAATGGCGACAATCGCTCTCACAGGATTCTAATGAACCTGCTCTTACCACTGGCAATCATTCCTCAGGAATTAAGGAAATAGACCCCGTATTGAAGCTATCGATTGAGTTGAATGATGAATTAGTTTTAGTTAGAATGTTAAAATAATAACCAACTAAATAATAACTAAAGGAAAGCTGATTCGAAGGTACCACCCGCTCCACCCTGCTACAAAATAATAAATAAATAACTGAAATAGTTGAATGTTTTAAAATAGGAATATTTTGTGTAGAATACAAAATATTACAAAGTTGAATGTTGTTATTTGAAAAAGATGAACAATTAAGAACAATTTCCGAGAACATAAATATATACATTTTTTTTATTATTATCTTCATCACTCGTGAGTTAGAAAGCTTGTACTAATGACTTGGCTGTAACCAAGGTATATCCTATAGGGTATATATTCAATGCTGTAACAGCTTTAACAGTTTATTTCGGACATTTGAAACAAAATAGAGTTTCTTGTTAAAGACAATTAAGTATTGAGAAACCTGAGAAAAGGCGAGATGAAATACATAATAAAAAGATTTATGGATTATTCATTGAAGAAATGGAATACATTCAAACTTGAGACGTATTTCTGTGAGATTCACAACACAATGTATAATCATTAAGATTAGATATGGTTGAGGAGCTATATAATGAATGGAATAATTGATTACCACTTCAATTAGCAGAGTCTGATAAAAACTATCAGCTATGGTCTGATGGGACTATCGAGGAGGAGTTGGATGGGCGATTAAGTCAAGCGGCATAGAGATATTTATTGTAGTGGAGCTGGCATGAGCAAAAAAATCAAGATTATAGGATGAAAAAGAGATCAACCACGTTCAAAATAGACCCGTCTAGACCTTCTCCAAACTCCAGCCTCGCCTTCATATCAGAAAATAAAAAACCATATGAAGCCAAAATTGCAGTTCATCGAGGGAAACATCAATCTTTCTTTCAACTATTGTCGATTTTTTCTACAATGGCTTCAAGTTTTTTCTTGTCTACCATACCACAGTTCTCATTGGCTGCTGGTTAACCTTGGGTTGGTCATTTAGAGTCTACATACCTCTATTATACTCTTTCCGTTTTGGTAAGACATGTAGAAAAGGAGAATGGAGAGTAAAAGAAAAAATTGAACATCAGGTCCGGTTCGTACTGAATTTCCCAGTGTTAATTCAATCCTCTACATCATTTATCAAATGGAGAATTATGAGGTTCAACTTCTATTATCATTGTGATAGTCGTTCAATTCTTTTTTGAGAAGTTCTCAAAAATATTTCACTTTAATGGTTTGCAGAACAAAGCTTCGAAATTGTTGAAAAAGTATATTCGATTCATTTAAGTGGATGCAATCCAAACGGAGATCATGATCTGTGTATTCACATCAATTTCTTATCATCTATTCACTCATGGTTTTGCTTATGAATGAACTCATCTCACTTATATAATTGGACCTTCAACTTGAAAAGAAGTTTTTTTACATTGTCACGTTATCCAGTTGCAGTGTGAATGTTGCTATTGTTATCAATCGTACTGTTGAATGGGTGCCCTAAACGACAGAAAAACATTCATTATAATAAAATTTGTCGTGAATGTATCCAAAAACACCTTATTGTTGAGTACAAATAAATTCAACACTACTGAAGAGAGCAGAGAGGTTCAATCCGTAACCAAACAAAGCTTATCCATATTGAATACCTTGCTCTATAAATAAATTATTGTTTGATCCATGGTATTGCTTTCAATTACATTCAAATGATGATTTATGGTTCTCAACACGTCACATCCTATAATAAAACAAAAACAAACAGTAAGCAAGCAACCCAAGGCTTTTGGATAAGAGCTTTCATAAATGCATTCTATTTATCAGATATCATATCCGCCAATAATAAAACTGGAACATTACTCTTGTGTTAAGGTTGAATAATATTTGGAGGACATAGAAATAATAAATAATTATTATTGACTCACGATCAGCATGAAGTGCAGGGTATCCTAGGCTTGAGCCTTGCTTACTCACCTGCAATAACAGAAATATATATTAGTAATTGATATTGAATACAATAAAATTTGTCGTGAATGTATCTAAAACACCTTATTGTTGAGTATAAATAAATTAAACAGTATTGAAGAGAGCAGAGAGACTCTAAAGTGAGAGAGTTTTACATATTATTTCGAAAGGTTCATTTGACAAGTTGAGAAAGAAGAAATTACTTGAAACCTGGAAACGTTTTAATGACTAATGACTTGAAAGTAAGAAAAATACTGTATATGGAAAGAATTAGATATGCAAGGAATTTTTAAGAATGTAGAATTCGAAAAATAATGGTGGATAATACTCAATTTTATCACAGAATTTTTTTAATTGAACGGTATTCACTTCTCAACTAGCAGTGATTTTCAAACATCTTCATTAGGTACTACTAGATATTATATTGGAATAAGAAGACGGCACGGAACACAGAGGTGTTCTATACATCATCACATACTGCAGTCTATGTAGTATGAAATAGTTAATAGGAGCATGTAATAACATATTACAAACATACAACAATAATGGAATCCATTCCTTACGCCCATACGGTACACTCACATCAATGACGGTAAAGAAGGAATTGATCCACTCGTAATTACAACAACAAAAAAATTTTTTTTTTTCATTTTGTTCATAATCCGAGTAACCTTTTTCTAAAACAATTTCTTCCACGGAAAATCAGAATTCTTCAAATCGTGGCTGAACAATAGAGCTTTGAAACAGATCGCTTCATAATAATTATTCAAGTAATTTTTTTCTGAATTAATCCCATTCACGGAAAATCAGCAGTTCCAAATTGTGGCTGAACAATAGAACTCTTGAGACGGATTGCTTGAGGACAGAAACACAGCAATTTGACAGATCCTAAACCCGTGGAAAACCAATACGAAAATAAAATAGAACAGACCGCACAAAAAGAAAAGATCGCTGATCTGATCCTTGTTTCTGTTGGCTGATTCATTGTCTTGGAGAATTATCTTACAGTTACTTTCATCCTTTTCGTGACGGTACCTATGTCGTGAGTGCGGTCTCGTTATACGAGTACTATGTTAAGTGTATGTAAGTTCAGATAAATCGAAGGCTCTCGGTGCAATCAATTACAATTGACGGTTGTATCTATTGACAATATCCTTGGATTCAGGTATACCGACAGGTGTACCTGAGTCGATCGGTTTAGGTGAGATTCCTCAGATCACATCATGTATGAGTCATGATCTTTCAATTTATTTTTAAAGGAGAACTAAGTAATAGATTAAGCTATATTGACAATGATTTGTCTCTAAAGTTGAATAGATTAAATAGGTGAAAATCCTCAGTTCTCATCATGTGTGAGTCATGATCTTTCAATTTATTTCTAAAGGAGAACAACTAAGTAATAGATTAAGATTAAGCTATACCGAACTCTTTTGACAAAGATTTGTCTCAACAGTTGAGTAGATTAAATATTCTACTGAAGAATATAATAAAAATTTTCGGTTCGAAGAAAATGAGATTTGGAGGTGGAGGAGGAGGAGGAGCAGGAGGGGGAGGAAGAGGAGGAGGAGGAGGAGGAGGAGGGAGAAGGAGGAGGAGGAGGAGGAGGAGGAGGAGGAAAAGGAGGAGGAGGAGGAGGAAGAGGAGGAGAAGGAGGAGGTTTAGGAGGAGAAGAAGAAGTAGTAGTGGTAGGAGGAAGAGGAGGAGGAAGTCTTGAAAAAGTTCATGTCTTATCAGTGATTCTAGTTACAGAAAGTATACTCAATGTCTATAGCAAATCCAGCTTCCAACTGATAACTCAGCATTCATGATATTAATAAGCAGATAGAGATATGGAAATAGTGCTACGCTGCATGGAAATATTAATGTGCGTGAAATATGGTAGTCTTACATTTTGCTAGCTTCAATCGAGTTTTACAGGATACAATAGTTCTCAAGAAATGTAATTAATAATTGTCAGTGATTTGAGTTAAAAAGTTTGAGGGTAACTAGTTTGCGCGGACAGCGGTAACTATAGCCACAGACCACAACAGTTAGTCTATGCTATAGCCTATCCATCATTCAGAACAGAAGTTATGAGATATTTTCAATTCAAACCAATGAGAAAGCTGTATCCTTTCTAGTGTTGATCTGTTACACGGCCTTGATAAATGAATGCTCTTTCACTTGCGGATTCTACTGGGAAAATATCAGCAGACTCTAATTTAGTGCTAGACCCACGGCACTTTATTAGAGCGATTGAAGTGGCAGTATACATTTTACGAGTGGGTGCGTCAGACATGAGTGCATTCTGCACATAATCAGAGATAGTAAGATAGAGTTTATCTCCTTCTCTGTGACATAATGTTCCAAGGTGAACTCAATCAAGGTTCAGATTATCAACAAACTTGAAGATGTTTATCTATAAATAAGGTAAAGTTTAGCTGTCATCACAAAGAATTTAAAATATTGGAGAGAACCTAGTGATAGAGAATCCTGTGCTAATCAAAAGTTATTGAATAAGATAATTGAAGAAGGCAGCACGCTGACATTCTAATATCGCAGAGTCGTAAGTTATCAGTAGTGATACAAAAACCTACATAGAGTTACAATTAATTTCTCTGGGTAATAACAGCCTATCCAAGCAACGGCACAATTTATTACTCAAGGGAGGTAATATCCTAGAACCTCTTTTCGAAATTTGAATCTTCTGTTTATTTGTGGAATTAAAATTCATAATTCATTTTAGTTTATTCACAATTCATCTAGATTCATTTACTGATTCTATGATTTATTTATATTATTAATGATTCTATTCAGGTTAGTGACTTGAAATTACTGTTTGATCCTGTATTTACGATTCAATACATCCAAATAAACAATAAGCAGTTACACAGAATAGAGATTGAATTTGACATTAATAACAAATATTATTACTGTTCACTGTATAAGTCCTTCGAGTCGAAAATCGATTTATGTTTGGAAAGGATCTGGATACAGACGAAACCAATTTGACATGTCAAGGCTTGAGTGAGAGGAGAATGCTCGATCTTTCCTTACTACATACCACTACTTTTCTTTCTTACTATTATATATAGCACCTATAAATAGGTGTAAGTAAGGCGATGCTGATGTAAATAGACGCTGGAATAGACAATTTATACCACCACCGCCCGTTTATTAAGACATTTTTATACTTATGTAGAGCAATCTATTTTGAACATTGATATGGCTTCGACACGATATCGAGCTTATCAATTTATAGTCTCATAAACTTTGAAGGTGTCAAATAAATTGCTGAGATATTGAACAAGTTGGTCATGAACTCATCTATCACTGGAGTCTACACTCGTTCATAAAATATGTTCCGGAAAAGCCTTCCTATCTTAATTACTGAACCTTCTGGTATGTTGATATATTACAGTAACATTGATATGTTGACAAATATTTGGAGGTTGAAATAAATTTATTAAGAAAACTAAGGTATTCTATAAGGATTGAGGTATTCAAAAGGAAGAAGTTCAGAGGATGTTCTTCAAGTTACTCAATAGAAATTAAAATTTCTCTTGAGTTCAACGAATATATTAGATTCTTATCACGGTACGTTTTACATCGGTCACCAGAAATGGTCATCAAAAACAATTTTGTATCTTTTTTAGAACAATTTCAATTTTTTCCGGTTGATCAACCGGATGATTTTGAAGATGGTTTGATGGTTTTGATGGTTTTGATGATGGTTTTTGATGATTTGATGAAACCGGATGATGGTTTTCAGGATGATTGTCCTGCATCTTCCTAACAGTTTTACTTTATTCCTCATACTCTACTTTTCAGTTTTCAGTTATTGCTTCAGTCTCTACTATCTTGTTCTAAGAACCCAAGAATACAAAATGTACATGAGAAAATAATACATGTATATCTTTGAAATATTATTTTTTTGTCCTTTATGAAGAAATTACTATCATTTGTTCTCCACCGTTTTATGAAGAAGATAATATTCAATTCCATGCTCATAATAAGAATATTACATGTTTATATCTTCAAAATATTCCGTAGTCTCACTGTCTCATTTCAAATTATCTGTGTATTGACTCACATCATTCAATAAATGTCCAGTTCATACTTTGTCTCAATTATTTGTTATCAATGCTAAAACTTGAATAATCCGTATTAATACTGTACAGCAATCTCAACTAATCCAATTTCATTAGCCAAGAAAATAATCTTCCTATCTATTCTGAAAATCTCATAAATAGGAGAAACAAGTGAAGGACGATAATAAATAATCGAAAAAAAAAACGAAAAATGTTGAAGAGAAATTAGCAGCGTGTGTGATGCACCAGTTGTAAGCCAAATTGCTATCACCTTCGCACTGTCATAAATTTTGAAATTGTGGGGACTTAAGCTGCTTATTAAAGCGTAATACGAAGCGCAATTAAAAGTTTGTCCGAAATTATGTAAAAATAGGAGACTAATAATGGACCAGGAGCAAAAGTGAGAGAGATTTAGTTGAGGTTTGTAGTTGGTCTCTTATTCAAAAAACAGCTAGCGGGCATTTTGCCATAAAGACAAATAGGTCGGTAAATCTGCATTGAAAGAGAGTGGATAAGGAAATGAGGGAGAATGAGAAAATTAAAGTGATGGGAATGAAGAGAAAGAAGAGACAAACATACTTGGAACACTTTAAAAGATGCCCTTAAAAAGCACTCGCTGTTCTATTGCAGAAAGCCGTAGCTGCCAACCTAGGATTTCGATTCCTAAGCACAAGTAAATCAACAAAAGCATTGGAAAACTCTCATCAAAACTTCGCTTCTAAAAAAAATGGGAACTGAATAAAACTCAATCATGGACTTTTTTTGTAGAGAAGTATAACTCCAAAATAGTTCCCAATTTCCAATTCTCTGATCGTGCATCCAAACTCCTCCCCTTCCTTTCCAACAATTCATGTGATTCAAAAACAAAATAGGCCTATCCAAAAATAAGACATTTTCCATTAAAGTATTTTTGGACTAACCTCAAAGTTTTTTCACATGCACGAATCCAATTCACAATCACTTAATTCATATTATAGTGACGCAAAAATAGGCTACCTGTTCATGTCCTTCCCTTTATCTTCCCTTTGACTCGAAACTGCTGATAATACGTTTCTTGTAATTGTATATAATTTTGTGGGGAAATCTTAAACCTCATAATCACATCCTTTAAAGTCCTCAACTATTTCTGTATAGCAAATTCAGTCTTTTTGGACCAGTCGTTCTCGAAAAATCTGTAGTAGAATTTCCCATGATTGAATGAATAATCTACGTGTGTCATAAATATTGATGGTTGTCAAACTAATCGCTTTTATTAAGATTGAATTGAAAATTTGAGTATACTATTGAAATAAATATATCACAATATAATACACTATTTTATCTATTATGAATATCGAATGTCGATGTTCAATAGAAAGAATCTGTTCTTTCCATTGGATGAGAATGAGTGTAGAGCACCTCTGACATCTAGACGGCGGAATAATGAAGTTGTAACTTGAATGACCCAGTAACTGCTGCCATCTTACGACAGACTTCAAAACTAGCTGCATTGTGCATTGCCAACCAATCAGTGGAGAGAGGCGGAGCTTGGAGGCGTGTCTGTAAAGATTGAAGCTGTAAATCACCCAGTAACTGCAGCCATCTACCGGTCGAATTCAGAACTAGCTGAGTCATTCATTGCTGGCCTATCACGAGATAGTAGGTAGAGTTTGGAGGCTACATGATTCCCGAATTAGGCTACGATTCATGGAAGAATTTTATTTTATTTTATTCAAGTATCGTTCAAGTATTCTCATTGCTGAATAAATAAATAAATGAAATATTCGTGTTGGAAAACACAATAAATGATTTAATCACCGTTTCTGAAATATGTTTGAATTGTTTTCATAATGAAATAGCTACACCCCATTAACCTATCTTCTATCTATTCTTCTATATTCTATTTATCTTCTTCTATATAATATTATATAATTAGAATGCGAACAAGTTTTTTGTAGCTTCAACTCCTCTGTGGTTTTTCAACCGAATGTTCCATACCTCCCATACACCGCATGTTGTTTGCCACGAGTCATGATTACTACGACTACAGTCATACGAGTACAGTCATACGAGTTCAGTATGTAGTCACATGATTCCTAGTATAACTTAAGACAAAAAAGTTTCTAATAATATTATAACAGTAGCGTACTTTCTTTGTCTCCAGCCACTCGGGCCAATGAATAGCGAGCATGTCATTATCATCTGTCGGGAAGCGAAACATGAATGGAAGCGGCCACTTCACGCAAACCGCGCCCACGCCTTTTGTATCAGTAGGCCTAACTAGTTTCTGCGAACGGAGATCAATCTCCTTCCCACTTTCCCCAGTCACAACCAGTCATTGTACTAGTAAAAGTATTAGAACGGTCAGTACAGTATGGACAAGTAACAGGAAGAGATAAATACCGCCTTCCGGCGAATCTCCCAGACGAAAGAAGAAAGGTTACTGACTTTGGCAACTATCACTGACATCAATAAAATCAATGTTGATGACTTTCGTGATTGAAGTTGACACTAATCACTCACAACATCAATAAATAGTCGATGTTGACGACTTTCGTGATTGATATCGACACTTACAAACAATGTTCACAAGAACTTTATCGTTGAAGTTAGATATTAAATTTATAAATAGATAAATTTAGTTGATAGGTAGACTACTAAACTTGGATCGTTTAATCAAAGTAATAGTTATTTCTTCTCCAATGAGATTCGGTCTTTGTGTTCAATTGAAATGAGTAATCACTGGAGAATGGTAGGTGAGAGACTCATACCTCACATGATACGAATATCGTCCTTCTCTTCTTTACATTAGAAACATAGCTAGAGATTTGATCCTTCATAAATTGGTTCATTGCTTTCAATCGCATGTACAAGTGCATGCAGATACTTGTTATATTCCATAGATTTTCCTCATTTTCCATAGGTTTTTGGAACATTGCTATGGATTTATTCCTTCAACCAAATTGGTTCATTGCTTCCAATTATTAACATGACTGAATACCGAAGACAAGTGAATATGTTGAGAAACTCTATCCTTTCATGTTTCACAATCAACATTCTCCTTCTCACTTCATATGTTTGAACAATAGATGAACGACTCAAGTAATTGACAAAGAACGAGTGAATTGATAGGAGTTGTGGTTAGAGAGGGCCTTGGTAGCAAAATAGGAGGAAAGTGAAGTCTTTTTTTAAATCTATAACTAAATGAAGGCTATGCATCATTAAAATTTTCATGGAATGGTTTACTGTGCATCTATGTTGAAAGAGCAGTTGCAGGTGAAATTAAAATTATCCTATTGAACTAGATTCAGAGTGTTACAAGCCCAATAGATAACAAAAAGTAGTTGAGACAAACATGAAGAAAGAGAGAAAGAGAGAGTGAGATAAACAAAGAAAAGTATACTTGAATGATGCTACAAAATGGAAAAGAAGAAGTTGCTAATAATTATAATGATGATGATAATAATAAAAAGTAGAAGAAGGAGGAGAAGAAGAAGAAGAAGAAGAAGAAGAAGAAGAAGAAGAAGAAGAAGAAGAAGAAGAAGAAGAAGAAGAAGAAGAAGAAGAAGAAGAAGAAAAGAAAGAAGAGAAGAAGAAGAAGAAGAAAGAAGAAGAAGAAGAAGAAGAAGAAAGAAGAAGAAGAAGAAGAAAGGAAGCAAGAAGAAGAAGAAGAAGAAGAAGAAGAAGAAGAAGAAGAAGAAGAAGAAGAAGGAGAAGAAAGAATTAGAATTAGAAGAATGAAGAAGAAGAAGAAGAAGAAGATGAGAAGAAGAAGAAGAAGAAGAAGAAGAAGAAGAAGAAGAAGAAGAAGAAGAAGAAGAAGAAGAAGAAGAAGAAGAAGAAGAAGAAGAAGAAGAAGAGAAAGAGAAAAGAAGAAGAAGAAGAAGAAGAAGAAGAAGAAGAAGAAGAAGAAGAAGAAGAAGAAGAAGAAGAAGAAGAAGAAGAAGAAGAAGAAGAGGATCAAAACAAAATATTCTTGAAGAGACTTTTAAGCTACTTGGATCAGTACAATTATAATATGATTCATTTTAATAATAATAATTCATTCATAATAATTTATATTACATTCGTAATTCATTCTAATAATAATCCATTTGAAGTACATTGAATAAATTTAGATTTATAATTCAATTTAATTGGACATCATAATTCTCTCTCAAAATTAATTGAATTAAAAACGCCATGAGAAATCTTGCGAGCAGCTTCATAAATAATTGGAAGTAGTTACTGGGAAAAACATTTATGTAAATACATAACACAAATTTCATGTGATTTGATACGACATAACCACCAGTTACGAGACTTGCTTTGGAGCTCACTTTCTCTTGAGTGGATTTGATTGAAGTCCCTACTGTTCTAGACGGGACTAGATTAAGCCCAGATAAGCTCATGAATAATATTCTCACCACTTTGAAAGACAGTCTGCATCTTGTGAGATGACTGCTGAATGGGACTAGAGAGTCGGTAATATGTACAATTTATTACAAATATAAAATAATGAACCGTATTTTTCTGCTTGTCATAACTGACACTATTAATTAATTGCTGTTTTTTCCAAGTTTTTTCTATATCTTGTACATTTCGGAAACAGGATTAAATTTAAATTCCTAATAACATAGTTTACTTACTAATTTACTAACCACTCTTTTTAAACACTTTTTACCTCTCATTTAATTGAATCTTCGTTCTGAAAATTGATTTACACATATCTACTGTAAAGAGTAATTTCTACTTTCGAAATATTTCTCAATACCACAAAATTCCACATTTCAACGGTATTCTCGGAAAAATAATTTGTGGCAATGAATGTTTATGAATGTTTTATGTATTCATGATGACAACCAGACAAAGGACTATACTTTATAGACAAAACATAATTTGCCGGAACTACACTTTTTCATTTTTACTTGAAGCGTGTTTATTGTTTTACCTTTACTTTTGGTTGCTTAACGAACTAATGGGCAAATGGCTGAATTCTATTTTCGAACTAAATAGTACAGAATTATATTTTATCCATATAGTAAAGTATTTCGCGATTAGATTTTATCACTTTCTATGAGACTTCACGGAGTAGGTCTCAGTAGCTAATAATAGTCAAAACACAGATAAAGGAAACAACAAGGATACAAACAAGGATAGAAACAAGGATAGTCCTTAATCTGTGGTAATCTGTCCTAAATTTGTGTCACCAGCTATGTGTATGTGTAGGAATCAAATACTGTATTCGATATGAGAGTTCGAATGATAAGAGATGGGAAAGACACCATGACTGGACGCATAAACCACAACATTTATTTATAACTATTGATGCAAAAATATTTGTAGAATCTTTATAGAATATTTTCTTAGAATCGATGTGAAACTACTTTTTCATCTGTATCAGTGAAGTAATAAAATCTAGCATCCTTCAAATAGTTTGAAAGATTGGAAGGTTACTTCCTAAGCAGAGCCAATTCCTATATTATTGAACTACCTCTACATTAGTAGTAGTATAGATAAATGCATGCAAGTGCACATTGATGTTCAACTGATTACAAAATTTGTAATAATCACTAATTTGAATAATTTGTAATAATTAATGATAAATAATTAATTCAATTAATTCCACCGAGACCTCAAAAGATATTCCTCTAGTTCAAGTCAATTGTCATTGAACACTGGAAAATCTTATTGGAAAAAGATACTCTCTAATCAACTACATTACTGCAGTACTCAAACCATCATATCAAGTATATATTGCAACCTCCAAAAGTTCACGTACAAATCATGAAGAAAGATAATAAGGAAACTGTTTCATAGATTTTTCAAGTAATTCTCATGGTTATGCAATTAATGTCTGATACGGATTTATTAAAAAGTGCCATAACAGTAGTTTTTTACAGTAATAGTAAATATGTGAGAAATATGAAAAGCCTTACAACAATTTCAAGGACCGTTCCAATCCAATGATCGTTGATATTTCTTTCCCCAATCTTGAAATTCTGGAAATGTATTTATCGGATATAAATCACGTGATCAAGTTCACCCAAACTAACATGATAAGAAACGGATTTAAGCGGTTTCTAGAATTCTGCAGTTTTATCGGCAATAACATGTTCTTCAATAAAAAGTCAACGACTGTTGCAATATCATAGCAAAGATAAGTGAAATGATCGTGCTGGCAAATCCAATGTCACTTGCCAGTGGTGGATTTTGTAACAACATTATCTTGTGTTCCGTTTAGAACCAATCCGATTTCAAGGTGCCAATGTGTTGAATGACTGCACTGCAGTATAGTTGACGACTACAAGATCACAAGGATGCAGGTTTATCAGTTTGCATGGTAATGGTTAAATAACTGTTTCATGAATCAGGGAAACCATTGGAAAACTAATTGAATAGTAGATACGTTATAAAGTCACTATAGGAAAAGTCATCGACCACATTCAAATTAACATTATTTATAAATTTGAATTATGTGGTAGCTAGGAGAAACACCGCTTTCCTTTTTGATATTGGGTTAAAAGGTTTTCCTATTGATGTCTCTCAGCCTGGAGAGATATCAATGTTATATTTAAATATTTTTGTGGTGTTTATTATCATTATTATATTATCGTAAGATTTTAATTGGTCGAGAGACCAATGGTTGTTCAAACTCGCCGTACCACCTATTTCCCTCATCAACACCTATTCAAAATATACTACTGTGAGTACATGGTAATCCAATAGGTTTAAATTAGTTTTTTACTTTAATCAATTGATTTTTCATGACTATGACTGTAGTTATTCATGTTTCACGATGTAATCTCGGAATAAACGTGTCCCTTTATGTTGTCTAAAAAAGGAAACACTTTCCACCTACCGCAATCATTCATAGAACTTCTCTGAACCAAAAATCGTAATAATCACTTTGAAAACATTTGCAGCAAATATTGGAATTTTCGGCGTGTAATAATTCACAGCACTTCTTCGAACTAAATTGAAATAGTTTCTTTGAAAAATCAGCAGCAAGAATTGAAATGTTTATTGCATAATGGTTGAATGGAAAGCTTTTTGGAATAATTTGGTTTAATGGAAAAATGATTTGCATGTGCCTTCTTTCAAAACTACAGGCTACTAAAAGCACAGCAACATGTTAATTCATTGAGAGAGAATTCTGTTGAGAAATTCTTTTAAGAGAGAACGGACATTATCGCATTTAGATAGCCGAAATAAGAGTTTCAATACATAAGAAACGAAGTAGCGTATTAAATAAATATGTTTCTTAGAAATTAAATCATGAACCAGACCTGTTACCTAAAATGCTACGATATACAATACTAGGCAACTTATAAAATTAATAAATTGAGAACACCATTTACAACACAGAAAGAATTAGCCTAATTGATAAGATTTTTGCAAAATGAATTAGTTTGAAAACCTGCCAACAAACAAATCTAACAAGCACATAATAGAGCCACGGAAATGTGAAATTAGCGGAAACCTTTTTAGCGTTCGCCATTGCAAAACGTCTGTAGATAATGACCTGGGAACAGGCGCTATTATTCAGGCTAGACCACATGATTTCACTCTCGGACCTCAATTCGCACCCGCAATTAATTTCGATTTTGAAACGAGAAAAATTACATCAGGGCAAGGGCTTTCTCTCCTCAGGGAAGGGGTGGGAACGAGAGAGTGAGGGTTAGTGAGAGTGAGTGAGACAGTACAGTAATTGAAGTGCAGATCTGATGAGAAACCGTTGACTTCTATTCAGAATGTTCATAACTTTCATGAGAGTTCCTTATGGTTTTCATTTCTCATCTCACTAAAACAGAACACCTCTTCTTCCAATTTTAGTACATACAGCAAGCAATGTTGAACTGTTTGAAACTCTAAAATGAGAAATCTAGGCCTACTAGAGACTCCAAAATACAAGGCAAAGGTATTCTGCCATTAACAAGAATTATTTTCAGTTTTATTAGTTGAAGTTTAACTACATACTGTACCATGATTTAAATGAGAATAATAAATAGAGAGATAGTTTCTGTGATGAATTTATGAATACTATGAGATACCAGATACAAATTACAGAATTTATGAGTAAGTAGATACCTTAAATTCAGTTCCTTGGTTCAAGTGAAACTCGAACGTCATAATATGAGATTGAGTGTCTACTGTCTATTCAACAAAATGACTTCGATTAGCACTGAGAACCTATCAATTATACAGGAAGCACAGTGGTATTAACCTATAAACGTATTAAGGATCAAAAGATAAAGATAAAGCCAAATAAGGATTGATATGATTTTTTAATGAATGAAAAACGTTATTGTTATTTCAAAAAATAAATAAATATGTACATTACAAAATCATAATAACAACAGAGCATAAGAAACAACCTGCAAAGGCGAGCCTGAGCGCAGATGTAAATCACTTTGTAAATCAATTTTGTATTACATAATAAAATAATAATTTGTAATATAGAAAAGAAAAGGAAGAACGTAGAAATAACAAGAAATGGATAAAAAATATATAATTTATATCCTAAAAATCTAAAACTCAAATGTACCTGTCCGTATCTGAAATTATATATATCAGTGACATCTCTATATCTCTCTTGTGAACAAACTGAGAAACAAAAGAGATAAAAAGAGGAAAAATAGATAATATAAAGACGATAATAAAGTGGTTGTATCACTTCTTCAATTTTTATAACTTTTATCATTACTTCTATTCAAATACTGTTTTATCATTCAGTTTTCTCATAGATACACTCTGGGAAATGAAATACTATAAACACATTTGGAGAAAAAATTTCCACAGCCTTTTTTACAAGGCTGAGGCAAAACAAATACATTCAACTGTATTTGTTCAACTTAGATACATGTACAAGTTTTTTATCTCTATTATGTGCACTGTATTCACTATGCAAATATTAGGTAAATGTCGCAATAGCAACAATTGATGACTCGCTCGTCTAGACGGCTAGTCTAGACATCATAGTCACTCTACAAAATTAATACAGTACAATAAAACTGAACTTATATAACATTGGAATCTCATTTGATAATTCATAATTGCGTATTATCTTGTTATGTTCACCCCCTCCCCCCCTAGTGTAGAGTGAACCTATATTGCTATATCATACTGTAGAACACGGAAAACAACAATTCCATGTTATTCAAGCCGTTATAACACTATAATAGTTCCATGACATATATCTATTATCAAATATATGATAAAATGTTTTCTCTAGGAGAACATATTACCATAAAATATGATCATATTATTTCAACTGTTATAATAGCTGGTACATTACACTGTAATATTTTCCATCTCAGACATTTGATAATAGACATATGACATGGAAGTATTACTAATAATTATTAATTTCCTTTGGCTCCTACTTCAGGAGATCATGTTGTTTCACATGGATTCGATTCTAAAATCAGGATTTGAGGCAAAAAAGAGAAGCAGAACGCCACTACTGTCGGACATATTGTGCAAGTAGAAAAAGAGAGAAAGTTGACAAACAATTGAGCGGCTCACCGTTTGCGCAGCGCAAAGAAGAGAAAAAGTTCAGACATCTATTCAACGAACTTCAAGCACTCGAATATTGAAGTGAAGGCTGGAGAAAGCAAGAAGCAGAAGCGAAGAAAGCACACTGGACAGCTAGTGTTTATCTCTCTTCCTCCATCTCTCTCTTTCTCTTTTCCTCTACTCCATACAACTTGTCTCCGTCTCGTCATAAATGCCCAGTCTCATCCAGACAATGCAATTT
Organism: Laodelphax striatellus; assembly: GCA_017141395.1. Lineage (NCBI taxonomy): Eukaryota > Metazoa > Arthropoda > Insecta > Hemiptera > Delphacidae > Laodelphax > Laodelphax striatellus. Next base: position 12,875,047 of record CM029538.1, on the reverse strand, counting down.
GAGCAAGTTTTTCAACTGAATCACGCACACACGCGCATGCACCGAGCAAAGCACCAACTTGAGCAGTTTGTTGCTCCGCCACAGGCCACGTGTGTCATTGAACCATCAGACCACCAATTTCCAGCGTAAAATGACGATTGATGATGCTGATTGCACAACCACTCAATTTCGATTTCAATTCAATCAATGAATCGTCAACAATGAATCGGCCTTTCTATTTGCATTAATTATAAATGAAGAATGATAGAAATGCAAGTGTAGTTGTTATAAATGCACTAGAATTTGAAGCAAAATTGAATAAATCAATAAATTTCATTTAAAGATTATTATTTCTTGATCCATTACGAACTGCGATGTTTACATTTACACTGATGTTTTCACTTCACTTCCAACATGCAGTCATGGTTTTTTATTTAAGAAATGAAATTTGACTTACCGACTGGAGCGCTTTCGAGTTTCAAGAAACTCATTGTCAACAGGGATTTTATTTGTCAAGTGAACGTTACAATTGGTTGCTTACATATTGATTCCTGTTTATGGAGATTCTCAACTTCTGGAAGTCATTTTCAATAGCTTTGAGTAGCGTATGACTTGCTCACCACAGCTAGAAACTGGGTGAGATGGAACAAGATCATTGAAAAATTTTGAAAATGTAGATAATGAAATTATGTAAGTAGATTAGAGAAATTGAACTCTTATCGGGCAATGCCAATACTTTATAACCTCGTTAGAGAGGCTGCTGTTCTATGAATGTGAATAAAAATTTATTTATAAGTAGCGTGGAAAACGAAAAATTGATTAACAGGAAACGAGTCGGAATCAAATGAAGTCAAAAATAAATACCCATATAATACTCATAAACAAAGTTTCTGGTGTATACTTTCACAGTTGAGGATTTTAGTGGACTCCTAGAGACTCTAGAGACTCCTAGAGACTCTAGAGAATCCCAGAGACTCAAGAGAATCCTAGAGAGAGTGGACTGTACTCTCCTACAGATGGCAACTACTTCTCTCTGTAACTCATTGAAAATAATGCTCTACCCAAACATTAGCCAATAATGCTGCACTTTTCTAATTGATTTGAAACCTAAAGTTTTTCAAAAATCATTGTTTCATGTACAGTATGTATTTACTGTTTTTGGCTATTATTGTTGGATTGTTTATAATGACAATAAAAAATAAATAAACAAAAAAGCGAGGTTTAGCGGGTTAGTCTAGTGTAACTTTTTAAGTTCCGAACTACATATTTTGTGATAAACGATTGATATCTACTTATCTATTACCGGAAACAACATTTGCTTATTACAAGGACAATTTGCTAGTTTCTGACCGAGTGTCATATGGATTGACTGATGTCTTGAATTGTGGGAAAAAATGTTCACATGCAGCTTTATATTCATTCTTAAGAAGACATGGGGACATAATTTCTAAAAGATGACCTCAAAATCCAATTGTGACATTATTTTAATCATGTGGTCTGTTTGTTTTCATCAATCATATTATTGTGACATTCATTGTTGTTTCCTCGTTTTACAGAGCGCTTCAATGGGTGAAAAAGGACCAACAATGGCAGCCAATCAACTTAATGATGAGATCCAATCGGACAGTTAAAATAGCCTGGAACAGTAGCCTATAGTAATGGGATCTTCTAGTTCAAGGCTGGCTGTTGCTGCAGCTGCTATCACACAGGATAACGCGAGCAAAAACTGAAATATTTTTCAAGGTCCGCATCATCAGGGTAGATCAGTTCAAGTTTACTGGCAGTGACTTACGTAAGTTTTCTGAATTGAATTGTAAATTTATAACGAGTTTTCTAATCAAAATAAAGGAATTTTAGTCAATTTTTATTCTTGAATTATTATAAATCCTCTTTCATGATTGAAGATTGTCTACATACATTTTATCCGTACTTCATAGCGGTATGCTAAGTTAGTAAGATGAATAATGGCTCTTTAGCTACATCAATATTTTTACTGTGGAGGCGTTTTTTTCTCTTTTTTCATCTTTTATTCATCTTTCATTTAAAAGAAAAAATCAAGAGAAAATTCATTAAAATTCTTGAGAAAAATCAAGAGAAAATTATTCCAATTGAAATACGTTACTCAATTATTGAGCATGATTCTCAAAACTTTTCTAATGTTTCATTTTCATCTCATTATTAAAAACTTGATCATATTATTATTATAGAATTTCTTAATAATAACATTCCGATTCCCTTGATAATGTGTTCAAACACTATAACCGGAATGACATAATTACACGTTATCAACTTTTGACTGTCAGCGATTGAACTTCCATATTAGTTTTCATTCCTATTTGACTAGCTTAAATCTCTCAAATCAAATACTTGAAAGAGCTCAACAAACTTGAAATTTACCAGCGAAAAATAGCAGACGGGATTAACGAGGATTGGTTGGATCTTGAAATGTACCATTCCGATTTTTCACACGGCAGATGGAAAATTTCAAAGGAATAATAACCTTGAATATGATGAGTTTTCACGCGTTTACTGAATGAAATTCACAGCTCTAACGGCAGAGGAGGAAGAGATTAAGAAAGAGAGAGTGAGAGAGAGGGGGATTAGAATAGAATGACTGCCTTTATTTTATCCCAGGAGGGCGAAGAAACAGACAGACAGCGAGAGAGAGAGAGAAAGATTAGATTAGATTATTTACTTTATTCATGTAGAATACAACACAATGTCAGCTTAAATTCTAGATCAAGAATTCAATGAGTTATGTCAATGAACGTCATTTAGTAAATGTAATACAAGTAATAAAAGTAATTACTAATTACAATATTCATTAAGTACGAAATATAAGCTTATTTAATAAAATGATAATATACAATGAACGTCATTTAGAATAAAAGTAATTACTAAATGTCTGCCAAACTAAGCGAACACACCCATAGACAATTCTAGATAGTTAATTACGTCTTGAATTCTAGAGTATGATACTTATGTAATGAACGTCATTAAAAATAGAAGTAATTTCAATATTCGATTTGACTGAAGAAAAAAATGAACTATGAAAATTTATTTGATGATATGGATTTATATATATGAGATTCCATATGCTAACAGTAATATGATTTGTATCTACATGAAACGGAGGAGTTTGGACATATAAATGTCCATTCTTGGAGAAGGATATGCAAGGACATCCTTTCCATTAACACTCAACCGTAGTTGAAAGAGAGATATGAAGAGTAGAGTACAGTTTTGATATTACAGAATTCATGGAAAAATATGGTGCAAAATATTAATTTCACTGGATTCTCTCCCGCGGCAAAAACTATAATTTAAATTTTAAATTTATATTTCCAGCAATAGATCGATTATTTCGATAATATCTTTTCCATAGTCTTGTTACAATTGGATTAATATTTGACTAGTTGATAACAAATCTTGATTGACTGTCAGGAATAGTTGGAGGCAGAAATAGAGACTCTGTCCTAATATTGGATTTCTGTTGTAAGTTATTCTTTCTTCAGCTCTATCACGCTCACTCTCTCTCCCACTCACTCTCCCTTTTCAAGGTCAAGTGTTGATGAAAAGGATTTCTCTGTATCTCCTTTTCCAAGAATGGACATTCATATGTCCAAACTTCGCCTTTTCATCTAGATAACTCACAATTATTAAATCATCAGTTTATTTTTGCTTTATATCTACTCATGGCATAATTTATAAGCTAATGTAAATTTGACGAATAATCAATTGTATATTTGTTATTATAATCTAGAATTTAAGCCGTCATATTTGATATCTACATGAATAAAGTAATAAATCTAAATCTAAATCTCTCTCTTGACTCTTGAGAATAAAGCTCAACAGAATGTAATTGAAAACATAGAATTGTCTACATATTGTTTTTATCATTGGTTTTTTTATTGCTTTGATTCAATAAATTGACTCTCCAAATTTGACTTTCCAAAATTCGTGATAATTTCTATTTACAGTAGTCTTAACTGCGTGACCTGACCACAGATAATAATCTCAGAACAGAAAATAGGCCTGTAATGACCTATTCAATTCGCATCGATTGGCAACAATTAGATTGGAAGCAACGGATAGCCTACTTATGAAATTGTTCTACCTTTCTATAGATTATAGGAGCAGATTAACCTCTATCGCAGGTAGTAATATTGAACCAACACAGTACCAATGATTGTGAATTACTGCAGTATTTTTCTGTTAAACCCCCCACCGTATTATTCTACAAAGTCACTTTCCTCTTTTCTCTCATCATTGTGCATAATGATATTGATTGTTGCATTTGAAAAAAATGGCATCACATTTAGTTGCGATTATTATTTTGAGTCTAAGAATGGCGATAAATTGTTGGTTTCTAGTTCTAGTTTAGTATAACAGTGCTAAGTTTACTTTGACAGTTGATTTTCTAGAACAAACTTGAATATTTGATTCACGGAAGAAACAAGGTAGAAATATTGGTTTATATGAGAAAAGCCCGAATTTTATTATTCTCTTCTCCTTATACGTCTAGTTATTGTGATTTTATATTACAATTATTATGTTGAATATTCCTCTATTTTGAAAGTTATTAATTCTTATTAATTTTATGTTGAATATTCGTCTATTTCAAATCTCTCAATTCTTATTAATTTTATGTTGAATATTCCTCTATTTTGAAAGCTCTTAATTCTCATTTATTTAATGTACAGTAAATCACTCGTCTGAAGCTCCCACATATTTTCAAAGATCACGCCCTCTATGGATGAGCCACTCCAATCTAATCCTTTCCACTTCTCTTTCAAATTTCACTTCCACTCCAATAAAACTATTTTCAAACAAAATTTCGAGATTTGTTGGATGCAAATAATTCAAGTGTGACCGGAGAACAATAAAAATACCTTGATTGCATAATTTCTTTCTCAAGAGTCGCGACTGTTCATTTGCAAATATTATTCTTTAAACAAAGCCTAGTGTGAACACAATTTTTAGCGGAAAACCTAATAAACTTCTTCAAAACGAAAGAAGCATTAGTAATTTTCCAATGAGCTGTAAAATTTTATGACACCTACTAATAACAAACACCATTCAAGACAATATTTATGATGGAAATTCTGGTGTTAACCAAAACTTTCAAATTTTTAAGATTGTTTATGAGAATCACCCGGAAATTTCCACTCTTTGTGGGAATTTTCTGAATTTTGTGGAGATCATACCTACTTGTATGTAGTACTTTTCTCTTTACTGCATTCCTTATTTGGAAAGCATTATGAAAATACCTTTACCAAGTTATTCAGCACTTAAAATATTTCCAAATAAAAATCAAATCTTGTATGAATTGGTCTGAATTACAATTCATAACATAAGGATTATTGTTGGAGATCCACATAATAGCAATGAACTGAAAATAAATTATTGAAAACTTGTATTAAATTACATTTAACTCTCTCTATAACGATGCCCTCTAAAACGACATTTACCTATAACGACAGATGTTGTTGATCTGGCCACAGATAAGAAGAGAAAACTGTGAATTATCTCTGGTCTGGCTTAAGAACTGTAATACTAAACTTTGATTTAAACTGCTTTAGGACCAGCCTTAAGCGGTCCACCAGTAAGGCCAAGCGGGTCTCAATCCTAAAGCAGATTTAATCTGAGTATAACTCATGATCACATGATCTCTGGGGCTTGTGCGTTGGTAATGAGAGGGTGATGATGAGATGATGATTACTTCTTAGGTAGCCGGGACCGACGGCTTATCGTTTCCTCCGAAAGAGAGGAGTCATATGTTCAGCTAATCAAATATAGGACATTTTGTGCAAAGGAGTCAGACATCAAGACTTATGAAAATTCCTATTCAACCTAAGTGTCTCCAAAGTTGAATCCATAACGCATAGACTAACTTACACTTTAAAAAGTTATTTTAGAAATGAGTTTCGAATGTGTGATTCAGTGGGCACTGACCGCTGATACAATTCGATGTAGCTTATCAATTGGGGAACTCCAGACTGGTCATTCCATTATCATAAGCACAATATCACCACATGCGTATCCTATCAAACCAGTTGATTCAGCTGTACATTGACATTGTAAATTTAATACAAAAGCATCCGCTAGGTTCCCTCTCATTTATTTCTCTCTCATTCACATTCTTGCTCAATCTATTTCTATCTCTTTCGCACACAATCTAATCTTCTCATTTCTCACACACAGGATCAGCGGACTAAGCTACAAAAGTACCACACCGTATCAAGGTGATTCACAATACTACTTTTAGATTCAATCATTGATTTATATTCAACAAGAATAATAAAATATTCAAAAATCAGTGCAATTTTTTAGTGTCTCATTTGCTTAAAACCATAGATGGTAAGCGGATCTCTCTACTGGGTCTGGACTTCCCTATCCTTCAAGCCGAACTTTATCAAATCATTGCTTATATGATTCTATAATTTTTGAGATTTGGGACCGTTATACGAGTATGGTAATATGTATGAGTAAGTTCACACATGATTATCTTTCCAAATTATCAAATTGATCAGTATCATGGCATAGCCTGTAAATAGTGATTTGGAATAATATAGGTAACGAAATACTTTAGCACAACACAACACACAAAATAATATTAATGCTACAATATATAGTGCGAGCTAATTGGTAAGATCCACTCACCTGGCGTACTGTAAATTGTTTGTTTAACCAACTCTCAAAATCTTAATTAAGCTTGAATCAAAAGAGAAGTTATTTTTCATCTCCAAGTGAATTGATCAATATTGAATCCTTATCCCACAATAATTTATCATGAAATTAGTTAAATATGTAATTAAGATAAATAGAGTCTTCTTGTAGCAAACCATAGCGTTGTGAGCAAGTAAGCGTAGCCTATACAGTGTTGTATTGAGTACCGTAATGAGTTTCAATAGAGTTCGTGAGGACTCATTCATAACACTTTTTCAGCATCAGAGCAATCTAGACTTTTATGACAGTATAGTGTTCTACTAGATCACTTTATAATTATTCAATTAGAATTAACATGATCTATTGGTAAATTATTCAATGAGATAATTGATTGCGTTTATTAATTATTCAGCTTTGATTATACCCTTGGCCAATTAATTTATTTGGTTATTATTTAATCCATCAAAATCAAATGCGTGTAGAGGAATATATTAATAGAAATCGCTCAATAGAAGAATATAATTATGTACCCGAATTATTAACATTAAAAATATTAATAAAAGTGAATGAATTTAACCACAGTTTGGGAGCTGTGAATAATGATTTGACATATCCGGTTACATGTTACAATGCTACTAGGGAAGAGATTGAGGGCCAACAGTTTATCACAAGATGAAGAGATAATATTTTTTGGCGTTCTTTCCACACTCAGTTTACGCTCCTATGATAGGATGCAATAGATTAAAATCGTGGCCGACTCATCCAACTAAAAGAAGCCTCAAGCAAGGCTAAGGTCAAGATTATCGACATTGGAACATTCAGGCATTTTCATCAGGCTAATATTCATTAGAAGGAAGTCTATGACTGGTAGGAAGTATATACGGTAGTAATAGAAGTCGTAATGCGTATATGTAATTAGGTTCGAAATACTGATATGTTCAACGAAGAATCAGTGATAAGTTAATGAGGTCTGCACGCATTCCATGAACATCTCAAGCCTATCAATAATTTCCTCAATAAAAAACGAAATTGATGATGAGCTGCTGGGGATCATGACGAGAAAATCGTTAACAATAGTTTATCTACGAAATTTTGCGATAGGATATGAGAATGTTAAAGTTTGTCGAGCATCTACGACTTGAAACCAGTAAAAGTAATAAAACTTCGGAATAATACTTCAACTCAAATTCACACGAACTTTACAGCGAACGTTTACTTTTTCTCTGTATTTTCTTGACGAAAAGTCATAAGTTTATTTTATCAACATCATTAAATTTTGAATATCAGCAAAATTGTTATAATTGAATTAATTTCATTTCAAAATTATTTCTGATTGGTTCATGAGCTCATATTAATTTATTTAAGCAAGTACAAGATTCAACTTTAAAAAATGAAAACACAGAGTCCAAAACTTCTGCTATTGAAGAAGTTTATTTTCGTTACAAATTAATATTATTATGTCTTCATCAGTGAAATCATTAGAAGATATGTAATGTATGATGTTTGATCATTGTTTGACGTATATAAATAAGTAAGCATTGATGAACGAGAATATCCAAGAAGAATTATTACATTGTCATAATACGGTTAATACCGGCATCAATACCGAGATTTAACCACCCTCTTGAAAAAGCCAACTTGATTTATAGTCCCACGTCATTTCAATATCCATGTCAGGGTGATGTCAAGAAACCAGATCATATATTATACCTTATTTACAATGTAACGGGATTCAACACTACAGGATCAAGTCTCGTTGTCAATGACATACTTCGATTGCCTCATTTAATTTCTGATGATAAGATAGTATTTTGTGCAGAAAATATCTTGAAAGCAGAAATATGTTAAATTCTACAACACTAAAATATGTGATCAAGTTTAAAACTGATGTTGAGTAGTATAGATGGAAAAGTGATTTGATGGTACCAAAAACAGGGAAGCTGTTGTCTTTGTGGTCGTACCGGCATCTGATCGCTCAGATTGGATAAGAGATGTGCACCTGATGCTACCGTTGTGAGGGTGACCACTTTTGAGGCCTTCTCCGCTGAATATCATTTATAGGAATAAAAAATCGGTTCCCGGTGGTTCGAAATCCACCTAAAGCTAAAGCTATGGGTTCATTGATCATTCATCGCTCATAATCATCATCTTTCGTAACATCAACGCACAAGCCAAGAGGGCATCAACACATAAAAAATTGTATACACATTATCTTTGGTGATACCATTGATTCTATCAAAAACGGAATAATAATCTATCAATACAATAGAATAGTATAGAATCCACTTATGATTGTGAAAAACATATATTAGTAAATTTTATGGCATAATGGTAGGCTTACCATATTTTTCTGATCCCAATCCCGGCAATTTTCCAGAGACTAGAGAAGGGGTATTGAATAGTTGAACGAGCTTTACTAAATTTTACCTCACTTTATTATTGAACTTCACTACATAATATTAATGAATATTATTTATCTGTATTTTATTTTTGAAAATTTTAAAACAAAAATATTCATAAGACTTCAAGTAAAAAGGAAATGAGAAAAATGGAATAAAATCATCAAAATTCGACTTTCAAAGGAATAAAAATTTGAACAATGCTTTGATTAATATTAATGCAATTATTCAAATTAGGTTTGTCTTTGACTTGAAAATGTTTTTTCTTCTTTCCATGAAAACTCTACATTAAATACGTTTCGATCACTCTCCTAAAAACACTTTGTCCTTTACTATGAAAGTTTTGCATTTACTTTCATGTTGAGGAGCTCTCTTACAGCTTTTACCGCACAGAACTGCCTCTACCAAGTTCTGAGTCTGCAGTATAAATATTTCAATTTAGTAGACAAATTTTCCTGTTTCTCCCTATATTTTAAAATCGAGATTTGGAGAAATGGTAAGCCTACATAATGGTCATACTAGTTCGTCGGATCCTTCAATCATATTACTAGGCCTACTGTCGGAGAATCAATACCTTATATACAATTTCTATTCCCATCATTTTCAAGTCTTTAAGAAAATATCAAATATTCACTAGTATCATCAAGAGTTAACTTAGTACTGTATCACTTTATTATTACTTTGAAAATACTAAAACTAATCTTAAATTCTATAGAATATCACTTAGTAGAATGATTAAAGAGTTGATTATCAATCAAATTATTTTATAAGTTTCTCCAAACTTTGTAGCATTCAACTAATATTTGTTTAAAAGTTTTTATCAGATGAGCATGCATGCTCACAATATAACAAATACCCAACATCACTTCCAAAACAAATTACTGTAATAAAAGGAAAACAAAAGTAGCCAAATCTACTATCAACTCTACTATCTACAGCCAATAGACGACTGAAGAACTGAAACACATAGACAAATAAAGAGAACACACCAAAACTTTGGATTGATAGAGAGATATAAATTTTGACTCACCGGTTGCGCAGCAGATGACTAGAACGGTACATAGGATGATTCCGGTGGAAATCCTGTTCAAAACTGATGAACTGGAACGGTAGTTATGGATTGCAGGAGACATTTTACTCCCAATAAAACTGTAGGAACTGGTCGGCAAATAATACATTGTTCAGTCTTACAAATTCAACCACTGAATAGTATCAGAAGGCAACTGACACCAGTAGCGCTTTTCAAAGCATTCAAGTAAAGTCAAGAAACTGTCACTTGTTTTTTTTTTACTGTTTAGTAAACGAATCGTTTCAATGTTTGGACTGCTACACAATGTAGACTAGAATGTTCGTGGTGAAGCTCCTGTCATTGAGTGAACACACATGAGCTTGTCACTTGTTTGAGTTGAGTCAGTCACTTTCTGCAATTGAAAAATGGAGGATGGTTAGCATTGTTGAATAAAATAGAAGTTACAATTTGAAAAAATTAGCATGTAAGGTAGTCAAAAATATGTTGTTTTTTTTATCACTACCAGACACTTGATGCCAGAGGATTTGAAATGAAAATTTTCTGTTTGAAACTGTTTGACTAAAAGAGTTTCTTTAGGAAGAGAACATTGTCAATTGTTGAATTCATTTCTAATTGTTATACATTCTTAATTATTTTTTGAGACTCAAGTGAAGTTAATGTTGACAGTTTCATTAGTGGAAGTGATTATTAAATTATCCATCAACTGGATAATATGGTTTTATATACGGTATAATACTGGTTTTAATATGCTTCTACCATCTTCAGTTTGCTACCACATTTTTAAGATGTATCTTATTCATGATGTACACTATAAATTTGGTTGTAGTATATCTGCTATTCTAAATCTAGGATACCAATGATAGAGAAAATTATTTTCTCCGTGTGTTTTCTTCAAGTGACAAGTGTACGCCTCAATAAACACTGTGCACAAGTAAGCCTGAGTCTATTAAATAAACAAATTAAATGGAACAAAATGTATGTAAAGGATTCAATTATCAATCATTCATTCATTGAGGTCTAAAAAGATGAAACAAAGTATTTTTTTAATAATTCAGTTCATTATTTAAAGATTATCATTGTATCAAAAACCTAAGCCTAAAATATAACATTTCATTAGAGTGTTGGGTTTGCTATTAAATCTATCCCTCTCACATAGTGGCTCACCCTTTACTTGTAATAAAATTATCTCTATCTTCAACTATCTAAAAAAAAGACATAAAAAATAACTTTTTATATTTAAATAGGGAATCAGGTAATATTTAAGTGAAAGATGATTCCATATAGAAGGATTCTAAAAGAATGATTAAAGAGAAAGGAATATAGATTTGAATATATCTAGCCAAAGCAATCAAGTAATAAATGGTTTATCAAAGATTTAGGGAGAGTATTAATTTATATTTATCATCAGTTTCAGATAGGGTTTAATCCCTTTCCCAGATGAATTTCTCCAGTTCTAACTATCATACTACAAACATAAATACAGAAAATAAACCACCTACAAGTCCAGGACGAATTATGTTTTATCTCCAGTTTCACACAAATATGACCGCCGGTTTTTAAGTACACAGATCTCTGGTAAGTCACTTTTAATTACGGGGAAATCACTTTACAAATAGCAGCGTCCGGTATGATAGAAGAGTCACGCGAGCATGTGGATTGTCGTGAGCACCGGGAGTCGAACTGTGAGGAGGGGACTCCTGGGAGTGCAGTCGGTTCAGAGGTTCGACGGCGACTGACTGACAGACAGAGCCAACACAGACGGCAGACCTGCAAACAGACAGTACAATATATACATAGCACTGTTCTCTCGATATAGTACACATTTGGATCCACCCGCCGATAGCTAGTATATCTATAGACACCGGCCAGTTGAAAGTGCGCTATAGATGTACGCCTGAAAATACGCAAATAGTTGACTATAGTCCGTGCAAACCTTAGTTTGCAGTAAGCGTTTAAATGGCAATGCTATTTGTTATGGGGATATGGAAGCGCTGTTGCCATGTTTTGCTTATTATTTTATTCATTACTCTCACTCACAGCTGTTCGCTCTCTTTCTGCTCTCTCTTGTTTTGTTTACATTTCTTTATTCTATCAAAACTACATGAATGAGAAAAATTAGCACACTAATTACCTATTTATATTTTTACTATTATACTATGAATAATTTTTAAAAGGTCATTAGGTCATGAGTTAGATTCTACATGAGTAGATCCGGCAACACTGCGCCCCATAAACGTAATACTGCAAACTAAGGTTTGCACGGACTATAGCACTACAGGCTCTCAATTTGCACGTGTAGTGTTCTAACCACAAATAATGAATTATCTCTGGTTCGAACCTTTGAAACTTGTGGGGTGATGGTGATAGAATAGAATGACTGCCTTTATTTTTACCTATATATATGTATTGTATTTTTACATGATATATTTCATTATGTATTTAATATTCATTCAATTTGGCGTTTGGTGAAAAACTTTCATTTAACGTTTCTATGGTAACGGGTTCTGTTGATTCCTTTTTTAAATATGTTTCTTGCATGTTATATACAGTATTTAATGGGAAAATAAATTCAACAGAACATCACCCGTTACCACAGAAATGTTAAATGAAAGTTATTTGCCATCCGCCAAATTAAATTATTATTACCATAGAGAAGCAATACTCTCTAGTCTGTTCTCTGTGTTATTACTATACTGTTGATATTTTTGAATGACATCTTTCAGATCTCATGTAGTCTTCAAACTAATATTGATCATTCTTGAGCTCTATTATAGTGTTTGGTATAGTTTAACGATATTTTAAAAGATAAACAGTCATTCAGGTCTCATATAGTGTCATCAAACTAATAAACTAAATTCTTGAACTCTATTATAGTGTATAAAATATTATAATTATTTATAGTTTTTTTTGACGAGATCTTGGAAAGCAAATAGTCATTCAGATATCATATAGTGTCATCAAACTAATATTAATAATTTTAGAAGACAAACAGTCATTCAGATCTCATTTAGTGTCTTTAAATTAAAATTAATTATTCTTGAACTGTATTATAGTGTATCATTTAGTTTATCACTACCATAAAGACTGTAAAGTGTCTAATAAAGCTCAGTAGTCTACAAAGTATGCACACGTGATTTCAATCTGTATCATGATATCAAGCCAGTAACTTGATAAGGTGTGCGGGTTCCGCTCTATAATTCCTGAAAATTAAGTGTTAGGCTATATAAACCAGTAGAAGAAAGAATGAATTAACGCAATAACCATATTTATGTTTCATTTATTTCTAAAGTTTAATAATTTTGCTGGCGAGTTATAACGGTACATTCTGTGAATGACGTGAATGTTGGACTATAAATTATTGTCGTAAATGGATCACATTCATGGACAATAGTAATAAGATTCGTTCAGTTGGATAAACATAATAAGCTGCAGAACCTTATTAGGAAACTCATGACGACAATGGAGTATTCTAAAAGTATTTTATAAATAGCTGTATATTTATAACTACGATTTATTTGGCGTTTGATAGTGTGATTTAAACAGTTCTAATTTGAGATCGTGGTTGTTATTTATGGTCATAACTATGAGGTTGACGATGACGTTGAAGAACGGTATTCTATCGATGCAAATAGGAAAGGAGAAACCCTTTGGTGCTTTGTACAATATTCATTGTACAATACATGTACAGTGAATGTACATTACATTGTACATACTCAGAGTACAATTACTTTATTCGTTATTCGTTAACGTATTAAGTTATTCGTTAATCATTGGATATGCAGTGATGAATTATAATTAATCAACCTCTTCGAAATTTTATCAACTAAAAAAGTGGTGCAGATGATATATTTTTTGAAAGACTCTTCGTTTCGAGGAAATCGCAGTAGAATGAAAAACGAGCCGAAATTTTGTGGTTTTTGGGGCACTCTGTACTAAGCACAAGGCTAACTTTCTATATTTGAGTTGTTCAAGGACCAAGGAACATTACACGAAAACTTCGCTTGGTTGGGAATTTTTTCCCAAAGTACCATTTCTCAAACATTCTATTCGCAACATGATTGATTATTGATTAAACATTATATTTTGTGTTATGGAAGTGCAGTGATATGATAATTTGAGAATTATTCTGTGATATTCAATTCCTTTAAAAAAGGAATTCTTCTTAATAATATGTGTCTTCTACGCGTACGTTTCTGTTTTTGAGTAGTGTGACAACTCATACATGATGATTCACTGGTCATATAAGCAAACTGTTCAAGTTCATTGAATCCGATTCCTGCCACGTCTTGGTCACGTGACTGGTTTTTTCATGGATATAACGGAACGAATATTGTACAATCAATTGACAGACCGACAATGTGGTGCCTTTGATCTTTTCATGACCATATCACATACAAAAACACTCATTTAAAGTTTTGCTGGAAGATCGATCATAATTTATGATAGATGCGATAATAATAGATCAGCCATTTATCGATCACGAAGCTCATAATTCTCTCAAAATTTCAGATCTCTTATAAGGGGAAGGATATTTGTTTCAATATGAAAATGTGAAGTGAGCTATGAAGGAAATTTTTTTAGATTAGCCAAGCCATATTGCTAGAGGAATTTATGTGAACTTATACACTCTCTTATTATATTACAGTGTTATGTTGAGATCTTACAATAAAACTGTTATTAAACGTTTAAAACTGGTCGATTTTGAGTTGTGAAACTTTCAAAACCTTCTCCTTAGCTCGAGTAGGTACATTTTGATCCAAGAACTTATTTCTGAGTGAAAATATTGAAGTTTCATGGACCGATAGAAGAAAAAGTAGCAAGAGGTGAAAATTATAAATATGTTTGTGCATTTTGATAATATTTCTGTGTTATATAGTAATAATTTATTGTTGGGGAATTCCTCATTGGTAGTTTCACATCTTCATTTGTACCAAAGACGATAGGAAACTATTAACTATTCTAATTGTCTTTGTTTGTACCATCCCATAAATGACTCTTGCATGCAACTGTTCAGCATGTAGCAGTATGCAACATGAAGTTCATGATTCTCTCAAAATTTCAAAAAATCTGTTATGAGGGAAAGAATATTAAATTTATTGATCAATACGAAAATATAAAGTGAATTGTAAAGATTGAGGGAAAATGATTTAATAGACATGTTTAATTTCAACTTACAGGAATTACGATGTGGATAATTTCACTAGTGATGATTTCACAAGAGTGGAAACAAACTCGATTGAAATATGGAAAGAAGTTTTTGGTCTGAGAACTAGATTTATTCTAAAATCCAAATCAATAAAGCAAATAAAGAAAAAAAATGGAGTTGAGATGTTATATAATAACTGTGATTGCTATTGAATGTTACGTTTAGAGACAGCACGTTTATGAAATAGTGGAAAAGAAAGGAAATGTCACTCGTCTATTAAAACTTCGATTTTCAATTAATGTAATGCACGATAAAGAATTGCATCATGGATCAAAAAGTGAGTCTTTCAAATTCATGGATAACAAATATTATTTTTCATTTCGATTCATCAAAAGAGGGAAAAATCTCTTGACATTTCCAAAACTATGGCAGCAATGTGTACCTTTGTGTTTTTGACAGGCGAAGTTATCAGAGAATTATATTACTTATTCACAAACGAGTGAAACCTGAAACGGTTCACAGACGACCTCATAAAATAATAATTAAACAAATACATCACTCAAAAAATGACTAGGATTTTAAGAGGTGACTCAATTTCTTCCAAACATAGGAATGTCCATCTCTCACTGTCATTCTATTGGGAGTAGATATCTAGAGCTTTTCAATTATTGAGAAGAATTGTGAATGAAAAAGGTGACCTCATCCTTTACATAAACAAGAAATCTCTATTATTCTGGTCAATCTACAATCGAACAGGAAATCGCTAGGAAATTGACAAAGTTCAAACGTTTTTATGTTTTCCTCTAAAAATCTATGAAATGAATAAAGGAATACTTCAAAACAAAGTCATCATTTTTTGTTAAATAATGCCATAACATATTGTGATAATATTACCCTTTATTCATAAATTTTATCACACATTTAATCCTTCTATAATACGTAGTTGTTCTTTCAAATTTTTTACATAAATCTGAAAAAATCGACTCGTACTTTTCATGTACAAGATATGATTTTTTGTTGTGGGTGATGCCCACATGAGCTTTAGGCTTGTGCGTGGGTAATGAGAGGGGTAATGATGAGAGATGAGAGATGACGACTTTTTTTTAGGCAGTCGAGACCGACGGTCTCCGAAAGACCGGAAGCCGTTCTCTCAAGTATCAACTGGGATCTATCCCGGAACCTTTGGTTTAGGTTCTCATGAACGGTTTTTGGGCGGTTACCAGCGGTTCCTTGTGTGGGAGAGAGACAAGATTATGCCTGTTTTTTTGTCTCTCTCCCACTCATGGAACCGCTTGTAAGCGCCCAAAAACCGTTCGTGAGATCATAGACCGGTTGATTATCAGACCGGCGCTCATCGCCCTCGGTTAAGGAGCATTCGGTTTCAGTTCAAACTTTCAATATTTATCATATTAATATTAATTCCATCAATATCATTATTATTACTATGATTATCTATACTTATTGATATTAAGGTTGAACATTATGTTTACTAGTTAGAGACAAAGTTGGCGTTTCACGCATGAGTTAACGGAATTGAAAACAGCACAGCGGGGTTGAAGCTAAAACAAAGAGAATCACCGCAACAAAGACTATTGTGGAAAAGCAGCAACGCCAAATTCCAGTTTCCCACGTCAATGTTTCAAGAGCAAAGTGCCCGAGCAATAATTACTATTCATGACAGGCGAGCAAGGAGGGGCCGAGGTCTATAATTTTTATTAATTAAATAAAGCGCGTCTTAGTGTGAGGCTTGTCAGCCGGCTCAAAGGTAATTGAACCCAGCCCTGACTTCATATCAATTATTATTTTGAAAGGGTTCAATTGAAGCGAAAAGTAGAAGAGCCTTCTTCTAAATCGCGTGGCGCCAAGTTTTATTGAGGATAAGATGTCGACAGATGAGATTATTCTGCTCAGTCATTCAGTCCTGTCAAACAATACGACCAGAGTGTGCAAATCATCTGTCACTACTCTTTAGAGCTATATTATGTTGGGAATGACACTGAATACTGTACTCTCTGGACCCAATTCACAAAACATTTCACCAAATCTACTGACGACATAAGAGAATTTCAAGGGACGGCATTGAAGAGGATCATTTTTTCTGCGTAAATGACACGGGACCACGACCAATTACAAACCAATAACAAACTATGAATTTTCAATTTCTCTCATTGAATCTTAATTTTTGATTGTTACAAGGGTCAAGTCCTTAGGTCCACAAATTGTCAGCCAGCACTTTAAATAAATATTTATTATTGTGAATAAATATTTCAAGTATCCGTTCTTTCAGAACGAACTTTTAAATACTTGTAGGCCACTAGTTTGCTCCCGCGTCAAACACCTTATTCTAATTGTAAAATAAATTATATTATGATTAAAATTAAATATAATTTATTTTAATAATATAATTATATAATTGAACGTTATAATTATGAAACACTTTATAATTGCTGCAATAATGACACAGTAATGAAACGTGATATTAATTAATAATTAAAAGATTCCAGATACATCATTATATGCAACAGAAAATCAGAAGTTTTCCAAGTCAATATATATTATTTTATTGAACTCCGAATGAAACAGCGAAAGACAAGGTGCAAAAACGTGTTTTTTTAAGATTCCGTATTGAAGACTCCACGAGGGAGTGTACGCGTAGACAAGAGTGTAAGATGTTAATCACGAACCCAAAACTCTGTGAGCTACAAGTTCTATTGACAAGTTCTACAAGTTACATGTTCTAGTTACAAGTTGCAAGCTACAAGTCCTACAAGTATATATTGATAACATGACATAAGTGATTTACGGGTGATGGAGAAAGAAAATAAAGAATGCAAAGAAGATCTAACGGCAAGACAAGGTCACGGGGTGAAGGTCATAGCGTTGGATCATCTTCCTTCCTGCACGAGACATGGGGAACTGCTATTTGAATTACAAAACTACACCACGTTTCCTGATTTTTCGAAATGTTAACTTGTTGGCAAGTATCGCACAAAATCAATCTTCTTTTCGATAAATTAACGTGGCTATACTTATATATAAGTAGACCACTTAGTACTGAAAATATCCGACATGTATTTATCTTAACTGGCGAATGTTGGGATTCAGAATTTCCTGATAGTGACGGTTTTGGTGCGGTGTGTCACCACTGTTTTCAATATACCTATTTACAGCATCGATATTCTATACTCAACCAATGTATGTCACACTACAAGCCGTCTATCTTTCAACTCATCAGCTAAATCTAAATGCCCTCATGTCCGACTGACGATACTTTCAATTCCAGCTCGCCAGCATTAACGGAACATCCACACCAATGCCAATGCCAGAAAATACTTGGGCAGTACTAATGCTGAACCTGAGCGACCTTAATTTGAACAATATTGTCTCTCTTTATCATGTACTGCTTGATTCGTCTATAAAAGTTACTGCAAGAAATTTACTGTAAGTTATCATATTGATATCAGGATGAATTCAAGAAGTTTCGATCATGTAATATGTGCTAGAAAGATTGGGTTAGTAAAGAGTAAAAATTTGGTAAAACGTCATGAAAATGTAAGTTAATTGAATGAAAGGTAGGAAGGATGAAGCCTCCAGGCCTTTTTGTCCAGAAGCATCACATAATAATGCTTACTATATTGGTCGAAGACTTGAGTGTTCTGCCACCAGACTAGACAAGAGTGGTCTCTTAAAATCTGCTTTCTTCCATCTTTGAGCACAATCTCTGTATTCAGTTGGCTTTCAGGAAACCACAATCCACATTTGTAATGCATATGTCTATTCAGTTCAGAAAAGGGAAGTACCAGCTTTATGGAGCTTATTCCATTGTTAGATGACAATACATGGTGATAGAATAAGTCTTTCTTCGCAATGTTAATGACATTATTCGTTTTCTTGGAAAGGTATTTAATGGTTTTTCACACATTAATTAAATTTTCAATGAATAAATTAGTGTGAAGATTCAATTTTGACAATCGTTACTATAAAATTATAAGAAAATTGAAAATTTCACAATTTTCAGAAACATTCTAACGATCAGAATTATTTATTGAGCCACCTGTTCTGTAGTTTATGAATGAATAAATGAATGATTTATCATTTTGATAGTGTCTTTGTTACCAAACACCTTCTCGTGAAAAGAAGCACGAAAATCGGCAGAAAAGAAGCACATCTATAGATTCATCCAAACTGAATTGAGTCAGCAATGTATAGAAATTGTTTTGTTTTTTTGTTTTTAATAAAATTATTAATTAATATTCAACTGAATAAATAAATATCTGTATTCGTTATCAACCTCACAATCTCGTGAATCAGTCGGCAGAAATGAAGCACTTCTACTGCTACGGAATCATCTAAAGTAAATTGAATCATTAATGTATGGAGTAGTGGCGAAGCGTGGTATGCTTTGGTCATCGCCGGGTATATTTTACTATAGGAAATATACCTGGCGATGACCAAATAAGTATACCACGCTTCGCCACGGGTATGGAGCTTGTGTTTTCTTAATAAGTTATTTCATGCACTGAACAAATAAATAAATTACTATCAATTTTTAAGTATCTTTGTTACCAAATTCATCATTATTCTGTGGAATATTTGGCAAGAATGAAACACTTCTACGTGAATAGAATGTATTCTAATACCTGCTTGATTTATTTTTTGCTTTAGGCCTACCTGAAAAGAGAATATTTTGTACTAGAATCTTTTAATTTCTACATTATATTATGGAGTATTGTGTTTTTTGTGCAATTAATTATTTGATTTGAATTCATTTATTGACAATAAATTCGGTTAGTGTACTGAAAGTTTATCTGATTATCCCAACTCCCTAACACAGTTATTCTATTTCCTCTGTCAGTATTTCAGCAGTTACAATTTGCAATCCATTACCCGTTAAAATGGCAAATTATCACGGTATCACTAACAAGCGGATACGTTTTCAAGGGTCTACGTTGGACGTTATTTGGTGCAGATTTGTAGCGGTGCAAAATATTCAGGTGACCACACCCCGTTGCAAATTTCCGTTCATTTCCGGCCGCTGTGATTGCAAGAAGGCGACCCACTTCCGACACGACACATCACGTGACCGACTAGCCAAATTTAATAATGCTCGAACACCTGTGACGGCTAGAGGTGACATTTTAACATCAACAATGTGAACACAATATATAACACCATATTCATCCAAATTATCAAGGTGATTGGATATTTCTGTACCAGAGGAGGGGACCGTTACTAATTGATTCCATTTGCATATATATATATATATATATATATATATATATATATATATACACACACAGAATTATAGAACCAATATTAACAAAATGAATACTGTACCATCAAATGATTGATGATTGGTAATGACTGTACTAATGTGAGAGAGACGTTACTAGTGAATTGCATATTGACAGTTTGTTATCAATTCCCAGTAAATAATTATATTTTGTTATTCATTAATAAATTGAAAGGTGAAAAGTTAGATTTAGATTTGGATTTATTACTTTATTCATCTAGATAACAAATATGACGGCTTAAATTCTAGATTTTAATAACAAATACAATATTGATTATTCATCAAATTTACATTAGCTTATAGATTATTATGCCATGAGTAGATATGAAGGAAAACTGTACTGATTATTTAATAGTTGTGATTTATCTAGATTAAAAGGCGAAGTTTGGACATATGAATGTCCATTCTTGGAAAAGGAGATACAAAGAAATCCTTTTCATCAACACTTGACCTTCTTATTGGTAATTGCTAAACTGTTAGGGAGACGTAACTGATGGATTACATATTGGAAGAATCCATATCAACAAAATAAATGGTATTATCAAGAGAAGAAATATTCATGATTGGTAAAGCCGTTCCGTGAGAGAGACTTTACATACCAATTCCATATTGACAGGAGCTTCTGTAAGAGTGTGAGGCTGTGAAAATTTAGAAAAGTAGAAAATTTAGTATTGGTTTAATTTTGGTATTCGTATTAATTTTGGAGTTGGTGTATTGAACAAGATAGGGGAAGATTAGTATAAAATTCTCGGTTTGAAGAGAAGGAGGGAAAGGAGGAGGTGAAGGAGGGGGTGGAGGAGAAGGCAGATGAGGTGGAGTTGAAGAAGGAGGGGGTGGATTTGATTGATTGATTGATTGATTGATTTTTATTGATATGCTAGGTCTTGAAAGACCTATTGCATGCAAATATACATTACAAAAATAATAGTTCATTCATGATTACAAAGTTAAAGAAAAATTTATACATTTCAGATATTCTATTCTAATAATACAATTATAAAGATAATATAAATGAATGTGTTATAATTATGTATAAAATTAAGCTAAGTTACAATTAAAAATATAAGACAAAAGAAAACAAAAGTGTAAGTATTACTATAATCGAATTAGTATCGAGTATTAGTATTACTAATAATCGAATAAAATAACTAGAACAAAATAATTTACAAATTAAAAAAGAAAGGTGAGAAAAAAAAGAAACATAGAGGATAAAGAAGAAAGGTGGAAGTGAAAATGAAGGTGAAAGAAGAAAAGAAAGGGAGGAGGAACTAATAGCATAATTTCTTGATGTGATAAATTGTTCCCACTATTAATTGAATGAATAAGGTGGAATCATTAATACTGCAATGTTTATTACTGAAATGAAGTAAAACTGAAAATGAATATAGATATATTATTCAAATAAATAAAAACCAACACTGAATCCCACGCTTCATGCTCGGTAGTTGTTGAGGTACTGGTAGAGTCTTTTTTTAAAGATGTTCAAGGAGCCAGATAGAATAATATTTTCAGGTAGTTCATTCCATTCTCTTGAGGCCGTAACCACAAATGAATTGTTGAAAATAGTTGTTCGATGCAAAGGTATTTGCAGCTTATACTGATGCGCCCTAGTTCTCCGTCCAGGATTAACACTATTCATCAGTGTGAACGACTCGCGGAGATAGCCTGGTCCCTCATCCAAAACCAACACCTTGAAAGTCAGACAGAGAATGAAGAATTTTCGACGCTCCCTCAACTTGAGCCAGCCAAGATCTTTGAAGAGGAGTAATGTGTGAGTCTCTTCTGGCATCAAAGATAAAACGAACAGCAAAGTTCATAGACCGCTGCAATCTGTCACTCAATTCATTTGAAATATCATTATATACAGTACAACAATAATGAAGGAATGGGACAATCAATGCATTTACCAATGTAACTCTTACGGATTTAGGTAGATAATTTCTAATCCTCTTGAGCTGGTGCATACCACCAAAGACTTTGTTACATACGTGTGTAGCCTGATCACGCCAACTGAGAGAACTGTCAACCAAGACACCAAGAATACGGACGCACTGAGAATAGTCTATTACAGTTCCATTTATGACCACTGATGGAGAGTTGGTCATTGGCAAGTTATTTACTAGCCTGGGGTAGCCTATGATGATACTTTTAGTTTTGGTTGGATTTAGTTTGAGCCCATGAGCAAATGACCACTCAACAAGTTTAGCAATGTCCAAATTCATGTGATTTACAGAAGAATGAAAGCTTTCAGAAGGAAAATGAAGGTATATGATGAGATCGTCAGCAAAAAGATGATAGTTAGAGTAGGAAAATATCATAGGAGCGTTATTGATGTATATGGAGAAGAGAAGTGGTCCTAAAACTGAACCTTGAGGAACTCCCTGCGTGACTGGACACCATGACGAAAGAGTATTGGAGTTTCCTAATACAGCCTGAAAGCGACCAGAGAGATAAGAATGGAACCATTGAATAACTGAGTTTGAAAAATTACACTGTTTTCTTAGCTTATGAAGAAGGATAGTGTGATCAACATTATCAAAAGCCTTACTAAAGTCAAACTGGACCAATAAGGTAGCTTGTTTTTTATCCATTGCAGATCTGATATCATCAGTCATTTTCAAAAGTGCTGTGCATGTACTGAAATGGGGTCGGAAACCAGACTGCTGCCTTGCAAAAAAGTTGAAGCTTGACAAATAATTAACAACCTGCTTATGAACTGTACGCTCATAAGCTTTAGAAATCGAACATAGAATACTAATCGGCCTGTAATCAGCAGGATCAGTAGGATTTTTATTCTTAGGGATAGGCCTAATAATTGATTGCTTCCATAGATCAGGAACAATGCTTGACTGCAAAGAAAAATTAAATATATGTGTGATTGAAGGTAATATGATGGGAAGTAGCTTCTTATAAAATACGATGGGAATTTTGTCCACTCCCATGGAGTTCTTGCTGATGGCTAGTATATTCTCAGAGATCTCTGCTGGGCAAACATATGAAAAGAAGAAGGTCTCATCAGGCAGGACATGTTGAAACTGGTTCACAAACTGGTCCTGTGAAATATCAGATGCTATAACATGATTATGAGAGGTGACGAAGTAGTTATTGAGTGCATCAAGGGAAAGATTAATTGTGGCATCATGCTGTTTAGTATGATGTGCTCCAAGCCTACGGACATTATTCCACATTGCGACCACTGACTTATTTCTATTGAATTGTTCATGGAAGTAACGGAGCTTAGCATTACGACAGAGGGATTTAACTCTGTTTCGCAATATTTTGAATGAATTAAAATCAGTTTCATCACTTGTTCTTTTGAATTTTCTTCTAGCTCTATCTCTCTCCCGTCTAGCACGCAAAATATCAGCATTTATCCATGGTACAGGCTTATGCCGTGGTCGCACAGTACAAACAGGCGCATGTCTGTCAAAAATGTCAATGATCATTTCAATAAAAACCGCCACCTTCTCATTAATGTCATTAATTTCTCCAATTCGATGCCATGGAAGGTTAATCGCCTCCTCAAGAACAGTATTCTCATGAAAGTTTTTGAAATTTCTGTAGGTAAAAGACGAATCATAGTGAGGTTTTTCCAAGTTGTAGATCACATAAATGAGGTCATGATGAGAGAAACAAGGTGCAGGCGTTTGGTCATAATAAACAACATAATCTTTATCACTGACAATGGCCAAATCAAGTAAAGTGTGAGAATTAGGCAGATGGTAGGTCGGTAAGGTATCATTGACAAAATGGAGATTCATAGAGCTTACCATTGTTACAAGTTGTCTTTTTTCGAAGTTATTTTTCAACAGGTCAGAATTGAAGTCTCCTAGCAAAATAATGTGTTGATAGGTGTCCATGTGATCTAGTAAAGCATCCTCAAGCAAAGACAATCGACCGGCATCTGGAGGACGATATACAACACAAACAATCACCTTAGTATTGTAGGCAGTCAATTCAACAAACAAGAACTCAGGTGATCTGGAATAGGGCTGAGGTGACACATGTAATAATTTAGGACTTAACGATGAGCGTACATAAACTGCCACTCCACCTCTCGCCTTGCCAATCCTGTCATTACGAAACAATGAGAAGTCACTCAATGCAAATAAACTATCCCGAAGTGAAGGCTTAAGCCAAGACTCACTCACACCCACAACATCAAA
Organism: Laodelphax striatellus; assembly: GCA_017141395.1. Classification (NCBI taxonomy): domain Eukaryota; kingdom Metazoa; phylum Arthropoda; class Insecta; order Hemiptera; family Delphacidae; genus Laodelphax; species Laodelphax striatellus. Next base: position 12,850,365 of record CM029538.1, on the reverse strand, counting down.
ACTGAGCGATGAAAAAATTTCTTTAAAATCGTCAAAATGGCCTGGAAGGGATTCAGCATTAATATGACATAATTTTAAAGAATTTGGATACTCATTCAGTTTACTTCTTATGTTGGTCAAATTCATTGAAACTACAACTCCATATTAACCAATATTAATAAAATGAAACAATAAGTTAAATACTGTACATATCAATATGCATTATATTAAATGAGTAAAGATGAAACCAGTATATATCAGCAAGCACTAGAATCAAAAACCATCTAGATGATGATGATTCTATGGAATAAATCACAGTATGGCAGTGGGTTATTTATTTGCAGATTAGTGGAAATAACCAATTAAATGATGAAGTCGATTTAAAAAATTCAATGTTCAGCAATCAGCTGAAAGAAGTTGAGCACGGTAGTGCGTTATCAATTATTTTTCAATTGTTGAATCGATTACAATAGAATAGATCAATGGTATTTTATTAAAAGTATTTTCAAGACTATTTGAGCTAAGGTATATTTATTATGGGTAGGGTAACTGAAGGTTTATTAGAAATGGGAAGGAGGAAAAATAGATGATAGAGAATGATAATTCAGAAGGGAAAAAATGAAATAGAGTAAGTTTGCGTTTAAAGTTGAGTAAAAAAGTAAATTCAGGCAAGCTACGTGGAGCTTCCTCGACAATGAAATACAATTTCTAACAATAATTGAATGTAAGAAATTACAATAACAATTTAAGAAATTTTCAATAATCATTCCTATTTTGTCCAAAAACATTATTGAAAAAGATATGAAATATAGATATCCATAACTCTATGTCATAGAGCCAAAGTGCTTTACCACACACATCTATAGCGTATAATAGTACTTATATCACACACTGAAAAGAAAAAAAAAAGAAGAGATTATTATTCACTGTACCCGTGAATGGAATTATAACACATAGTATGAGGTAAAGATCTGGAACATGACAACAAAGAGCATAACATAATAGTTATGATGTATTCACTAAGAAGAAATGGATATATAATTACACATTCAATGTGATAAGAAAACTAAAAGAATTGTGAAGAAAATTATCCATCTTCAAAGATTAATTTAATCATTTGTAGTATGAAGTACTTCATAGTATTTAATAATCATAAATCCTATGAAGACTATAGTCTGATTATTATTTAATTCGCCCAGAAAGTAAGCAACCAAATGATTCTATATCTGCATCAACATCAAGTTATACATATCGGTCAATATTATCAGCAACAACCATATTAAAGAGCCCAATAATAAAAAATAATAAATGGAATAATCAATGACAAGGATATGATTCAAAAGCAACAGGTTCAGTAAATCAGTATAAGACAGAATCATAAAGAATAAGGAAAGAGTCCTTAATCAGAATAAGAAAGAGATGGAAATCGGAATCAGTTAGGTTGTCAAATTTCATATTATTGATTCAAATTTTAGAATTATAGCTGTGAGTTAAATGTGTGACGCCTTTACAATTTATCTCTTGTCGTTGTCCAGAACTTTCTTCCGTTGGAGTCGACCCAACACACCCTGCCATCATCTGTCCATACGCAACGGTGTCCATACTTCGCGACCGCTGCATTATAAACGAGCATCCTGCTCCCCGTCAAGTCCTCCCGCACCGTCAGCCCCGTCCCCCTCAAGTTTTTCTTTTTGGAAAAGACCGCCCGGCGCTGCCGATAGCTGACGAACTTGACGAGAACCGCCCTCGGTCTCGGAATAGCATTAGGCGCCGCTTGCGAGGAGGCCGCTGAACGTCTCGGCCCGACACGGTGCGAACGGTCGATATCGCTCAACGTGATATCAACATCCAGTTTTTCTGGAGGTGGAAGAGGAGGAGAAGGAGGTGGAGGAGAAGGAGGAGAGGGAATAGAAGAGGAAGAATTAGAAGAGAATGAGGTACAAACCCAAAAATGGTACAAATACGATACAAAATAAGGTTAGAAATGGAAGAATATGGTTACAGTATGATGAGGAAGAAAATGGTTAGAAGGAGTTTGAAACGAAAGAAGGAGATAATGAAAAAGAATGATTATTAAAGAAATCCAAAATTAGAAAAGTACATAGAATAAGAAGAGATGAAAGAGAGAAACATATTAATAATACTGTGTATTTTTACAGTATCAAGTTGAAGATACGGGAAGATGAGAAAGGGAATTATGGAAGCTACGGAAAGGCTTGGAGAGAAGGATACGACCGTGAAATATGGCTCTTGTTCACTTTGCTAATAAGCCATCTGTAATGAAAATCAATTACAAAATGTGTTTTTCACTTCAACAAATTACAGCTTTTTATCATATTGAAAGAGTTTAAGGTTGCATTCACTATAAAACAGTGATATGGCTGCATCGTAGTGGATGAATTTTTATATACTTTCATCATTATAAAACGCTCTGATGAGGTGATTCATTGTCAGTCCAGGTGCCAAAGTGAACGGAGTAAACTTACCTTACTAGGCTATCTCATTGAATAGTGTACTCAAAAGTAATATAGGGTATAATAGCCTGGGAGAAAGGGAGAAAGATAGTAGTAAAAAAGCATGAGAGTGAAGATGCAAGAAGAAGAAGAAGAAGAAAAGAAGAAAAGAAGAAGAAAAAAGAAGAAAAGAAGAAGAAGAAGAAGAAGAAGAAGAAGAAGAAGAAGAAGAAGAAGAAGAAGAAGAAGAAGAAGAAGAAGAAGAAGAGAAGAAGAAGGAGAAGACAAAGAGTAATAGTAGTAGAAGGAGAATTGGGACCTCACGCCATGCATTTAAACTACATGGAGAACTAGCTTCAGCATGTATTATTTGAATGGGTCAGTGACACTATGAATTGCATATCATTGACTTCTAATAGAAGACTTATTGCAATGGTAGCGATGTTCTAGAAGCAAAGAAATATTCAAGTACAGTATATTTAAATACATGAAGATATTAAATACATTATTTTCTTACGAAAATTGATGAAGATATTTGAATTAATAAGACATTGCAAGAAAAAATATAAATACCGTAATTCATTTCTATAATACTCTCATTCATTATAAGAGCTATAAAAATTATCTTGGATTATCTTATTTGTATTGTAATAAAATTTATCGGATCCTGAATACTGAAATAAATTATATAGGACGAGAAGAAAATAATCCTATAAGATCCTAATAAAATAGGAAAATGTGTAGTGATGCTAAAGAGCTAAAGTAGTGTGAATTAAGAAATTCTTGGTCAATTCATTTTATTAATTTGTGGTTTTTATTCCGCCTAAAGCTTCCCAAGCTTCCGTGCACCTTTGTCAATTATTGTTGATACAAGACTTCGAGCTCTTTCCTCTTTGAATGTAATGAATAAAATGCATCAAAAGAATCGATAGAGGTGATACTGAGAACTTATAAAACATTAACAGAGAGCGAAAGTGGAAACCTACGCCGCAGTTTGGCAGTGTATATCGACTGTATTCGAGAGTCGATAACCACCAATCGCGTGACTGTCTTCCCACAACCAACCACCGCAGAAGCTAAGAAGTGTTGACGTGGTCTTCTCCTCACCTCACCTAACAGAAAAAAGTTCAATCGTTCTCCAAATCAAATTAGACCCAAAAGAAATGAAACGAGTAATCTAGGAGTTCAGTAACCATCATAGCTCTAGTGGTAGAAGTTAAGCAGTAGTTTCAAGTTCCAAACTAGAAGAAAAAAAGGAAAAATATTGGTAAAGAGAATAATTTTGCTTCAATCAATAGGCTGAGAAAAAAATGACAAACAAATCTATCACTATAGCATATCACGGTTTACTTATGTAAACTTTACACAAAACTTTACTCAGATATAAGAGAAAAACACACCACAGCAATTTATGAGCTTCAAAATCGCTTCCCGGTGGTTCGGAGCCCACCTAAAGCTGTAGGTCCATTCATCTCTTATCATCATCCTTCCCATTACCCACGCACAAGCTTAGAGCTTATGTGGGCATCATCCCTAGCAAAAAAAATACCGTATATATAGTGTGATTCATTCAATTTGGCGCTTGGCGATTAGTAACAGCTGAAGTTATGAAGCTTTGACACGATACTTAACCTACAAATGCTCAATCTCGCAGATTATTGCAAATTTTTTTGAAAAGGTCTTCTTTAAAAAGGTCTTTTAAAGACTTAAAAGGTCTTTAAGAGTTTGAAAAGTCTTTGGACTATTGTGTCAAAACTGTATAACTTCAGCTGTTTACTAATTGCCAAACGCCAAATTGAATGAATTACACTATACCTCTCAGATTGATGGCTGCTTAGGGTTCGGGCACACTTGCGCGGACGATCGCTACGCTACGGATGAAAATCAGCTGAGCCAATGATAAAATGATTAAAATGATAAACGGCGCCGTCCGCATTAAGCGGCGTCCACACTATGCCACGGATGGCTTTTGGCACTGCCAATTTGGCCAAGCCAATACAGTGTGGACGTGACCGTTGGCATGTATCGCTGTGCCAATGCCGTGCCAACGAAAATCGCTCTAGTGTCGGTCTTCATCAAAGGAAGCCAATGAGAGCCTGTAGTGAGGACGTGCCTACCGTTGGCTTTGCGCAGCACACACACACTGAATCACTGAATGCCAAACTCAATGCCAACGTCAGGTGTAGACGGCAAGCCAAAATCGGGTTTGCTGCGTTGTCTTTTGGCTTTTGGCATGCCAAAAGCCAACCGTGGCATAGTGTGGACGCCGCTTTAGTGTGGCCACCCTTTGGACGGAGCTATGTAAATCAAACGGATAGATTCATTTTTGGGGAGGCTGGACGTTGTTTGCATCCGTAGCGTAGCGATCGTCCGCGCAAGTGTGCCCGAACCCTTATTCTAGGGGGTTGGTATTAAACACAGAATATCCAATAACGGTATTCAACTCATATAATTATGTTTTCAATATAAACTTAGTTTTTAATCGGTTAAAAAACTCATAAGGGACTGAATACATTTCCTGATATTGACACTACTTAGAAAGTACCGTATTCATTACATCAGAGCATTGTACTATTTGTTTAACCTTCAACCACTTTCTCACATCACAAAGCTGTCAAAGTTGATAAAAAGGGTAAAAACTCTTCAGTTTTACAGAGGATAAAAATAACGTAGAGAGAAAGAGAATTGAGAATGGAATTTCAAGGGGGAGCAAAAGAGTAAAAATGATGTAGGGGTTGTTAACGTAGAGAGGGGAAGACAAAAATGAAACAAAGAAAGAAATGATTACCGCAATTAAGTTTAAATGGGGTATTGTCCAATCCTAAGCTCTTGAAAAGTAGTACCTTACTTGGCTAGCTAGCCAGCAACCTTTCGAAGTAAGTGCTCAATAAAATTCCACCATTTGGTTCTATTCAATCTGACAAAGGAAGCGTACAAGAATGAAGAGAAAAGACAATAGAATTGAGAAGAAGGTTCATGCGGTTTGGTAGAGTGTGCGAAGAAAAAGAATTTATTGGAAGTGTTTAGGCTGCAATAAATTTTATTCGAAGAAGATTTAAACGGTCAGAACAAGAAAAGGAAGAGAAAGAGAGTAGAAGTTAAGGGAGTAAGAGAGGAAAAGAAGTTACAGAGTCACAGCAGCTGTGATACAACTGTGATGCGGTGTTCCATCTATACTGGTGCGGCTCCCGAACAGTGACGTCACAATAGCCTCTGTTGATCTGCCAGTCAACCCCCACCCCCACTCCTCTCGTCATAACTCGTCATCATCCCTATCACAGTTGAGTTGATACGACGTTGCCTTCTTCAACGTATCATCACAAAAACGTGAGTGAATGATTTTACGACCTAGTTCGCTTTATTTGCGCGAATGTGTGCGTGTGTGTGTCACACTATCGCCAGTAACTACCCCCCGATTTGTAGATGAAGAGAGGGGAGAAAAGTCGTAAAATTCGAGCCCGCACCCCCCTTACCCGGGATGCTACCCCAGAAAAAGAGTCTAGAATACAAAGCTATCCGGACTATTTAGAGAGCCAGGGAGAGATTTCTATTCGATTTTCCGACGTGAATCATAGCACTTGGTTTAATCAAAGCCTGGCGACAATTTATTCTTTCATTGCTCTTCTTATTTTCTTTTTTTTCTTTTCTCCTTCCTCCCTTATCCATGCAATCTTCTTTCAGAGTCAAGCGCATCACCGGAATCCCAACAGCACCTTCAGTCAGGTAAGAGTGTAGTGTGAGTTTGTTATGTTATGTAGTTATACTTCAAGTAGGTGTTTTTCTGTGTTTTAACCGATGAATAATTGATAATGAGGTGTTATATGATTCTGATACGATAACTTCAATAGTTCTGTACGGTTTAGATTGAATAAATTATTTATTTCCCCAAAAACTAATACTAAAACAAATACGAATTCACAGTTAATTATACAAATTCGTGTTAATAAAAATTCAAAAAATGTGTTATAGAGTTATAGTGCATGTGTTTTTGTGTGCAAAATTGACCTACGCCAGTATGGCAAGCCATGTTCTAGAGGAGGTTTAAATAATTCGATTGATTTGAAAAATCGGCTTATGCTATGAAAAGTGCAGAAATGAGTTGGATCCATAGAACACAAAATTGGATTACATTGAATTTTTTCGTGAGTGTGACGCCCACATTTACTCTAGGCTTGTGCGTGGGTGATGTGAGGGTGTTGATGAGAGATGACGAATACTTTCTAGGCAGTCGGAACCGACGGCTTAACGTCTCCTACACAAAACGGAAGTGGTCGGTTGTAGAATGAGGTAGAGCCATGACATTTAATATTAATTTATACATATATAGAGTCATTCTAATTACAGTATTCTCAACCTGTGGTCCAAGGACTGTTTTCTTCTCGTCCGCGAAGCAAACATAAAATAATAATAAATTTGAATGTTGACTCTTGAGACGTAAATTAATGCGTCTGCCAAACTTTATTTACATTCACTGGTCAAGTCCTACATTAAATCACTTCAAGATTACTTTGAGAAATACTTCCCTGCTGATACACATGGAGGAAAAATAATGTGTGGATAGATAACACTTCTGTGTTTATCTTATTTTACCTATTATTTGGGAAATATTAATAATATTTATGTGTCCGCCAGGATTCTGAAGAGTACGAGTGGTCCTCTGTGGTGAAAAGGTTGAGAACCACTGGTAAGAATATCACCGATCAATTCATCATCATATTATCACACTAGATTTATCTCCCATCATCACCTCCTCATCACCAAAAGAGCTTAGCCTATGTGCGCATCGCCCTGAGAAAATCACTGATCAGGAGTCTCAAACAATTCTGAGACAGATTTTAGGGCAATTGTAAGTAAAACACAATAGCACGTTTTAGCATGGATTTGAAACGGAGAAATAACATTATTATGATGAATTCAAGATTTCTTTGAAATGATAATACTATCTCAGTTGTTACAATGTAAAATAAAACTTAAAATTGGTAAAAGTTGTGTAATTTTTCAGTTTTAGCAAAAATATCACATCCTTATCATAATTTAGGAGACAATTCAATATTATGGAGATACACTGAATGTGTATTGGAGAGTATCTTATGTATGTATAGAATAAGGTAGAGCCATGAAATTTAATATTTATTTTGAATATATAAGAATATATATTCATTCTTATAATCTTATAGAATATTGAGGTTTCAATGTTAATGAAATTTCAATGACGAAAATTAATTTCAAGATTAATTTTCATCTGCATAAATAGACACTGATGAACAATACTTTAAATTTACTCTTTTAAATTAACTAGAATGTGTTCCTAAAACCAAAAATCATTGCGCAATATTATTCGCTATGAATTTTGATAAAAGTGTCAATGTAAAAGGAGTTCACTTTCAATAAAGAATTCTGTTAAAAACATATTTTCAGCCGTTCAACTGCAATCAATGCTACATTGTTTTCTGTATTCAGTAATCTTTTATCAACTTGAATAACTCAGAAATTAATATTTAATTTATTTTCAAATAATTTAGAACTTGTGTGAATATGCAGAAGGCTTCATCAGAAGACTCAAAACAGTACTCAGTTGAACCTAGAAATTTGCAAACATATACTGTACAGTAATATAGGCTGGGCTATCAGTGCATTATTTAATTTGTGTGTAATGGAGAACAAACAAAATCGACGGATAGAACTACATTCAGTTTACAAGTGAGATTCTATTCCAAAAAAGAAGTGTGATAAAAATAGATATTTTTTATTAAAGGTTTAGTCAATTCATGTAATGACTTTCAGTTTTGAATAAAAACCTGAAAATTCAATGCTTATGCTCTATAACACTAATTTCAATAAAAACTAAAAATGATAAAACATCCAGCATTTCTTTTCAACCCAAAATTGTGAAACCTTTGTTGGTGACAAGCACAGCACAAAATCATCTTATGATTACTATGTTTATCGTTCATGAGTTGTTCCACTAGAAAACGCTTTATTCAAATAATTTATGAGAACAAATGGTATATCTCTTATTTCTATCAAAATATCATAATAATCATTGAATTACAGTGATCTTACACATGTTTGTATTAATTAATTCACTCAGGAGTAAATGAGCAAAAGCGTAAAGTTTACTGAAGTATTGTTGTTTTAAAAGAGGATAATTCAAGTCTGATTCCTATTGGCAAATAAAGTAATTACAAGAACAAAATATAAATCTTGATACCGACTTCATGTTCATTATTGCCAAGTTCATAGCTTATTGTAAATATTTTGTGCTTGAGATGATAGGAGCTGCTTGTGTTGTTTAATATGTTCAAAGTAGAATGTGTATGCCTCTTAAGAAATTTTTGGTAGTCAACTCATCACAGTAGATGTGTATAGATGAATATTAGAAGTATGTTTTCTAGTATGTTTTCGTAAATAATGTAGGTGGTAGTTGTAGATTCAAGAAAAGATTTGTAGAACGTCATGAATATTAAGGCTTGTGTATGTTTTCTAGTATGTTTTCGTAATAATAGTAGGTCACCCATAGTCTATTAAAAGATTTTCCTATTGGATTGTGAGACTTATTTCAAGAAAGGATTTTATTTAAAAAGTATGTAATTTTTTATTAATGGTTTAGAGGGTCTAGTCAATCTTCATATACTGTAATGATTTTGAATAATGTAAACCGAAAATTCAATGCTTATTTAAAACGTTCTGTTAAATGATAATAAGTACAAAACAATAGGATTTAAGGTAATGTAAACATCTAGGCCATGGTTCTTTTGACCTAATAATTTGAAATCACAAGCACAGAAAAAATCATCTTACATGTTAAAACATCTGGTTTAAACTCTATGAGTACTGTTGATAATAAAGCTTTATTCAAATAAAACTTATGCGAGAACAAATGGTATATCTTCTTATTTCTATCAAAAATATCACAATTCTTTATCATTGAATTACAGTGATCTTACCGCTCATGATTTGGTCATCTAATTAATTCACCAGAAGTAAATGAGCAAAAAGCGTAAAGTTTACTGAAGTAATTGTTGTTTTAAAAGAGATAATTCAAGTCGATCCACAAGGCAACAAAGTAATTATAAAGAACAAAATATAAATCTTGATACCGACTTCATGTTCATTATTGCCAAGTTCATAGCTTATTGTAAATATTTTGTGCTTGAGATGATAGGAGCTGCTTGTGATGTTTAATGAAGTTCCTTTAAAAATGTTGCCTCTCATCATTTTTTGTTCAACTCCAAGTACAGTAGATGTGTATAGATGCTCTTAGAATTTAAAGATTGGCAGTACATGGTAGTTGTAGATTCAAGAAAGATTTGTAGAACGTCATGAATATTAAGCTTGTGTATGTTTTCTAGTATGTTTTCGTAAATAATGTAGGCCTACCCATAGTCTATTAAAAGATTTTTCCCATTGGATTGTGGTGCACCTTAGTTAATGAAACAGGATAAGTTGGTGAGTTGTTTTAATTGTGATTTTACACAATCTATTACCTCAAAATTTACCTATATTCCTTTCTAAAGCCTGATTGCTTCAGTACATACTTTTATTTAACAATCGTATGTAATTTATCCCAAAAATATGAAATGCATTTAAAAACGTTCTATTATGAATGCACTGAAGCAATATTAAGTACAGAGATAAATAGGATTTTAAGGGAAAAAATGTATAATAGGCCTATGGTTTCTATGCTAAAAAAAAAATCAAAATCAAAACAATACTACTTACATGAAAACATCTGGTTGGTTCTGAATTGATAGTACTGCTTGATAATAAGCAATGTATTCTAAGTTTCTTGAAATAAACCTTACCTTAAATAAACCTTATTGATTCACATGATGTTTAAACTCTTCATCTGATTTGGTCATGTGCTTAATCATGGACAACTGTACAGCAAAAACAAAAACAAAATTGATTCAATTGTGAATAATTTTCTTAAATTATATAATTCAAGAAATTCTTTATATGAAAGTATTTGAGCCATGAAGTTAAATTATCTACACTCAATTTTACATTGAACATCAAACACAATAGAATGTGGATTCCGAGGATTTCTTTGACACCTTGTTGTAAAGGTAAGAGAATGTGCTTTTTCAAAAATAAAAACCTACATTTTTTGTAAAAACACTGTAGGACAATAGTATTAATTTATATCAATCATTCCTTGCAATATTTTATAGAACACACGTTTGCTGTCGTGAATTTTCTTTTAAAGCTTACGTTTTTAATCAGTGTTCATAATCAATTCCAAACTTGCAAAGTGTTTGAATATTGATTTGATCTAGGTTTTATAGCTATAAAATTAATCAAACATATAATTATAAGTGCTTATATGAATCTTGTAATTTATTGTGCTTATCGAAGAACTATTGTAATAAAGTACTGAATTATTGTGAAAATAATCTATGAGAATAATAGATTCTGTGTTATATTGTGTATACCAGCATTTCATTATTGTAATACAAGTTGAAAAGTAGAATTGATCAGAAAAATATACCTTTCTTAATCTAAGTTAACATCTAGTTATAATCTGATTAATCATGCACAAAGCACAAACAATCATATTATCACCTCTAAATTGAAATCTTAAATCGTAATCTCTCTATTCCAAACACATATATTTGGAATTGGAACATACAATCACAAATTACACGAGAAGTAAGCTGAAGGTGATTTGCTTTGTTTTTTGGTTTTTAATAGATCAAAATCAGTTTGGAGAATATGTTTTAAAACATTTAGATTAAAATTTATGTTTTAAGATTATTCTTTTAATGAAATTGAAATGCCTTGTGTATTTCACTTTCCATCAATGATGTTCCTGTTTTTTAATAGTTCGGAACTTTTTCGTTCTTAGCCAGGAGTTTTTCCAAAGTTTTTCTTTGTGCGTACATTTGAATTTCCACCATGATGGAAATCGCTGGCCAGTAGTTGAAAAGGCAGTCAGGAGAGGCCAGTAGCTGTCGGACTGAAGGATCGAACGCCAGACCAATAGCATCAGTGTTGCTTTGTTCTAACCCCCTCCTAGAAATTACCCAGCCATAGCTTTAAGAAACCTAACGGTTAGCTGCAGGGACCTGTGCATTATTTTCACATGTAATTTGATATTTATTCACTTTATTTTGCTATAATTTTACTATATTTTTGTAGTATAAGGTGTGTGGAATATGCTGAATCGATCTCCTGTAAAATAGAAAGTGTGCAATCGACAGAAACTTGACACAGATGTGATGTACGTGAACCTCTTCCTTCACAGAACGATCAACCATTACAAAGATGGTTGAACTGTAGTCCGTGGCGTAGTTTCTATAAAATTCTTCAATTTTCGCATACAATTTTTTTTGTAATCAAAGTAAATGATTCTCAACTAGCTAATATCAGAATCTGTTAGCTGATTCGTTCTCTTTGCAAAATTCTACTGGTAGAACAACTTTTTCTTTTGTGATGTCTAGTTGGTCTATCTATAGATAAGTTGTGGAAAATGGAAATTTATCTAATTACATCATAGATTTTTTTCATGAATCTATTCTAGTCTCTTAAAATTTGTGAATTATTCTTCTCTATCTTCTTGGTGGATTTTGCATCGTTTTAATGTATGGTGGTAGTCATTTCTTACTTATTGAGGTACGTAATTTATGGCTATAGTGCTTGCTGAATTGCTGAATATTTGTAAAGTAGTACTTAATTCTATTCCTTAAATATTTTCAATAATTAAGGCTGTTTATAATGTCACAATTGCTCTTGTATCTTGAGATCTAGCTATTCATAGAGGCGGCTCTCCATTCTCTGAAGCCATAACCTAACAAGTGATTTCAAAATAGGTTAGATGTCCAGATTGCTCAGACAGGAATGATTTGAGTTGTGAGTTTACTGCAATTTACATCAGAATTGAAGTAAGATTCCAATGGATCTACTTATTTTGTCTTGATGAATTATTCTGACCACATGCCGCATTATCACTAAGCCACATGAACCTTCTCTTCTCTGCCACATGTGCCATCAACCTTGTAGGGGAATAAAAGCATGTTCTACATAATCGATTTATATTTGAATCTGGTTTAAATTTCAGCTAAGTTATTCAGTTCTTATTTACCAGATATTCCTAATTGATTATAAAGGCTTTTATGTAATCTTTGAAACAACCTAATTAGGAACAGGTTTCAGCTTCAAGCAATTTTACTCAGCTAAGTTGATATGTCCCCATGACTAGATATCATTCGTGACTTATTGGTTTGACTTGATTAGAAAAATTTTTCCTTGTGCTCTAGAATAGTACCGCAAACTATTGACAATTCGGTCTCTATTGATAATCTATCTCGGTCGGTCGTAAGAGCTCAATCAAATTATTCCACTCATACATTTTGTAAGAGTTATTCCTTTTTCCTTGGTGTCTCTTGGTCTCATCCCAAACTCCATCTCCATGTAGAATACCCATTATGACCTCTGTCTCGTAGATAAAATATAAATTATCGATTGTAAGATAGATACTTGAACATGCTCCATAAGGTAAATAGTATAGGTAGGTACCTAACCAATGGTTAGCATCATGAATAAGTTTCTATGAGACTCCATAGGAGTCATAAGGTAATAACTGAAGTAAGGTTAGGTCAGTCTTGTTTTATCTTTTTTCTGTTCATGAATCTGGATATTTTTCTTCCTGCTTTATATTTCCACTGACTGTGGAAGGTCATAATCACTTCACCTTTCTTTTGTAAATCACAATATTTCAATATTTTGTAAATCTAATAAGCTTATTTCAAGGCAAATATTCTAAAATGTTTGCTTTTAAAATTTATTTTCTCCTGATTTGTTCAACCATTGGCTATCTTAATGTCGACGTTAACTTATCTGCTATTGCTCTATTTTTTTTCTCACTAAGAACCGTTCTGTTGGATATCATATTCATAATAGGGGACACTTCCGTACATACAGATTCTATTGCTCCTGTTAGCTCTTCTCCATTTCTTCATGTTTTTCAATAAAATTTTATTTTCAGTTCCCCAGTGATTTGTGTACTCACAAGCTGAAGCATACCTAGCTTTTGGGTTCGTTCCCCTTCCCCCCTCATTCCATAGTACTGTTTCACAATCAGCTCAACTTATTGATTGAATTTCACTCAGTGTGCTCATTGCTGAAATAATTATCACTGCTCTATATTTCCCTCATCATTCTCTCCTTTTCTACTCTTCTTCTTTACTTTTGCCAGTCATATTGTCAGTGTGATATGCGAATTTAATTCATGTAAAATTGTAAAGGATGGTTTCAATGCAAATATCCCAGATTTGAAGTGTTTCATAGTTTCAACAAGCACTGTTTCATTGTATCAACTTTACTTTTAATCTATATACCTACTTTTTATTTGCTTCATTCTTCCACCTGACTAAACTTCTAATTTTACCTTTCCATGTATGAAAATAGTGAAATAAATCTTGAAAGTATTTTCCAATAAAATACAGAGTGATTCAAAACGAATACCACAACTTATTTAATGAAAGAAATATGATAGAACCTTTTGTTATACATCACTACAAAGAGTATTTAAATAAGTTTTTTTCACTCACAAACAAGTTCAGAGATGTTCAATATGCCCCCTTCAGACCCTCCAGACACTCGAGCAATATCAACCCAAAACTTGAAAAAAATGTATTTAATGATAGAAATATAATGGAACCTTGTGCTATACGTATACATTATTACAAAGAGTATTTAAATAATTTTTTCACTCATTAAAAAGTTCAGAGATGTTCAATGTGACCCCCTCGACACAACCCAAAACCTCCCTCAAACTCGTTCCACACTCTGTAGCACATCAGGCGTAACTGTTTGCTAAGCTGCTGTTATTTATTGTTTCAAATCATCAATATGCATCTACAATATTGATGATTTGAGACAAGAATAATAGCAGCAGCTATCAAACTGTTGCGCCTGATATGCTACAGAGAGTGTGGAACGAGTTTGCGGGTGGTTTTGGGTTGTTATTGCTCGAGTGTCTGGAGGGGGTCATATTGAACATCTTTGAACTTGTTTGTGAGTGATAAATAACTTCTTTAAACACTCTTTGTAATGATGTATAACAGAAGGTTCTATTATATTATTTTCATTAAATACACATTTTTAGTTTTGGTATCATTTTTTAATCACTCTGTATATTATGTGAGATACTGCAGTTCCTGTTGTAACTAAACCACCAAACTGAAGCTGATTTTTTTACATTTGATGAAGTCGCTTTCAGATGAAGTCGCTCTCCCACCTAGCTATTGAAGATTTTGTTCTTTTCAAATTTTTATGGTCTATGATATCGTGTTCGTATAGGATTAATCCTTACAATTTTTTATTCATGTGGCCAACGTTTTTTAGTTGCAGTATGTATGTTATTTATTAAAACATAGTTCACAGGTTTCTTTTGAAAATTTTGTTCGAATACAAGATAATCCCTCCTTTCAACAGTTCAAATGTTGAATTCATATCCAAATAATCACTACAGCGTTGCTCCGTTGCTTTTATTCTCCAGAAGTATGTATAATTCTTAAGTTGATTTTCATCAAAACAACCCTCCCCCACACACACACAAAAAGTTGTCTCTAGATTGGACTCTGTTCAAATTGCATAGTTTTTTAAACTCTCTCAATCAAGTTGTGGGATTTTTCTTGGAGACTTGCATAAGTTATATATTATTAGAAATAGATAGAACCAATGAGTTTGTCTGAAAAGATAACCTTTTCGAAAACATGAATTAGTTTTCATTCACAACTCCTAAGTTTGGTGGAGCCTGAAGGGGATGAAGAGCATTGAATTTGTCTATGCAAAATGGCATTTTCTGCAGTAGATGGTATTTTAAAATGAATCAATCTTCAGGAGAGGTAGCAAAGATAGGATGGGAAATTTCGTTTGTAGAAATTGGAGTAGGATAAAGATTCAGGTTATAATATCATTGTTATCGAGAAACGATTCCAGGTTGATTCTAGGCTGTTATATATTTTCCTAATGATTCAAACTTTGAAGCTTCACCATGGTAGGGTGTCAATTCAATATGGACCTATTCTATTCTCTGATCCCACATTTCTACCCGCATGTCTTCAATCTACAATCCTTTGACAAACTCAAAGCTCAAAAGGCTTATTGTAAAACAGCAATCTGCACCTACAGAGATACTCCGTTCATTTTTTATTGGTCCGGATCAATGGTGGCCTGATTCGATCACTTACACAGTAGGCACTGTATTTTCATCTTTTCATTGTTGAATATCTATAATCAGATTCATTAAATTTGACGCTTGGCATTAGATAGATAGATATTATTTCTCCGCCATCGTACTCTACGGTCATCAGCAACGTCGAGAAATAATATCTCTCTATCTATCTAATTCCAAGCGTCAAATTAAATGAATCTGATTATATTTACATCTACCCAGATGATATGAACGCTGTCGTCCCCTTTCTTTGTTAGTGTACTGTAGTGAAGCAGTACAAGAAAACGTTTAGATTGGAGCGTTAGGTTGGAGTATGTAGTGATTGCAATACATATTTTTCCAATCAAGAGATAAGCTGACTGCAAATCTTGGAAAAAGCAGTCGTCATCTATCATTATCACCCCTCCCAATACCCACTCACGCACAAGCCTGGAGCTCATGTGGGCTCCACTCTCAAAGAAAAATCTCAGTTATCATCGTGTGATATCGACCACATATGAAACGCTAATGAGTTTGGTGTTAATGTGATTTTCTGTAGTCAAATCTTTGCGGTCTTCATCTTTTCCAATTCTATTTACAAAATGCACAATAATTTTGAGAATCCAGTTGATGAAGCTTCAAGCTTGATGGTACTTGTTCAATGACTTGCTTATAATCATATTCATTTACTTTGACGCTTGGCATTAGATAGATAGATATTATTTCTTGACGTTGCTGATTACCGTAGAGTATGATAGCAAAGAAAATACCTCTATCTATCTAATGCCAAGCGTCAAATGAAATGAATCTGATTATATTTAGTAGCTTGTTTGTAAGGGCTCCGATACACAATGGAGTGTATGAATGTAAACTAAGCATCGTGTAAACGCAACATGAGAGTAATTTGCTATTGTTTAATGACAACTCTAAAGTTTGTCTTCTGCGAGATGCATTGTGGTTCTAAGTTCCAAGGACTCTTCAGCTCAGAATACCATGTTCTAGCGCAATTAGAAACGCAGGTTTTAGGTGACGTTTCAGGTCAAAAATTTCAGAATTGATGTTGAAAACTAGTCGACTGGTAACGTGCATATGCAGCAAAAAGCATGTTGATTTTTTGAAAACAGAAAAATCATTTCCATGTGCTTTTACTTTTATTCGTGATTTCTCGACATGTCATACTGCCATACTTCACTTGACCTGTTTCTCTATTAGCAATTATTCATTAGGTTCATGGAGATATTTGATTTATGATATTGATAGCTCTTCTTTTTCGATGCATGTTTGGAAGTTTCTTTTTAATTCGAGACCTGTTTCGTATTTCTCTTTTGTTTACTAGACTTGTTTTTCGAAGTTCTCTCCCAATTCAAAAGTTGATCGTGCGCCTATCTTCACCGCCTATTATATTTTGAGTTTCTAATCATACAACGTTATATTTTTGCTTTATCGAAATTGTGTGACTTTCCTCAGTTTTTGAATTTGACTTGGAAGCTATTCCTCGCCATGTTATAGTTATTGTTATATATTTTTTAAATTATTCAATGAGTGTGTTGTAATTCTATTTATATCCACTTCGATAGTTTCCTAATTTCCCTCTTACTTCCTTTGTATTTTGTTTTGTATTTCTATTTATTTTCAAGTTGTGGGTATTAGAACTGACTATCAGATTCATTTTTCTATATAAAATTATAATCTCTTCAGAATTCCTTGTTACTACAGTACTTTTCTAATTTTGTGTTTTTTACAAAATTAGTTTTTGATTTATAATAGTAATTTAAAATAATAATAATTGAAAAATAAGGGAACAAAATCATTTGAATTATGTTGTTAATTCATCATGTAACTTCATTGGAATTATCAATAATAATTGTTTAGACTGCGCATATTCAAATTACTAGCCTCACGTTGAATTATCCATCTTGAATGTCTTATCACCCATACATATACTCAAGCTTCTTATCAATATATTATTTTCAAATTGTGTATGGACTGTTGTATGCGTTTGATTTGCTTCAGTTATTTTGCAACTTTTTCTGATCCATATTCTTGTAGAGCTCAATTCATTTTACTAATCAACACATTCAAACTGGCTCATTTCCAATATGCTATCATTATTTTGAGTATTGCGTTTCAGATAATAGTTTTGTTTTGTCATCCATTCGAATGTTATTAGTTCCAATATGAATCTCAAATGTCCATTCCTGCTAATCAAATAATTTTGGTTCTTGAAAGGTTGGGAATACTGTACTTTTTTGAGTTAACAGTACTATGTCCAAGTCAATAGTGAAGATTTTCATTTTTAGAGCATCATAATTTGTCTGTCCTGTTGTGATTCTTCTAAAAGTCTCTTCAGAAGAGTCTCAACGGTCTTCATTAGGTTTGTCTCTTCAGTGAGTTGAAAAATGCAAAAATACAAATGAAACCTTCTGTTTGCATGCAATGAATAACATGCTCTGTCATTTATCATACACCCTTGGGACGTACACGCAATTATATCAGAACAAAATACATTAAATTCAACTTTGAATTAATCCGAAATTCAGTGGTTTTAGCAAAATTAATTCAAACTCTAATTCAATTTTTATGTGATTTTTATATCCAAAACTCCATATAAATTTAATATTGATATGTTTCAATGTAGTTATTGAATTGAATTAAAACTTCTTCTTTATTGCTCATACAAAATTTAATGTATACACACATATGACATAACAATACATAAATTAAACAAAAAATATATATGAACAATAAAGCCCAAGGTAGACACCTGTATGGGAAAATATTTGATTTCTTAGAGAAAAATATTATCCTTCAAGTCTCTAAGATATGAACTGTAGTATTTTTCGAATAAAATATACAACTTTTGAATTTGTACTGTAGAATTTTTCTATCCAATCTATTTTTCGGATAAATATACAACTTTGGAAATAATACTTATCTATTGAATTTATAATATTAATATTGAATTATTGCAAGTCTTGCAATAATACAGTATTTTCTATAGAACTGCAATAATAGATCATTTTGTCACGGTAGTATCTTATGTTCGATAAAAACATTCTGCATCAGTTCAGCAATTCACTATCGATTACACAACGACCAACGTATCATCGACTTCCATCTAGATTGAATCTTCTCAGTGTACATTATAATTTATGCATATATTTTTCGGTGGCAGCTGAGTAATGGCAGGCTATGTGAGCTGGGGAAAAGAGTAAATAAGCCCTGCACCATTATTACCGTGTCCCGCTTTCGTAGTGGTGGGATGGATGTAGTAGCTAATTTCAGATCAATTTCGTTGTTCTGCGTCTTTGTGTTTATGTGTGTGTGTGCCTTGCTTTGCCGATTAGATTTGATGGCGATGGCGATACTCGGTCTCTGTCAATTAGAGGAATCCAGCAAAAGGGGGAAATGAATGGGAAATAATTGGCCGGTTCCAAGCCATTAAACAACAACCTAACTTCCCATAGCGGCCGCAGGCTTGCACTGTACATTACAGGCCTCTATTGTACCCAGATAAGTTAGACCATGAATTTATCACTGTGCCAATTGTTTTTCTCTGTCGATGCCACTAGTTTTTGTCGTAATTTGGTTTTCGTCTCATTCTTCTGTTGTGATGCTACCACTATTTCATCTATTGTTTTTCGTTTTGATGGGAGTTGGAATATCGGTGGAGGCGTTTATCGATTTGTGATGGATGCAGACTTCTTGGAGTGAACTGATTTCTTGTCTGGTTTCCAAGGCGCAGGCTGTCTTGAATTTTTTGTAGGCACTCGATAGTTTTGTGGTTTTCCTCTCTCTAGAAGTATTGTATGCTCCACTTCCATATTTTCATATCTCTCATGTGTTTTATAAACTTTTAGAATTTCATATATCAAAAAGAACCTTTTTCAAAATTAGAACATTTTGCGAAGTGAAATAGAACTTCAACCTAATGGAATTAGGTTATAAACGGCGAGGTGGAACTACCTTCGGGTCTCCCCACCAACCAAAGCCATACGCTAGATAGATAGATATCTCTCATAAATAGTCGATATTATTCATAAATAGGGAAAGGGACAGTTTTGGGCGTGTTGAACCATCCATTGAGTGTCAATTGTACATTGCTGAATAAATATATAATTACGTATTCTTTAAGAACAGTAATATACTTTATAATAAAAATGAGTCATACTAAATAATACGTCATACCAAAGTATTGAGTTAATATTCTTGAAATCTCCGAGATATTTTAGTAATAAATATTTCTTTGATTTCCACTCTAAAACACTAGACTACTTGTTAAACGTAACTTATTACTCAATTCCCATTTTTTCATTGCATTGTTCTTATTTCATGAACTTATACTATTCCAAGGAATGTTTTTTGTACAAAAATGGTATTGTCCAAAATATAATGAACGAAAATCACTGTATGCCTAGTTTTGCATCTTAGCTTAAGAATACTGGAAAGTGAAAGGGATCCAATACAAGTGTGTAAATTTAAGTCAATTTACAAAGTTATAACTTTATGCTTCTTGTAAAACATTTTTATAATATTGAAATTTAAATAGCAATAATCTATCAAACTAGTTACAATTACCACAATATTTAAATTTATCAATGATTTAAAATTTCAAATAAAGTAATTTCAAACACGACCTGCAACTTTTGACCACCGATAAAAATAATGTGGTATTGTGATCAAAGCACCTGTTTTCCCATATCGTAGGTCTGAATTCTGATTGGCTCTCGATATTCGTGTCATAATTGAACTCATGAACCACTCACAGGTCTCCATCTCATGTGAGAATCATCCGCAATGAAAAAGGTTTGAATAAACCTCATCAGAAGTAAATTATCAGAAGTGAATGAACCATGTGTATCCATGATGGATTGTCACAATGGCTGATATGACATACAGCTGAATCTCTCAGCTTTAAAATTATGCAACATGCAGCTGAAATATTCCTGTAGAAAATTTATCATCGCTTGGATTTCGTTTAATTTGATGGCTATTGTTATTAATATTGAATACAATTAATTCTGAAAACTATTTCTTTACACTTGGTTCAAATCAATTGAGTATTGTTGATTGTCTGCCGACACAAATAAGAGTTTGCGATAATAATTGAGGGCTCAGGTATAGTTTTTCTCTCGCATGTTTATTCTTAGCTCTCTGGGTGATACGCTGTTTTTCTATTTCAGTCAAGTTTTTGCAATATTTTGTTTATAATCTAGGCTTCACAATTTAATTTCATGATATCCTCTACATATTAAATTCTTGAATTTTTATCTTGAGTCTATCAAAAGTAATTTGTAGAAAATAGTCTTTTTTGTTTCACTAGAATTGTCGAATAGATTCTTCAGTTGCTTCTTGAACTTAACTAGTATTGCTCCCCATAATCAAAAGGATACAACTGGTGTAGCTTACACTATTGAAAAACTTGAATTTTCTTTTCTCTTAGGCTTTACTTGACGTTTTAACTGTTCGACGTTTTTTAACATGTTTCAAGATTTTGGTCTACTTTGCTCTATTTCCAAAAACAACATCTCACCAGAATCTGTACCAGATTTTAGTGTTTCATTATTTCATGAAATTAGTATTATGGTATTAGAAATGGCAGTTATTCTTATGAATTATTCATAAATTTTCTCTTATAAGTTGACTGGTAACCGTCTGGCAACTAATCGGTTACCAGTCAACTTATTCATTAGAGTAAATTCCATTTATATCACCTCAATAATCTATAATTCCGTTTCAAAGAAAAAATAAGCATTATCA
The DNA here is from genome assembly GCA_017141395.1 of Laodelphax striatellus. Classification (NCBI taxonomy): domain Eukaryota; kingdom Metazoa; phylum Arthropoda; class Insecta; order Hemiptera; family Delphacidae; genus Laodelphax; species Laodelphax striatellus. Next base: position 12,829,014 of record CM029538.1, on the reverse strand, counting down.
TACCTAAAATTTCATAAATTAACCCAAAAAGTTGCCAGATGTTTACCATTGCCAGAAAGTTACCATTGGACTTATTTATAAGAATGTGTGCCATTTATAACATCTTAATACTTGATCACTTGAAATAATCAATTGTAATACCACTTCCAAAGGAAAAATACGCATTACCATACTTGAACATTCATAAATTAAAACTGAAAGAAGTAGTCTGGCAACATGTAAGCGCAGCATCGTTAATTTATATTATATTGCAAGCACTGCGTTCAACTGAATAAATTAGTGTTAATTTTGTGTTGCAGGCTTTAATTTTAACAGTGATAAGTTGAAACTAGGAAGATGGTATCGACGAGACAGCAGAGCAACGTGGGGGGAGGCAACGCGTCATCGTCCTGCCTCACTGCGCAAACCTCTTCTGCGCATGCGTCAAACTCCTCGTGCGCGTCGTCCTCACACCATCACCAGGGCTCGTCCTCGGACTCCACATCGACGAGCAAGTCGTCTCGGCATCACGTGACCTCCTCCTCCTCCTCCTCAAGTTACCATCACCAGGACCTGGCGGCTAGTACGGTTGCCGTGCAGACGTCAGTGTCCTCAGCCAATGTGCAATTGCTCGATTTGCCGCACGAGGTGCTCGAGAAAATACTCAGCTATATTGGCTACAGGAATGTGTCGCAGTTGCGGTTGGTGAGTTGGAAATCTGCAGTTAATTTAAATAAATGAAAAGTCTTATGAAATTTAAAAAAAAAAAAAAATAAAATAAAATTGTATCAACGCTTTTATAAATTTACTATCAAGAGTCTGTTAATAGAAACTACTCCATGTACAGTAAAGGCTACTGTACTGTACAGTAGGCTACTCCAGACGCTGAGAGATAGCGCTGATATTTTTTTACATTTTTGTAACCCTTTCAATGAATTTCATTTATTCATGGTTCAAAGCTGACTTGTAACTGTGGGTTGAACCATATTTTGTCAATGGCTCAACAGCCCTATGTGGGCTTAGGCCTACCAGCTGGTTGCCAGTTTCACATCCACTTGACTGAATCAGCAGAGGTGAATGATCATTTACCAGAAAAGATGTAACGTGTGGTTAGCACATTGACATCTCAACCATAAGCTAGTCTTCGCAACCCAGTGATGGGAACAAAGCACTGCTGGATAACATTGTGTTAAGCAGCTATATAGTGCAATGCAACAATTTAATATGCCTCCAAAATATAGGGAGTGACTGACTAGCCTTACTAACGATCAGCCAGGCTCCCAATGGAGGGGAGATCCATGGTGGGATGAACCATACTCGGCAATAAAAACAGCTTTTATCATTGATTTGAGGTCTATTCACACACATCCGGCGCCAGAGATTCCTTCTATGCATACGTCATACGCCCAACGCATGCGCAGAACGAATGGCTGGCGCCGGATCGGAGCCGTGCCGGATGTGTGTGAATAGACCTTTATGTAGCAGTAAGGCCTGCCGGTTGTTTAAAGCCCGTTTGGAATTGTGGGATCAATCTCAATATCATCGCTTCCATCATTTACAAGACATTAGTCATGTAGGCCTCCCGGTGGTTTAAAAGTCAAGCTCTTGCACTGCAATTTCCGTGATGCAATTACAGTATTCAAAAGCTTTTTTGTTTTTAAGTATTGAGTTGTGTATCCATATGTTTTCTGTGATTTTTTTTTTTTTTTTTTTTTTTTTTGTTGGTTGGGCTTTGTAACCCTTAGCCACCGCGACCGCTATTCGATCTTTTGTGGCATCCCTTCTTTGGCTTATGCCATAATCCATAATCCAAGGCCAGAGCAGAATTTACTCAGGGCCTTGAAGTCCAGTTCTCTTGCCTCCTCTGGTAGGAGGGTTGCCTTTCCAAGAAGTCTCCTCCTCATTTGCAAGAGTGCTGGACATTCCAGGAGCAAATGTGCTGCTGATTTCAGCTATGGACCCACCCTTCCGAAGCTGTTCAACTTCTATTAGGGATGGGTCTGCACACTCCTCAGATTCCATTGCGGAATCTTCAGTTGTAGTGCCTTCCTCTGCATGTACCGTTTCCCGGCAGGTTTGAGTCAGCAATAACTCTGAAACCTGTTCCCACGAGTAGCTGGAGACTTATTCAGTCACCCTGGGCAGAGCTCCACGTTCACCCAGGGAAGGCTTGTTGAAACTGGAGGTCGCCTGGTATCCAGAGTTCGCATACTCATGTCAGGCACTCCCCTGACCATGCAGCCGTCGGCGTATGCTGTTCCACCATATGTTGGCTTGGCTTGCGCAGTTGATGCTTCAGGTGTTCCTACTTGAACACCCTACTTAAGCTGGGACGCAACGGTCTTAGTTGCCAACCAGCCTACATCTACCACTTGCATCAGGAACCCGGAGGATTGCAACACCCCGGACAGAATAAATTCTGCCCCCCTGCGGGGTTGTCTTCTGTGATAAATAACACTATTTTAAAAACACTTTTAATTAGAAATAACTTGATTTTCACTTACATAGTGACGATCGTTTCATCCTGGTCTAGGACATCTTTTGTTATAAATCATACCTGAATTGAATTGCTTTCTTTCCCAATACAAAAAACTCCTTGTTTGTTAGGCTTACTAGATGAACTAGTAATAGACTCACTAGTAAGCCTAATAAATTAATAATTATTATCCTTTAATTATTCAATTGCCTAAAAATTCTAACACCTGTAACAGTCCGTGACTGTGACAGTTTGTGCCTGAGGTTGCTACCTGTACGAATGAGGACTTTCATACCATATTTATCACTTTTTGTGATATCACTTGAATAGAAATAATTGATTTTTTTAAATCACACCCGTTATTGGGTATCCGGCCGCACCCCACAGGAAGCCAACTAGCATAACTAGAGCATTCTTTCTTTGTCATACTAATCGCTAAACTAACCTTGATGTTGGTCTTGCTACTTCTTTGATTAATTGGCTCGTTCGTTGAAGAAAATTTATTCTCAAAAGCTGTAGGCCTACATAGAATTTACCTATCATTCGATTGCTGTAGAGATTTTACTTACTCTTTGATGAGGAACTGGAGTTAGTTCAGGACTGCTCTATTATTAATTGTTTAAACATTTAAATAAGATCTTTCATGCTATGTTTTGATTCTATGCTTTTAATTTATTGTTGAATTTTTGTTTGAACAAAGAATACTAGGTTTAGAAAAAATGTCATTATTTATAACCTTTGTTTTCAATTATATATTTTACTCCGAGATACGGTGTAATTCAAGGAAAGATGATGAAATTTAATAACTAATTTCTATTTGTTTTCTAGGTATGCCGCCATCTAGATCGTGTATGCAGTTCAGTTTTAAATTTAACGTTTCAAAGGCTACAGAATCAGATGCTTCATAGGTGAGTTATCATTTAAAAGGTTTTTTATTAGGCCTGTTTCATAAATGTTATAAATGCTGTAAAAGAGGAAAAGGCGGACACATACTACACATAGCATCACCCACTATGAAATTAATTTTAAACTTTAGCGTTTGTACTTTGTCCTTCCCTGTTGTACAGTACTTCACAAGTTTCATGAAACTGCCCTATTTTCTCTAATTTCGAGTTTGTAACACTTTTACAAGTACGCATGAAGTATTTATAGTTTGATAAAAACATAGTTAAGGCTCGATTACATGGGGTGAGTTTACTAGCTAATAGCTGGCTTTTTGGCTAGTAGCTAGTAAACTAGCTCCGTGTAATCGAGGCTTCAGTAAATACAATGTTAAATAATCACGAAATATTCAAGTTTTCAATGTTAAATAAAATATACGATCTCACCAGATATCATTTCTACATAAAGAATATAGAAACTAATTTGATATCAATATTCAATGTATTGGGTTGTTTTATTGATTTACAACAAACTATGACAATGATTTTAAACTTTATTTCAATAATAACTGTGTGTCATTCAATTCTAAATTTCTTCAGAGTTTCTTAACTTTTAAAAGGTATAAATATGGAACTAATAGTGTAAAATGAAGTGACAAAAAGTATATTATTCCACCAATAGTATTTATTGAAAAAAGTTCAGACCTGGTGACAGCCCTCAGTTGATTGTTGCCAAACTCCAATTAACTTGAAACTTGATTTTTGGATCAAGTTAAATTCTTCAAACTTAAATTCTGGATTCCATTATGATTTGATTTAATTGAGCATTTTCTCATGTGTCCGTTTTTTATTTCAGGTTTCAAGCGATAAAATCGAAAATGCCAAGACGAGAATCGGCAAGGCGAACTCACCCCCTCGCCTGCGAGTCTGATATTATAGAAACACTTCATATGCGCCTCACACTATTACAAATGTCTTTCGGCAAACACATAGAACGAAAACACTGTTGCTTTTTCGCCGGAGAGGTAATTGTACTTCATTTTACTGATTCTACCTTATAATTTTTTTCAACTCGATAAATTGTATTACCATATATTATAAAATAATTTGTATTATTTATAGATAAATTGTAAATTCATCTATTAATGTTACAATTGATAATTCTTTATAGTATTGTAGTGAAGGTTTTATTGTGGTAGATATTTGTATTGTAAACAGAAGAAGTTATCCCAACCTCATTTTTTTTCAAAATAACGTAGTACGGTACTAATTTTACCCTGGTAAACTCTGGAGATTAAATAGTTTTGTCCGTAGCGAATCGGTACGGAAAAATACTTCTTGGAATGTAAATTCCAAGAAGAATTTTTTCTCAAATTATGGGATTACTTTTTTATGGAAAAATAAGCTGATTTCCCGCAACGGGATCCGTGAGGCTCCTTAGCAAGGCACGGGTGGCCTGCTAGTATTTTGAAAAAAAAATTGTCACAGATGTCTCTGTATTTCCATTCCATATGTTTGTGGATTTTTATATCTTTTTTTTATTTACTTATCTGGTAAAGACAATCGATCTGTATCAGCTGTTAATGTTTGCGTTTTGAAAATAGGAATTTCACCGATCGTTTGGTTAACCTTTTGCACAGAATTCATTGGGTCTTGTCCAATAATTAGTTTCTAATTCATTTTTCAAGTTTTGTAAGAAAAATTTAATTGAATTCCAGGTATTTGATCTTCTTTTTTGATATTCATTCATAGTAGTCCACTGATAAGTAAATTTATCTTAGTATTCGATGAGTTGATTCTTGGTATACTTAACACATAATTTTCTTGTCTATTATCTTATAGGCCTAATGTTTCTCAAATTTCAAAATTCAAATTTAATTTTCACTAAGAAATAAAATTTAATTTATTTATTTCATCTGCACTATTAGATGATGATTTTTGTGTATTATTTAATTGTATTTTAGCATTTTATTTGCAAATTATTGATTTGAATCTATTTCAATAATTATTCATTCATTTTAATTTGTTTAATAATATATTTTTATCCAGGCAATCATCGTAATAAGTATTTACAAAAGGCCCAGATTTATTATAATAGGATCACAATAGTTTTCAATTTTAATATGGGTTGATATACTCCAGATCTATATATTTTTATTGAATCGATAAAAGAATTACATTTAGGTAAGAGAAACAGGCTGACGCCCAAAACCTCTTCAATTCCTGAATTTAGTTACATAAATAGTCCAAATGTTGACTATTCTAATGTTTTGCAGATTTTGGACGAAGTGTACAGGATTCTGCATTACATCAAAGTGACGCCGAAACTAGCGCGGCCTTACAAGGTGACCGATGAACTGTTCGACCTGTCCACTATGGCCATGGAGTACTTCAAGGAGCACATAGAACCCACGCTGCCCGAGATCGCTTACTTCGGATCTGAATTTCTCGATTTCAGCTCGTCTCTGCCTAGTAAGTGTCTTTCCTTCTGTCAAATCCACTCAAGAAACGAATCTATTATTTATGTTACAGTTGCCCAAAGGTATATGACGCTTTATCTCCATGACCAATGTCCAATGTTAATTAATAATTTCTCTGGTTGTGGAAACAGTACCGTACCCCTAGAGGAGTTTATTCAGAAAACTTGTATTACAGAAAATATAATAATTATGTATACCATTCATGATAAATTAAATTGATTGTAGAATTGAATTTTGTGGTCCCTGCTGTATAAAATATGTATCGGGATACCACTATTTTTGTCTTATGAGACAAAAATAGTGGCAAGATTAATTTCAATCCATTTTTGTCCAGCCGGCTCTTTATATATTTTGAATTGCTATTTTTGTTTTATATTAATTTGTAGGAATGTTTAAATATTGATGTGAAGTTATTAAATACAAATGCCTTCAAAGAATATTCGTAAGTTGTTGACGTGAACGAACATTGTGGTATAAATTGTAGTTGTATAACTACAAATTATCATTTACATTGATTTCTTTTCCTTGTAGTAAATAAAATATTGTTTGAGTATAAGATCAACAATCATAAAAAGATATAAATTATTAAATATGAAAATAATAAATGAATTAGCAAAACATATCATTAGAAAATAATGCAAAGTTACATAGTATATTTTGCCTTGTTTATTTGTTGCCAGCCAACTAGTTTCCAGTATTATTTCTAAAATTTTAGGTATGGGAACGCTCATTTATTCCCATAAAATGACATAGGTAATGGTATCATAATATTGGTATACGATATTCGTATTATTTACGGTACTTATTAGTATAGTTAACATAAATTGGCAACTCTCATAAATTATCTTGTGATTCCGGTCATTCGAAACATGCGGGTCGATTTATTTTAAAATTTAATAAGAATCAATTCCAATTATAATACTTGAACGCAATTCATAACAATATTTTTTTTTTAATGAGAATAAGTCTACTAGCACTAATGGCAGAGTGTAAACAAGGCTTGTAGATTTGTACCGATCAGAGGCATCCGAAGAGAACCCAAAGGCCTCTTCTGAGCCCTGCTTTACAAGCTTTTGTCACTAGTTTCTTTGTAATAGGGATGGCATCCAGGCTCTCCAACATCTACTGAAGAATTTTGAAATCCGTTGTCAAGAGGACAATAATTACACTTCCCTTTTTACCTTTAGTACTAAAAGTTTAGTGTAAATGCTCAGAGAATTAATGAAGATGAAGTTGATATGTGAATAAGTAAAGATTTTTGAAATATGTTGTCAAGAAGGTAATAATATTGTGCTTTTTGGTGACTTTTAATACTGTAAAGTTTGGTGTAAATGTTCAGTGAATTAATGACGATTAAATTTGATTCGCAGATTCGCCACCGCACGGTCAAAGTAAAAGCGGCGATGAATCGCCAGGTCACCCGAACAGCCAGAGTTCAGACGAAAAGCCGCCTGAGCCCTGTGCAACACCACAGTCCAACATAATGCTGCGTAAACGCATTAGGAAAATCAAACAGGGCATGAAGAGGTAGGCTTAAACATCACATATTTCAAAAAATATTGATAACATTATTCTTTTCAATAGTTCTATTTTTGTGCTGTCAACAAAAACTGAAATCTGAAAGTTTGAAATTCAGGATAAGATGCTGCTGCTACAGTCAGAATGAGGATCAACGGCCTTGCTACTGCTCTAATTACTCTGCGATTTCCTCACAGCTCTCATTGTGGATGACTCACAAGCCATAGACCACCAACTAATTACAACTTTACCTTGCTTACCACATTACCTTGCTGCAACTATTCGTAAGAACTCACTAATTTGATTTTTATGATTTACGGTACTCTATCATTAATGCTTTAATATTAAATTAATATGCATATTTATAGCACTAGTATTTTTCTTTTATTTGTTGCTCTGTTTGAATTTGAATTTATTTCATCTCAAAAGACACTACATAAATAAATATTGCTTATTAGTATGTTAAATTCAAATTTGGAGGTTTAAATGTCCAGGTTGTATTTTTTCAATATAAACTGCAGACGCAATTAATATACTGTATGATTTTTTCCTCGTCAATGGCCATAATATACGAGGCGGTAATGACGCCAAAATCAACCGCAATTGGAACTTTGTTACAAACTATATACAGCGCATTTGATGCTCTTTGATAGGTCCAGAGAAGTGCTGCCCCGTTTATTATGGCCCTAAAGTTTGACTGCTGTTGTTGATTGTTTATCTATATTTTATTTCGGAAAATAAAAAATTGAATTATGAATCAAACATGAGTTTCAAATAAAATTCTGAATTTGAATTGAAATATTAAATTCAAATTTTTTATATGTATGAACAGCAGTAACAGAGTAAAAATTATAAATTTTGAACCATTAACATGAGGTGTTCATGTTTAATGGACATTAATTGAGATTCTTTTGATGTGACGAATTTTGACGATATTCAACTGTGTATAATACTCATATGTAGATATATATATGCTGTGTTGAATAAATAAATATCTTATCTTTTAGATTGTCAAAACTCAGTTAAACTTTCTAGTCTCCTTGTTTATTCTCATCTGTGGTGTTTGCACTTATCCTTCAAGAATATAATTACTTTCATACTAATAGATATTTTTGATTGTGGTAATTCAGGTACAGTTACCAGCTTGGCCTGATGCGTCGTGAGCTGAGGCACTGCAAGGGAAAGATCGCCGACCAACAGAAACAAATCTTGGAGTATGGCAGTCGGCTCGATGAGAACGATAAGAAGAACGAAGAAACGTCTAGAAAATTCAGCACTGTTTTGCAGGTTAGCAGTTACAACATTATCAACCTAAACTAACTTTGTTTCAAATAACCATATCTCATCTCATTGTACTTATAGGTCAGGACTGCTAAACACATGCAATAGCAACAGCGGTTTGATCAAATCAGCTACGATTCTAGTTTTATTCCAGTTTTTCGAAACTTAACTGACTTAGATGCTGGATCTGATTAAGCTAGAAACAGAGTTATGTATAATGTAGAAAGGGTTTGAAATTTCATTTGTAACATGTTTATAACATAGTTGTAGATAAAAGTATATAAAGTAATATTAATTGTTTGTGTTGTGTGTTTGCAGGAGTTGAACAAGTGCAAAACGGAGCTGCAGTACTGGCGCTCAAAATCGCCCATGTCCTCGAACTCATGCACAGTGTGCCTGGAGGGGGTGATGCTGGTGGGGGGAGGTGTGGTGGGGGCGGAGGCATCCGACCACGCCCATCTGCACACTGGCCACGCCCACTCGCACACTGCGCATGCGCACCACTCGGCTGGCGATCATTTGGCGGCGGCCGATGTAGGCTTTGATGCGGCCGCCTCGTTTCCGGCCGCGCTGCCTGGTACCAGTGCCGAAGAGGTATGCTACTATTATTTATTGGCGTTTTCTAAATAGAATGTGAAAAAGAATAGAAATTTGTGTCTGTATCCCAACAGTACAAAGAAATATTCAAATAAATCAAATCAAATAACTTTTATTCAGATTTTCACATAATAGGCCTAATCGCAAAACAAATGTTCAAAATATTACAAATCTATTTACCTACAAGGAAAAATCCTGTGCGCAGATAAGAGTTGCTATTGTAATAGACAAATAAAATCTTAATGAACTGTCAAGAAAAAGTAATAAAGAGAATATAAAAAAAACCAAGGAGAAGAAATAGAGTGAGTATGATAGTATTAGATGGTAAAAAGGAAAGAGAGAGAGAGAGAAGACAAAAGAGAAGAGAAGAGATGGCAAACATACTATTTAAATAGGACATGAATCATATTAAAAGTAATAATGATAATATTTTATTACAGGGTGCGGCAAAATAACCTCCCTATTTTCAAATGATATTAAAAAACACATTTTTTTCAAAAACCAAATTCATTCATTTCAACTTATTCTATAACATGGTAAATTTTTTCTACTTTGTTTTAAAAAAGATATCAGATAAGTGGTGGCCGTGGTTATCGATACAATTTTGCAAGCGAATTCTAAAACTGGCATGAACTCTCTCGAGCATGGCTTGAGGTATGCGCTGAACTTCCTCGCATATTGCTCGCTTCAGATCTTGCAGATTCCGGGGGCGATGTTTAAACACCTCGGCCTTTAGGTAACCCTTTAGGAAGTTCAGATTGGAAAATTAGGAAAGAGTGATCGGTTCTCCTTACACCTTTCATAACACGTAATATGGACTTTTGAATGGTGACTAATGGCTTTTAATGGGTTTTATAACTTGAGCCCCAACAAGTTATACCATAGTTCAACTTTGAATCCACAAGAGCAAAATACAATTGTTTTAGAACAGGTTCAAACAGTATTTTTTTAAGAAAAAAGAATTATTAAAATCTTCATTAGTTATTTTAAGCAAATATTTTGTTTTGGACACATTAAATAGTTTATCGTGTATTCAAATTAAATTTAGAAATGATCCTCTCACTTAGCGGACAGGAGTTTTCCTATGCTGGGTGATGCCAAGCGTTTTTATTTATTCTCTTGTAATGTGTCGATATTTATATGTTATTTCTAGTGTTTTGCCGATTTCTTTTTGTATTGTTTGTAAAGATTGAATTTGAAAACTTTGAATGTGTCATGTGCAATGTAGGTATGGAACGCAGCGGCCTGGGGCGCCAGCGAGCAGGACAACAAGACAGCAGCCGCGCAGCCGGACGAAACGCCGCTGCTGCAGCAGACCAACGCAGCTGTGGCTGCCGGGGTCGGCGGCGGAGGCGGAAGCAGCGCGGCGGGCGACCATGGCGCAGGCACAAAGCGCAAGGCGACCGGTGGCGGCGAAATGCGCTCAGCCAAGGGCGCCAAAAAAGCACGCACCGGCTTCAAGTTCCGCAGCAAGCGACTCTAGAGCGGATCCTCCTCTCCCTCCCTCCTCCCTTCCCCGTCCTTATGGCGAGTAGAGCAACCAAAATGGATGAGGTCAAAGTGGATACACCAACAATTATCAGGTATAGGAGTGATGGTGAAAAGTTGTATAGATCAGGTCAAGATAGTTGGATTTGTATGAGGTAGAGGTGGACTTACTATCAATTATAATCATGTATAGGAGAACATTGTGATAGTCAAGATTCGTGGAAAGTTGTATGGATCAGTTCAAGATAGTTGGATTTATATCATGAGGTAAAGGTCGCCTTACCATAAATTATTATAAGGTGTAGGGGAACATTATGTTGAAGTCAAGATAGTTGAAAACTTTGATGGATCAGGTCAAGATAGTTATATTTGTATCATGAGGTAAAGGTGGACTTACCATCAGTTATTATCAAAAATGTAGGAGAACTTGTGATTAAGTCAAGATAGGTGGATAGTTGTATGCATCAGGTAAAGATAGTTAGATTCATATCGTGTGGTCCAGGTTGACATACCATAAAACCACGATTCTCTTATCTTTCGCTTATTCAAACTGAAATTTGGTGTATTTAAAAATAGCTTATTAAAACTTGAATGAATTATTTAAAAAACTGCTATTCAAATTGAAATGGATTATTTAGAATATTCAAATCGAAATTAATTATTTAAGAGTCGTCGATATGAAATGTTCAGTTCAGTTGAAAAGTGTTTGGGGAAACATGCTTACATACATTAGTTGAAAAATTATTGCGAAGACAGAAAATTATAGGATGAAACTAGAAAAATGGACTGCTAATCAATTCTTGTCTCATTCTCATTGCAGATTGTCAATCGATACATTAAGATTAACACGAGTTGAATACAATCACTGAAGATTTTATATGTTATGACCGCAAGCGTGTAGTGTGATCGTAAGAATTTTATCATTTTATCGTCCATTGAAAATAAAGTCATCCAATCATTGAATTTATAGAGATCATTGTTCATGAAGTTTAAAAGTAAAGTCAATCCAATCATTGAATTTATAGAGATCATTGTTCATGAAGTTTGAATTACAGTGCTCATTAACATGAATTGTAGACATTAACATGAATTCATGTTAACATTCATTCATTGACATGAATTATTATTGACATGACTTTTAGGCTTAGAGTAGAATTTATTTTAAAAGTGTACAATCTATTTTCTTCAATTACTGCATAATCATTCAACACCAATTCGAATAATTCTCAAAACGAAAAAATTCAAATGACATAACTGTCATGATTGAATGTATAACAATAAAAGAAAAATAACTATTAGAGATTGAAGTAGACTTGTTGAAGCGCATATAACCAAGTTTTAGTGTTCCAATCATTCGCAAGCTTTTCATATTCAACTACAGTACTAAAACAGTCTATTTATTTGAACATAATCTAAATTAGAAGATTACATCTACATAAATCTAGATAATAGCGTTGATGAAGGTCTGAAATCTGAATAACCAACCAGAAACTGTAAAAGTTGTCCATATTATTCGAATATTTAGAAAAGATTTGAATGACATAATCGTTTCGCACATAGGGAGAATGGATCAAATTTTACTATCTTGACTATCGATCTGTTTAGTTATCATATCGCATTTCATCTTACTGAACCTAGACTTGAATCGTGTCGCACATAGGGAGAAGGGATCAAATTTTACTATAGGGAGAAGGTATCAAATTTTACTATCTTGACTATCGATCTGTTAAATTATCATCTCAATGAGTTGAGGTGTCCACTAACTCTATTGTACGAGTGTTTAATTGTGCAATTTGGCATTTGCATCACACCATGCGATGCATGTGACTATCCATTAGATGACTAATTTAAGAACAGTGTAAATTTATAGCCTACTCGGGAATGTACCTCTCACTCGTCATAAGGTGTATAAAGAAATTGCCCCAGAGAATATTGATTGTGTATGAATAATGCCAGCTTCGTGTGAAGTTTGTGTGAACTGTTGCAAGCAGATGTTCGATTTATGTTGAAGTAGAACATTGTAGCGGAGAACTTAACTTCAAAATCGGCATCTGTACAACTTTAAGGATTTATCATCAGTTCCTGTCCTGAATCATCATATTATCGTATTGAATCACTCATCATCGTCATCATCATCATCTAAATTTTATTCATCACCTCGGTTAATAGGTTGTTGATTTATATTATTGACCTTGTTTTATTTATAGGATATTGTATAAAATACAAATATAATAATTCCAGTGTTGTCAAAAGTCATGTAGATTGTAAATTTAATTGGGATTGAAGGTTGTTGGTTCAGTAAAGAATTATCAATAATTTATTTTCTTCATTCAGCGCTTTTAATTGGCCGTGTTCTAGGAGTCGACATTTTTCAAACAATTGTCCAAGACAATTTCTGATATTGTTTTAACTGTATACGATTACTTTGAATTGAATTATTTTTTATATATAAAATAAAGCTGTTCAATTATTTTAGACACGCATATCGAATTTTTATATTAATATAGGAAAAAATTGACTACATAGAAATAACTGACAAATAAAACTTCAGCAATACCATAAAACCAGTAGAAAAAGAATTTATTTAATTTTTGTATAGATCAACTAGTAAGATTGGATTAATTTTTTTTATATAAGAAAAAAATTAGTTTTCCAAACGACATCATCTTCTGATATATTAATTATTTTAATTAGTCTGAATATTATACTAATGTAGTAGAGTTTATAGGAAAAATTTAATTAAATTTCCAGCTTTTGGAACCCTATTGCTGACACCGTTGTGGCTTAGGCTTGATAATTAGTTCAGTAAAATATTATTTTGATTTGTCATCGGAAGAGTTTTTCAAATATTATGATGATTGGTAACTTGAGGACTTGTTATTGTGTCTCAGGTTAGTGTTTAGGTAGAGTATTCGAAGGTTTCGGTTTGCATTGAAAATTCGTAAATAGAACATTTTTAATGGCATCAGTTATGTTTGTTAAGTTTTATGCTTTACCAATACCATCTCAAAGATGATCAATGAACAACATTTGTGAGGAACAGTCATCATGGAGCAAAAATCTTTAGATGAAAAATATTACATCAACATTATCGGAATTTTGTTAGTACAGATAGTTGCAATTTTAGAAATCTCAATATTTACTTTACCCTTGAGCTTTTGAAAGTTGAAAGGAAAATGTCCGCAAACGAACATTTCAAAGAAGTGTTGTAAAGTGTAATTGTAAAGATTTGTGAATTTCTGCAGAATATTAACCTGTATGATGGTTGGGAACTTGAGGACTTGTCATAGTGTCTGAGGTCATTGAATAAGATCCATTCAACAATTGAAGAGGCCAGTTTCTTCAATTAATAACTTCTTATTTCATAATTTACTTCTCTCGAATAGTTTTGTTCTTAAATATTAATTTGGTGATCTCAGCTCCATACTTTCATTTTTACTCTACTTTTACTCGGGTTTTTACTGCAATGTTTTGTTTACTGAATTTGAAACGTAGGCTTGATTTTAGGTCGTGTTGCATTGCAGAGTTTAACATACAAGGCAGAAATTTAATGTAAAAGAGGTCCAATATTTCCCCCACTAAACGGCTCTAACGGCGAGGAGAAACTGTTTCTCAAAGGTTTGCCTCACCACTAGTCCATACTAATTTTATCATTCTTCTTGAATCTTAATTAATTTCCTCCACTTTCTCTACAAGATCTGTTCAGTTATTGAATGAACTTGTTAGCTATAAGCGTACATCTTGCCAAGAAAACTATAGGAATTTATATTGTCTATCATGTCATGTAAATTTATCATGTCTATACAGCGTTAAAAACACTAAAACTACGTATACAATTTGTTTAGGTGTTGAAGCAAAGTTTTGTTTGGGTGTTTTGTGAAAAGCAAAGCGTGGTTTAAAGAAGCCTCATACGAAGTGGTCTGCGCTCATTTGTGGACGTACAATATTATTGTAATGATAATTTTCTGTTTGATCTCGTGATTCAGGAGTGACACTTTCGCGTCAATCGTTAATAGAAACATCACACATCATCAGTTTATGTTGACTGGTCTGATTCTCGATGATGTCGGTGGTAATTATAATGATAGTGTTGTAGTAATCAATTGAATCGGACCATAGATGGAATAAGTTCATTCAGAAATGGAGCGAGATTGGTAAAAAATTCTATAAGTCCGCTTAGTCATCAACCTGAACTTTCACATGAAATTTATATTCTCTACCATTATTTTGGGATAATTTAAAACCTGGGGTCACTTGCTACGTAGTGAAATAATATCGAAGATAGAATAAAAACTGATGCCGGTTAGAATTTCCAAAATACTGTTTGAAGCATTTAGATATCAATAATGAAAACGGCACATTTCTGTTCATTCTAAATTTCAATAAGATCTCACCCTGTTTAAACTTTGTTTTTTGAAAACTTGATATTGAAGTTTTTTTCAGTTTATCGATAAATAATATAGTGCTGCAATAGATAAAGACATATATAGTTGTCCAGTTCTTTAGTTAAGTTTGGGGTACTGCTGGAATAAAAACTTATAAATTATATTAAACAAGATTCATGATATAATATTTTTTTAACTTCACCCATCTCTCTCCATTTCTGAACGCTTGTCCCTTGATATTAGGTGGTAGATTTGTGAAAAGTTTTTGCTAGAACTAATATATTTTGTGTGATTGTGTGTGTGTTTGTCATCGTGTGAATGTGTGTGTGCGCAAATCCGTGTTTTGGTAGGTCGGTATTTTGTAAATATCTCATTATATACATATATTATTGAATATATTTATGTTATTAATCAATTCGAATGTAGAGAAAGAATGAATTTGAGTATAGTAAATAATGCGGAAATTGATATGAAAAATTAGTACTGTTAGAAGGCGATTCTATATCATAGAACTAGCTTTTGTCGTTCTTCATTGTAGAGTGAAAAGGTTTGTCTCATAAGTAAACAATTCAACATTTCGTGTGGATTCTGGGATGAATTTGTGGCGATTTTCTGAGCACTGTTTGACTTTTTACTGTTTTGCAACCAGGGGCCTGTTTCATAAAACTTACAAGTCTAGAAATTCTGGAGGATGGTGAACTCTCGTTGGACCGACAGATCAGCTATTGTATCTAACTCATAGTAAACATTTTCCAAATTTCATTCAATATTTGTGAATGTTGAATTCACAAATGTTGAGCGAGATTGTCTAGTGTGTGGGCGTCTTTTTCCTGTTTCAAGGAATTCTAATTTTTATGAAACAAACCCTGTACTAAAACGTATATACTTTTATTCAACAACCCCAAGGATTCTTATTCCCCATTGGTTTTTCCACAACCAACCTTAGGAAGCTCTTTGAAGCTCTATTGAAGCAAAATCTTCAATATAAATCTTCAATAATAAATTACTGTGAAGCAGGTGAATTTCTTTCACAACTCGTCCTTCCTATAAATTTTGCATCATTGTCATCCCAAATATCAAATAAAAAATAATAATTTAATTATATTTTTTTATAATACTTCACCATTTTGTTAACTTTCATGCTTATTCTTTCAATTTCAGTATTTTTTCCGTTGATTGTGGTCCCTCCATGTTCTCTTAATTCAACGGTTTCCTTCCTCCCATTGTAGTTTATCAACTTTTTTAACAGAAATTGCAGTAAATGGGTACTGTATTTCATTTTTGTACTAATGTAGGGCAAGGATAATTTTTGTGTTTTGTCTCTTATCTCTGATAATACTCATTTATGTATTACTTGTAGGTTTTGCTATTGTTTCTATGTTCATTCATTGGGATTTAATAAAATTAATGTAAAATGTTATTGTTTTATATTGAAATTAACACAAACTTTATTGTAGTCCCTTCAAGCTCTGAAGTTCTCCTTTTTTCTAAACGTCAATAGTTATACTTGCTTTTTCTTCCTAGTATTTATCAGTTTTAGTATTTAGCATGTTTCTAGTTTCCCATAATTTCAGTTAGATCCTGTCTATTCTTTCATTTTTTCCTCTCAGGAATTTCAGTTGACGTAATCGTTAGTACTGTTTAATCCATCGTTTTGCCTTATAACCAATCCATTTTCTTTTCGTATCTTGGATGAACACATACACAAAGTCATATAGAAGCATTTTTTGTTTTATAAATTTTCAAATCATTGTATCAGAACTACATAGGCCTACTAGTTAGGAATGGAAGGAATAAGTTCAGTCTAGAAACCGTTTGAGGAAGTATCAAGATGTTAAAATTTAATGTCACTCACGTTTCTATTAATCAATTTTTTTTCAACAAAATCACTCCATTTCTTTATTTAAACTGTCTTAACCACTTATATGAAGCGATTGTCATTACCCATGTGATGGGTCACTTGGACTTGACAATATTCTGAGATTACTTTGTGGTTGATCATCATCGTTGTAGAATATTCCATAGTAAATCGTTCTTAATAATTAATGTAGCCTTTACCAGTGTATTGTAATTTAAAATTTGAGATTATGTATTTATATAAATATATTATATAAAATAATATTAATGATAGTGTAAAAACAACCCGATTATAATGTATATGTCTATGTTGAAAATCTTGCGAATCAATTTTGTATCGAATAAATCTGAAATGTATTTTGTAGTAGTGTGTACTGTAAACAATGTAAACCCTGTTATGCAGATTTAATTGTCTTAAGCGAGTGTGGAAACTGATATCAATTATTTAAAGTTTTTCAGTGCGAAATTTACTGTGAAAATCTCTCACGAAATTGTTTAATGTGTGAATTCAACAATACGTTGATGATTGAGCAATTTTAATTCTCTGTTAATATTTGTGAAACACATGATCTATCAATAAAATTGTATTAGATTGTGAAAAACCTGGAAATTTCAATGCTTGGTTCAAGGTAATTAGAATATAATGTGTTCTATTTACTTTATTATAGTTTATCTGTTAGAAACTTGACATTTCTTCTGATATTGCACTTTGTGATGAATCGTGAACTCAACGTCCGGTGACACATTTCGTCAATCAAGATCTGATCTCCGATCAACCAATACTAGTCTTACTAGTGATCGGAGATCAAAATTTGAGTGTTGTCTGTGTACGGAACTGTTGTATTATCACAAAATTTGATTATATGATATCTCATATTTCAAAAATTAATAATTACATGACCAGAAATGAACAGAAACAAATTATTATTGAATAGGAATTATTTTTCAAATTTCCACTTGTTTTCTGTTGTCGTAAATACGGCTGATATTTTGAATCTAATTCAAAGTACACCAAATACTGTGAGTTGTATAAACCAATTTTTCAATGCCTCAATTCCTGTCCGTTTAGTTCAATTGTATGGAAGTGAACACATTGTTTTAGATTAATTGAATATTTTATAAATAAACAATAACATATTAATATTAAATGCTGAATACTCATTTGTCTATTCCTTGGCCTCTTAGAAAGAGATCCTGTGGTCAACTCAGATCTTGAGAGTGGGCAATAGTAGTCATCCATATTGGAAATGGTCCCATAAGATCAATGTAATCTTTTGAAACATGTAGCGCCGTGCCGTTATTTCTGGACATAAATAATGTTTGAAGTGTCATTGGAAAGAGAATAAAATTCTTCAGGGGTTCTTTTTACTTTTTTAATTAGAAAATTACTGCAATAATTACAGCAAAAATAAACTGCTTTAAGTTTGAACATTTTTTGAAGAATTATTTAAAATTTGAAAAAGACATGCCCCCGTAACATTTAATAATTTATCAAATAAAAGTTTTTTCAAGAAGATCCGACGTAAACTGTAGACGTGATGTGTTATAGAAAAATGCATGCTTTAGCTTAAAATTACATCTATCTCATGGGACATCAATCCAATATGGCCGACTACTACCGCCCACTCTTAATACAGTATTGTTTGTTCACCGAGAAGAAAAAGTGCCTGTAAACAAACTCTGCGTGCGGGAGTCGTAATAAACTAGTTGGAACGACTGATTCACAACGCACTGTAGTGCAACTTGACAGAGGCATGTTAGAGCTATCTTTCACTCACACTGAATCAGCTCTCGCTGAAATTTGAACATGCCGTCGAGAGAAGAGCGGAAATGACTTATGCAGATGCGATACACGCACAAGAGGTATAACACACACACATCATACATAACACATACGGTACAGGCATAACACACACCCACTCTGTTTCGTTTACATTCACTTATTTCTTCTCTATGAGCAGACGGTAGCTGTTTTTAGGATTCTTTATTTTTATGCAATCAGTGCCACTCCTAACATGGTCTGAACAAGCATAAAGTTATTGTTCTGAATAATCATATTATTCCAGGTTGTAAAATGATAACACAACTAATATAACAATTCAAACTTTAATCAACGAGTTGAAAAATATTATTATCAAATGTGGGGATTCTTTATTTTTATGCAATCAGTGCCACTCCTAACATGGTCTGAACAAGCATAAAGTTATTGTTCTGAATAATCATATTATTCCAGGTTGTAAAATGATAACACAACTAATATAACAATTCAAACTTTAATCAACGAGTTGAAAAATACTATTATCAAATGTGGGAGAACTTGTGATTAAGTCAAGGTAGGTGGATAGTTGTATGCATCAGGTAAAGATAGTTAGATTCATATCGTGTGGTCCAGGTTGACATACCATAAAACCACGATTCTCATATTTTTCGCTTATTCAAACTGAAATTTGGTGTATTTAAAAATAGCTTATTAAAACTTGAATGAATTATTTAAAAAACTGCTATTCAAATTGAAATGGATTATTTAGAATATTCAAATCGAAATTAATTATTTAAGAGTCGTCGATATAAAATGTTCAGTTCAGTTGAAAAGTGTTTGGGGAAACATGCTTACATACATTAGTTGAAAAATTATTGCGAAGACAGAAAATTATAGGATTAAACTAGAAAAGTGGACTGCTAATCAATTTTTGTCTCATTCTCATTGCAGATTGTCAATCGATACAGTAAGATTAACACGAGTTGAATACAATCACTGAAGATTTCATAAGTTATGACCGCAAGCGTATAGTTTGATCGTAAGAATATTATCTGAAGCATGGAGCTCAGAATTTCCGTTTGTGCAGCAAGAGAAAGAAATATATCAAGAGTAATTTTAACATTAGTCCCTAGTTTATGTCTTGTCCGAAAATATAAAGTACAGTATGAAATATTGTTCCATCATTTTATCGTCCATTGAAAATAAAGTCATTCCAATCATTGAAATTATAGAGATCATTGTTCATGAAGTTTGAAAATAAAGTCAATCCAATCATTGAATTTATAGAGATCATTGTTCATGAAGTTTGAATTACAGTGCTCATTAACATGAATTGTAGACATTAACATAAATTCATGTTAACATTCATTCATTCATTCATTGACATGAATTTTATTAGCATGACTTGGCTTAGAGTAGAAATATTTTAAAACTGTACAATCGATTTTCTTCAATTACTGTATAATCATTCAACACCAATTCGAATAATTCTCAAAACGTGAAAATTCAAATGAATTCAAATGACAAAACTGACATGATTGAATTTATAAAAATAAAAGAAAAAATAACTCTATTAGAGATTGAAGTAGACTTGATGAAGCGCATATAACCAAGTTTTAGTGTTCCAATCATTCGCAAGTTTTTCTTATTCAACTACAGTACTAAAACAGTCTATTTATTTGAACATAATCCAAATTAGAAGATTACATCTACATAAATCTAGATAATAGTGTTGATGAAGTTCTGAAATCTGAATAACCATCCAGAAACTGTAAAAGTTGTCCATATAATTCAAATATTTAGGAAAGATTTGAATGACATATCGGATTTCATGTTACTGAACCTAGATTTGAATCGTGTCGCACATAGGGAGAAGGGATCAAATTTTACTATCTTGACTATCGATCTGTTTAGTTATCATATCGCATTTCATCTTACTGAACCTAGACTTGAATCGTGTCGCACATAGGGAGAAGGGATCAAATTTTACTATAGGGAGAAGGGATCAAATTTTACTATCTTGACTATCGATCTGTTAAATTATCATCTCAATGAGTTGAGGTGTCCACTAACTCTATTGTACGAGTGTTTAATTGTGCAATTTGGCATTTGCATCACACCATGCGATGCATGTGACTATCCATTAGATGACTAATTTAAGAACAGTGTAAATTTATAGCCTACTCGGGAATGTACCTCTCACTCGTCATAAGGTGTATAAAGAAATTGCCCCAGAGAATATTGATTGTGTATGAATAATGCCAGCTTCGTGTGAAGTTTGTGTGAACTGTTGCAAGCAGATGTTCGATTTATGTTGAAGTAGAACATTGTAGCGGAGAACTTAACTTCAAAATTGGCATCTGTACAACTTTAAGGATTTATCATCAGTTCCTGTCCTGAATCATCATATTATCGTATTGAATCACTCATCATCGTCATCATCATCATCTAAATTTTATTCATCACCTCGGTTAATAGGTTGTTGATTTATATTATTGACCTTGTTTTATTTATAGGATATTGTATAAAATACAAATATAATAATTCCAGTGTTGTCAAAAGTCATGTAGATTGTAAATTTAATTGGGATTGAAGGTTGTTGGTTCAGTAAAGAATTATCAATAATTTATTTTCTTCATTCAGCGCTTTTAATTGGCCGTGTTCTAGGAGTCGACATTTTTCAAACAATTGTCCAAGACAATTTCTGATATTGTTGTAAAACTGTATACGATTACTTTGAATTGAATTATTTTTTTATATATAAAATGAAGCTGTTTAATTATTTTAGACACGCATATCTAATTTTTATTTTAATATAGGAAAAAATTGACTACATAGAAATAACTGACAAATAAAACTTCAGCA
Source organism: Laodelphax striatellus (assembly GCA_017141395.1). Lineage (NCBI taxonomy): Eukaryota > Metazoa > Arthropoda > Insecta > Hemiptera > Delphacidae > Laodelphax > Laodelphax striatellus. The sequence goes on along the minus strand of CM029538.1, from coordinate 12,807,448 downwards.
ATACCATAAAACCAGTTAAAAATAATTTATTTAATTTTTGTATAGATAAACTAGTAAGATTGGATTAATTTTTTTTGTATAAGAAAAAAATTAGTTTTACAATCGACATCATCTTCTGATATATTTATTATTCTAATTAGTCTGAATATTATTTTAATGTAGTAGAGTTTATAGGAAAAATTTAATTAAATTTCCAGCTTTTGGAACCCTATTGCTGACACCGTAGTGGCTTAGGCTTGATAATTAGTTCAGTAAAATATTATTTTGATTTGTCATCGGAAGTGTTTTTGAAAAAATATTATGATGATTGGTTACTTGAGGACTTGTTATTGTGTCTGAGGTTAGTGTTTAGGTAGAGTATTCGAAGGTTTCGGTTTGCATTGAGAATTCGTAAATAGAACATTTTTAATGGCATCAGTTATGTTTGTCAAGTTTTATGCTTTACCAATTCTATCTCAAAGATGATCAATGAACAACATTTGTGAGGAACAGTCATCATGGAGCAAAAATCTTTAGATGAAAAATATTACATCAACATTATCGGAATTTTGTTAGTACAGATAGTTGCAATTTTAGAAATCTCAATATTTACTTTACCCTTGAGCTTTTAAAAGTTGAAAGGAAACGAACATTTAAAAGAAGTGCTGTACTAACAGTGTAATTGTAAAGATTTGTGAATTGCTGCAGAATATTAACCTGTATGATGGTTGGGAACTTGAGGACTTGTCATAGTGTCTGAGGTCATTGAATAAGATCCATTCAACAATTGAAGAGGCCAGTTTCTTCAATTAATAACTTCTTATTTCATAATTTACTTCTCTCGAATAGTTTTGTTCTTGAATATTAATTTGGTGATCTCAGCTCCATACTTTCATTTTCACTCTTTTACTCTGTTTTTTACTGCAATGTTTTGTTTACTGAATTTGAAACATAGGCTTGATTTTAGGTTGTGTTGCATTGCAGAGTTTAACATACAAGGCAGAAATTTAATGTAAAAAAGGTCCAATATTTCCTCCACTAAACGGCTCTAACGGCGAGGAGAAACTGTTTCTCAAAGGTTTGCCTCATCACTAGTCCATACTAATTTTATCATTCTTCTTGAATCTTAATTAATTTCCTCCACTTTCTCTACAAGATCTGTTCAGTTATTGAATGAACTTGTTAGCTATAAGCGTACATCTTGCCAAGAAAACTCCAGAAACTTATATTGTGTATCATGTCATGTACATTTATCCTGTCTGTACATCGTTAACAACACTAAAACTACGTATACAATTTGTTTAGGTGTTGAAGCAAAGTTTTGTTTAGGTGTTTTGTGAAAAGCAAAGCGTGGTTTAAAGAAGCCTCATACGAAGTGGTCTGCGCTCATTTGTGGACGTACAATATTATTGTAATGATAATTTTCTGTTTGATCTCGTGATTCAGGAGTGACACTTTCGCGTCAATCGTTAATAGAAACATCACACATCATCAGTTTATGTTGACTGGTCTGATTCTCGATGATGTCGGTGGTAATTATAATGATAGTGTTGTAGTAATCAATTGAATCGGACCATAGATGGAATAAGTTCATTCAGAAATGGAGCGAGATTGGTAAAAAATTCTTTAAGTCCGCTTAGTCATCAACCTGAACTTTCACATAAAATTTATATTCTCTACCATTATTTTGGGATAATATAAAACCTGGGGTCACTTGCAAAGGAAAATTAGTGAAATAATATCGAAGTCAGTTCCAAAAACAATGTGCCGGTCCCGAGATTCGAGCCCTGGTCCTTGTGTTTTGTAGCATCCGTAGCACATTATGAGTTGGAACACCTATTTTCTGTTTGGAACTTTTTTAAATTCAACCCTCAATGTTCAAAATCTATGATCACTTGATCCATGGAGATATAATATTCCAAATTTCAAAAGTGTTCCTTAGATATCGTGCGAACGGACACAGACAGACGGACACGAGTACGATCTCCATAAGACCCTGCCTAATGAAGTTTTTTGTAGAAACTTGATATTGAAGTTTTTTCAGTTTATCGATAAATAATATAGTGCTGCAATAGATAAAGACAGATATAGTTGTCTAGTTCTTTAGTTAAGTTTGGGGTACTGCTGGAATAAAAACTTGAAATTATATTAAACAAGATTCATGATATAATATTTTTTTAACTTCGCCCATCTCTCTCCATTTCTGAACGCTTGTCCCTTGATATTAGGTGGTAGATTTGTGAACATTTTTTGCTAGAACTAATATATTTTGTGTGATTGTGTGTGTGTTTGTCATTGTGTGAATGTGTGTGTGCGCAAATCCGTGTTTTGGTAGGTCGGTATTTTGTAAATATCTCATTATATACATATATTATTGAATATATTTATGTTATTAATCAAGTCGAATGTAGGGAAAGAATGAATTTGAGTATAGTAAATAATGCGGAAATTGATATGAAAAATTAGTACTGTTAGAAGGCGATTCTATATCATAGAACTAGCTTTTGTCGTTCTTCATTGTAGAGTGAAAAGGTTTGTCTCATAAGTAAACAATTCAACATTTCGTGTGGATCCTGGGATGAATTTGTGGCGATTTTCTGAGCACTGTTTGACTTTTTACTGTTTTGCAACCAGGGGCCTGTTTCATAAAACTTACAAGTCTAGAAATTCTGGAGGATGGTGAACTCTCGTTGGACCGACAGATCAGCTATTGTATCTAATTCATAGTAAACATTTTCCAAATTTCATTCAATATTTGTGAATGTTGAATTCACAAATGTTGAGCAAGATTGTCTAGTGTGTGGGCGTCTTTTTCCTGTTTCAAGGACTTCTAATTTTTATGAAACAACCCCTGTACTAAAACGTATATACTTTTATTCAACAACCCCAAGGATTCTTATTCCCCATTGGCTTTTTCCACAACCAACGTTAGGAAGCTCTTTGAAGCTCTATTGAAGCAAAATCTTCAATATAAATCTTCAATTATAAATTACTGTGAAGCAGGTGAATTTCTTTCACAACTCGACCTTTCTATAAATTTTGCATCATTGTCATCCTAAATATAAAATAAAAAATAATAATTTAATTAAATTTTTTTTATATAACTTAACCATTTTGTTAACTTGGTTTCATGCTTATTCTTTCAATTTCAGTATTTTTCCCGTTGATTTGTGGTCCCTCCATGTTCTCTTAATTCGGTTTCTTTCCTCCCATTATAGTTTATTAACTTTTCAACAACAGAAATTGCAGTAAATGGGTACTGTATTTCATTTTTGTACTAATGTAGGGCAAGGATAATTTTTGTGTTTTGTCTCTTATTTCTGATAATACTCATTTATGTATTACTTGTAGGTTTTGCTATTGTTTCTATGTTCATTCATTGGGATTTAATAAAATTAATGTAAAATGTTATTGTTTTATATTCAAATTAACATAAACTTTACTGTAGTCCCTTCAAGCTCTGAAGTTCTCCTTTTTTCTAAACTTCAATAGTTATACTTGCTTTTTCTTCCTAGAATCTATCAGTTTTAGTATTTAGCATGTTTCTAGTTCCCTATAATTTCAGTTAAATCCTGTCTATTCTTTCATTTTTTCTTCTCAGGAATTTCAGTTGACGCAATCGTTAGTTTAATCCATCGTTTTGCCTTATAATCAATCCATTTTCTTTTCGTATATTGGATGAACACATACACAAAGTCATATATAAGCATTTTTATATATTTTCAAATCATTGTATCAGAACTACATGCTAGTTAGGAATGGAAGGAATAAGTTCATTCTAGAAACCGTTTGAGGAAGTATCAAAATGTTTAATGTCACTCACTTTTTTATTAATCATATTTAAACATTTTTTTTTTCAACAAAATCACTCCATTTCTTTATTTAAACTGTCTTAACCACTTATATGAAGCGATTGTCATTACCCATGTGGTGGGTCACTTGGACTTGACAATATTCTGAGATTACTTTGTGGTTGATCATCATCGTTGTAGAATATTCCATAGTAAATCGTTCTTAATAATTAATGTAGCCTTTACCAGTGTATTGTAATTTAAAATTTGAGATTATGTATTTATATAAATATATTATATAAAATAATATTAATGATAGTGTAAAAACAACCCGATTATAATGTATATGTCTATGTTGAAAATCTTGCGAATCAATTTTGTATCGAATAAATCTGAAATGTATTTTGTAGTAGTGTGTACTGTAAACAATGTAAACCCTGTTATGCAAATTTAATTGTCTTAAGCGAGTGTGGAAACTGATATCAATTATTTATAGTTTTTCAGTGCGAAATTTATTGTGAAAATCTCTCACGAAATTGTTTAATGTGTGAATCCAACAATACGTGGATGATTGAGCAATTTTAATTCTCTGTTAATATTTGTGAAACACATGATCTATCAATAAAATTGTATTAGATTGTGAAAAACCTGGAAATTTAAATGCTTGGTTCAAGGTAATTAGAATATAATGTGTTCTATTTACTTTATTATAGTTTATCTGTTAAAAACTTCACTTTTCTCCTGATATTGCACTTTGTGATGAATCGTGAACTCAACGTCCGGTGAGACAATTCGTCAATCAAAGATCTGAACTCCGATCAACCAATACTAGTCTTACTAGTGATCAGAGATCAAAACTTGATTGTTGTCTGTGTACGGAACTGTTGTATTATCACATAATTTGATTATATGATATCTATTATTTCAAAAATGACCAGAAAAATTTAAATTACATGACCAGAAATGAACATGAACAAATTATTATTGAATAGGAATTATTTTTCAAATTTCCACTAGTTTGCTGTTGTCGTAAATACGGCTGATATTTTGAATCTAATTCAAAGTACACCAAATACTGTGAGTTGTATAAACGAATTTTTCAATGCCTCAATTCCTGTCCGTTTAGTTCAATTGTATGGAATTGAACACATTGTTTTAGATTAATTGAATATTTTATAAATAAACAATAACATATTAATATTAAATGCTGAATACTCATTTGTCTATTCCTTGGCCTCTTATTAGAACAAGATCCTGTGGTAAACTCAGATCTTAAGAGTGGGCAATAATAGTCAGCCATATTGGAAATGGTCCCATAAGATCAAAGTTATCCTTTGAAACATGTAGCGCCGTTATTTTTGGACAGAAGTGTCTTTGGAAAGAGAATAAAATTCTTCAGGGGTTCTTATTTTTACTATTTTAATTAGAAAATTACTGCAATAATTACAGCAAAAATAAACTTTTTCAAGTTTGAACATTTTTGGAAGAAATATTTAAAATTTGAAAAAGACATGCCCCTGTAACATTTAATAATTTATCAAATAAAATTTTTTCAAGAAGATCCGACGTAAACTGTAGACGTGATGTGTTACAGAAAAATGCATGTTTTAGCTTAAAATTACATTGATCTTATGGGACATCAATCCAATATGGCCGACTACTACCGCCCACTCTTAATACAGTATAGTTCGTTCACCGAGAAGAAAAAGTGCCCGTAAACAAACTGTGCGTGCGGGAGTCGTAATAAACTACAGTAGTTGGAACGACTGATTCACAACGCACTGTAGTGCAACTTGACAGAGGCATGTTATAGCTATCCTTCACTCACACTGACTCAGCTCTCGCTGAAATTTGAACATGCCGTCGAGAGAAGAGCGGAAATGACTTATGCAGATGCGGTACACGCACAAGAGGCATAACACACACATCATACATAACACATACGGTACAGGCATAACACACACACACCCACTCTCTTTTGTTTACATTCACTTATTTCTTCTCTATGAGCAGACGGTAGCTGTTTTTAGGATTCTTTATTTTTATGCAATCAGTGCCACTCCTAACATGGTCTGAACAAGCATAAAGTTATTGTTCTGAATAATCATATTATTCCAGGTTGTAAAATGATAACACAACTAATATAACAATTCAAACTTTAATCAACGAGTTAAAAATACTATTACAAAACATAGGCCACCGTTCCGTATTCTCTTATTGTGATTAGCTCATTACTTTCACTTGAAGGAGCATTGCGAACCAAACAACAAACAAATCGATCAGTCTTATAATAATTATTGACAATTCTACTCATTCGAACTCCTTCAATATAATATTTATAATACGTAATACAGAAAATTATTTTAATTTCATGTGTACAATAAAATTTGTTTCGATTTTCATTTCAAACAAGGCACAACAATCCCTAATTAGAAATTCAAATTTGAAAAACTCCAATTTTAATAACATCCATCATTTTATTTGTACTTTAAACACGTTTTAATAATTTTATTGCTCGATTATAACCATTCTTGCATAACCCGTAGTGTATTTAAAAATCCCTTACATCTCTGTGAACACAAGTTGTGTTCATTTCATTTCCTATTAATTTTTGAATCGATTTGCTTTTTCATACAATTTATGTTCTCTCTTGTTGCACCTATGTCTGATTTGTATTCCAAAATCTCCTACATCTCTGTGAACATAAGATGATAATTTCCTATCCATTTTTCCATTGATTTGTTTTTTCTTTTCACCCAATTCAGTGCTGAGGACACGTGTCCTCTTGTCTTAAATTTTTGTTAGGATATGATTTTTCAGATTTTTACTGCTTTTGTTGGTCGGTTCACTTTTCTTAAGCAGTCTTTTGATGATAAATTTCAAAGTATAATAAAATGATCGGATTATGAGTGAAACTATATAACTTTTTCACATATTTACTGCTGTTGTTAGTCGGCTCACTATTTTTGAACGGTATTTTACTATAGTAATTTCGAAGTATAATAAATTAAGTATTTTAATGAGTGAAACTATGATTTTTTCACCTTCTTACTGCTTTTGTTGGTCGGTTCACTTTTCTTAAATAGCTTTCTGATGATGAATTTCAAAGTGTAATAGAAGGACAGGATTGTGGTGAGTGAAACCAGGAGTAGGAAGGCGATGACGTCTAGTAGAAGGTACTGGTACCAGGTGAGCTCAACGGCTGCCGATCGGAGATGTGGCGCGCCCTTGTGTCGAATCACGTACTCAGTCCAGTAAACAGCTGTTTCCAGAGGCGTCTGCGGTCGGTCTCTGAACCTCACCGACAGTGCTTTGGCGTTTTCAGCGTACCTGTGAAGCAAAAGTCAATTGAAATGTATAGCAGGAGCCAATTAACTTGTCATAAATCAGCTGATCCAGTAATAATTGAACAGTGATTTCGACACAATAATCAAAAGGCTTGAAAGTCTTAAAGACCTTTAAAGTCTTTAAAAGACCTTTTTAAAGAAGACCTTTCAAAGAATAACTTTTTAAAAGACCTTTTCAATAATCTGCGAGATTCAGCATTTGTAGGTTAAGTATTGTGATATTGCTCTTTGAGACAGCTGATTTCTGACAAGTTGAATTGGATCCTGCTATAGAGTCAAAACATTTTTAAAACCTTTCCAAACGATTGAATAAAACGACTCTGGTTCACCAGTGATTGATAATGGTGTGACAACCGAAACTAGTATCTCAATATTAAAAGCCCAATTGTGAACTACTTTAATAGTTAATTAGTTTCAGGATGGAAATGATATATCACCTGGTAAGTTTACCAGAGATTGATAATAGTGTAATAACCGAAATTGATATCTCGACATTTTAATAAATTTGTGGTTGTGGCAATTTTTGAGTCTTTTTATTCAATATTGATGACATGACTACCTCAATATCACCTTCACTGATACACAAAAGGTCTTCATAATGATATGGAAGGATGAAATAAATTTTGTCAAATATCCACCATGTTTAATAAAGCCTTGATGAAATAGAATACATAGACAAATATTTGACATATTATTTTAGAAATCACAATATGATAATAATTACGGTATACAGAGTGTTCCAAAAAAATATTGACACCAGTACTACCACGGTATTCTACAAGCCAAAACAAAAAGAAAATGTACATTTTTCTTTAGGCATAGTTTTCCTGTAATTCATATTTTCAATTACTTTCTTTTTGAGTTTGCATTTCATCTATCTCATTAATAGATCAACATTTTCTAATAAAATTTGGTTGGCTTACTAATTATCTGGTCTAAGAAATACTAAATATTGCATTTTTCCAATTTTTAAGAGTGGCGAGTGACTGAAATGTTTAATTTGAGTTTTCTGGAGAAATTTCAGTTTTTACAATATATTGTACCATATTGCAAAAATGTAGAGATTTTCATTCTGATATGATACCTGCTTTTGTGAATTTTGTTGATAAATAAACTGAGATAATTATTATATCGATTTCATGCTTCCCAGTTTTGTCACTGTTGAAATCGCTAGTCTTCTATGTACTGGTTTATAACGCTTGAAGTCGTGAGAGTTGGCAAGAAATCGCTAAATCTCAGTTATTTATTATTACCGCGTGTATTCCAGTATCCGTGAAAATAGCCTACACATTTCAAATCAGGCTGTTGCCTTTGCAGGGACCTTCCTTGTTATTAATACAGTATATTAATACTATTTTATGTTATATCTATTGTATTATTAATTCTATTATTTTCCATTGTACTCTTTAAGTTTGCTGTATTTTGTTTCAAGGATAAATAAATGATTTGATTGATTGACATTTTCAAAGTTTGCTTCTTCATTATGAATATAACCATGATTTAGATTAGTTTGTAATAAATTCGTTTGAAAAGCAACACACTTACTGTGGATTGTTGAGAATTTCGGTGATTTTGTTGTAGAGATTGTGCTCGTTGATGTCGTTGTAGTCCAAGCGTAGACCCGCACCGTGACTGGCCACCGCCTCAATGTTGCCCGCCTGGTCTCCGTAGAACGGAATGCCGATAATTGGAACCCCGCAGTGGACGGCTTCTGTCGTTCCCAGTAGGCCTCCGTGCGAAATGAACAGTTTCACGTTCGGGTGAGCTGCAATAATTGACAATTTCAACAACTTGAGGATGCAATTTATAATAATTTACTCAATTTTTTGACAATCCTGTAAATTTTGATGCAAATATATATAATCATCTGACTTAATTTAGTTATGGTAGCCTACTACACACTAAATCTTCATACAGTAATCACACCTAGGTAACTACATCTTTTTAGAAATTACACCAACATCTATACAGTAATTATTACACTTTCAATTTATTTGTAGATATCTGGTTGATGTTGTGGAAATCCATAATGAAATAAAACACCTATACAAATCACATTTTCAACAGTACTAAATAGAGTTACACTTTCTTTTACAGTAATCACACTTTAATCATTAGAAATTACACTTAAGTTTACATTTTTAGTAATATACGATACACTAGCATATAAGTCATTAAAAAACATAAAAATAAATAATAAATAAATAATTATTCATTTTCCAAAAAATCCTATAACTATTACAAATACAAATTTAAAAATATTTAGAGTTAATAATGCAAATATTTGTTAGTAAAAAAAGCATAAGCAAGTACATGGATTGTGTTTGTTTGGAAAATAGACCTACTCCACTATGGCAAGCCATGTCCTGGAGTAGGAAACTCCTGAAGTAGAAAAGATCTTATTAATTAGTATTTTACGTTTATTGACTCATTTTTTTGATAATTTTGACGCAATCATTTTTTACTATAAAATACACTTTATACAATAAAGAAAGCTAAAAGAATATTCATTATGCAAACAAATTGATATTTAAAAAAAATGTGGGTGATACTTCCAACTCGCGCCGTATATTCATACAATAACATAATAGAATTGATTCCGATGGCTGTAATTATTTTACAAGACGGTTAAATTCAATTAGATTTTTGTATAACAGGTCTATAGTGTCCCATTAATCCACTAATAAAAAAATTCATTGCCTTTTGCACCACACTGGGTATCTACAGTATTCTTTGAATTCAATTTGGAAAAATATAAAATTTGCCCTCTAACACGAACTGCACTTTCTAGATAAATTTGAAGTTGATCGTATTAATTTTTCAAGATACACGGTACTTGAAAAGGTTAACGTGCAAAATTTTGTTTCCCTAGTTGAAAATTTGAAGCAGAAGTAATCCAAATCATAGTTAGGTATTTAGTTCGTATTTAGTTTCGTATCTATTATTGAAGAGTAGAACTTTTTTAGGATGACGGATAGTTGAACAGTAGAGTTTCCCTAGGTTGATGGCTGAATGTCAAATAAAAAAAATAGAAGGGGAAACCCCCTATTCAGCTGCCATCCTAAAAAAATCTAAACTACCATGTCAAATAACTCACCGAGAATGTCTCGCTGTGGCATCCACTTGGCAATTTTCACATTATCCGACTTTCCAGGCATGGTATCGTTTTCCCACTTCCAAAGCACCCTCTGAGGCAGTCTCGAGAATACTTTCACCAGGGCGTCACGTTTGTCGTCAGGAATGGTTGAAGCCTTGAGCATCGAGCCCATGCAGAAATAGATAACACCGTGCTCGGCACCATCAATGAACGTTTGCAAATCCTGAAACATATTTTAGTGTAACATGAATTTCAAAAGAAGGCTTAATTAGAGTTTTGGAGAGATGATAATCTTCCATTAAATTGTATTATAATTATTATAGGTGCATATTATATGGGTAATATATCTTATTATTTTGTCTATGGTAATATATTATGTATGTATAGCTCTTTAGTTGTCACTTTGCTATGCTATGTGATGACAATTATGATCTATGATTTGATTTTATACGATGAGTTTTCCTCAATATAAAGCTTTAAAATTATACAACAAATCACCAAAGTTTTTAATTTCGTGGCCATTAAGTTACTACACCTACAGTAAAATTGAAACAGGGTAGTTTTACTTTCTTATACAGAGAATTAAAAGAGCATTGGTTGCAATGTATGTTATCAATATAGATATAGTTTACATTTGGGGGAGGTGGGGATGAGAATTCAAAAAAGCAATAATATGTTCTGTAATAATTTTTGTTCAACATACCCAAGGGAGTTTCTCAGTCTTTTCTTCAATATGAATTCCACCTATTTCAACAACGTTTGGAAAATTGAATTTGGCTCCATACAAGGTGTAATGGCTATTTGATAGAATTAGAGCTGTGTTCTCCATTATATATTTCGGAGATGGCCTATGCTTGTTTGAAATATCTGGTGAATGGAATAGTGACATGTAATTATTGTAGGCAAACATGTGAGCCGTTTTCTCTATTGAATTGATCAATCGTTCCCAGAAGCACGTGGGATGTCCATACCGATAATTTTTTACCGAGAAGAGTTGCTCTTGTAAAAGGCTATTGGGATTACTCAGCCGGCTGTATCCAAATTGAAGTAATGGAAATGTAGAAATAGCAATTACAGGAGCTTCAAATTTATTACCAAAAATATAATCACCATCACTGAAAAATAGTTCTATTATAACCAAATCAAACTCTACCCCTTCGCTTCTCATGCATTCTATCACTTCTTTTGTTTTATGGAGATATGTAACGTTTTGTATGAATAAGTTGAAATAGTTGAAAACGTTATTATGAATTGTTAGCAAGTCATTTATCATCCCTTTCGAAATTGTTTCCACTTGATCAATGGATAGAGTACTACTTTCTAACTTTGTTGATGCCTCACGTATATCAATCAATTTCAAATTATATCTACTTTCTTCAATAAACGGGTTTAAAAATGTTATTTCATGGTCACGCAGCTGCAACTCATTCAAAAACTTCATGTAGATTTCAAAATGATTTTTATCGCCTACAGGTAGAATTGCCAAAATTCTGCTCGCACTCAACAATGTGATTGAATTGAAACACAGAAATAATGATAACACCAAGCACTTGAAAAACATTGTTGATCACTGATTGATTATAGAAAGCAATAGAAAACTGTACACTTGAAATAAACTTTAAATAACTGTACAAGCTTGACACAAATTATGAGTTTTAAGTTCATATAAACTGATTCGTATTGTAAAAAAAAAGAGATAAGAATATTATTATTGGGAGCTGGAAAACGCACGACATAAACACTAATCTGATCGGTTTTCCCTGACCGTTTTCCATTCCATGTGACAAATTGCGTACACTTTTTCTTTCCATTGTTGAAATGTATAAAAAATATAACTTATTTCATTAGAAAACTAATCATCACTCATACTCTAATTGATTGTCCATTGTTTTTTAATCACAAAGCTTTTTTAAATATATTTTCTTATAGAAATAACAATATTTGGATAGATTTTATGTCATTTTCATAAAGGAAGATTTTTCCAAACAACTGTAACGGTAGTGTAGTCGTTCAGTCCACTGAATAGGGTGAGAATGTAGATTAGTGGCGCGCTCAAGTGAGAGACAGAGTGAACGATCGGAAGGGATTAAAGTTAGGTTATCATTGAATCAAATGTAAAAATGCCTGTTCTCAAACCAATCATATTTGAAAAATATTCATCCAAAATATTCCAGTAACTTCTAAAAATCAAGGCTGTCATGTTTTAGATCACTTCAGTACCTACCGTAGTCATTTAAGAGAAAAGAAGCAATGATCTTTTTAATTTGATCCTCCTGCCAAAAGAGAGTGAGAGGGATACCGATTTATTGAATGTAATATTGGGCGTAAATAGTTGAAATATACGCTACAGAATATGAGATAAATTGTAAATTATGATGTTGTAAATTAATTAAATAATATTTTACCTACCGTATATAAGTTATGTTTTTATTGGTGGAAGATCCCGCCCTTGGTGTTAATAACTTGGTGTAATAAGTATTTATAACATATATCTCCTTATTACATAAGCATCAAATTTAAGCTATGACTGTTCAGGAAGTTGTCAGAAATTAAAATATGAATCTCAAATGAATTGTTTCTCAATAATTGTACATGATTTTATCAGGTTCCGGTGTAGATTTTTAAAATCTAATATTTTTGACATTTATGAGTAACTTAATATTTTAAAAAATAATAATATTGAAATAAAATTTTTATAATATTTTTAGGCTACTCTTATATTAATGTTTAATCTTAAATATTTTGACAATATTATTAACTCATTCAATTCTTTTATTTTTCAAAAAATAAGTACCGTAACAAATCAACAAAAAATTATCCAGAAATTGGTTTAGACAAGTAAGCTCAAGGTGGAAACATCTTGAACAGTGTAGAACTGGGTGATGATTCATATTATTATCAAGAGTAGAGTATTGTAGATGCAGATAGCCCAAGTATTATTTCTTTTTAGAATATTATCTAATGTATTCCTGCGGTTGTTTAATACCATAATCGATAATGGTCTACCAGGTACGTAATTCAAGTAACTTGATTTATGTGATGAAAAATTGCAGTCTTGTCACTATAGAAGGGATTTGATTGTATAAAAACAGAAAATGACAATACATTTGATTTGGTTTCCTTTGATTATTAGACATTCACCCAGTTTATCAATTAAATTGAAAAATATTACTAGAAAACAAATAAAATATATTTCAAGGAGTAAATACAAACATGAAATACATTTCATAATCCCACGTCAAATAGCTTAGCAAACACCAAACCCTATTTTCAAAGAGAACATACCTGGGATAATTTTTTTGGGTCCTCAACATGCATTCCTCCAACTTCAATAACCGCAGGTACCATTGGCTTAGCACCGGAAAGACTGTGATGAGTATTGACAAACATAAGACTCGTATTTTTGGCCAACTCTATTAAATCGGGCGTATCTTTTCCAAAGTAATAGTTAGCCTCAACTTGAGACATAGGTTTGAGTAGAAAATAATACACCAGTTCAAGTGAAACCAAGTAAGAGAGGTTTTTTAGACGTTGGAAAAAAGACATCCGTCCAAGATTGTCAGTGAGCATGGAAGGGATGTGAGACGGGTTTTGAGGATTGGCGAATCTGTCATTTGCCCAGGGAAAAGCGGGGCATGAGGTTAAAGCAATCGATGGTGCCTTGAACCTATGCATTAGACCCAATGTAACATCTGTTTCAAATACTTCCATCAAAATCATGTCGAATTCTTCATCAGATTCGAGGAGTTTTTTCATTTCCGGCAGTTCATAGATTTTGCTGTACTTGGGAATGTTGTGGACAAAATTGTAGACTGCAAAAGGCACGCGCACTAAATGCACAGTTGATCCCAAATCTTTTACATTGGACGTTTCGATTTTTAGACCCAACACTGGGCTCACATCGATATCACGGATGTTGGGAGAGAGAACTTTGCGTGGAAAACTACTGATAACCGTTAACTGATGTCCACGGTTTGCTAGCTCAGTTACAAGAGGCTCAAACATGGCCATGTGGCTTTTTATGGGTGTGGGAAATGCACACAGTATACGCGCACTTTTTGTAACCACGCAAAACACACTTACGAGTAAAATTATCGGAAATGACAGGCTTGTCTTCACTCCCATGATAATAGACACTGAAGATAGAGAATTATAAAACACAGAATAGAGATTGAAGGTCACTAAACAAACTTGTTCAACAAGTCGAGAGCAAATCAAGCCACAAGCTTGCGCTTGAATATAGGCATTTGGTAGAAATTCAAGCTATCGAACTATTTAAATCACTAGTTATCCAATACAACCGAAACTAAAGTCTTATTTCGTCGAGTAATTTTTGAATGAGAAAAGAGTATCAACTAGAATAACACTGGAAATACATTCTGTACAATATTATTATTTATAAATTATTGTGAATGTCTATATGCCTATTATAATCAAGAGCTAACTGTATATGTATGTATGAGTTATAGTTTTATTGCATTAGGATATTACGGAAGAGCTTCTAAACCGATCGCATACAGCTTAACAGGCCTGTCCAGTTGAAACACCAAATATAGGCATCAAACACCAAATTATGTCATCCTAGTAGGCCTTTGAAACTAAGATAATGAGATGAGATAGGTCACAAACTTCTAGGGCATTGTTGAGACTTACGAAGAGATAATAAATACACTTTTACCGGAACCATGATCAAAATAATATTCATATTGAGATAGTATGAGGGTCTGATATATAGGGTCTGAAGAGACAAGTTACACTAGTCAAGACCATGGAACTGGAATTATTGTAATTATTCTATTGAACGTTGAAAGATAAATTCTCAACTTATTATACTACACATCTGTATATAAATAATAATTATAATACTTATAAAATTAATACTTTTCATTATTATTTATTCTTTTCACGTTTTTAGAATAGTCTAATTCCTTGTATGTAAATGGGTTTACTTATACAATTTATTCTCCCAAAAATCATCAATTTATTTCTGTCCTTGAAAGCAATAAAGTGTATGATAAAATCGTTATATTTTATGAGATCTATTTTTTCAGTTGATGAAGCCTTAGTTAATAGAGAAGCCTTTGCTAATAGAGAAGCCTTAGTTCCTCTAGAATCATATTTTACAAATTCAATCCTATTCGCAATTATGATGAATGGTAGAAGTAGAGTTGAAGGAGGCTGATATGTATGGAAAACAAAGCAAATAAACCATAACTAAGAAAAATGTAATAATGAAATTTTCCTCTATAGGTGTTGTAGAGGCATTGTACATGTCAAATTCGGCAAGCGTATATAATACACACCCTAGTAATGAGAAAAAGTGGGTGTTATTTTATGTTTTCTATGAAAATCGGTCATGATTCAATGTCATTAGTTTAAGAAATATTTTCAATAACACTCAGCAATAAATTTATTCTATTTTGATTTCTATAGACCTATTGATAAAAATTTCACGAATGAGAGCGGAATTCATATTATCATCATAATCATAAAACGACAAGCAAGTTCAGGAATCATTTGAAATCTGAAATCTATCAATTCAGCAACATCCTCAGGATCTCATAAAAAATAAAAAATTAATTCCTTCAAATTATACAAGTTTAAAATTATACTCGTAGAATTGATTGTAGCTTACCGGCGGTACTCTATATTGATAGCCAGTGATATCTTATACCTATTAATACCTTATCATACCTTACTGAAGTCAATCAATTTAGCAACATCCTCAGTAGAAATGAAAAATAATTCCTCCTGACAGAGTTTTAGCCTACTATATTGTTACCCAGTGATCATACCTTTGGTAATTTTAGTGCTTCCTCAACATGCATTCCTCCAACTTCAATAACAGCAGGCAACATTGGCTTAGCACCGGAAAGACTGTGATGAGTATTAACAAACAGTAAACTTGTATTTCTAGCCAAATCCATCAAATCAGGCACATCTTGTCCGAAGTACTGGCTAGCCAGAGTTTGAGAGAGTGGCTTTAAAACGAAAAAGTGCATCAGTTTCAGTGAAATCAAATAAACAGAGTTTTTCAGTCGTTGAAAGAATGACATCCTCACTAAATGATCAGTTAGCATCACAGGAATATAGGATGGGTTGTCAGGATTTGCGAATCTGGTTGAAGCCCAGGGAAAGGCAGGAGACGAACTTAGGGCGATTGACGGCGCTTTGAATCTATGCATCAGACCCAGAGTCAAATCTGAGTCAAAAATTTCCATCAGAATTACATCGAATTCTTCGTTGGACGCGATGAGTTGCGCCATTTCAGGCAGTTCGTAAATTTTACTATCCTTCAGTACGTTGATGGGAAATATGTAGAAAATGAAGGGCAAACGTTCTTTATTGGCCGCTGCTCCTGAGCTCGTCACATTGTATATTCCAATCCTCATTACCATTGCTGAGCTCACATCTATATTGCGTATGTTGGAAACAGGAATTTTGCGCGGGAAAGCACTGATAACAGTTAGCTGATGGCCGCGTTTTGCTAATTCGGTTACAAGCGGCTCAAAAAAATTCATATGACTTTTAATCGGACTCGGAAATGCACACAGTATGCGCGCACTTTTTGTCATAACACTAAAAACACCGACTAAAATCAACAATACTAAAATACTTTTCACTTCCATTATAACTTAATTAAAATTGGGTTTGATTATTCAAAATCGAGTTCGTCATAGATACTAAGTGGAGGAATAGACTCTGAAGTTTGTTCGCCAACAGAATGAGTGTGAACGACTATTATTTTATCACAAACAGACATTTCTAGAAGAAGACGGATAATGTCATAAAAATGAAATGATATGTGCAATGTGCATGCGCAGTAGCCAGTTAGCTAGAAACCATCATCGCCACCAACCGAGATTATCAACACATCTAAAGAAATCAGTTTTCTACTTGAAAGTACCTTAAAATCAAAGTAATTTTATCAATAGAAAAAAGAAGAATTGATAATGAACAACATGTTTTTAAAAATCTTTCCAATCCATTTTGTGAAATAAGTGGGAAAAATATCAAATTTCATCAGTGTCAGAAAAGACAATATGCTAATGTTACCTATTGTTTTCGGTGATAACGAAGATTGAGCCAGATTATATGCGCGTGACAAGAACTGTTTTGTTATAGATAGAGACAAACACTCAAGATACTGGCACTCGCGTAAGAAAAAAGCAACAATCGGTGATTTCATGAAGCTTCATTATCATCTATTCAAATGCAAAGAAGCCTGTCTTTCAAACAATCAAAATTATTCGAAAAATGATTATCGGAAATATTGTAGACATTTTTTAATGCAAGACTTGTTTTAGACAGTGTTTTAGTCTGGTCATTAGTCAGTTTTAGCAGGTCATTATCAATGAAAAGAGACAACGATTTATTCAATTTGATTCAATCCACTGGCTTTGAGAGCCAGAGAGTGAGAGAGATTACGATACAGTAGTGATATAGACACGATAAATTCAATCTAGAAACTAGTGAGAAGATAACCAGTATGATGATAAAAGTACTTTCAATTTTCAATTTGATAATAATCGTGAAATCGTTTGAGAACCACTAAATAATAGATAGAAAAATTATGTTGATGACATTTAATAAATATCATTTAATTCTTATTCTATCATATAATACAGTTTTGTTACTGCTCTATCAAAATACTATATCGGTTGTTGAGGATTATCTATCGATCAAGTTGTTTCTTTTTACTGTCATCCATAGGTATACAGAGATCAGCGAAACTTGTAATTCTGTCCGGTTTCTTCATACCACTTTTTTATTGGCAAAATATTCTATTCATTAAACAACAGTTTTTGTTACTAGGTTTTATATGCAATGTGCAGTTTTAAGGGTGAACCTAACTTATTTTCCTTGAAACCAACTCATTGTAGTTGCAACCAACTTATTCATCCAAAACCATATTGGGTGCAATTTCTTATCTAAGCGTCGTATTTCAACATCAATCACCTCACAAGACGCAATAGTCATGTAATGTGAGCGGTAAGAAAATAATTCAAATGCTTAAGTGCAATGAACTCAAGATTAATATTATGAAACCACTTTTATCTTTATAGATAGAAAGATTCTAATTCTGCAATTTTTTTCTTGAAAAAAGGTTGACAACATTAATCCTATTAATTTACTCGTAGATAATATATTATGATAACTGCATGGAAACAACAGCAGACCCCACTACACGTGAAATGAATATTTATATTTGTCAAAAATAATGAGAATAGCCATGAGAGAGAAATAAACCATTTAAAGTCAAGGAAAATTCTTGTGAGAAATTTGCTGGAAAATCTGTCTAATTACTTCATCTGAATTTTTTTTATTGTATGCCTTTTTATCGGTGGGGAAGACCCTTACGTGTAGGTTCCACCTCGCCTTATTTTTTTTTCTTCTGAATTACTCAGCATCTTAAGATTTTTTCAATTTTTGTATATTATTCCATTTTTTGTCTTGTTTCGATTTCTGATGATATGAGAATTTTAGGAGAGTTCCTATTGGATGAATGGGTTTAAATGGGGTAAATTCTATTTCTATCTGTTTTTCCATCTTTTTTATTCAATAATATTTTTTCTCAACAAGTAGACTTCTGAAATTGATGAGTGTAAAAAATCTAATGAGAGGTTACGCAGAGAGTAGCCTATTAATAGAAAATAAGGTTACACAGATTCAGCTGGAATTTTCAATGTATTATCTACCTGTGGTAAACTGTTGGCTGGTTTCACATGTATTCCTCCAACCTCGATTACACCAGGAACCAGAGGCCTAGCTCCATGAAGAGAAAGATGCGTATTGACCAGAATCAGACTCGTCCTTTTCGCCAGTTGCCACAAAGGATCCTGTCCTGGAAACGTTTTGTCTGCCATCTGTTGGGTTTCCTGATCGTACCTGAATTGATAAGCCACTATCGAAACGAGCAATGTGATTGTGTTGGAGAGTCTTTGAATGAAATCCATTTTTGTCGAGAACTCACTAAGTGCATGAGGGATATAGGATGGATTGTCAGGATTTGCAAGTCTCGAATTAGCCCAAGGCATCAAAGGACACGGACTGATTGATAGGAAAGGACAACGCAGTTTTTCCGCCAAACCCAAATGAAGGTCGTTGTTGAAAAGTTCAATGATCACCAAATCGAAAGATGTTGTTTCTTTGGAATGTAGCAGGCGGTTCACATCCGGCACATCATAAATTTTCATGGTATCGTTCAAGCCCTGAGCAATAAATCTCAATTTGACAAAAATCGTTCTTGGTAATTTATCGTACTTCCCAAAGTCTAGATCCTCCACCAATTTCGGAACATATCCAAGCGTGGTTATGTCTGTGAAGTTTGCTACTTTATGGTTTTGAGGAAAAGCATTGATAGACGTCACTTGATGTCCTCTTTTGGCCAGTTCCAACAACAGAGGCTCGTACATCATGTAATGACTTTTGGCACTGAAGGGAAAAACGCCGAGAATCCTGCCACATTCAACTAAGTTTCCATGTATTAAAACGTTTATGGATAATAACCGAAGAAATAGAAGAAACTTATAATTAAGAACACAATACATAGTAAATGTTACCGGTTCACTTAAAAAAAAAATGGAGGTAGTTTATTGCCATTAAAAAGGCTGTCATAAATGTATACAATACGTGCTATAAAAAAGGCATATCTATGTCATAAAAGACTTGAAGTATGAATTACTTTATGGTTCATGACATGATATTTTAGTGTAGGCAGATATAGAGTTGTGAGAGGAAATATGCTCAATGACAATAAGTGACGAGTCATTAGAATATTAAAATTCATTGTTTAATCAGTGATGATTGCTTGCTGATCGTCGGGCGTATAGCTTATATATTTTCCGAATATTATTATAATTATTACCATCCTCGAGGAAATTACTCGAAAACAACTTGACACCAACATGATAAAATCATACCCAAAGTTATAAATATCCATTCAAAATAAAAGATCACTATCACAGAAAGCACATTGTAGGCACTACACTGAATCATCAATTTTCTATTGAAAAATTCCGCGCGATTCGCAAGAGCTTTTATCTCAAAAAATTTTAACAAAAATTGAAGAAAAAACTCGTTCAACTGTTACTCATAACTTAATGAACACGGAATGCACTCATTCATATCTGAGTTAACTTCCAACGACGAGCACATCTCAACAAAAAACACGTGGAGTATGGTGCTGCTGGGTAGGATCCGGAGGGGGGGGGTTGAAGAGTGCTCTCAATGCGTTGAATTGGATAAAGTCCAATGTGAAGAACTGGGTCACTACAGATCGGTTTGAAAAGCATTGGAGTAGTTGAATAATAGCAACAATGATAACGTAAAACGTGAAGGCTACTACGGAAAATAAAGATTCACCAATCACTTGCACTGAATGTTTTCTTACAACTCGGTACTGTGCAACTAAAGAGCTGTCCGCACCTACGATGACTGAGCGCTCTTAAGAGAGAGAGAAAGAGGAAAATAAGTAGCCTACGTTAGGATAATTGTTATTTCACTCGACTGCACTCCGAAACCTGTCATTATTCAGTTTACCTGCCACAACTTCTACATGCTCTGAAAAGTCCAGTGTTGAGAATTATTGCGAGTAAATTTGTTTCGATGAGCTTGGTTTCCTCTTATTTCGATAAGAGGATTTTTCTCGGTTTTCCTCTCACTTTTACAACTTTTTTACAACTGACTACCCAATGTAGACTAATATATTGGAAATGTTATCGGTCTTGGAGAATATTCATTTAGGTCAGTATTGAAGAAGTCAATGTGAAAGATTACAAGAATTTTAAGAAATTTTTAAACTTTTTTTTTGCT